>OX451740.1:796135930-797335930 GCA_948472305.1 Vicia faba | reverse complement strand
CTGCAAAAGCTGTTTGTCAGATTGAAAGAGTACAAGCTCAGACTGAACCCTAACAAATGCACTTTCGGAGTAAATTCCGATAAACTTTTGGGACTCATCGTCAGTAACAAACGCATCGAGGTTGATCCTGTCAAAGTCAAAGCTATACAAGAAATGCCTGCCCCTCGCACTGAGAAGGAGGTCAGAGGTTTCTTGGGACGCCTAAACTACATTGCAAGGTTCATTTCTCACCTAACATCTACCTTTGAACCAATCTTTAAGCTGTTGAAGAAAGATCAGGTAGTTAAATGGAATGATGACTGTCAAGTTTCTTTCGATAAAATCAAGGAGTATTTGCTGTAACCTCCTATCTTGATGCCTCCCGTCGAAGGAAGACCTTTAATCATGTATCTGACTGTCTTAGATAATTCAATGGGGTGCGTACTGGGCCAACATGACGAGTCTGTCCGAAAAGAGCATGCCATTTATTACCTTAGCAAAAAGTTTACTGACTGTGAGACTCGCTACTCACTGCTCGAGAAAACTTGTTGCACTTTGGTATGCGCTGCTCGCCGGCTAAGGCAGTATATGTTGACACATACCACTTTACTGGTTTCTAAAATGGATCCGATCAAGTACATCTTCGAAAAGCCCGCTCTATCTGGAAGAATCGCTAGATGGCAGATGATCCTCACTGAATATGATATACAGTACACAACCCAAAAAGCCATAAAGGGGAGTGTGCTAGCCGATCATCTGGCCCATCAAGCTGTCGAAGATTACCAATCCCTAGGTTCGACTTTCCCGACGAGGATATCATGACTTTGAGCAACATTGAAGAAAACAGACCGTATGACGGACCTGAACAAGGATCCCGATGGACTCTGTACTTTGATGGTTCCTCTAACGCACTTGGAAATGGTATCGGCGCGGTACTTATCTCTCCAGAAGGTTGCCATACACCTTTCACTGCTAGAATCTGCTTTAGCTGCACCAATAACATGGTCGAATATGAAGTTTGTATCTTTGGTCTCAAGACTGCTATTGACTTGGGAATCAAATCTTTGATTGTATTTGGGGACTCAGCTTTGGTTATCTGTCAAATCAAAGGAGAGTGGGATACTAAACATCCAAACCTCGTCCCTTACAAAGAACATGTCCTGACATTGTTACCACACTTCGAGCAGATTACCTTCAAGCACTTCCCACGAGAAGAGAATCAGCTAGCAGATGTGCTAGCTACAATGTCCTCCATGTTTAAACTTAACTGGGATAATAAGGCTCCTCAAATCACCATTGAACGGATGGATGAACATGCACATTGTCACGATATTAATACCGAAGAAGTGGTGGACCAAACGTGGTTTCATGACGTCAAAAGGTATCTCGAAGCACACGAATACCCTGAAGGAGCTTCAGTCAACGACAAGAAGTTCTTAAGGAGGTTCACTGCCAAGTTCTTTCTGAGAAATGGTATCCTATACAAGCGCAATCTTGATTGTGTCCTACTTCGTTGTGTGGACAAGGTTGAAGCTGAGCAGATCATGGATGAACTACATAATGGCACCTTTGGCACCCACTCGAGCGGTCATACGATGGCTAAGAAGATTCTACGGGAAGGCTACTACTGGTCTACTATGGAAGCTGATTGTCATCAACATTCTCGTACTTGTCACAAATGCCAAATCTATGCTGACAAGGTACATATTCCTCCAGTTCCTCTCAATGTCTTAACAGCTCCTTGGCCGTTCGGGATGTGGGGAAGCGACATGATTGGAGAGATCAAGCCTACAGCATCCAATGGACACCGTTTCATCCTGGTGGCCATTGATTACTTTACCAAATGGGTCGAAGAAGCTTCCTTCGCCTCCGTTGCAAAGAATGTGGTTGCCCGCTTCATCAAGCAGAACCTCATATGCCGGTATGGTATCCCCGACAGGATCATCACTGACAATGGTACAAATTTGAACAATACTATGATCACCTCTCTGTGCGAGCAGTTCAAGATTCAACATCACAATTCATCTCCCTATCGGCCTAAGATGAACAGTGTTGTCGAAGCTGCGAACAAAAATATCAAGAAGATCATTCAAAAGATGACAGTCACCTATAAGGACTGGCATGAGATGTTACCGTTTTCTCTGCACGGGTACCGTACCACGACACGTACTTCAACTGGGGCAACACCCTTTTCTTTGGTATACGGCATGGAGGCTGTTTTACCTATCGAGGTTCAGATTCCCTCCTTGAGAATCATGAAAGATGCTGGTTTTAGTGAAGACGATTGGATTCAGACCCGGCTTGATCAACTTAACTTGATTGACGAAAAACGACTTACTGCTGTTTGCCATGGTCAGGCGTATCAAAAACGTATGATCAAGGCCTTTAACAAGAAAGTCAAGAAACAAGTATATCAAGTCGGGGACCTTGTAATCAAGCGGATCATCTTTCCGCAAAGTGATCCCAGGGGAAAATGGACTCCTACTTACGAAGGACCATTTGTGATTAAAAACATCTTTTTTGGTGGGGCAATGATCCTGACCACCATGGACGGTGATGACCTGCCGCACCCTGCGAACACAGACATAGTCAAGAGATACTACGCATAAATGACCCGACAAGTTGAAAACCCGAAAGGGCGACTAGGGAAAAAATGGGCATCCCGATGAATCGAAAACCCGAAAGGGCGGTTCAGGCAAAAATTAGGGATAAATAAAAAAAATCTATACACCCGGCAATTTGAAAACCCGAAAGGGCGACTTGGGCAAAAAAGGGTTTCCCGGTGGACCGAAAACCCGAAAGGGCGGTCCAGGAAAAGTTAGGGAAATAAAGCGTATGACTATGTCTCGTCGGATCACTTTAAGGACAATCTCTTCACGTACAAACTCCAGGCTTCTAATCAATCCAATCCTCCGTGGACGAAGCAATGAATGGACAAGATACTCAGAGTTACGAAGGCTATAGCAGAATGGGAATCCCATGGAATTATTACACATAGCCATCTTTCTTTGTATAAATTTTTTTTTCATTTTTTTTTCTTTTTTCTCAATTTTATGACAACATTCTCTTACTAGGATGTTTGTCTCCTTTCTACAAAATACTTACACAAAGTTAATACAAAGATACTTCAAAGCGCAGAAAATTGTTTGCCTTTTCTTTCTTTTTTACACTTATGTTTTATTTGAAAACGTCCAATGATTTATTAAATGAGCATATGCATTTGAATATAATCACTGCTTACAAATAAAACAAAATGAGAAAGGATAATTACTGATAGGTTGAAAGTATAGGAAAACATCTTTAGGCTACTCCAGAAGAAATCCCCTGCAGTATATCATTCAGATCCTCAACAGAGCTAAAACCTTGAAATACATATCCCCAACGGAGTTAAGTTTCAAAATCCCCATCAGAACTAAGTTTTCAAACCCCCAATCCCCAGTGGAGCCAGAAAACTTTGTACTGCCAACCCCCAGTGAAGATAAAACTTTCTTCCCCGACGGATTCCAAAACTTCAACCCTTAAACCCCGGTGGAAGACCATCCAGTTTCCTCCAATTCCCCAGAGATTTGTCTCGAAATCAGAGGATTCCCCTACAAAGTTATCTTAGAAACCAGACAACAACTTCGGATAATTCCTCAGAGTATTGGTATACAACCCAAGCCCTTGAGAACTCTCCAACAGAATAAACATTCTCCCCACAGAGTTATTTCCCAACAGATCGAAGATTCTCACTCTCATTTCTCCAGTGGAAGCCTCCAAAGTTTTAATTCCCCAGTAGAGATTGTCAGAGTTTTCCTTATTCCCCAGGAAAGTCATGAAGGATTCTCACATCCCCCACAGAAGTTTCCAAAGTTCTTGTTAATCCCCACAAGTCACCAAAGATTTTGAATCTCCAACAGCGGTCAAGGATTTATTTTCCCCGACAGCAGTCAAGGATTTTATTATCTCCGGCTATCAAGGATTTATTTTCCTCAGCAAGACAGCTACTCAGCTTACATGCGCATACATTACATTCATATACCATAAACATTGATAAAGCACATTTTATTGCGTCATACATGTCATGCAACATAACTTTGTGTTTTAACTAACATTTTACCCTTTTCAGGATAAGATTAAAAGCTACCTTTAACAAATATTCAAAGATTTCAGATACAGTACGGATACACTCCAAGACATGGAAGTCATTCTGCTACTCATTCATACCTTTCATTTCAGATATAGTATGGATACACCCGAGACACGACAGTCATTCCATTACTCATTCAGAATTCAGCAATCAGATACAGACTAGATACGCTCCAGACACGGAAGCCATTCTATTTCTCATTCAGATTCAACTATCAACTTCAAGTTCAGATACACTCCAGACACGGAAGTTATTCTGCTACTCATAAGGTCTCAATTTCAGATACAGTCCAGATACGCACCAGACACGGTTGCCATTCTGTCACTCATTCAGAATTTATCCCCCGCCCATAGATGCTCCATACACGGATGTTTTTCTATCTCCCATTCAGAATTCAGATACAATATAGATACACTCCAGACACGGCAGTCATTCTGATATTCATTCAAGAATCAAATACAGTTACAGCTCGGATATGCTCTAGACACGGACGCCATTCCTTTGCTCATACGAATCCAATCTCCAGATACAACTCAGATACGTTCCAAATACAGATACCAATTTGGTGTTCATTCTCCTGATTTTCAACAAACAAGTCTTGGATGGCATCTTTAAGCCCATCTCCAGCAAGATTCTACCATCTCCAAATGGCATCTTTAAGCCCATTCCCCTAGCTACATTTTGACGAGTGCAAATTTACGGGCACTCTAGTGTCCAATCATCTTTTACCTTCGAGTCACGAAAGGCAAACTCGCCAATCTAACTCTTCAGGTTCAAGAAGATTGAACAGGGGCAGCTGTTGTAACCCAAAATTTACCCTCTAATTTTATCAAGATTTCCCCTCACAAGACCCTTTGAACTCCAGACAGGATTAGGGTTTTGTTCTGCTCAAGACATCTCCTTGCACTGATGACCTAAATTAGGGTTTGAGTTTGCACAGGTATTTTTGGACTTTCAATGCTCAAAGTGACTTTCATACTTCATGTTGGACTTATAAGATTGCCTCTACCAAGTTTCAAGCCTTGAATCAAATTTTTGCCCAGTCAATTGGACAGTTGACCTAGAAATCAGCTATATTGGAGAAAAAGTCAATTGTGGCCAATTTATAGTCAAACCTCACCATTTTTTATCCACATCAACATTATAGGCTCATATGAACCATTTGATCAAGTTTGGACCATAACTCCTCAAGAAATTTGATCAGACCATCAAAAGGGCAAAATGGTCATTTTTAGGGTTTTGACTACAGAAGGGCAATTTCTGATTTTTAACCTAGCCAATGGCAAATTGGGCTCAATCATGGATTCAAGGACTCAATGGAACCATCTTGACCTATTCACAAGGTTCAAAAGATCTCAAATGCATTGGATTGACAGATGAATTTTTCAGCCAACTGATCAAAATTTGACTGTACACTGAAAAGTCAAACTTTGACTTTTTGGTCAAAATCAAGTGCCAAGGGTCATTTTTCATCAAGATGTGTCAAAACATGAAACTTGTTCATCAAGAAACCTAATTTTGCAAATTAGGGTTTAAGATTGAAAAATTTCATAACTTAGAATTTTTCTAAGTTATAAAATTTTCTTATTTTTTCCCAACTTTGCCCAACATTTTCACCATGATGCAATTGGATTCAAACAAAACTTCCAACATGAAATTTGTAGTCCTCCACAAAGTCTACAACTTTGAGTCATAAAGTTTTCCCAAAAGAAGCTTGGATCTCAAGTTATGATTTTTGGAACAAGGGTCCATGAAACTTTTAACTTAGTGAAATTTTGCCCTAGTTTAGGCAGGATTTTGACCTATCTTCATGACCATTTTTCACATAGTTACACTTGTAATATAAAAATGCATTTCAAATATGGATTGTATAGCATTTTAAAAGCTTTCCAAAATGTCCAAGAACTTCCAAAATCATTTATGGTTAGGGAGAATCGAAAGTTTGAATTTGGCAAAAACTCACTTTTGATCCATGGCATTTTCATGTTGGTACAAGTTGCAACTTCCATCCAGCATTGTTTGTACTTGATTACAGGTCCCTAAACCATTTCATACTCAATAATTAAATGCATATCCATTGGTTTGAGGTTTTGTTCTGATCATGGGAGGATTACACAAGAGATTAATCCAAAAATAGCAAAAAGGCAACATTGCCATTTTTGTCAAATTTGCTTTATGTCAAATTGCATTCTTGAGTCTTGAACCAAAATCTTATACAGCAAACAATATCCACAAACTTGAGGGACCAAGATCACAAAGGGTAAGCTGGTAGATAGCCTGTACAGGCCTGTCTTGCATCATTGTTTACTTTTGCTTAAAATACAAGAAACTTGTCAAATACAACACAACTGGCATATCTGTTAGAACCAACCATTGCAAGCTTTTGAGACAAGTTTTACACATTCCCTTGAGCCAGAAACACGAGCCTTTGAGCCCTCAAACCTTCCAAAACACAAAATCACCTTCCTCTTGTAAAACAAGGCAGCTTCTGCACTTTGAGTTCTATCTCACAAACCACTCGTGTGTTTTGCCCCAAACTTGTTCAAACACATTCCATATAATCTATCCAAGCTATCCCAACCATTAGACACTGATTGTAACTCCATTTGCAAGCTTCACCATTTTCGTTTTCAGCTTGTGCAGGTTGAGTTCTACAAGCTTGTTCAAGCACATCTAAAGCAAACTAGGCATTGGGGAAGGTCAGAGGAAGTTCAAGCAAGCTCCCAAACATCTCAGGCCTCATTGAAAAGCTCCACATTGCCATACACGAGTTCATCTGAAACAGGTATTTGGCAACTTTCTATCTCGCTATTTAGGAATTATTAGGCTTAGGTTTGTGAATAAAAATTGTAGTACTCATAGCCCTGAAGTTGTACATATGCTCAGTTTTCATTTAAGTTAAACGTGTTAAGAGAATTTGATTCATGAACTTCCTGAAAAAGTTAGGTTAGATATTAGGGCCAGAGAAATTCTCTCTGGTCTTTGAGAGTTAGATTAAGTTTCTTATATGGTTGAATTCGTCTTGAAAAATGCTACAACTTTGATGTTATGAGTTTTTGGATTAGAGCACGTATGCAGGATCTGGACATTTGTACAGGGCGCGCGTTTTTGTTTGACAAAGGTTGAAGATGAAGTTCAGTGGGTTGGGCTTGGTTCTGGCTCACTTTTTGCACCCCCTGCCTTGCTGACTGCACCCCCTGGCCCATTTCTTTATATTTTTGTATTTTTGTATTTATTTTTCATTTCTGATTTTATTTTATTATTTTCTAAACATAAAAAATACCAAAAATATTTTTATAAATTTTCACATTTATTTTTGTATTTTATTTTATTTTTCTAACATGAAAATAATTATTAATTAGTATATATTTTTATTTTATTTAATGAAAACTTGAAAATAATACATAAAAATATTATACCTTTATTTTTATTATTATTTATACTTAAATAATATTTTTGTTTTTTCTTCTAAATATATTTTTATTTTGTATATATTTTATTTTATTTTATTGTACTTGAATAATATAAATAATATATATTTACTTTCTTAAAAGAAAATTAGGGTTTTGGCCCTTAATAAAAATAATATTTTATTTTCTTTTTTTTAATACATCAAAATATTTTATTTTTACATACATAAAAATAAACAAAGACATTTTTTGCATATTCATAATATTTTGTATATTTATTTAATTGACCATTTAAATACTTGCCTACTTATTTATTTGTACCATTTATTCAATTTGGATGTAATAGTAATTCTAGGGTTTTATTTTCTTGCAAATATCCCCCATTCAAAAATTGTATCCCTCTCCACATATCAATGCTGTAATAACTTAGGTTTATTTCACGCACTTTATGCTTTCAAATATGCCATGATTAGAGATTAGGGTTTGTATGTAAAAATCCAAAATCAAACAATTAGCTTGACTAATACAAAGACAAAAAGCATGTAAATTGACAACACAATACACACATGCACCTCTAGGGTTTCATCCACTTGTTGCCTTTAAAATTGGCCATGTTATGCATGTTGAGTATCTTAGAAAAACAAAAACAAAACAAAAGATCATAGTCCCTCGATGACGTTATCTTGGTTGCCTATACAAAATGATCTAGTCCCTCAAAGAAATTGCTAAAGATACTTGGCAATATTGCTATCATGGTCAATACGATGACCCACACCTATCCCGTTTAACATCCTAATACAAGGTTGTTTACCAAATGCAATGGTAAAACAACACTGTCAAAAGGGTTAAAAATGTGTAGGAAAGATCTTTGAGTAGATAGGGTAGACAACTCTTAGTTACTTGATCAAAGCTTGCAAAAACATCCTTGCTATTTTCAAACACACCTCACAACGCAATTTCAAAACATTTCCCAAAACAAACTTTCAAACATTGAAATATCTTTTCAAAAGATAAATACACCTTTGTATACATTCAAACAAGAATCATTACAAGGGTTGCCACAACGATGGCCTCTTTTCAAAACATTTTCAAAACCACACACACAAAGCACCATTTCAAACAATTGGAAAAGCAAAGCAAGTGATCTAAACAAGTAACTAAGAGCCCATGGATAACCATGGATGAAAGTTGTGCTTGCACCTTCCCTTTTCATAATCTACCCCCCAAACCTAAGAAAACATCTCAAAGGTCTTTCCTGTGCTTTTTTACCTTTCCTTTGGATAAAATAAAAATTCGGTGGCGACTCTTGCTAAACCGAAACTTTTGCAAACACAAACGCAAAAACTCAAGTCAGTTCTCCCACCGCATCACAACTAACCTTGATGGTTTTTTGAGTGACATATTGGGTGTCGTATTCGAATAGCAGCATCTGCCATCGGGCGATTCTCCCTGTAAGAGCCAGTTTTTCAAACACATATTCTAGAGGATCCATTCTTTCTATTAACCATGTGGTGTGAGTTAACATATATTGCCTCAACCTTTAAGTAGCCCAAGCCAAATCACAACTAGTTTTCTCGAGGAGCGAGTACCTGGTTTCGCAGTCAGTGAATTTCTTGCGAGGTAGTAAATTGTGTGCTCTTTTCTTCCTATTTCGTCCTGCTATCCCGAAACACAACCCACTGATCCTTTGAATACTGTTAGGTACATGATGAGTGGTCTTCTGGGAACCAGTGGAATTAAGATTGGTGGCTCTTGTAGATACTGTTTTATTTTCTCAAAGGATGTTTGGAAATCATCATTCCATACTACCGTTTGATCTTTTCGTAGTAATTTGAATATAGGCTCACACGTAGCTGTTAGATGTGATATGAACCTTGAGATGTGGTTCAGTCGCCCTAAGAAACCACAAACTTCTTTTTCTGTCTTCAGTGTCGGCATCCCTTGTATAGGCTTTTACATTGTTGGGGTCTACCTCGATACCATGCTACCTTACAATGAAACCTAACAACTTGCCTGATATGACGCCAAATGTACATTTATTCGGATTTAACCTTAGTATGAACTTGTGCAGCCGCTCCAATAACTTTTATAAATGTATGATGTGTGTGATACGGTGGGAGAACTGACTTGAGGGTTTTGCATTTTATCGCAAATGTTGCAGTTAGCAAGAGTCGCCACCGACTTTTCTTTTACCCAAAAGGAAAGGTGAAAAAAGCACAGGAAAGACCTTTGAGATTGTTTCTTGAGTTCGGGGGGTAGATTATGAAAAGGGAAGGTATTAACACCCTTTTCATCCATGGTTATCCATGGTCTCTTAGTTACTTGCTAGATCACTTGCTTTTTGTTTTGAAATTGTGCTTTGTGTGGTTTTTGAAAGTATTTTGTAAAAGAGGCCATTGTTTAGGCAATCTTTATAATGATTCTCGTTCGTAAGAATGTATACAAAGAAGTTTGTCTTTTTGAAAATGTTTTCAATGTTTGTAAAAATGTTTTGGATGTGTGTGTGTTTTGTTTTGAAAAAGTAGCAAGGATAATTTCTTTGAAAATGAGCAAGTAACTAGAAGTAATCTACCTACTCAAATGTCTTTCTTGTTCTTTTTCTTTTTCTTTGATATTGTTGTCTTACCATTGATTTGGTAAGCAACCCTATCTTTAGATATAAACGAGACGGGCGTGGCTCATCATATAACCATGATTAGCAATGTTGCAAAGTATCTTAGCATTTTTTGAGGGACTAAGATCATTTTGTAAGGAAACTTAGAATAGCTTCATCGAGGGACTATGATCTTATATTTGTTTGTTTTGCCAAGATACTTCGCATGCGTAATATGGCCATTTTTTTGTATAAGGAAACCAAGTGGAGAAACCCTAAGGATGCTTGTGTGCAAGTGTGTTATTTTCATGTTTGATTTTGTCTTGGATTAGGGTTTTCTATTTGATTTGTTTTTATCTTGCCATACAAACCCTAATTACTAGCATGGTATATAAAAGCAGTAAGTTGCGTAATTTAAAGATTACTACGCTATTACAACATTTTTATGGGAGGGGGGAATACAAATTATGAATGAGGATTTGCAATAATGTAAACCTAATTTAATCTATTACAACCAAATCGAATTTGTACAAGTATTTGAATAAACAATATACAATATAATTTAAATATGCAATGTTATGTGTATGCAAGGAAAAGAAATTTGCTTTGTTTTTCATATGCAAAAGAATTTTGACCTAATTCTAATATCTTAAGAAAAGGAAATTATTTCTTAAAAAAGGTTAACACTAATTTCTAATTTAAAAGAAAATAAAGTTCTTTAAGTATTATTTTTGTGTATTTTTTATCTTAAAATAATAAATAATATTTATGAAAATATTTAGTCTTTTTATATGTTAAAATAAATATTTATAAGTGTGAGAAAAAGAATAAATAATTAACCTAATTCTATTTTTTTACTTACAAGTTTATTAGGGAAAAATAGTTAATACATAACTAAAAAAAAAATTTTATGAGAAAATAAAATAAAATAAACAAAATAAAATATTTATCATTTTTACATTTTTTTATGATTTTTAATATTTAAGAAAAATATATTTAATGAAATAAAACAACATAAAATAAATAAATGAAAATAGTTGGGCCAGGGGTGCCCTGAGTAATCAGGACGTAGCATGTTAGAAAAAAACACAAGGCCCAAATGTTGAAGCCTACGCTGCAAACAGCCAAAAAATGGATGAAAAATGTGAAAAATGCAAGAAGGTAGCGCCAAGGCTCGAACCTGTGACCTTAAGCATTTTAGTGCGCTGCCTTACCACTGGGGTGGCTGTACATCCGTTAGTTTAAATGAAACAAGAAAAACATAACATATAAAGCTTCCTTGCCCTATACTTCATCTTCTTCCTCAAGCTGGCCAGAAATTCTGTATCTTTCTCATTTCTCCATGAAAATGGAAACTTCCAACATGAAAATGATAGTACTTTTTCCCACGATTTCAACCATGTAAATCATGTAAACTAACAATCAAAGTTCAAAGCCAATTTAAAAGGCCCTAATTTCAAACCTAATTTTTACAAAAATTTGAATTCTTAAATTCTCTATACACAATGAATATAAATGAAATTTATGAACATGGTTGGTTTTAGCACAAGGATATCTACATTTTATCTTCACAAATCGTGACCAATAGATGCCTGTATGAAGAGATAAAAGTTGGAGTTCTTACCTCTTTCAGCTGAGATCATGAATGGAGTTTGAGTGAGATTTATGAAGGCCTGAAGATTCCTTTAGCTTGCCTGAACTTCCCTGAGTGTGTTCCAATCCTTACCTTGCTTTGAAAGTGCCTGGATCTCTCTGTCCAAGTCAACCTGCAAGCTTGAAAAACAAAAATGGCAGATGGAGAAGGAGGTGTTACAGTGAAGGGATGATGGTATGGAACACTTAGATATGAGGTAGGTAAAGTGTTTGAGTGATTAAAACTTGAAACACACGAGTAGATTTATGGATTGCTATGCTTGGTCTCAAACTGCAAGTTTTGACAGGTTTTTGGTGATAGGGAGTTTTGGAGTGTTTCTGGCCTTGAGCAATCATGTTCTAAGTTGTAATGTGTTTGTGTATAAGTATAGAGAAGGTTTCTAATCCACTCCATAACATATTTCTCAGTTATATCCTTTTTGCACTCTTACTTGCTTTTTAAGAAAGGTGAAGAGACCACTCTCTACATACTTGTACAGGCCTGCTTGGAGTTGGTACAAGTTCTAGGAAACTTTTTTTTGTTTTATAGGACTTGTGTGTGCAGAGAAAAGAGGTCCAATGCTAAAGAAGTGAAAAGTTGCAAAAGTTATGCTTTTTCAAAATGGCAATGGAAACTTTGTGCCGTTTATGGAATTAAAGCTTGGACAAAGATTCTTGTGCTTGGATTAAGGCTTTATCATCTGTGTAAGCATTAAATTATGAAGTGAGAAACAATTTTGAGACCTGTAAAGCAAGGATTAGGCAGCATAGGTTTAGATTTGAATTTTGTTCTTCATGAAATGGCTTGAAACCAAAGTGAGAAATTGCCAACTTCATCTCTTCGATTCTCCCTACTCAAAAATGATCTCAAGGAGTTCTGTGACATTTTGGAAATCTTGCAATGTTCTCTATAACTCATCTTTAAAATGAATTTCAAGATTCCTCTTGGAACTAGGTGAAAAATTGCCATGAAGTTGGGTCAAAAACCTGCCTAAATTAGGGCAAAATTTCACTGTTATTTTAGTTTATGAGCATGTATTCACAAAATTATATCTTGAGATCCAAGCATATTTAGGAGAAAATGTGTGAAGCAAAGTTGTAGATTTCTGGAGATCTACAACTTTCATGTTGGGAACTTTCTTTGAATCATCTTGTATCATGGTGGAAATTTGGCTTAAAGTTGAGAAAAAATAAGAAATTTTCTATACTTAGAAAAATTTCTAAGTTAAGAAAATTTCAAATTTCAAAACCAAATCTTCAATCTTTGATTTCTTGATGAACAAGTTTCACATTTTGACATGTTTTGATGAATTGTGATCCTTGGTACTTGATTTTGACCAAAAAGTCAAAGTTTGACTTTTCAGTATACAGTTGACTTTTGATCAATTGACTGCAAATTTCATCTGTCAATCCAATGAAATTGCAATGTTTTGAACCATTTTATTAGGTAAAGATGATAAAATTGAACCCTTGAAATCATTCTTCAAATCAATAGGTCATTTTCTAGGTCAAAAATCAGAAATTGCCCTTAGTCAAAACCCTAATTTTAACCATTTTGCCTTTTTGATGATTTGATCAAATTTCTTGAGGAATTATGGTCCAAACTTGATCAAATGATACATATGAGTCCAAAATGTTGACGTGGATAAAAAATTATGAAGTCTGACTGTATACTGGCCATGGTTGACTTTTCCCCAATATAACTGATTTTTAGGTCAACTGTCCAATTGACTGATAAAAAATGTGGTTCAAGGCTTGAAACTTGTCATGAGTAATCTTAGGGGTCCATAATGATGTTTGAAAGTCATATGAAGAATTGATAGTCCAAAAATCTTTGTACAATCTCAAACCTTAATTTTGGGTGATCAGTGCATGATGAGAGGTCTTAAGCTGGTCAAACCCTAATCCAGTCTCGAGTAAAAGAGATCTTGATAAATAAGAGGGAAAATTTTGGGGTACAACAACTGCCCCTGTTCAATCTTCTTAAACTTGAAGAGTTAGATTGACGAGTTTTGTCGTTCTTGACTCGAAGGTGAAAGAATGATTGGACACTAGAGTGCCCATAAATTTGCACTCGATGATGTGATGATAGAAGGAATGGGCTTACAGATGCCATTTGGAGAGGTGATAGAATCATGTTGGAGATGGGCTTGTAGATGCCATCCAAGAATGTTTGTTGAATTGTAAGTTGCAAGCTGAAAGAATGAGTATCAGAACGGAGCCCGTGTGTGGAGCGTATCTGAACTGTATCTGAAAGTTGATTTTGACTAAGTATCAAAATGGCATCCGTGTCTGGCGCGTATCTGAACTATATCTGAATGAGTATCAGAATGGCATCCGCGTCTGGCGCGTATCTAAACTATATCTGAATGAGTATCAGAATGGCATCCATGTCTGGCACGTATCTGAACTATATCTGAATGAGTATCAGAATGGCATCTGTGTCTGGAGCATATCTGAACTGTATCTAAAAGTTTAATCTGAATGAGTATCAGAATGGCATCCGTGTCTGGCGCGTATCTAAACTATATTTGAATGAGTATCAGAATGGCATCCGTGTCTGGCGCGTATCTGAACTATATCTGAATGAGTATCAGAATGGCATCCGTGTCTGGAGCGTATCTGCACTGTATCTGAAAGTTGTATCTGAATGAGTATCAGAATGGCATCCGTGTCTGGAGCGTATCTAAACTGTATCTAAAAGTTGAATCTGAATGAGTATCAGAATGACATCCGTGTCTGTAGCGTATCTGAACTGTATTTGATTGCATATTTGTCAATGGGAACTGCTAACCTTATCCTGAAAAGGGTAAAATGTTAGCTGAAATACAAAGTTATATTGCATGAAATGTATGATGCAATGTATTTGCTTTATCAATGTTTATGATATATGGATGTAATGTATGTGCATGTGAGCTGATTTGCTGTATTGCTGTTTGATTGAGGAAAATAAATCCCTGAATGCTGCTGAGGATATACTGAATTTTTATGTCTTGAAGTTGAAGTACTGGTGAACTTTTGTTGAGAGAAGTAAATTCTGTTGTAAGGGCAATGCCATGTATTGCTTGTAAGATCTACTTGGGGAATCCTGAGAAATTTGACGATTTCTATTGGGGATTAATAACTTGAAATTTTGTTCCGCTGGAGATTTAAATTATGTATTGTGGGGGTTTCTTGGATAATAGTCTAGAGGTATTTCCCTATCCATTCAATCCATCAGTAATTGTCTCTCTCATTTTTTTTATTTGTAAACAGTAATCATGTTCAAATGCATATGTTCATCAATGAATCATTGGACGTTTTTTGCAAACAAAACACAAACGTAAAGAAAAAGACAAATAGTTTTGCACTTTTAAAGGGATATCTTTGTATTGACTTTGAATAAGTATTTGTACAAAGGAGACAAAACATTCTAGTAAGAGAATGCTGTCGTAAAACAAGAAAACTTTGATACAAAGAAAGATGAGTATGTGTAATAATCCCATGGGGTTCCCATTCTGCTATAGCCTTAATATCTCTGAATATCTTTTCTATTTGTTACTTCATCCGAAGATGATTGAATTGATCAGAAACTCCGAGTTTGTCAGTAGAAGCCAGAGGTTGTCCGTCAAATGATCCGACGGGACATAGTCATACGCTTTAGTTCCCTAACTTTTTCCTGGACTGTCCTTTTGGGTTTTCAGTCCACCGGGAAACCCTTTTTTTCCCAAGTCGCCCTTTCGGGTTTTCAGCTTGCCGGGTGTACAAATTTTTTCATTTTATCCCTAATTTTTGCCCGAACCTTTTGGTTCGCTGGGATGCCCCTTGTTTTGCCTAGGTGTGTCAACTTAGCGGGTCTCTTATGCGTAGTATTTTTTGACTATGTCCGCGTTGGCAGGGTGTGGCAGGTCGTCTCCATCCATGGTGGTCAAGATCATTGCCCCACCAGAGAGTATGCTTTTGATTACAAATGGTCCTTCATAGGTAGGAGTCCATTTGCCCCTGGGATCACTTTGTGGCAAGATGATACATTTGATCACTAAATCCCCAACTTGTTATACTTGGCATTTGACTTTCTTGTTGAAAGCCTTGATCATCCGTTTTTGATACATCTGACCATGGAAAACAAAAATAAGTCTCTTTTCATCAATTAAGTTCAGTTGATCAAGTCAGTTCTGGATCCAATCATTTTCATTCAATGCATATTTCATAATTCTCAGAGAAGGGATCTGAACCTCAATAGGCAAGACAACCTCCATGCCGTAAACCAAAGAATAGGATGTTGCCTTGGTTGATGTGCGAGCCGTGGTATGGTACCCGTGGAGAGCGAATGGTAACATCTCATGCCAGTCTTTGTATGTGACTGTCATTTTATGTATGATCTTCTTCATGTTTTTATTTGCAGCTTCGACATCACCATTCATCTTTGACCGATAGGGAGAAGAATTATGATGCTGAATCTTAAATTGCTTGCACAAGGCGGTGATCATAGTGTTGTTAAGATTTGTACCATTTTCATTGATGATCCTTTCCGGGATACCGTACCGGCAAATGAGATTTTACTTGATGAAGCGGGCAACGACATTCTTGGTAACGGAAGCAAAGGAAGCTGCTTCAACCCACTTGGTAAAATAGTCAATGGCCACTAGGATGAAGTGGTGTCCATTGGAGGTTGTAGGCTTGATCTCTCCAATCATATCAATTCCCCACATAGCAAAGGGCCAAGGAGCCGTCAAGACATTCAGAGGAACCGGAGGTACGTGCACTTTGTCAGCACAAATTTGACACTTATGACAAGTCCGAGAGTGTTGATAGCAATCTATTTCCATGGTAGACCAATAATAGACTGCCCGCAGGATTTTCTTCGCCATCGTATGCCCACTGGAGTGGGTGCCAAAAGTACCTTCATGTAATTCAACCATGATATTTTTAGCTTCAACCTTATCCACGCACCGAAGCAAAATGGAGTCATGATTGCGTTTGTAAAGGATGCCGTTACTAAGGAAGAACTTAGCAGAGAATCTACTTAAGAACTTCTTATCATTGATTGAAGCTCCTTCTGGATATTCTTGAGCCTCGAGATACCTCTTGACCTCATGAAACCAAGGCTGGTCCACTACCTCTTCAGTATTAATCTCATGACAATGCGTTGTTTCATCCATTCGTTCGATGGTGAATTGGGGAGCCTCGTTATCCCAATTAAGTTTAAACATAGATGACATTGTGGCTAGAGCGTCTGCTAGCTGATTTTCTTCTCACGGGAAATGCTCGAAGGTAATCTTCTCAAAATGTGGTAGCAATGTCAAAACATGTTCTTTGTAAGGGATAAGGTTTGGGTGCTTAGTGTCCCATTCCCCTTTGATCTGAATGATGACCAAAGCTGAATCTCCAAACACATCTAAAGATTTGATTCCCAAGTCTATGGCAGCTCTGAGACCAAAGATACATGCTTCGTATTCCACCATGTTGTTCGTACAGTTGAAGAAAAGACTGGAAGTAAAGGGATTATGACACCCTTCTGGAGATATGAGTACAACGCCGATACCATTACCAAGTGCATTGGATGCTCCATCAAAGAACAGGGTCCATCGGGATCCTTGTTCAGGTCCGTCATATGGTCTGATTTCTTCACAGTTGTCTAATGTCATGATGTCTTCATCCAGGAATTCAAACTTCATGGACCAATAGTCTTCTACAACTTGGTGAACAAGATGATCAGCTAGCACACTTCCCTTTATAGCTTTCTGGGTAGTATACTATATGTCATATTCTGTTAGGATCATCTGCCATCTAACTATTCTCCAAGAGAGAACAGGCTTCTCAAAGATGTATTTTATCGTATCCATCTTAGATATCAACAAGGTAGTATGAGTCAGCATATACTATCTTAGCTGGCGAGCAGCCCATGCCACAGCGTAACAAGTTTTTTCGAGCAGTGAATATCTGGTTTCATAATCAGTAAACTTTTTGCTCAGGTAATAAATAGCGTGCTCTTTTCGACCAGACTCGTCATGCTGCCCCAATACACACCCCATTGAGTTTTCTAAAACAGTCAGATACATGATCAATGGTCTTCTCTCGACCGGTGGCATCAACACAGGAGGCTCTTGTAAGTACTCTTTGATTTTGTCAAAAGCAACCTGGCACTCATCATTCCATTTGACTACTTGATCTTTCTTCAATAGTTTGAAGATTGGATCACAAGTAGCTGTTAGGTGAGAGATGAATCTGGAAATATAGTTCAAGCATCCCAAGAATCCCCTGACTTCCTTCTCAGTATGAGGAGCAGGAATCTATTATATTGCTTTAACTTTGGCAGGATCGACCTCAATACCATTGTTACTGACGAAAAAACCTAAGAGTTTACCGGACCGTACTTCGAATGTGCACTTGTTTGGATTCAACCTCAGCTTGTACTTCTTCAGTCTCTCAAATAGCTTTTGCAAGTGATCAAGGTGTTATTCCTCCGTTTGTGATCTGGCTATCATATCGTCTACGTAGACCTATATTTCATGATGTATCATGTCGTGAAATAAAGCTACCATGGCGCGTTGATAGGTTTCCCTAACATTCTTTAGTTCGAATGGCATCACTTTGTAGCAGAATGTGCCCCACTGTGTGACAAAAGTTGTCTTCTCCATGTCTTCAGGCACCATTTTGATTTGGTTGTAACCTGAGAATTTGTTCATGAAGGAAAACACTTTTTGTTGAGCCGTATTGTCAACCAGGATATCAATGTGGGGGAGTGGAAAATCATCTTTAGGGCTGGCCTTATTCAAATCTCTATAGTCCATACATATTCGTACTTTGCCGTCTTTTTTAGGCACATGAACAATGTTGGCAACCCATTGAGGGTAGGAAGTGACAGCCAAGAATCCAACATTAAATTGCTTAATGACCTCCGCTTTGATCTTTTCTGATATATCAGGCCTCACGCGGCGAACTTTTTGTTTTACTGGCGGACAATCTTCTCTTGTAGGGAGACGATGTACCACGATGTCCGTATCAAGTCCCGGCATATCTTCATATGAGCAAGCAAAGATCTCAACATAATCACGCAACAGCTGAATCAGACGCTCTTTGACACTGGGCTCTAGATTGGCACCCACATTGACCTCTTTTTTATCCTCCTCGGTACCCAAGTTGATTGTATCCACATGTTCCTCATGAGGCTGAATGGTTCTTTCCTATTGTTGTAGTAGTCTGGCCAGTTCCCCTGGTACTTCACAATCTTCCTCACCTTCGTCTTCAGCTTGGTAGATTAGATCCTCAGAGTCACAAAAGGCCATAGCAGTATCGTTACCCATGGGATCTAGAATGGAGGGGTACCTGCATTTGTGAGTGTGGGTGTGTGTAAGGGTATAACCATCCTTAAAAATAAAATGTAAAAGAAAAACAATGAGCACAAAAGTTTGTATGAGAAAAACGTCCACGATTCATTGAATGTCATATGAAGATGAAATAATAACCCTTATAAATGGTCCATTGTGCCTCGGGCAAGACACAAGGTTTTAAGTATGTGAATTGTTTTTCAATATTACAGATCCAACAAAATGTAAAGATAAATTACCGAGGGATGAAAGTTATTGGGATAAAGTCTCTGGCCTCCCAATTGCGGAGTCCTATGTTGACAGTTCGAAATATCAAATCCTCCAAGCTGCAATCCTCTTCACCATCTTCTACCGCGTTGACCTCTCGGTTGCTAATATTCAAGGGTGGCCCTCCAGCACGGGCACGACGTACAACCTTCTGAGCACTTGAAGTGAACCCTAAGCCAAACTTGTCAGATTTATACAGAATATCCAGAAGTTTCCCCCAGATGGTGCATCCAACCTCCTCTACTACTACTTTGGCGTCCTTTAGAGATGACATCCGGAGTGGAGGTCTTGTAATCTTGGGAATCTGGGACACAGTCTTGGTCACTGCTACCTCTTGGGGAACTTCTTCAAAATGTTGAAAAGGAGTTTCAATGAACTCGCCATCCAATTCCATATACCTGAAGGAATTGAGGTGGCTAATCATATATTCTTCCTCTCCGTGGACAGTGATAATCTTTCCTTGGATCAGATATTTCAGCATCTGGTGTAGTGTAGTGGTGACAGCGCCAGCATTATGGATCCACGGCCGTCCTAGCAGACATGAGTAAGAGGGGCGGATGTCCATTACATAAAAGGTTGAATTGAAAGTCTGAGTCCCAACCTTTATGGGGATATCCACCTCCCCATGTACCATCCTCTTTGAGCCATAAAATGCCCTTACGACTATGTTACTTGGTTTCAACATCAGTCCTTCGCAGTCTAGTCTATCGAGAGCTTTCTTCGGTAAAACATTCAAAGATGAGCCAGTGTCCACCAAGACATGGGCCAGAGTTGTGCCTCTACCTTCCACAGAGACATACAATGCCTCGTTGTTCTTTCTTCCCCTTGGTGTCAGATCAGCATTCGAGAAGCCTAGGCCGTTATCCGCCGTCAAGCTGGCCACACAATCTTGAAATTGGTCAGCAGATGTCTCTTGAGGCACATGGGCTGTCTTTAGGAACTTCAGCAGAGCTTTCTCATGTGCCTCGGAACACAGTAACAATTCCATCATGGAGATTTTGGAGGGAGTTTTCCCCAACTGTTCAACTACGTCGTAGTCGCTCCTCTTTATTATTTTCAGGATCTCCTCCATTTCCTTCTTGGAGGTCTCGGGGATAGTCAGTGATTGAGCCTTCATCCGGATAGGCTCCACTTGAATACTTTTTCCTCGAGTTTCAGCAGCAGGAGTGTTGGTAAGAATGAAAACAGGGGTTGTATCGTCTTCGTCAATAGGAGCACTTGCAGGGATGATTATTGGTACGGAAATAACCTTTGGAACAACCACGGGTCTGAAAATTGCCTTTGGGGGGAGGGGGAAATTTCTGGAGAAAAGATTCTACCGCTTCGAGTAATCTTACTAGTTCCGGAAATATTGCTAATGTCGGAGTCTTCTTCTTCAGAGCTTATCTCTTCAGCGGCCAGCCCATCTTGTTTGATGCCATGGTAGTAGATCTCCCCACCGTAATTCTACGGCACAATTTTGTCTGATTCATATGGGACTGGCCCAGGCATTGTGATTATAAGAGGAGTAGTTTTTAGAACCGATGTGATTCTAACGAGTCTTTTGGGGACCCTGTAAGAATTGGCGGAGATGGTGATGATTGGAACGTCTTCAACAGGAACAGGTGAAACAAAAGTACTTTCAAACAGGATCTCTTTGTTGTCTATCAAGCGTTGAATGCCTGTTTTCAACAAAGGGCAAACAGTTGGTGAGGATAAGTAAAGGTGCAAGTCTTCATTACAACCCGGGAATACACCGGCTTTCAAAAAGTTTATCTTAATGATTGGGAGAGGAGTCACGAGTTCACCAACTGCGGTAACAAATAAATCTTCTTCAATAACATTGGTGTTGTGACCATGTCTGGGCATAGGAGCATAAATGACGTTTAGCTTCTCGGGCACATCAAACTCAATTTATTTTGCCTCTATAAGGTCTTGAATTTTGTTTTTCAGGGCCCAACAGTTGTTAGTGTCGTGACCCGGACTTTCGGAATGATATGCGCAACAGGCATTTGGGTGATAATGAGGGGACGCTGTGTTGGGGTTTTTTGGAGCTTCTTTTAAAGTTGCCAAATTGGATTTCAGAAGATGCGGTAATACTTGGGACAAAGTCATATTGATTCTGGTGAATTGTCGGACCGATCTTTCCACCCTCGGTTGATTACTTCTTGGTTGATCAGATGTAGGCTTTGGGATCATAACAGCCCCTACCATAGGTCGGCGTTCGGCTCTCCCTTGGTTCCTTTGTGGGTATACATCAGCTACTTCTTTCTTCCCAATAAAGGGCTTCCTCACAGTTGTAGAAGAAGATGAATCTTTCCACTTTTTATGCCAGCCTCCACCCTTTCTCCGGTCAGTATTAACTCAGTAAATCCTGCAAATGATCTTCCAATTAAATGGTTGAAGAAAGGGCCCGATAGAGTGCCTAAGAACATGTCCACCAATTCCCTTTCAGATAGGGGGTTGAACTCTTCCAGCTAGATCTCTCTATTTCTACGCGTAATCCTTGAAACCCTTATTGGAAGCCATAGCAATACTCTGAAGCTGAGTACGGGTAGGAGCCAAATCAGCGTTATATTGATATTACTTGTAGAAAGTTGCGGCAAGATCTTCCCAATTATGGACATTGGCCCTTTCCAGTTGGTAAAACCAATCGAGTTGGGTTCCAGATAGACTATCTTGGAAAAAATGTACCCACAAGTCTTTATCGGCGGAGTGTGGTTGGATCTTTCTCACATATGATCGGAGGTGCATCTTAGGACATGACACTCCATCATATTTTGCAAACAAAGGCACTTTGAATTTCGAAGGAATCACAATCACCGGCACTAGTCCCAATTCTTCAAAGTCTAGACCTGGCACCTTTTGTATTTCCATAGCGCTCAAACGCTCTTCAAGATGTCTGTACTTATCATCAGCTGGAGGATACTGTTCCTCAGAGTAGTCTTCCTCTTCTTCCTCCTCTTCAGATTCTGACGGGACCACTGTTTCTTTTCCTTTCCCCTCTCCTTCACCAGATGTTGTTGCAAAATTTAAGGTTCTTCTAGTTTGTCCTTGAAACCTTCTCCCCATGTTTAAAACCCCAGTGACCTTCTTTGTTTTCTTTTTCTTTTCTTCAGCTAGCAGAGTCTTCAACTCTTCAAGCCCCTTGGCTAGGGTCATGAGCAATTGTTGAAACTGCATGTTCTGATCTTGGAGATCTTTGACTGTCTGTTCGAGATCCATCTTACTGAAATAAACAGTAGAGAGATGAGGAAACTCGTTGCAAAAGACCTGTTTATGTTATGATGAATGATATGTGCATATGCAATGTTTTCAAGGATTTTAAAGATTCAAGTTCGTTTTAGACAAAAAGGAAACACACATTATATTAATAAGATAAAGTTTGAGTACATCAATTCCCCTTGGGAAAAATAATACAAAACTCTAAGATAAAAAAGTAGTGCGCATCCTCTTTGGTGTTATGTAGGCATTTAGAGTATGCTCCTCATGAAGTAGTCTAGTGAGTTCCAAAACCTTCTTCTCGCTTGCATAGAATTGGGCTTCGAAAGTATCTCGCTCTCCTTTAAGCTATATCCAATCCCTTTGTAGGTCTTCAAGAGATGTGGGCATGTCAGGATGTAGGATAGTGTATGGAACTTCTCCTTCCTTAACAGGCTCAATAATTACCAGAAGAATGGAAGGATAAGGCATCATAAGACTTTGAGCACGGGTTCGTACCCATTTGAGGTAAGGCTCAAGAGGGATGGAATTATTGTGCCCCAAAGTCTTTCTATCCACCTTATTTAGCATCCTCCAAGCTCGGATGAATCTCTGGCTAAGACTTTGATCGTTATTGTCGTAGTCGAATACCAAACCTTGAATCAGCATCTCGTGCGGGCCATCCCTTCAAGCGTAACCAAACTGTCTTAAATCTAAGCATGGGTTGTAGGTGATACCTGCCCTAATGCCAAGTAGAGGGACATTAGGGAATTCCCCACAACGGTCAACAATGATAACATTCTCTTTGGATCGGGAGCACCAATGAATATCTGAATGTTTGAGCGTCATAAACCTTTATGACCACCTTGAACCTTGCTCATTCTTTAAGACTGATTGGGGAAGATGAGAAATATACCATCTTGCCAAGAGAGGAGTGCAACACATGAGGACACCTCTTTTCCTCGTTGTGCGAGTGTGAAAAGAGTGTAGGATATCCCCTAGCAATGTAGGCACCGAATTGCGTGACATGAAGATTTTGACGGTGCTCACATCTATGAGTTGGTCAGGATTGGGAAATAAGACCATCCCATAGATAAGAAGAGCTACAATTTCCTCAAAGGCTTGCAAGTCTAAGGAATTCCAACAGCTTTGGGCTTTCTCAAACGGGAATTTTGCTAAGAAGCCTTTTACACCACTCCTAGTTTCCCAATGAGTTGTGACATCAGATGAGTGCAAGTGTAGAGCTTGAGCAATCTCTTCTGGCTTTGGGTCTCTTTCCGTACCGTTGAAAGGTAGTTGATTGAGAATGGGAATCCTCAAGAGTTGAGAGAATTCTTCCAAAGTAGGCACAAGCTATTAGTCGGGAAATGTGAAGCAATGGTGTAAAGGATCAAAGAACTGAAAGAGCACCTTTAACATGTACTCATATGTGTTGGAGGTGACCAAGTTGAGTAGACGACCATGTCTCTCGGTGAATCGAGATTTCTCATGGATCCTTGCAGCTAGCTCCTTAAGTTGTGGAGGAATTCTTACAAGGTTGACTTGGATAGTTTTCCTGCGAAGTGAATCCATATCCTACAAAACAAGAACAAAGATGAATATCCAAAATCCTTGAAATGGTTAGTGGATGCATGTGATTCTCATGATGTCCATGATGTTATGTACAAGTATGCATATACAAGCAAAACAAACAAGTTCTTAGTTTAGGCTTGCATGAGGTTTTATAGGTAAGTACCCTCTTGAAGTTTAGTTGGCTTAAACCTGTCCTAATAATAGTAACCGGGTTCTAAGGAGCTCAATATCACCAGATTGTTTCCTTGGTCATTGTTTCAGCTCAAGCCTCTTTAATGGCGACCGAAATATCCCAAGAAACCAAACCTCAATGAGTGTAGTATCGAGTATCTACCAACTTCGGACTGCACCAAAGACGACAATCTCACTATATCCTAAAGGCCAAGTTGGTCAAGTAAAGGGTTCTAGAAGTTCATTAGTGCTTCATGACATCACTCAGCGGCCCCGTATTCTCTTTGATTAACTCAAAGGCTACTGGTACGCACAAATATGTCACACTAACATAGCTATTGCTTAGACCATGTCGGTATACCCTGCACAGTTTCCACAATGTATTACTATTTACCTATAATGTATCCCAAATTCGGGTAGAGGATTTCAAACCCAAACAAAGAACCATAATGTAAAGCAAACAAGTCAAACAATGTAAGCAAATAAATGTGATCTAGCCTTTAGGTAACCCCACTTTTATAATATTCCCCAACAGAGTCGCCATTTCTGTGATACGGTGGGAGAACTGACTTGAGATTTTTGCGTTTTATCGCAAGTGTTACGGTTAGCAAGAGTCTCCACCGACTTTTCTTTTATCCGAAAGGAAAGGTGAAAAAAGCACAGGAAAGACCTTTGAGATTGTTTCTTGAGTTCGGGGGGTAGATTATGAAAAGGGAAGGTATTAGCACCCTTTTCATCCATGGTTATCCATGGGCTCTTAGTTACTTGCTAGATCACTTGCTTTTTGTTTTGAAATTGTGCTTTGTGTGGTTTTTGGAAGTATTTTGTAAAAGAGGCCATTGTTTAGGCAATCTTTGTAATGATTCTCGTTCGTAAGAATGTATACAAAGATGTTTGTCTTTTTGAAAATGTTTTCAATGTTTGTAAAAATGTTTTGGATGTGTGTGTGTTTTGTTTTGAAAAAGTAGCAAGGATAATTGCTTTGAAAAGGAGCAAGTAACTAGAAGTAATCTACCTACTCAAATGTCTTTCTTGTTAATTTTCTTTTCCTTTGATATTGTTTTCTTACCATTGATTTGGTAAGCAACCCTATCTTTGGATGTAAACGGGACGGGCGTGGGTCATCGTATAACCATGATTAGCAATGTTGCAAAGTATCTTAGCATTTTTTGAGGGACTAAGATCATTTTGTAAGGAAACTTAGAATAGCGTCATCGAGGGACTATGATCTTATATTTGTTTGTTTTGCCAAGATACTTCGCATGCGTAATATGGCCATTTTTTTGTATAAGGCAACCAAGTGGAGAAACCCTAAGGATGCTTGTGTGCAAGTGTGTTATTTTTATGTTTGATTTTGTCTTGGATTATGGTTTTCTATTTGATTTGTTTTTATCTTGCCATACAAACCCTAATTACTAGCATGGTATAAAAAAGCGGTAAGTTGCATAATTTAAAGATTACTACGCTATTACAACATTTTTATGGAAGGGGGGAATACAAATTATGAATGAGGATTTGCAATAATGTAAACCTAATTTAATCTATTACAACCAAATCGAATTTGTACAAGTATTTAAATAAACAATATACAATATAATTAAAATATGCAATGTTATGTGTATGCAAGGAAAAGAAATTTTCTTTGTTTTTCATATGCAAAAGAATTTTGACCTAATCCTAATATCTTAAGAAAAGGAAATTATTTCTTAAAAAAGGTTAACCCTAATTTCTAATTTAAAAGAAAATAAAGTTTTTTAAGTATTATTTTTGTGTATTTTTTGTCTTAAAATAATAAATAATATTTATGAAAATATTTAGTCTTTTTATATGTTAAAATAAATATTTATAAGTGTGAGAAAAAGAATAAATAATTAACCTAATTCTATTTTTTTACTTACAAGTTTATTAGGGAAAAATAGTTAATACATAACTAAAAAAATATATTTTTTATGAGAAAATAAAATAAAATAAACAAAATATAATATTTATCATTTTTACTTTTTTTTATGATTTTTAATGTTTAAGAAAAATATATTTAATGAAATAAAACAACATAAAATAAATAAATGAAAATAGTTGGGCCAGGGGTGCCCTGAGTAATCAGGAGGTAGCATGTTAGAAAAAAAACACAAGGCCGAAATGTTGAAGCCCACGCTGCAAACAACCAAAAAAATGGATGAAAATGTGAAAAATGTAAAAAGGCAGCGCCAAGGCTCGAACCTGTGACCTTAAGCATTTTAGCGCGCTGCCTTACCACTAAGGTGGCTGTACATCCGTTAGTTTAAATGAAACAAGAAAAACATAACATATAAAGCCTCCTTGCCCTGTATTTCATATTCTTCCTCAAGCTGGCCATAAATTATGTATCTTTCTCATTTCTCCATGAAAATGGAAACTTCTAACATGAAAATGATAGTACTTTTTCCCACGATTTCAACCATGTAAATCATGTAAACTAACAATCAAAGTTCAAAGTGAATTTAAAAGGCCCTAATTTTAAACCTAATTTTTACAGAAATTTGAATTCTGAAATTCTCTATACACAATGAATATAAATGAAATTTATGAACATGGTTAGTTTTAGCACAAGGATATCTACATTTTATCTTCACAAATTGTGACCAATAGATGCCTGTATGAAGAGTTAGAAGTTGGAGTTCTTACCTCTTTTAGCTGAGATCGTGAAGGGAGTTTGAGTGAGATTTATGAAGGCCTGAAGATTCCTTTAGCTTGCTTGAACCTCCTTGAGTGTGTTCCAATCCTTACCTTGCTTTGAAAGTGCTTGGATCTCTCTGTCCAAGTCAACCTCCAAGCTTGAAAATCAAAAATGGCAGATGGAGAAGGAGGTTTTACAGTGAAGGTATGATGGTCTGGAGCACTTAGATATGAGGTAGGTAAAGTGTTTGAGTGATTAAAACTTGAAACGCACGAGTAGATTTGTGGATTGCTATGCTTGGTCTCAAACTACAAGTTTTGACAGGTTTTTGGTGATAGAGAGTTTTGGAGTGTTTATGGCCTTGAGCAATCATGTTCTAAGTTGTAATGTGTTTTTGTATAAGTATAGAAAAGGTTTCTAATCCACTCCACAAAAGATTTCTCAGTTATATCCTTTTTGCACTCTTACTTGCTTTTTAAGAAAGGTGAAGATACCACTCTCTACATACTTGTACAGGCCTGCTTGGAGTTGGTACAAGTTCTAGGCAACTTTTTGTTGGTTTATAGGACTTGTATGTGCAGAGAAAACATGTCCAATGCTCAAGAAGTGAAAAGTTTCAAAAGTTATGCTTTTCCAAAATGGCAATAGCAACTTTGTGCCATTTATGGAATTAAAGCTTGGACAAAGACTCTTGTGCTTGGATTAAGGCTTTATCATCTGTGTAAGCATTAAATTATGAAGTGAGAAACAAGTTTAAGACCTGTAAAGCAAGGATTAGGCAGCATAGGTTCAGATTTGAATTTTGTTCTTCATGAAATGGCTTGAAACCAAAGTGAGAAATTGCCAAATTCATCTCTTCGATTCTCCCTACTCAAAAATGATCTCAAGGAGTTCTTGGACATTTTGGAAAGATTTCAATGTGATATATAACTCATCTTTGAAATACATTTCAAGATTCCTCTTGGAACTAGGTGAAACATTCCCATGAAGTTGGGTCAAAAACCTACCTAAATTAGGGCAAAATTTCACTAAGTTATTTTAGTTTATGAGCATGTATTCACAAAATTATATCTTGAGATCCAAGCATATTTAGGAGAAAATGTGTGAGGAAAAGTTGTAGATTTCATGGAGATCTATAACTTTCATGTTGGGAACTTTCTTTGAATCGTCTTGTATCATGGTGGAAATTTGGCTTAAAGTTGAGAAAAAATAAGAAATTTTCTATCCTTAGAAAAATTTCTAAGTTAAGAAAATTTCAAATTTCAAAACCAAATCTTCAATCTTTGATTTCTTGATGAACAAGTTTCACATTTTGATATGTTTTGATGAATTGTTATCCTTGGCACTTGATTTTGACCAAAAAGTCAAAGTTTGACTTTTCAGTATACAGTTGACTGCAAATTTCATCTGTCAATCCAATGAAATTGCAATGTTTTGAACCATGTTATTAGGTAAATATTATATAATTGAACCCTTGAAGTCATGCTTCAAATCAATTGGTCATTTTCTAGGTCAAAAATCCGAAATTGCCCTTTCTCAGCCAAAACCCTAATTTTGACCATTTTGCCCTTTTGATGATTTGATCAAATTTCTTGAGGAATTATGGTCCAAACTTGTTCAAATGATACATATGAGTCCAAAATGTTGATGTGGATCAAAAATTATGAAGTTTGACTGTATACTGGCCATGGTTGACTTTTTCCCTAATACAACTGATTTTTAGGTCAACTGTCCAATTGACTGATCAAAAATGTGGTTCAAGGCTTGAAACTTGTCATTAGTAATCTTAGGGGTCCATAATGATGTTTGAAAGTCATATGAAGCATTGATAGTCCAAAAATATTTATACAATCTCAAACCCTAATTTTGGGTGATTAGTGCATGATGAGAGGTCTTAAGCTGGTCAAACCATAATCCAGTCTTGAGTCAAAGAGATCTTGTGAAAATAATCTTGATAAATGAGAGGGAAAATTTTGGGGTACAACAATGTGTTCCTCCTCGGTATGGGATTTAGCGATCATATCATCTACGTAAACTTTAACCTCCTTATGGATCATATCATGGAATAACGTGACCATGACTCTTTGATAGGTTACCCCTGCATTTTTGAGACTGAATGACATTACTTTGTAGAAGAAGGCTCCCCAAGGTGTCATGAAAGTAGTCTTTTCCATGTCTTCGGGTGCCATTTTGATTTGATTATAGCCCGAGAAACCTTCAATGAATGAGAATACCGAAGCTTGAGCTGCTTTGTCCATTAAAACATCTATGTGAGGTAGCGGGAAGTTGTCCTTGGAACTTGCTTTGTTCAGATCTCGATAATCCACACACATGCGTACCTTGCCATCTTTCTTGGGAACTGGCACAATGTTAGCTATCCATGGTAGATAGTTTACCACTGCTAAGAACCATGCGTCAAACTATTTAAGAACCTCTTCTCTAATCTTGCTGGACATATCTGGGCGAGTTCTTCTGAGTTTTTTCCTAACTGGAGAACAACCTTCTTTGAAAGGTAGTATGTGCACCACAATGTTTGTATCTAACCCTGGCATGTCCCTGTAGGGCCAAGCGAACATATCCATGTATTCATGTAATAACTTAATCAGCCTTTCTTTGACGCTCTGCTCTAACATTGCCCCTAGCTTGATTTCTTTCAAATCTTCCTCTATGCCCAGATTAATGGTCTCAATAGCCTATTGATACGGTTGTATGTTGTCATACTTTTGCTCTATTTCCCTTGCCATTTCTTCAGAAAGTTCAAGATCTTCATCATCTTCCTCTTTGTATTGGTTGATGGGAGTATCAAAATTATATCAGGTCGCATCAGTAACATTATCAGTGGCTTCAGGCATGGACCTGCACGTTTATCATGTTTTGGTGCAGATTTTAGTATATGAACTTTGAAAATGCATATGAAGAGAAAGTATTCCCATTTTTAAATTTGATAGATAAATGCAAGCAAAAGACAAGGATCTTAATTGAAAACAAAATATCACTTTTATTATTAATTGTAAATATCGTCCGAAATAAAATGGGGGAACCCTTACAAGCAACCCCTATGCCTCGGGCTTGACATAAGTTTTTTCAAAACAAGAAAAATTACTTAGGAAAGAAAAAGATCTCGGGAATCTCCACGGCAGTCTAAATTTTGAGTTCTTCTCCTGGGGCGCATTCTCGGATGAAGTCAGTTGCCCTTTTGGTGTTGATTTTGTTGGATATCATTGCCACATGTCTGCCATGCTCTATTCCTTTATGGCCAAAGGTATCATGGATTAGAGGAAACCGTGTTTTACCCTTCATAGTAGCTTTCAATGATTCATAGCCCAAACTAAAGCGATTCTTCTTTTCAGGTATTTCTGGGAGCTTTCCCCAACCTTCTGAGGCATCACATTCCATGGTTATTTGCAAATCTCTCCATGAGGTCTCTTTAGGCTTATTACTTTTCTCCACGAGCAAAGTAACCACTGAAGCAATTTCGAGAGCTTAGAACGGGGTGGCTATACAGTCTTCGTCGGCACTGATATATCTGTACGATTCTATGTGACTTACGAAGATGTCCTTCTCACCGTCGATTATGATTAATTTCCCTTCCACTAATAACTTTAGCTTTTGATATAGGGCCGAAGTGACTTCCCCTGCCGCATGAATCTAAGGTCACCCCAATAAGCAAGTATATGTCAGCTCTATATCCATGACTTGGAAAGTGATATAGAAGATATGCGGCCCAATTTTGACTGGAAGGTCCACCTCTCCCAATACCGAGCTTCGAGAATCGTCAAATACTTTCAATATTGTAGAGCTTGGCCTCATCACAACATCATCTATCAGACTTGATTTCGGTAACACGTTGAGGGTCGAGTCTGTATCGGTGAGTACTCTAGATAGGCTGGTAGTACCTATTTTCATAGAGATATGGAGTGCTTTGTTGTGCGCTCGGCCTTGTGGTGGTAATTCATTGTTACTAAAACCCATATATCATCTGGATGTTAGATTTGCTACAACATTATCAAACTGATTCGCGATAATTTCCTCTGCCACGTGTGCTGAACTCAGTACCTTCATTAAAGAGTCTCGGTGTGCTTCAAAGTTGATGAGTAGTGAGAGGATGGAGATTCTAGTTGGAGTTTGGTGAAGCTGATCCACCATCCTATAGTCACTTCTCTTGATTATCTTTAGAAACTCATCTTCCTCTTGATCAGTAAAGTTTTTGCTTGGAGGTTCTTTTTCTTGACTAGTTTCTACCACTTATTTTCCCTTGTCCTTTATTGAGGTTTCATCCTTCCTCTTTGACGGTTCAGATCAAAAGACTCGACCACTTCTGGTTATACCCCATGTCCCTGTTATATTTGAAATTGCAGGTCCTTGACTAGACGATGGCCCGTTTTCTTGTTTCACTCTGTTAATGTATACGACTGAGTTATAACTCCATGACACTGCTTTGTTACTTTAATAAGGGACATGTGACAGTCCTTTAATTATCATTGTGGCCTTTGGAACTGCTGATATCTGGAGACCCTTCTTTGGTACCATCCCTGGGGGGTTTTCCGATTCTTCCCACGAGATCACTAGAGTCTTCTTGTTAAGATTTGGGCCTTGGCAAGGGATTACCAATGGCTTCTTTCCTTCAATCGCTGCTACATATTTTTCTTCAGGGTATGGTTTGAATTGGACTATCCCCTGGTCCACTAGCTTTTGTAGCGTTCTTTCAAAGGCTTCATTATGCTTCAGCAGGAACCCACATTCCAACAGATATTCCTTCAACAAATTTATTGGGGCTTTTGCTTGTCTGGTCGCCCCAAAGTTAGTGACTACTTCAAGTGAACTTATTGTCGGTCCCCCATGCGGAGGCATAGGGTTTGATTTGATGTTAGGCTTCTCAAAAGTGATATCTTGAGATTCTAACAAATCTTGAACCTTGTGCTTGAATGCCCAACATTGTTCTATGTTGTGTCCAGGAGAGTTAGCATGGTATTCGCATCTGGCGTCGACATTGTACTTTCGCGGGAGTGGCCCGACTGGCGAAGCTAGAGGCTTGAGTTCCACCACGGATGCCTTGACTAGGTGCTATAATAACTGGCTAGGTGGCATGGGGAGTGGATCAAAATTTATTTGCGGCCTTCCAAATCTGCCTTGCTGCTGTCCTTCTGGGATCGATAATGGTTGTTATGCCCTTGGTTGTGAGGCTACCGCATTAATTTCTCCCTCTTTTCTTTTTGGGATGTTTGAAGCAGGTCTTTTTGAATTGTAGGGGGTATTTGATGGTCCTCCTGTTATTTTCCCATTCTTTATTCCAGTCTCAAATCTTTCTCCGATAGTCACTAGATCTGTGAATCCCAAAGAGATACTTCTAACCATCTTATTATAATATAACCCTTGCAACGTTCCCATGAACATGTCTACTAACTCCTTTTCCAACAGCGGTGGTTGCACACGGGATGCCATCTCCCTCCATCTCTAAGCGTACTCCTTGAAAGACTCTTCTTTCTTCTGGGACAGATTCTGGAGTTGCATGCGGGTAGGCGCCATGTCCAGGTTATATTTGTAATGCTTTAAGAAAGAATTAGCAAGATCTTCCCATGTTCGAATGTCTACTCGCTCCAATTGCATATACCAGTCTAAAGATGCCCCACTTAAGCTGTCTTGAAAATAGTGAACCATCAGCTTCTGATCTTGGGAATAGGAATGCATCTTCCTGCAATACATGCGCAAATGATTTCTTGGACAAGTGAGCCCTTTGTATTTTTCAAAGTCATGCACTTTGAACTTCGGCGGTATTACCACATCAGGAACTAGGCCCATTTCGAGAGCATCTACTTCGAAAGCATCAAAACCCTCTACAACTTTCAAACTTTCTTCCAGAGCCTTATATTGATTCATCACTAGTGGATTATTGATAGCATGAGTACCAGTTGTCTTCAAGGGTGCCTTATTGATATCCTCTAGGCCGTGGTCTCCATACTGCAAGTCCAAGTAGTTGCCTGCATTGTTGATTGAATTTGTAGGGTATGTGATACCCCTGCTTTTGATGGCGGTGGGACAAACCCTTCAGTATCAGCTTCTCTTGTTTCTTGTTGGGCCATGATGGACTTTTGGGATTCTGTTTCTGGCTATTTTCTTAGTTGGTGACCGCTTGATGCACCAATCATTTGAGCTACTTCTTCGAAAGCTACCCTGGGAATCTGATCTTGTCTGTCAATGATGTTGTTTAGAGCTAGAAGAACCTGACTTAAATCTCCTTTCATTAAAATCACATCACCTTTTACTTGGTCGAGATCCTCCTTGAATGCAACTTGATTCTCCTCGATTTATTCCATTGTTTTTTGTTGGTAGGACCTTGTTTGATATGGAGGCCAAGGAGGTGGTGATCTTTTTCTACCAATGGTTTAACTGGAGAGATTTTTAAAAAACATGAGCTTGGGTATGAAATGCATGTGTTTGCAAATGCATGCATGCAAATGAATATGTATGCACATGAAAGGGGTTAAATGTATTATTCACTTGGGTATATATTTGTTTTTTCTTTTTCACTTCTTTTTTTTATTTGGTGAATAGCTTGAAAATATATACGCAAATGACATACGGAAGCAAAATGCCTTTATTGAAAGTAACATGATTCAGATATTGAAAGATATTACAATCTTAAACCAAAACTTGTTTGCATGAAATTAAGCAAAGGGAAACAAATCTTCTAGGTGCGCTTGCAGATGTCTGCTCTAAAACCATCGACCATTTCTTGACAAAGCTTGAGAAAATCTTCAATGTCCTTAGGATCAAGGATATCCCCATAGCAGCGAGCGGACATCTTTAGAGCTCTTTCATATAATTTCCCTTTTATGGCTTTGATTTCAGACATATCTGGCTTGATGGTGTTGACGCGGACAAGTTGTTTCCCTTTGGTATCCATTTTCAAAGATAATCACCAAAATCTTGATTTTATTATTTTTGTTTTTGTTTTACCCTGTGAATAAGACAAATAAAAGAGACAGATGATGAATATATGAAATGTATGAATGCATGGATGTATGGTTTAGTGACGGGATTTTGTGATAGGTTTTTGTGACAGGTACCCTTATAAGGTAGGCTCTTAAATTTGACCTACGGTTAGTCTACCCTCCCAAAAGGTGGCTTCCTTAAGGGTATCATGAATAACACTAGAGGGAAAAGGCACAAGGACCTCCCTTAGGTGGAGCCTCTTTACGGACCGAGACTTTCGTCTCAAAGTCATGAAAGGTCTCGTCATGAGATTTTAGTTAAGGTCGTTACAAAGAGTCATGGGTGGTATTCCAAAGTCCTACTCGTCAAGAGGATATCTCTCGATAAGTATTCCTTTTGAGGAATTCCACCGACTATAGGTGAAGTCGTCACATAAACTCGTAGGGAAGATGTATCCCCTAAGCTAATAGACGAACCTTCTTTCTAAGGGTTACTTGAGAATATATATTTTTTGAAATAAAAATCCGCCACGCAGAAAATATATAATGATAAGAAAATAGACAAGAATAAAAAAATGCAATAAATAAAGAAATAAAGAAAATAAAAACTCAAACTAAACCTAAAACCTAGGGTTGAGTCCCCAGCAGAGTCGCCAGCTGTTGCAACTGGTTTTTAAATCAGAGTCACCACTACTAGCTTTTATCCTAAGGAAGGGCATCTAATAGGAAACCCTAATTCGTAAAGCATAGATTCAGGGTTTCGGACTTCTTTAGACGAAAGGAAGGTGTTAGGCACCTTTCATCTACCTTATTCTTAAGGATACTAGGTTTAGGTTTAGGTTTCAGTTAAAATAGGGTTTTAATTTTTAATAGGGGAACTCGCCACAATTTTAGTCGTATGCCTACGTATCCTCTTATGAGGAATCAAAGTCCCAATTCGTAGTTCATATGGGTTTATGTTTTTTAGGGGTTGCAAAAGTATTTTGAATTGCCTCGCATTTGACTGGGTGTAGCGATTGCGGAATTTTGGACTAAATGTGCGCTTAGCCAAAATATATTCGGAACCCTTTAGCAAAAAATATTTGTTTAGATTAGTTTATTGCGAAAAAGATTTAGTGTTTGTTATGTATTTCTTAATCATATTAATTATGAAATTTCTTAATTAATGCATGATATAAAAATATTTTAATGCAAATATATAAAAATGTACATGAGTTTTTTATATAAAATAATTTAAATGATAATATGAATAATATATATAAAAATAACAATTACTAATAATTATCATAAAAACAAATAATAATAATAATAATAATAATAATAATAATATAATAAAATAATAAATATGAATAAGAAAGTATAAAAGATATAAAAAAATAGAAAATATTGATTAATAATAAGGGGGTGCGTTTTATATTAGATAGTAAAAAGGGTAGGGTGTTAAAAGTCAGGGCCTGAATTCAAATATTGAATTCAGGCCTAGCAAGCCTGGGGGGTGTAAGTTGTTTGATGGTTTAGTAAAGCTACTAAAGGGGGTGCGAAAAATAGACGGGCTAGGCCAAAAACACATTGAGAGAGTGGCCTAAATGATATTGTATGCAAGGGTACACGCGAATACGGTGGGACTTGGCCTTACGGTCGTCCCACAATGATCAAACGGATAAAATTAAAAGGCGCATGTTTATTACAGCATACGCGCGCACACTGGATCATGTCAATACATAACAGTGTTTTGTTACAGTTTTTTAATTATCCATTTTCTTTTCCTAACTTTCTGCTTCTCTCCCTCTCTCTCTCTCTCACGCGACACAACCTTCTCACCAAACCCTTACCCCCTTTTCCTCCACGGCGGTGCAACCTTGATCTTACCCCAATACCCCAAATATAAGAACAGTAAAACAATAAAAGCTGAGTTTATCTTACCCCTTTCGCGATGTATTCTGAGTTCCAACTTATGTCTGATTAGGAGCTAACCCTTCTTCTTCTTGTTTGTAGGCTCCGGCGAAGCTTTGAAGGTGGTGGTCAATGGTAGTGAAGGCGCGGTGCTCATACGATTAGGGTTTCAGATGTTGAAACCCTAATCGTCCTCTTAGTTTGATCTTCAAAAAAGGGTTTGGTCTTCTTCCGTATTCTTTTCTCCCATCAATTCCCTCCTCCTATTATTTTTCTTGTATTTAGTATTTATAGGGTAACGATTAAATTGCTGTTATAGATTAGTTAGCATAGATTTAGGTTTTTTAGAGAAAATTAGGGATTTGTGATTTCTGTAATTGATTGATTGTAATATGTGATTGATTTTTTATTTGATCCTGTGTATTAGAGATTTGAGATTGTATTATTCTGGGCTTGGACTTGTATAATTCTGTTTTAGCCATAGAAGGAGATTTGATTTGTAGAAAATTATGCTTCCAGATTTGGTTAGAAATTATTTGGTTTTGCTGAGGATTTAATATTGATTTTGGGATTCTGTATATTTTAGACGAAGATTTGTATTGCAGATTTGATTTAGTGTTAATTTGAACAGTACTTGTTATGGAAAAAAAACGTGCGCAAATTTTGCTGTGATTCGCACAATCTGCTAACTCAAACACAGGCCTTGCGTTACTTAATAATTGGGCTTTTGAACTGCATTTGGAAATAACACATTTTTTCCTTGGTACTTTGGATTGGGCCTCAATTTTGGCCTTATACCACAAATCTTTTCCCCTCAAAAAAACTCTTTATTAATTTATAAAAATGTTTAATATAATATCCTTTTTTTAATAATAAGTCATCATTTATGAAAAACCTTTTAACAGTAAAAAAATTATAATATAATTTGTAAAGAAATATTTTTTATAAAAAGTTTTTAATTTAATAATACTTTTTTTTCTAAAACAGTAACAAACGTTAAATGGGCCAAAAACTTAGTGGGCCTGTAGTTTGTATCAGCACCTCCTCCTTGCTATGTAATGCCCAACGAGAATGGGCCAAACTAAATAGGCCTGCAACTTGTATATTACATTTTCACCTTCTTTCTTTTAACTAACAACAAAAACATTTAAGTGGACTTTATAATTAAAACTTAATTTTTTTCTGAAATAATTTTCATATTCGAATCTCATGGGCCATTGGCCAACATGCTTCATAAATGGGCGTACGGATACATGGGTCTTTCTGATTTAGAAGTCCCCACTCTCCTGAATTAAAATACACCCCCTAGTTGACTTGGATTTAAGAATGAGCCATCAGATATTACTGGACCATCTTTAATCAAAACATTCTCTCTTCCATTTTTAAACTTGGAAATAAAGGTAAGCCAAATTTGGGGTACGACACCTGCGAGTTGCCTTTATGATTGTACGATGACCCGCGCTTGTCCCTTCACATATAACGATAGGGCTTCCTACTAACCAATGGTAGGATAGCACTATCTAAAAGAGGAAAAAAATACGAAAGATCTTGAGTAGGTAGATAGTTCTTAATCGCTTGCTCATATTTTTCAAAGAAAAAACATTTCCCACTGTCACACTTTCAAAATATTTTCAAATAAACACTTTGTACGCATTCTTAACCAATACAAGAATCATTAAAAATTTGCCTTACTGTTGGCATTTTCTAAATGTTTTTCATAGCACACACAAAGCATTTTCAAATGTGAGCTAGCGATTAAGAGTCTGTAGATAACTACGGATGAAAAGGGTACTAACACCTTCCCTTTTCATAACCTACCCCCGAATTCAAAATAAAAAAAAAGGTCTTTCCTATTCTTTTCACCCTTTCCTTATTGTGTAAAAGAAAAGTCGGCGGAGACTCTTGCTATCTTCAACATTTGCGATAAAACGCAAAACCAAGTCGGTTCTCCCACCGTATTACACATACTGACTATAAAGTTGAAAGAATTATCAGAACAAGATTTATTGAAGAAATTCTTCTAAGATTTAGTGTTTCTAGTAGAACTAGTCTCTTGACATGAAGATTTCTCAATAGTGAATAGAACGCAGAAAAAGAAGGTCATCAGAAGTAATAACACACTTATCCAGAAGCATTCATTATCCTTCAGAAACTTAAAAAAGGGTAAATTTTTCAGAAATTCCTTATCGGCATAAAAGGTTCTTGCCCCTTTCTCTTAACTATCGCCTTCTTATCTGATAAATTTCTTTTATTCTTTTATTTTATTTTTTATACTTTTACTAGTTAGAAGCTATCTATATAAAAAATACTTTAAAGACAAATATTTAAGTATTCTTGCTTTTGAATATCATTAATTGTTGTCACATCAAAAGGTATGACTATGACTAGTTGAAATACACATGTCATGTCATAACTATTGAATGTCGTATTGAGCAATGGAACAATTGAGAATAGATTATTAGAGTCGTCATTGCTATCCCCTAGTACTTCTTATTAATTTTAAAGTTCTATTTAAAATACCACTTCCTTCACCCTCACACATTTTACAACTCACTACTCACAATTTTTAAATCTTTCATCTGAAAACCCTAAAAACCCTTTCTTACGCCCAAATATGCTCATCTATGGATGCACAACAATTAGAACTATACAATTCTCTTAAGATTTAGAACGACAAGAAGCATCTCAACAGAGTAACTCAAGCAACTATCCTTCAAATTTGTTAACATATCATCAATCATCGTCTGTGTATCAAGAATGTCAAAACATCTCAATTCTCTACCAACCTACACATGCTCATATGGCAACTCCGACTAATCAATTAGAAGTTATTCCTGAACTTCTTGTGGATTTTGAGAACTTAAAATAAAATGGCGTAGATCTAACTGAAGAACTCAACTTCCAAGAATGGGGTATCTACTTCAATCTCCTTCATGGCTCTGTATACAAAAAATTGGTGAAAGAATTCTAGAGATTTGTCATTGCCGATGAAAAATACATCCTCTATCATGTTCGTGGTGCAAAAATCATTATCAATGTTAAATCAATAGCTACCATACTAGGGATGGATAAAGCAAGAATAAAATTGGTTTATGGAGCACATTTCAAATCAAAATTCTTACACAATGTGATAGAACCAACTATCTTTACATAAGGCAAGCAAGTGACCACAAAAGAAAAATCCTCAAAGATATTGGAACTCAACAAGAATATCCGTGCATGGTTCAAAATCATCTTAGGATGCATACATCACAGACCGTCAACTAGTTCATCTAACTCAATCATTGCTGATCAGAAGTATATCCTTTAGTATATGATAAAGAAAGAAAAGATACACCATCCTTCTCTACTCTTTAATCATCTAAGGGATACTATTATTGAAACAAGGAATGCTGGATCCAGAAAGCCAAAAAAGAGATACATTCCACTAGGGAGATTAATACCAGACTTTCTAACTGAAAGTGGGGTTACAGATTATTTGATTGAAGCAAAAAGGATGGAGGATATTACTGCAAAAATTGGAAAACCGTTTAATGGAAACAATCTCAAAATCATAGAAGTTGTTGAAAATATGATCAAACCAAGAGTAATTATTGATCTACAAGGGATAAAGTCTCAGAGAACACCAGTTGATGATTATCCTTACTTCACTAAGCAGGATTCACCAGAAGTTCTAGAAACCTATGTCAAAATGCTTCAGAAGGAAGGATTTGATACTTTTTCTATTTCCTATGAATCTTTCAAGACAAACCTCATCCATTGTGCAAAAGAAAGATTCACTCACTTGAGAAGAAGGAAAAAGCTCCAAAGAAAAAGCCTAAAGCTCTAAAGTAAGTTACAAGATCATCAAAAGATGCTGCATTAGCCTCTCAATGCAATTCATCCAGTCCCACTAGAAAATCAAACATATATGAAGCACACCAAGCATCCACACCTCTTATAACCATTTCACAATTAGAAACCATTGTTCCATTTACTACCAGCGTTTCCACCATGTCATTGTTTAAATTTGCATTTTCTTTAGCAACCAATTTAATCAACCTAGCTTAAACCACTTCAACCCTTACTACAACCACCTTACCCATCTCCATTTCTAAAATCATTTTTTAAGTTATTCCATCATAAATTCACTCTGTTCTTGAAGCTTCCACTCCAAAACCCATGAATATTTGTACTAGACTTCCTCTTCAGACAACTACATTAGAACCTTCATATTCATCCTCACGAACCTGAATTTTAATCTAAATAAACCAAACATCAGTTCAGATTCTAAGCACATTCAAACCAATGAAGTTAACTCTGATGAAGAAACCACTTATGACCATGAGACTTATGTTCAATTATCTATGAGTCTTAAGGAATTTATTGTAAATTTCAATTAAAGTTCATTCATGAGATTAGAAAAGGTTTAAAAGATGGATATCAGTTGAATTCATCAGAATTCAAAATCTCTTGGGTAAAACTAGAGAAAAATATGTCAAAGAAGCTAGAGAGAGATTTATGGCTATAAAATCTCATAAGGATGTTAAGCGATAAGCTGCTAAGAAAGTAGAAGAAGATATTAGAGAAGCTGGAAGAAAGGAATAGGAAGAGTTAGAAGCACTTTCTCGGAGAGAAAAATTTGGTGTGTTCCCTCGATTTCTAAAAACTATTGAAGAAATACAAAAGGAACAGTTGTAGATCAAGGAAAAACTATACAATCAGAAAGATATCAATAACTTTATCAATAAATGCTTCACAAACTTCTTCAGAAGAATCAGAACTCCTCTACTTCTTAAGCACTCTAGGACCTATTTTGTTTTGGAAATATGTTTCTTGATAATATATATTTTCTTTATGTTTTAAAATTTATTTTTATTATGACAAAATGGGGGAGAAAGTAATGATGATTTTCATACATACCTATATCACTGAAATCACATTTCTTACATTCTAACAAAACAAAATCATATATGCTATGCAAACTGTTTAAAATGACTTTTCAGGAAAAATTAAGTTAAATTATATATTGCTCAACTACAGGCTGAAAAAGTGGAGCATCTGTCTACCATCTCTAATCTGAAGGAAGAAGTTGTACTGCTCAATTAAAAACTTAACAATATGACTAAGTCTATAAGAATGCTTGTAATACGGTGGGATAACTGATTTTTTTTTGTTTTACCCAAATGTGCGTATAACAAGAGTCGCCACCAAATTTTCTTTTATCCAATATTTAGGAAAGACGAAAAGAACATGAAAGACCTTTGATAGATTTTGAGTTTGGAGGTTAAGTTATGAAAAGGGAAGGTGTTAGCACCATTTTCATCCGTAGTTATCTACGGGCTCTTAATTGATTATCTCACTTTGAAAACTTGCTTTGTATGTGTGTGATTTGTTTGAAAATATTTTGAATGCCAAAGTAAGGCTAACTTTGTAATAAATCTTGTATCAGTCCTCAAGAATGTGTATAAAGTATTTTTGAAAATATTTGTTTGAAAGTGTATTATTTGTGAGAAAAGTTTGTGAGCAAGAAATTAGGAGTTTCTTACCCACTAAAGGTCTTTCTTGTTATTTTCGTTTTTCTTTAGAGATAATACTATCCACACCATTAGTTGGTAGGTAGCCCTATCTATTGGATATGAAGGGACAAGCGTAGGGTCTTCGTATGGTCATCGAAGGCAACATGCAAGGATACTTTAGCAATTGTATCGGATGGACTATCATCCTTTACTCGTAGGGACTAGATCATTTTGTAGGTAACTCGAAGGGTCATCGAGGGATTATGATCTTTATTCGAAAGGGACTGTGATGATTTGATCGAGGGTATTTTGCTAAAGTATCCCCACTTTTGAGGGACGTGACCAATATCACAAGGCAACAAGAGAGGATATCCTAGAGGTGCAAGTGTGAAAAGTGTATTAGTTTAATTTATTTATCTTGAAGGTTATGGTTTTCTAAGTTCAGTTATTAGTCTTTCCATACAAGCCCTAGTTACTAGTAGTTCAATATGTATAGAAAAATAAAGTGCGGAATGTAAATACCTACGCTATTACATGGCTTTGGGAGAGATACATAAGTATAGGAATTTGCGGGAAAAGTAAACCTGCACTATTACATCCTCGGAGTAGATACATAATTAAAAAAATGCAGGAATATAAATCTACGCTATTACAATTAAAGAATGCAATCTATACAATTTTCTAGGAAATTAAATAGCAAGAAGAAATAAGAAAAATGTTTGAAAAATGTTTAAGACCTAAAGTTCTAAGTTAATGTTTTTGGTATTTTGTAGAAAATAATTTAAATGATAACAGTAATTAAAAACCTAATTCTAATTAATTTTAATATTAAGAAGAAAATTATAGTTAATTAATTAATTAATTAGTAAATAAAAAAATAAGAAAAATTTAATTACTAACTAAAACCCTAATCCTAATTTTTTAGTATTAAAAAAAGATTAGCTTAGTTAATTATTAATTTATAAAAATAATTAGTAAAATATGATGAAAAATAGGGTTAGTAAAATAAGGAGAAAAAAAATTTCATGGGGGTGGGTGTTAAACCCACACCCCTAGCTTCACAGATTGCCTTCCAACCACTATGCCAACGCTAATTTTGTGTTTAGAAATAGGAACTAATCAATCTAATATTAACATTCGCGATAGTTTAGGAAAACAACAAAAATTTTACAAGACGTAGGGATCGAACCCACGCCCCTTACATGCCTCTGTCTCCAACCAACTACGCTGCACTGCATTTGTGTCATTGAATGGAAACAAATAAATAGATTATAAAACATGTATCAGAGAAGCGCCGGAGGCCTAGCTTCGATCGTCTTCTCCGGTGAGAAGATTTTCCAACCTGCATAAATAGCAAGATTTATATCATAAAAGAGTCCTTAACCCCCCTAATTTGACCCTTGCGAATCCAATGGAGGTGTTAGTTTGGCCTGGAAACGATTGTAATATGAGATATGAAGAAAAAGTTCCAAGTTTCCCTAACAATGGAATCTCGTGATCCCTGCGTCAAAGCTTTCAAATAATGGATAAAAATAGTCTTAAACGTGATCATGAACATGTATACATGCATCAAATTAATTAAATATGCATAGATTAAAAGTTTGAGATTCACGAAAACTACCAAACCGGTGATGTTGAGATGTGATGACCTAGCACGCTTCAGACTTCAAGGATGGGTGGAATAAACTCCTGAGAACTTCAGGAACACGATGGAATGCTTGGAATGGATTGAAAGTGGTTGCACACAAGGTTTTTAGTTGTCCCTAGTTTTGACAATTTTGATATTTTTTAGGACTTGTTCTTGAGGCCAATTTTTGTGTCCTTGGATGTATGAACATGTTGTCTATTTATAATAGAAAAGACTAGGTCAACAATATTGAATCAAATCTTGTGCAATTATGGTATAATATTTGATTTGGAATTTAATGATCAAATATTGATGAAATTACAAAAAATTTGAATTTCATGATCAAATATTTGATTAAAGTTTTGCATGAAATCTTTCTTTTTTAGGCCAATCACGTTTTTTACAAGTTGTCACCAACTTTTTAGACTTATGATTTGATTCAAAAATAGATCCCCATGCCTTATATCATTTATTTGATATTTTATTTGATTTAATTTGCATTTAAATGAATAAAATCCAAATAAAAGAAATAAAAATGATAAAAACATATGTGAATGGACTTAGAGGTCTAATATGAGGTCAGGAACATGTTTGGACCTTAAAAGATAGGCCCATTAGCCCAAAAATTCAAAATTTCCCAATTTGAACTTCATACATTTTCTTAAAATTACCCAACTTGCACCAATCATAAATCTGTCAATTTTTATCATATGAAGGTGATCTTGGACTCTTTGGAAAGATCAAGATAACCCCTACAACCTTCATGTTGGTCAATTTTTCATTTGAATCATTTATGTTGATTTAAAGTGCCTTGACAAAAGTGTCTTTTTGTTGACTTTTTAAATGACCTGCAATGTTTTGGCTCATATCTCTCAAATGAAGCATTTTTGGCCTTGAGCTTAGAGAGGCAAAGTTGTAGAGAATTGAATTTACTTTAAAATTAGCTTTGGTTGGGAAATTTATGATGAAGTATGTGAAAGTTATGCTTGGTCAAAGTTCAGTTGACTTCTCCTAAAGAAAACCCTAATTTAGTAACTTTTGACTTTTAACGAATCTTGAGTTTTCTTGATGAATCATGATCAACCCTTGATCAAATGATGAATATGACTTCAAAATCTTGATGTTGACCAAAAATATTGAAGTTTGACTATAAATTGGTCAAAGTTGACTTTTTGTCTAATATAGTTAATTTTTAATCATCTGGCTGATTGACTGAGCAAACTTGTGCTGCAAGGCTTGAAACTTTGTATGAGGTTTCTTTGAGACATGTTAGAAACCATGAAGTCCACTTGAGGTATTAGAAGTCTAATTTTACTAGATAAAAACAAAACCCTAGTTGTAGGTCAATTGCTTAGGATGAGTGTTTGTCTTGTCAACCCTTGAGTAGTCTTGAGTGCTTGAGACCTTCATGTGCATGAGGAAGTATCTTGAATTAATTTTTCTTGGAAATGGGAGGGAAAATTTTGGGGTACAACAGCTACCCGTGTTCAATCTTCTTAAACCTGATGAGTTAGATGGGCATGTCCACGATTCGTTATCTGAAGGTGGAAGAGGATTGAACACTTAAGTGTCCAGAAATTTGCACTTACATGCGCACAAAGTAACATTGTTGGACGATTTCTTGAATTGGCTTAAATATGTCATTCCAAGAGGTGATAGAATGTTGTTGGAGATGAGCTTATACATGTCATCCAAAGTAACTGTTGATAAGAGTATCCAAATGAGTTTACGCTTGACTTTATCTAAAGAATGCTTTTCAGAGTGAATCTATTCGATCTTATCTGAGGGAAATTCTTTTCAGAATGAAGCTCTGAACGAGACGCTCGTCAGTATTGGTCTATGAGGAAATGCTCGTCAGAATAAGTCTCTGAGGGAGATGCTTTTCAGAATGAATCTCTGAAGGAGATGCTCGTCAAAATTGGTCTCTAAGGAAATGCTCGTCAGAATAAGTATCTGAGGAAGATGCTTTTCAGAATTAGTCTCTGAGGGAAATGCTCGTCAGAATTAGTTTCTGAGGGAAATGCTTTTCAGAATGAACCTATGAAAGAAATGCTCGTCAGAATGAAGCTCTGAAGGAAATGCTCGTCAGATTTAAGTATTTGAGGGGAGTGCTTTTCAGAATGAATCTCTGAAGGAAATGCTTTTCAAAATGAAGTTCTGAAGGAAATGCTTTTCAGAATGAAGCTCTGAAGGAAATGCTCGTCAGATTTTAGTCTCTGAGGGGAATGCTCTTCAGAATGAATCTCTAAAGGAAATGCTTCTCAGAATGAAGCTCTGAAGGGAATGCTCATTAGATTTAGTTTCTGATGGAAATGCTCATCATAATTAGTTTTTGATGGAATGCTTTTCAGAATGAACCTCTGAAGGAAATCATCTGGTCATGTAGATAGTCGCCCTGTCCTGTTTCGGGAATTGATCTACAACCTGTCTATAGATTGCTGATAATATTTGTCTGTTCGGGAACTTAACCTGAAAAGGAAAGGTTAGTTTTATGCAATGTCATGATGCGTGAAATGCATTTTGTAATGATCCTCTCAAAATAAATGAGAATATTATATGCGTTTCATATGCATATGTCATGATATTTTTTCAAATGGTGTATGGATGCAATATGTTGTTGGAGCATATCGATAACTTCGTATAACAGTGTCTGGCTGGGGAAATAAATCCCTGATTGTTGCTAGGTGTTGCACCCCAAAATTTACCCTCTTGATTTAGGCTTATGTTTCATCATGAATATCATATTACATTGCATTCATACATTGTAATGGGATCAAAGCACTTTGGTTGTCAAGTCTTCCTCAAGCCTTGAAGGTTATTTTGCATGGACAAGTTGCTCAAGAAATATCTTACCATCCAAATCTCTGGATCTTTTGAGCTCAAAGGTTATGGCATATCCCAAGATGTTTTTACCCATCTCTTTGGATTCATCAGCCAAGTTAGGGTTTTCTTGAGTAAGGTTTAGCCAATGTACAAGACTTGATTTAGGGAGCTACAAAATTTCTTTGATATTTGAAAGGTCTTTGTACAAGGAATTGGTCAAAATGCCCAGAGGATTTGAAGTTTTTAAGATGATTCATCAGTCTCCTAATGTGTTGACCAAAATTAGGGTTTGGGATTTCATCAAGATTTCTTGAAAATTTTGAAGTGAAACTTTTCACATGGCCTTTGTATGATTGGAAGATCATATGGTTGAAGTTTTGATCATCAATTTTGAAGAGAAGTGGATCAATTGATTCAGAGGGGCAAAATGGTCATTTTGGTCAAAATCAGTCAAAGTCAAGGTTGACCAAGTGAATTTTTGGCCAAAACATCATTTAAAGGATGTACTTTTCATATTTCAAGTCCATTTTGGTCATTTGATTAAAGATATTTAAGTTTGGATTGAAACTTGTTCTTGAAGAAACCCTAAAAGTTTCTTATTTTGGAAGATGAGGACTTAATTTCAAAAAATCATATTTCATTCATTCTTGATCAAGAAGATGCAAATGAAATATGCTTGGAAAGCTAAGAGAATGATCTTTCACCTCCTTTTGGTATCATGTCCATATTGATAAGAAATCAAGGGTTATGGTCTTTTGAAGTTACAAAATTATAGGTCATTTTTCAAAATTAGTGAATTTCAAGCCAAATTTTGAGAACCTTAATGGACTCAATTGCAAAAACTCAAAACCAAGGGATTGTAGATCTTTTCAAGACCTTTCCAAATTGTTTTCATTTGTGCCAAAATTCAAAAGTATGGGCAAGTTATGAGTTTTGGAATTTTGGAGCATTTTATTGAAATTTGGCCAATGTGCAAAATGGCTATTTCTTGCAAACTCAAGTTTTAGCCATTCCTCTTGCTTCTAATCAAGCCCATTGGTAATTTGTGACATGCTGAGGCCCATTACACTTGCTATTTCGTGCCCCATATAGTATTGCACATGTTGCATTGAAAAAATGACAAAATTGCTCAAAGTTGCAAATTCACCAACATTTCTTCATCTCAAATGATTATGAGCTGGCATTTTGGGAGTGTAATTCTGAAGTGATTTGGCTCACAAAACGCATAAGAAGCAAGAAAATGCACGAGAAAAACGCCTGATTCAGTATGCACCTCATTTTTGGCCAAAATTCCCAATCCTGCCCTCCAACGGTTTTAAGGACAAACTTCCACTTCTATCCTTCTCTACAAAATCTGTATAAGTGAAAGCAAGCAAAGAGAAAGAAAAGAGAACGCGCCATTTTCAAGAATTCCAGATCTGAAAATTTTCTTCCTTTTCTGCAATTTGATTCGATTCTCTCAATTCCTTGGTGCTTTCTTCAAAATTCTTGTGGATTCTGCTTCAGCAAAGCAAGTAGATCAAGCCAGCACCATTTGTTTGCATCTGGAGTGAAGGAGACAGTAGATCATATTTCACCTTGAGGTAATGATTACAAACTTCGATTCTTGAGATGCACTTGTTTATTGAGATGTTTGAGCTTGAATTCATGTTCAATGATGTTAATGGAATGTGTCTAGAGCTTTATAGCGTTTAATTTGATGAATTATGCATGTTTGGATATTCTGAAACTCGCGATGCATAATGTTTTTGTTCATGTTCATGGCTTGATTGTGGACAATGTGATTGATGATTTGATTTGATTCAAATTGCTATGCGTTCCTTGCCATGCTAGCTTTGATTTGCCTTTGATTTCAAGAAAAATGATGTAAAATCGAGTGAGTTACACTGATCTGAACATGACCCCCAAGCCTGAGATATGCGCGTGTTTTTGGATGTCTAGAGGTTGAAGATGATGTTGTGGCACATCATGATTGGTTTGTTTGAATTTTTTGTTTTATTTGAATTTTTGTTTTATTAATTGATTTCCATGATTTATTTTCTTGCACAAAAATGATTGGAAAATTCTGAAAAAATTATCATAAATTCAAAATAATATTTCTGACTTTGTGTATTTTTTTGATATTTTTTTGGAATTATCTGATTGGTTAAAAAAATTTGTCAGGTTTAATTAATTAATTGATCAAAGATAATTTTTATTTTAATAGTTCCTTTGACCTAAAAAATCCACAAAACTTATTTGAGACTCCCAAAATAATGTGGAAATTGATTCTGACTTTGGTTCATCATTTTTATTTTTTTTGATTTTAAATTTAATTTCAAAGGATATTTGTAATATTTGTTTGCTTTTTTTTATTTTTAATACTTCTATTAATTCAAAAATTCCAAAAAAAATCATGTAGTCTTGTTTTCAATCATAGAACCTGATCATATTTTTTTTCTTTCCTTTTTTGTGATTTTTGGTTATGTTTTGCATTTTCTTGCCTTTAAATAATAATTTCATTATTAATTGTTTTTTTTTTTTTGTTTTTAATATTTTCCTTTTATCCAAAAATTCACAAAAAATTCAGGGATGTATGTTTTTAGCCCTAATATTTGAATATAATTTTAGTTGGCCATTATCCTGACTTTTTGATCTAAATATCATTTTGATATGTGGGTATTTGTTAATTACCTAATTGTTTGAATTTAATTCCATTCTTTAACTTTTTCTAATTCAAAAAAATATAAAAAAATGTATATTCTAACATTTAGGGTTCCTTGATGATTTGTATTATCTTGACTCAATTTGTTTGAATTTTGATCTCATTTAATCAATATTTGAGATAAAAAGTAAAAAATTAGGGTTTGTTGGGATGCAGGTCTTGATTATGGTTCATGAATGTGTTGGGAATTTGAAAACCATTTTTATTGAATTATTTAACTTGGTTTGACATTTTTCCACAAATAATTTTGAAAACTTGTCTAGTTTGGTGTTTTTGCTAACTAGTCTTAAACTTTGCACTTCACTTGGCCCCTTCCTCAATCATTCATGAACTTAGGGCCTGCATTCTGACTTCTAAACACCTCCAAGATGTTGAGATATTTTTTGGTTTGAATTATGGATCCTTGTTTCTATTTTGGTGTAATTTTTAAGTGAAGGTACCCAATCATGTTTGTATGACTTGTTGCAATTTGATTGATGGCCAATGAACTTGAGTGAGGCCTATAATTGGGAACCTAATGATCATGTTGGTTCTGACTTGTCCATGATAGCTCAAGCCATTTCACTTAGGAGCCTCATGTTTGAATATTTTGAACCATCTAATGCCTTATGTAGGTTTTATCTCCTATTGTATTCATGAAGTTGCATTTGAATCAATTGTGCATGATTGAAATGTGTTTGCTACTGACCTTCACGGTTCTTGTTCATATTATTATCAAGCTCTTATGATCCTTGATTGACACTCAATTGTCAATTCAACATGGTGATAGGAAAGAGCAACATTTCCTCTGATTCTTTTGACCTAATCTGTACATATGCTTGTCTCCTCTTGTTTGTAATGTCTAATATTTGGTAATTTCCACCATGTTATTCTCACTTCTTCACCTTTTGGAATACTAACTTAGTTGTTCAATGTGCGAGGTACTCTGAGAAAGTTGCCACTTTTGGCTTGAGGTTTTTTTGTGTTTCACTTTATTTGTGGAACACAATCTATTATACTGGCATTGTTTTTTGTTCTTGGCATGATTGATGGTTTATGCAGGATATATATACATATGATTGTGAATGCCATACATTGCCCATGGGATTTGTTTATATCTGATAAATTGCTTACATCTTGATGGTGCAATTGCTGACTCTATTTGTCTACTGATGCCAGCTTGCTTAAAGTTTCTCTGGGTTTCTTTATTTCTTGCTTGACTACTGCAGATAGTTATCTGTTTGGTATTATATCACATCCTTTCTCCCATTTTCATTTTGCATAATTCTCTGATTGCATGATGGGATCTCTGTTGCTGATATATGTCAGGAGACCCTATGGTTTTTTATCTGATGCATGTGTTGTGATTGTTGATCGATGAGTCACTCAATTTAGACATTGAGATCACGACTTCGCTCTCATTGCATGTTCACTATAGGATGTTTATTGCTTTTCCTCTTTAATTATTGATCGATGAGTCACTCAATTTAGACATTGAGATCACGACTTCGCTCTTATTGCATGTTCCCTATAGGATGTTTATTGCTTTTCCTCTCTAATTGTTGATCGATGAGTCACTCAATTTAGACATTGAGATCACGACTTCGCTCTCATTGCATGTTCCCTATAGGATAGTTTTGCTAAGTTTCTCTGACATGCTAATTAAGGTAGGAATCCATGTATGCTAATATTAAGATAGGATTTTCCCTTTATCCTCAACCTTAGGGTCAACCATTGTATGATAACGCTAGGGATAGCACTAGGTTAGTTTCCCTTAGCTGTTTTCCCTTTCTTTGCATTTTGCATCTTAAAACAAAAATATTTTTTCTTGGCAAACCATAAGAACACCTCTAATAAACTCAAACTCCTCTTCAGAATAAAAGATACAAACCAATCTTACTTTGTCTGTGTTATCTTGAAGCCGATGTTTCGCCATTGCACATGTTTTTTATCCTACTTTGATTCCCAATATCATTGATATGTGTGATATTTTGCCGTCTCTGCCATGTTACCTTTTAGCCGATGTTTTGCCATCGCACATGCTTGTTATCCTACTTTGATTCTCAATATTATTGATAGATGTGATATTTTGCCATTCGTTTTATCGATATTTCACCATCTTTTCCATGATATCTTGTTATCTTGAAGTCGATGTTTCGCCATCGCACATGTCTGTTATCCTACTTTGATCCTTAATATCATTGTTAGGTGTGATGTTTTGTCATCTGTTTTACCGATGTTTCGCCATCGCACATTTTTTTGAAGCCGATTTTTTGCCATAACATTTGTTGTTATCCTGCTTTGATTCTCAAAATCATTGCTAGGTGTGATGTTTTGTCATCCGTTTTACCATTTGATATCTTGCCATCTTTGACATGTTACTTTGTTATCACTTGGACGATGTTTTACCATCTCTTTTGTTTGTTGTTTTACTTGATGTTTTGCCATCTTGATTGTTTTTGTTTGCCTTAACTAAAAAACACAAACCAACCAAAATATATAAGCCGAACTACGGCTGCTCTGATTACTTAAAAGGGATACGTAGGCATTGGGGTAGGGCCCAACCGGGCACATCTTTTTATTTTCGCTACATTGTTTTCTTTTCTTTCGCATGCATTCCCTTTTCAGTTGTAAGCCATAGACATAGGATTTGACCACACCAATTAGATTAGACAACAAGAGTGGATACCGTAGAGTACTATGGGCGTGTGGGGTGCTCATACCTTCCCCTCGCGTAACAGACTCCCTAACCCGATCTCTCGGTCGAAAAACCGTGATTTCTCCCTTTTCAGGTTTTCTCGATGTTTACCTTTCCCTTTCGGTGGGATAAAAGACGTTCGGTGGCGACTTCATTGATGTTTCATTACATCCAGATGACAGGTCTCAGCCGCGTAGTTTCAGATGGCGACTTCACTGGGGACAGGTTGACCTTTTGCTGGTCCATCCCGGAGTCGATCCTAGCTCTTGTTTGTGTTCTTCTTGGGTGTTTATTTTTACCGCTTTGCATATTTACCTGTTTGCATTGCATCCTATGTGTGCTTTAGTTTCTGCATACTGGATTTGGCTGGACTGTTTGGTTTCTGGATTTTCTTGGTGGGTGGGTTGTTCCATGAGGTAAAAGGCCTCATACCCAGGCCATGAGTGAATTCCATAGGAACTAGGAATAGAGTGGCCATGGAAGCTATGAGGCAGATGCTTTGTAGACCTGACCATGAGACCCATGACTTCGGAGGTAGTTCGGATAGGTGTTATCATATGATAATACCGACATTCGAGCTCTCGTAATTGGATTTGGCTTTTAACCTTACCTTGACCTAGACTACACCCGTGAGAGGGGCGAGAAAACTTTTCTTACAGGTACAGGTATTGTTGGTGACTTTGTGTTGCGAAGGTGACTCAGGTTCCCATGATAGTTTTGAAGCCTCGAGATTCTCTTGTAATCTTGAGTGGTGCTGTTCTGTAATGGTCCAGCCACGATCTAGTGTGAACTTTGATCCTGTCATATTGCATCATAGCATATTTATTCCTAAAAAAAATGATGTAAAAAAAATAACTAGCATGCGCATGTCATTTTCCAGGGACATTCGAGAGTCTTCTTTCCATCAGGAATGGCCGGTCTCCCTCCAGTTGAGTGTGATTTAGTTCATGTTAAAGAGCTTACCAGACATACTTTCTCGTATCAGATTCCTACCATTGATGTGTCCAAATTGAAGAAGTTGAGTTCTTATCTGAAGGGTGATGTTCTGAGTAATTTCAACAAAAGTTATGGCAACTTGCTACTAGTCCTTAATACTCCAGTTGACCCAATGGCTTTGATCACCCTCCTCCAGTTCTATGACAGAGAATTACGGTGCTTTACTTTTCAAGATTATCAACTGGTTCCCACCTTAGAAGAGTACGCGTACCTACTTAATATCAAGTTGTCTGATGAAGTTCCTTTAGTCCAAGTACCGGAGAAGCCGAAGTTCAAAGTTATTGCTGAGATTCTTCGTTTGAGTTGGAAAAAGGTGAAAGACAATTGGAAGTCCAGTGAGGGTATTACATGGTTTTATTTGGATTTCTTAGCGAAGAAAGTTGAAGACTGGGCAAAGAAAGGCAATTGGAGTGACTTCAGTTCTCTGTTTTCTCTCATGATATACAGGATCGTCCTATTACCGTGCAAGAGAAACTTTATGGATTCGGTGGCTGTCTGTGTTTTTAGAAACAAGAACCTGATATCGACACTCTTGGCAGATACTCTTTACACCATTCATTCCAGGCATGGAAAAGGCGGTAATGTAAGCTTATGTCATTCGATGTTGTATCAATGGTTTAAGTTGCACCTACCGGTAAGTGGTCCTTTTATGGATACCAGGCATTCTCTCAGATGGTCATCAAGGCTTGTCAACCTTACTTCATTTGATATCCGGTGGAATTATGACATGGGGGAGGTACGAAGTATTATCACTAGCTGCGGAAATTTCCCTAATGTTCCCCTCATAGGAACTAAGGGGTGCATCAACTATAATCCTATGCTTGCTTATCGTCAATTGGGATATGAAATGGATGAACCGCCAAAGGTTGAAGAGGTGTCTGAATCAGTGTATTTCGCTAGAGGAAGTGATCCTGTGATGTTGAAAAGAGTGACAAGTGCTTGGAAGGGAATTCACAAGAAGGATAGAACTACTTTGGGCAAGAAGGTTCCTATTGCTAGGGTTCCTTACTTGGAATGGGTTAAAGCCAGGGTTAAGATCTTATGGTTACCGTTTGCAAGGTCGGATCCTCTATACGAGCAACCTCCTACTGTTTCAAGTAACACGGTGCCTGCCGAGATGTTCACCCAGGTTCATGTTGAGAACATTCAGCTTCGTGCAAAAGACCGTGAGGCGGGGATGAAACCTTATTGGGTAGATCAAGAAAAGGCCGACTTAGCTCGTAAACTCAAGAAAGCTCAAAGGGAAACTTCTAATGAAACTGGTTTTAGGAAGAGGTTTCATGCTGAAATGGAAGAAGAATTGAGTAAGACTCAGCAAGAGTGTCGGAAGCTTCAGGCCTTAGAAAATAGCTGCAGGAAGAAGATTCAAAACTTGGAGAAACAACTCAAAGACAAGGATGCTCAGCTCGAGAAAGAAGTGGCTCAGAAGCGTGTTGCATAAGATCGGTTCCAAGAAAGTAAAATTGTTGCATCTCAACTTTTGAAGGAGAAAGCCAGACTTGAAGAGTATTGTCAACACCTTGAAGCATGTTTAGTTCCGGAGATTTAGTTCTGTTATTTACTCTTGGTATATTTGGTCACCCCCAGAATTGTTGGAAGGGACCATTTGTTTTTTGTTATTATTCAGTTCTCTTTGCTTTATTTGTTAAGACATGTATTTAGTTGTTTATCATTTTACTCTTAAATTGTCCGAAGTCACGTAGACATTGTTTCTTTTGCTTGTGAATAATTTGAAGTGTTCATCCTATTATCCTTTCTCTCTTGATTGTATGGTTGCACGCCGTGACTGATGAGTAAAAGGATTCTTGAATACCTGAAAATGACAAACATATCATGCACATCACGCATTTCATAACATTACAGGTTATCTCAAGACGGTTTTCTTATTCTACTGCTTTTCTTATTCAGAATTTAAGACGACTACTCATCGGTATTCCACCAGAAACAATTTGCCAAGACAAATGGAACAGGTTCAAGCTGAACTCGCTGAAATGAGGGCCCAAATGGCTACTCAGATGAATCAGTTCATGGAGGTTATCACCAACGTGAATTGCCGACAGGAAGAACTGGCTTCTATCGTTAACAACCAGCATCGCCATTCAGGCGATGGTGGAAATCAAGGGCTCTATCAGGACATTTCTGTAGGATTGGGGGATGTGCAAGATCAGCCTGTTGGAAATTTTCACAGGATGTCGGGAAACCCTGTTGTGCGTAATGTAGGGCAATTACCCCCGTCTCATGGACCTCGTCTTGTGGGGAGCAGAAGAGCTAATCAGGGTGGTGTAAGGAATTATCAGGATCAGGATTATGACTTTGACCAGGATGAAGATCAGTTTTCTGTGTGGCATTCAGAGTCGGGGGTTCAGATTGAGGATATGAAGTATCGTTTGTTGGAAGAGCGTCTGAAGGCTGTGGAAGGGCAAGGAGTCCTTGGCATGGATGCTAATGGCGTGGGTTGGTGTCTGGGGTGAAAGTCCCTCCAAAGTTTAAGCCTCCTACATTTGAAAAGTACAACGGAACGTCGTGTCCTATTAGTCATGCAACTGCTTATTTTCGGAAGATGTCGGTGCATACCGAGGATCAAGGGCTTTTGATTCACTTTTTCCAGGATAGCCTATCTGGGGAATCCCTGGAGTGGTACATGAAGCTGGAGAAAACCCATATTCGTTGCTGGAATGATCTTGCTCGGGCTTTTGTCAAACATTATCAGTACAATGTGGATATGGCGCCCAATCGCACTCAGTTACAGAATATGTCACAAGGACCAAAAGAATCTTTCAAGGAATACGCTCAGAAGTGGCGTGAGTTGGCTGCGAGGGTTCAACCTCCTATCATGGAGAGAGAACTCATTGATATGTTTATGGGTACCCTGCAAGGGCCATTCTATGAGCACATGATAGGAAGTACTTCGGCATGATTTGCAGACCTGGTAATGGCTGGTGAAAGAATTGAAGTAGGCTTGAAATTGGGGAAGATTCAGGTTGGAGGTTCTAGTGGCTCATCCGGGGGCAGTAAGAAAGCATTCAACAATTACCCTAAGAAAAGGGAAGGCGATGCAAGTGCGGTTTACTCTCGTAGGGGACGAAGAGAGGATCGTCAGCACCAACAAATCAATGTTGTTTCTATTCCTATTAATGCTCCTCCGCAGCAGAGACCAAATGCAGTGCCTCAGCAACAAAGGCAGCAAGATGCTCCCCGTCAGTATAATAATCAACAGCAGAGACAACCAAGGAAATTTGACCCCTTTCCAGTAACCCTTACTGAAGCGCTCCACCACTTGCTTGATTTGAAGTTGATCAGTTTGAGAAATATGTCGCCACCACCCGCAAGGCTCCCTGTTAACTATGATGCTAACGCTAGATGTGAATTCCATTCAGGTGGAGTTGGTCATTCTACTGACAATTGCTTTGCGTTGAAGTGAAAAGTACAATACTTGTTGGATGCTAAGGCAATTGAGTTTACTCCAGTGACTGATCTGAATGTTACTCAGAACCCAATGCCTAGGCATGGAGGAGGCGTTGTTAACATGATTGATGATAATGGTGAAATGTTGAACTTAATCATGAATGTAGAATAAGTAACTACTCCTTTGAGTTGTGTTAAGAGGTATTTGCTTGACAATTCTATTTTCCCGGGTTGTACTTCAGGGTGTTCCAAGTGTAGAGAACAACCGAAGGGCTGTGATGATTTAAAGGCCGGTATCCAGTTGATGATAAATGAGGGTTCCCTGCAGTTTGATAGAAAACCGAGCTACCGCGGGGTCACCAAAGAAGATCTTGCTGTGATATATATTCCTTACACCCCTGCATGCATTCCTGCCCCATCAAGGGCACCCCCTCTAACGATTATAATACATGGTCCTATGTTGTACACCAGTGAGAAGGCCGTCCCATGGCATTACGGTGCCGACGTTTATTACCGTGGGGTAAAGCAGGAGGTTAATGCTCGTTTGTCTGAGAAAGAATGTGCTGAAGGTGATGAAGAGGAAGTCCATAACTTTTCTGGTGTGGGTCGAATGACTAGAAGAAGGAGAGTATTTGGTCCTTCCAATGTGCAAGATGCGGAAGATGCTTCTGCAAGAGAAAAAGGAAAACAACAGGTAATGATTGGTAATCCGAGGGTTACGCCAGCCAATGTGACTCAACCAATTCTGATACCAGGAGCTTCTTCAGTTCTCGATGAGGTTGAAGAGTTGATGCGAATTATCATAAAGAGTGATTACAGCATAATTAATCATTTGAGCCACACTCCTTCTAAGATATCTATCTTGTCTCTGTTGATTTATTCTGAGCCTCACATAAATGCTTTGATGAAGTTGTTGAAGAATGCGTTCGTGCCACATGAGATAACTGTCAATCAATTTGAGAATGTTTGTGCTAATATATCTGCCGAGAATGGTCTGGGTTTCACAGATTTCGATCTTCCTCCGGAGGGACCAGACCATAACAAAGCGTTGCATATTTCGATGGAGTGCAGGGGCACTACTTTATCTCGGGTTTTGGTAGACATTGGATCGTCTTTAAATGTATTGCCCAAGTCAGCATTGATGAAGATTGATTATTCCGGACTGGAGTTGCGCCCTAGTGATTTGATGGTGAAGGCGTTTGATGGGTCTCGAAAGTCATTATTTGGGGAGGTGGAGTTACCAATCAAGGTTGGTCCTCGCACCTTCACGGCTATGTTTTTTGTGATGGATATACAGCCAGCATACTGTTGCTTGTTGGGGAGGTCGTGGATTCATAGAGCAAGAGCAGTCACTTCTACTCTTCATCATAAACTCAAGTACCCTACAGAGGGAAAAGTGATAACTATATGAGGCAAAGAAGAGTACATCGTAAGTCATTTGACATCATTCCGCTATGTTGAAGTTGAAGGCGAAATACATGAAACTCCGTTCTAGGCATTTGAAACAGTTCATGCTGTCAATCCTCCTCCTCCAGAGCAGAAAAAGAAATCAGAAACTGTTATGTCTCCTCTCAAAGATGCAAAAGCTGTAGTGGAAGGTGGTAACCCTGAAGGTTGGGGTCAGGTGCTTGACGTTACTCCGAAGTTTGATAAATTTGGTCTTGGTTTTAGCCCAGGTCGGCAGAGTGCAGCTCCTAGAGCATCTAGTTTATCTACTCCTTTGAAGTTTTCCCGCCCTTGTGCTTTTCAAGAAGGACACGTTAATGCAGTTGGCGATAATAAAGTTGATGGCTACAATGTTGAAGATTGGATTCATCCGAGTATTCCAGGCCAGACGCTGAACAATTGGACTTCTGTGGATGTTATCTAAGTTTCAAGCGCTGAGGAGTAATTTTCTTGTTTCTTTTATAATCATATCATAATTCCTACGCTCTGCCCGAGGCGTAGTGGATCATTTGTGTAGGGCCGCCATGTTTATTTTTGCAAATTTATCATGAAATAAAGGACGTTTTTGCATTCAAGATTTTGCTTTTTTTTATTATTATTTTTTAAATGGAAATGTTTCTCTTTCCACACACTGTCACTAAAAAACACAAAATGTCATTCATGCAGATGCACTTCCACCACCGATTCTATCGATAACGATTCTGTTATGGCTCATTATGACTTTAATACCCCTATTTATCAAGCTGAAGAGGAAGCATATGAGGATTGTGACCTTCCTGAGGAATTAGCAAGATTGTTAAAACAAGAGGAGAAGGTTATCCATCCGAATCAAGATTCAATTGAGGTGGTGAATATTGGCACAGAAGAGGTAAGAAGAAAAGTCAAGATAGGGGCCGATCTCGAAGAAAGTGTAAAGGTCAGATTGTTTGAGCTACTCCATGAGTATTCTGATATCTTCGCATGGTCTTATGAGGATATGCCTGGTTTGGATACAGACATAGTGGTGCATCGACTACCGCTCAAAGAAGGTTGTTCTCCTGTCAAGCAAAAGCTCCGAAGAACTCATCCTGAGATGTCCAAGAAGATTAAGGAGGAGGTCCAGAAGCAGTTGGACGCAAATTTCCTAAAGGTCGTCAATTATTCGCCATGGATTGCAAATATTGTTCCTGTGCCCAAGAAAAATGGTAAAGTCAGGATGTGCATGGATTATAGGGATTTGACTAAGGCCAGTCCTAAAGATGATTTCCCTCTTCCGCATATTGATGTGTTGGTTGATAACACTGCTCATTCCGAGGTGTTCTCGTTCATAGATGGCTTTTCGGGTTAAAATCAAATTAAGATGGCCCTGGAGGATATGGAGAAGACAACATTTATCACGCCTTGGGGGAACCTTTTGCTATAAAGTAATGTCGTTTGGTTTGAAAAATGTCAGGGAAACATATCAGCGTGCCATGGTCACTCTCTTTCATGACTTGATTCACAAAGAGATTGAGGTATATGTGGATGATATGATTGCTAAGTCTGACACGGAAGAGGAACATCTTGTTCATTTGAAAAAATTGTTCCGAAGGCTGAGGCTATTCTTGTTGAGGTTGAATCCGAATAAGTGCACCTTCGGGGTGAGATCTGGCAAGCTGTTGGGTTTTATAAGTGAAAAAGGTATCGAGGTAGACCCGGCCAAGGTAAAAGCGATACAAGAAATGCCCGAACCAAGGACAGAGAAGGAAATACGTGGCTTCTTAGGAAGGTTAAACTATATTTCCAGATTTATTTCTCATCTCACAGCCACCTGTGAACCTATGTTCAAGTTGTTGAAGAAAAGTCAGACGGTGAAATGGAATGAGGATTGTCAGAAGGCCTTTGACAAAATAAAGGAGTATTTGCAGGAACCTCCGATACTCATGCCACCAGTGGAAGGAAGGCCACTAATCATGTATTTAACTGTGTTGGAGACCTCAATGGGTTGTGTCCTCGGTCAGCACGACGAGACAGGGAAGAAAGAGAAGGCTATTTACTACTTGAGTAAGAAGTTTATGGAGTGCGAGTTAAGATACTCGTTGTTGGAAAAGACTTGTTGTGCACTTTCCTGGGACGCCAAACGTTTGAGGCAGTACATGTTAACTCACACCACCTACTTGATATCTAAAATGGATCCAATCAAGTACATTTTTGAGAAGCCAGCTCTTACAGGCAGGGTAGCCCGTTGGCAAATGATACTCACCGAATATGATATCTAATACACTACTCAAAAAGAAATTAAGGGTAGTGTATTGGCCGACCATCTTGCTCATCATCCCATGAACGATTATGAACCTATGAAGTTTGATTTTCCAGACGAAGATATTGTGTATATTCTGGATTGTAACATACCATACCCAGACGAAGGACCCGAGTCGGGATCACGTTGGACGCTTGTTTTTGATGGTGCCTCCAATGCCATGGGCAACGGTGTCAGAGCTATTATCACTTCCCCTGAGGGGTACCACATTCCTTTCACGGATCGTATTTGTTTCAATTGCACTAACAACATGGCCGAATATGAGGCTTGCATTTATGGCATTGAAGCAGCGATTGACCTGCGCATCAAATTTTTGAAAGTTTACGGGGATTCCAATCTTGTTATCATCCAGATTAATGGAGATTGGGAGACTCGCCATCATAACCTAATTCCCTATCGTGAACATGTTATGAAGCTGATTCTGTACTTCGAAGAGATCACGTTTGAGCATATTCCCAGAGAAGAAAAAAATCTAGCTGATGCACTGGCGACTTTGTCCTCCATGTTCAAGGTTAAGTGGGCTAATGAGGCGCCTTCCATTACCATCAGAAGTTTGAGCGAGCCAGCTTTCTGTTTTGAGGCCAGTTTGGAACCAGATGGTAACCCTTGGTTTTATAACGTTAAGCGATATCTAGAGACACAGGAATACCCGGGAGGGGCATCCGTTACAAATAAGAAGTTCATGAGAAGATTTTCAGCCAAGTTCTTTCTCAGTTGTGGTGTGTTGTACAGAAGGCATCATGATGGTCTACTGCTCAGATGTGTTGACAAGAAAGAAACAGCTAGAATCATTGAGGAAATACATGAAGGTGATTTCGGGACCCATTCCAACGGGCATACCATGGCTAAAACGATCTTTCGAGCAGGTTATTATTGGTCCACCATGGAGACTGATTGTTACAATCATGCGCAGGTTTGCCACAAATGTCAAGCCTATGCTGATAAGGTGCGTGTGCCGCCAGTACCTTTGAATGTCCTGACCTCCCCTTGGCTGTTTGCGATGTGGGGAATTGATATGATCGGCAAGATTGAAGCGACTGCATCCAACGGACACTGTTTCATTCTGGTTGCCATCGATTATTTTACCAAATGGGTCGAAGTTGCATCCTACGCCAATGTTACCAAGAAGGTGGTGACTCGGTTCATTAAACACAACATTATTTGTCGATACGGAATGCCCAAGAAGATCATTACCGATAATGGGTCTAATTTGAACAACAAGATGATGAAGGAGCTTTGTGAGTCTTTCAAAATCAAGCATCATAATTCTTCCCCATATAGACCAAAGATGAATGGCGTTGTCGAAGTAGCCAATGAGAATATCAAGAAAATTATGCAGAAGATGGTGGTAAGCTATAAAGATTGGCATGAGATGCTGCCTTTCGCTTTGCACGGTTATCGCACCACAGTGCGTACTTCGACTGGGGCAACCCCATTTTCGTTGGTTTACAGCATGGAAGCAGTGTTTCCAGTAGAGGTCGAGATCCCTTCTCTTAGGGTTATGAGAGATGTTGAGCTGGATGAAAGCGAATGGGTACAGAATCGGCTAGATCAGCTGTAACTTATTGATGAAAAGAGATTGACGGCCGTATGTCATGGTCAGGTATATCAGCAAAGGATGAGAAAAGCTTTTGATAAGAGGGTACGTCCCTAGTGTTACAAGCCAGGTGACCTTGTGCTAAAGAGGATAATTCTTCCCCAGGGAGATCCCAGGGGCAAGTGGGTTCCAACTTATGAAGGTCCTTTCATGGTCAGAAAAGTTTTCTCTGGAGGAGCGATGATGCTCACGACTATGGATGGAGAGTACTTCCCTCTCCCTGTGAATGCTGATGTAGTTAAAAAATACTTTGCATAAAAATAATAAAGAACCCGCTAAACTGAAAACCCGAAAGGGAGGTTTAGGAAAAAAAAGGGTGTCCTGGTGAATCGAAAACCTAAAAGGGCGATTCAGGCAAAAGTTAGGGACTTAAATCAAATGACTACGCTCAACATGGGCCATTTGTTTCTTTCCTTCATTTCGTCACCTGGCATAAGCTCGAAGCTAATCCAAGTTTGATCTGTTTGAAAGTAAGAAGATGAGAGTCATAAGAGTCATGGTAGAGTCGAAACTTGATAGATATTCACATTCACATTGCCATTTGTAAACACTTGTTTGTTTTAATTTTGTAATTTCTTGCTTCCCAATGTAAATGCCTTTTTCACAGGATAATTTCTTAAAATCAATAGAATATCTTCTTTCAAGTACACGCATATTTTTCTTTTCTCTCTTTTTACTATTTTGTTTGCAAAAATGTCCAATATTTTTTATATGCATGAGCATATAAACTTCGTGGACCTTACACGAAAATGGTAATACAAGTCATTGGTTGATTGATCGCTTGAAATACGGTTAACGAACACCACTACTACTGTGCAAGAGGCATGTTTATTTCTCTGTTTGATGGACTTCTCTTTTTATTTTTTTAAGCATTTCGCCTTACGGTGTTGTTTCACAGCTCCGGGCTGTTGGTAAAAATCATGGGTCAGGGTAATATCAAGGTTATGGCAGGTCAGCGGGACCGGTGAGCCTGGTCGGAGATACTTCTTCCCCATAATGACTTTTATTACGCTTCTTTACCGCACTCTCGTGTGTCATCTTGATTGATTGTTTTAGCATTGTCTACATATAGGACTTTGTTTATAGTTGAATGTCAGTCTTGATGCGTTGAATGTTTTTTCCTGAAAATTTTTTCATACAATATCACTCTTTAATTGTTTTCCGGGCATTTTGATACCAACTGTGCCGATTCTCTTGCTCAGCCAAGAGTTTGGAGGAAGGAGTTTAGCTAAAAACAATGACTGAAGTGATATGCTTTTGAATAGAACCCCGTTGACGATGTACAAGAATTGTTTCAATCCCCAAACACCGGAGATATAATGGAGTTAGACCCTCTTTAACCCCTCCGAGCCTTCGAAGTAGGAGTTTTATTTTTGTTCGAAAAAATAAAAATAAACCTTCTTTTTTTAACCAGGGGCAAGGTAGATGTTCAGTTGATTTGCCCAAGCATTTGAATTTCAGAAGGAGTGTCCCCTCTGAGGATCACCACATTTTATCTTCCACATCATAAGATCAAAAAATGTCTAAACCGTGATTTTCATTTTCTCACAGAATCCTGAGGTCGAGATCGAATCGATATAATAATGGCTATCCCTCGCTGGCCAAGGAATGAGGCATTTGTTTTCAAAAAAAAGAGAAAGAAAGAAAAAGTCCAAAGAATTAAAGTCACATTGACTTGTTCAAAATAGAAAACATGAATAAGAAAGAAACAAAAGGCTCCGCTAAGTCGAAACTTGAAAACAAGTCACTTAGGAAAAAGTTAGGGCATCCCGCTGGACTCCTAAAATGGAAATTCAAAAGATGTTGTCCAGGAAAAAGTTAGGGAAAAGAAAAGCAAAAAAGGGGGAGAGATTATCCCTTTTTTTATCAAAGGAAGAACAATAATGTCAAAAAAAAGAAGAGACCGAAGCAACAAAAGTTAAGGGACGATCAGGTTGGAGGATTTGTCGTGACCACTCAACTATTATAAATCTTTTTGAAAAATGAATGCTTGTGATGAGTCAACTGAACTTAGGACAGGAGAATATCACGAAGGGGTGGGCACCAAATAACTTGAGCCTTTGAAAACTTTTTTTCAAAAAGAACCTCGAACCAGGCCACGTTACAACCTCTAAAAGTCCTAACTGAAACAGGGGTTTAACTCGAAAGCATACTACAACGGGATAATGTTTCCTAAACTCCCCAAATGTGTATTGCATAGCCGTGTTGGTATCTTATCACCCGTGTTTTGACTCGTTTTTCAAAAATGGAAAGAAAAGTTTTTTAAAACATTTTTGCACTCTAGCCAGTGATTCATTCACAACAGAGATGCGACACTTTATTAAGGTTTTCAACTTCAAGGATTAAATAATCATCGCATCAGGTCTATCATTCTCAATAAACATTCTTTTGTATGCAAAATAGTTGTTTGACATCAAAAGAGTTTACACGTTGAACACTTGTAAAGAGCTTAATGATGGTGAAGAAAGGAATGTTCGGCTCTCTTCCGTTTTGACAAATCCCGTGTTTGATTAGGACTCTACTGATCCCCTGAGAAGTTTCGTTTCCCCTGTGAAGTTTCGTTTCCCCTGTGAAGTTTCGTTTCCCCAGTGAAGTTTCCTTTCCCCGGTGAGGTTTCATTTCTGCAGCAAAGTTTGTAACTCCAGGGATTTTCCTTCAAAAGCCTTGTTCCAAGACTTCAAGTTTGGATATGTCGCCTATCCCCAATAGAGTCGTTAAGCAGAGACCTACATTTTGAAGCAGTTTCAACTCCCTTTTGAGATTGCCATTAGAGGTCCCTCGCCTTGACCCCTCATTTCCCAACCAATCTGTTGACCGAGGCATCTTTATGTTAAGGACCTTCCTTTATTCCCCAGTAAAGTTTTGATACCATGTGACTGTCTGCAGGATTCATCCTTTGGTCGCGTTCCAAGAGAATATCTCTCCATGAAAATAATCCTCAACGGAGTTCTATCTCCCCGGTGAGGTCCCATCTCTTCGGCAAGGCTTTGTTCCCCCATCAAAGGTTTTCTTCCCTTTCCAGAAGATGCAGTGTCGATCTGATTTTCTCTAGGAGTTTGTAATTTATTTTTGCGGCTCCTCTCAATGTTCGTTGCTTGTTTGTTATTCTTCATGAAGCTTCTTCCCTTTGAGGTTCCTTCCCCAGTGAATTTCCATATTTCTTCCCCTCTTCTGGATTTTGCAATTTATTTTTGCAAAATCATGTCAGATCCTAACTCTTTGGTTATTGACCTTTCAATTGGCCATTCCCCAGTGAAACTTTTAAACATGCATCATTACATTGCATCTACTAAAACGAGCAGCATTTCCATTATATGGAGCATTGCTCTATAAAAAAAATTCAAGCATGCATCGGAACATAAGCCATTTTTATTTACGTCATCCCCAGTGTTTTTCTAATACCTCGGATTAAACCCCCAGTGAGGTCCTTGTCTTCTTTATCTTGGTTTTATTCACCCCGTACCAATATCCTTATGACGTCAATCATCTTTTGTTTGTGTGTCTACTCTTGACTGCAGTTCAGTTTCTCCCTGGTGCGGTCTTCTCGAGTTTAGTCTTCACTACCCTCTCTGGTCCATTCCAGTGTCTATTGATGCACCTTTTTGAATACCAATTTCGTCCTGATATTCGCTTTCAGCAGGTTTTTAGGTGTACGCCCTAATCTTCTCGCTTTGGGTTGAGCTCAGAGTTTTGTCTCCTCACCTTGTGCATGAAATCCAGTTTCGTCCTGGTACTCATCTAGTAGTTTCGCCTAACTAGTTATTGAGTCGAGTTTCGTCTCGTCTTTGTTTTCATACCTTGGACCTTTTGACGGTGATCGTTTACCGAGTGCAGTTTTCATACTGCGTCCCTGGCTTGAGATCAGTCTCTTTTGTTCCTTGGATTCTTCTATCAGTTTTTGTCACTGTTTATCCATTGATCTGAGACCAGCAGGTACTCTGAGAAACATGCACTCTCATCACTTCGCTTTGGGTCGAGTTTCGCCTCGTTAACCGTGTGTGAAATCCAGTTTCGTCCTGGTACTCATCTGGTTTGGTTTCGTCTAACTAGTCTTTGAGTCGGGTTTTGTCTCTCTCTTGTTCCTCATTTCTGAGATTCTTTCAGTCCCTTCGTACTGTCTATCTTAGTTGAGTTTAGCAAGTGCTCCTAGAATCACGCACTCTAGCCACTATTGCTTTGGGTCGAGCTCGATTTTCGTCTCCTCACCTGCGTTTTTTTTCTTCTGTTGTAGAGTTTAGTCGCGCCTACACTCTGTTGGTTGAGTTTTGTCTCACCCCTCCCTTTTGATGCCCAGTTTTTCCCTGGCACGTTTGTCCGGAAGTTTAGTTGCGCCTATCCTTCTCTTGTTTTCGTTTTGTCTCAACCTGCGTTGCAATTTCATTCTGACGCATGTGTTGGGAGTTTTCTGTTTCCGTTTCTTTCAAGAGTGTAAATTTTCGGGTTCTTTCGTATTCAATCATCTTCAACTCTGAATGCTCGAAAGTTATCACTTTTTTCACTTATCATGTTGAAGATATTTGAATAGGGGCACTAGGGATGAAGACAATAGTTCTTCAATTTCTGTTTAGAACGTCCTTACTGGGGATTTCTACTTTATGTTTGAGGACACCCTGCTGGGGATGTTCGACTTCTTCTTAGGGATGGAAGCATTCAAGGAGAACTGGTCATTCGTTGTTCTTTGAAGGATTTGATTCTTATATACCATGATTGGGGATAAAAGGAGATGAATAATCCTCCGATTCACTATTTGACCAGGTTTCAGATATGAGTATTAACTCTTCCGGGGAGGACAACTTTTAATGGTATCTGGTCAGAGAAGAGAATCTTGTTGGGAAATTGAAATATCAGAGAAATAAACTCCATTGGGGAAACAAACCCTGTAGAGTGTGTTGAGGAAATAATCTCTGATTATAAATTCATAGACTCCATTGAGGAAGTTTCCACTGTATGCTGGGGAAATGATCAAACTTCCTTATCTGCTAAGGGACCCATTGGGGAAGATAATCATGTCAAGCTATTCATAAAAATGGAGGTGAACTACTGGAAGATGCCCCAATTTCTGTCTGAGGACATAGTAGATTTGTCGGGAAATATGTCTCTGTTGGGGATGAGCTTGTGAAGATGGCTTCGTAGAGATATTTCCATGTATATTTCTTTGTGTTAATTTGTGGATAACTTTAAACATTATTCAACTCCTAAAGTCTTTAGCAATTGCTGATCAGAGTGATAAATCTTCTACTGATAAACGGGACATAGTCATACACTTTAATCCCTAACTTTTTCCTGGACCGCCTTTTCATATTTTCAGTCCATCGGGATACCCTTTCTTGCCCAAGCCGCCTTTTCAGGTTTTTGACTTGTCAAGTGTATAATTTTATTTATATATCCCTAACTTTTCCCGAACTCTTTTAATTCATTGGGATGCCCTTATTTTTTCCTAGGCCAATCAACCTAGCGGGTCTCTTTTTCATGTGTAGTATTTTTTACTATGTCTGTGTTCACAGGGTGTGGAGAAATTTTATTGTTCATGGTAATAAGTGTTGTAGCACTGCCAGAAAATATTTTCTTGATCATACGTGGCCCTTCGTATGTGAGAGTCCATTTTCCCCTGGGATTAGTCTGGTTCACCTGATGCTTAAAGTTATTGATCATCCATTGATTGTTAACTTTCTGAAAGTCTTGACCTTCCACGGTATTTTTTTGAGAACTGTCACAGCAGAATGACACCAGCTGGTACTACTGACATAGACAAGTAATTTGGTTATATCGAAGATTCGATTTTCATAGTGGCATTTTCTGAAACTCATGATCAATGTAATATGCCCCAAGTGATTCAGATAGAGTTCTTCCCCTGGCTATTCAACATTTTGAGAGATTCTTTGAATCTTGACTTGACTTCCACATATGAGTTAGGTAATAACATGTCATGCCCCTTGATTTATAACCAATTGGGTCCATGGAAGGCCTGTTACTGGAAGTGTCTTTCTCTTTGACATATCATTTGAAGTAATTCTATCCATTGGGAGGATTTTCATTCATTGAATATTCTTCATGTGAATTAGTTGGATGTCAAACACTTATTCATATGCAAACAATGGTATTAAAATGCAAAGCATATGTCTGTCTTGAAGTTTAAAAATGCATTTTTTTAGTAAAACAAAAATTTGTAAGAATGTGATATCAACTCAGGATTTATAGTAAGCCTTATAGGAGTCAGGATACCTTTTTGTAACATTATGCTTTCGAACTAACCCATGCTTCAGTTACGACTTTTAAGGGTTGTAATGTGGCCTGGTTCATGGTTTAAGAAACAAAGGATAAAGGCTCAAAGTTTATTTGTACCCGACCCGTTCTCCATGATGTTCTTCAGTTCTATACTCAGTTAATTATGTATTTAGAATCCAATAGAGTTTGGAATTATAGAACTGATACTTTGGTGATAGTTCTTAAACCAGAATTTATTTGGGAAGGAAATCATTTTTCTTGTAACATCTTTCTTTTGTTGAATATTTGTAGCGACCTCTTTTTGACTTTATTATCCCTAAATTTTGTCTGAACTGTTTCGTTTGAGATTACAGTCAGCGTGATGCCCCAATTTTTTCTTAAGTCTCCTTCATAGGTTTTAACTTAGCGGGCTTTTCTTTTTGAAATATAATAACTGCATGACTCAATGATTATGGGGAACCATCATCAATTTTCAATTTAGAAGAGTATCTTAGACACTACTCGTCGTGTACGAAGATAAAGCTTGTGAATGCACAATTGATTTGACTGAGAAACTACCCTGCCTCTGGTTATGCTTAAGGGTTTCAATTTGCGCGAAAAAAAGAAAAATCCTACTTCTTAGGCTCAAAGGGGTTGACTATGGGTTAGCTTCCTTATATCTCCATTGTGTAGGAATTGAAGCAATGCATGTACATCGTCAGCAAGGCCTGTTCAAAAGCATATTGTATTAAGGTGTCGTTTTCGTCATCCTCCCTCTAAAGGCTTATAGCTTTAACCAGAGTTAAATATCATAAAAAGGAAGTAAGAAGAACAGTTTAGATATAGTGAAACGAATGGATTAATTCAAGACAGACATATGCAATGCATTATTGGGAAAAACAAGTTTGACATGACAATAATTTTTGAAAAAAACAAAATAAATTACAAATATAAATTCAAATGATCTTAAAGCTTCTCCGCCTGAACTTGTTACTTCATATGGTGTGCCTTGGAGTTTCGATGTTTGAGGGGTGATAGAAAAACTCAATCTGACCATCTTGTATGAACTTGAACACTCCTTCGTCAATCAGGACCTGAATCTTATGTTTCAACGTCCAACAACTGTTAGTGTCATGTCCAAGACTTTTGAAGTGATATGCACACATTGCATTAGGATCATAACTGGGAGAGGAAGTATTGGGGTTCTGAGGAGGTTCTTTCAATGTAATCAGCTCCATCTTCAACATGTGTTGTAATGCTTAAAACAATGACATGTGGATTTTGGTAAATTGTCTTTTGGGTGTATCCTGCTTATGCTGGTTACCCTATTGTTGTTGGAGAGGTTGTTGTTGAGCTTGCGATGTAGTAATAATATGGAAAGGCCCTTTTCCATTAACTGAATGATTAGAAATTTCAACCAAGTCAGTTTCATGTCTCATCGGAGGCTGGTTAGTGATTAGATCTCCAATTCTAGCAGTTCGTCCCATACAATTGTATCTGACCTGATGAAGCTTGTTGATAAGGATTCTCAACTCTTCTTGCCCTTGAGCTAAATTTTGGATAAGATCCATCTGAGCAATCATTTGGATTCACATCTCTTCCATCTCAGCTTGCAGTTGTTCCAACTGGTCATCGTTGTTGTCTTCAGGATTCTTCTCGGTCATGTTCTCGATGAGGAGTGCTTTCAATCCTTCTTGCCCCTTGGCTAAGCTTAGGAACACCTCTTGGAACAGGGAATTCTGAGCCTGGAGATTTTTTACTATTTGTTTGAGAGCCATTTTCAGAAATAAACATCGGGAAGATGAGAAACTTGTCTTGGAAACCTGTTATGCAATGATATGTATGGCATGTAGATGCATATGCAATATTTTAAAGGACCTTGTGGGATTTAAATTTGTTAATAAGAAGGGAACAGAAACAAAGATTTTTGTTAGTAATTTCAAATTATAAATGCCTTTTAGGCTTACAATGATAAACAAAAAGAGTTACAAGGAAACAAAATATGAACTCAAGTCTCCCATGGATGCTTCCTTTTTATGTTGACATGTGAATTAAGGCTCTGCTCTTCGTGAAGTCATTTTGTCAGCTCTAACACTTTCTTCTCAGTAGCATAGAACTAAGTCTCAAGGGTGTCCCTTTCTTCTTTCAGTTGAATCCAAGACTTCTATAGCTCTTTGAGATCACACTACGCCAAAAATAAGTTTTAGCAGCGCCTCTACTAAAGCGCTTATTGAAAAAGCACTGCCATAGCCTTCACAAAAAACAAAATTAAAAAAAAGGGAAACCTACGAAGGCGCTTTTTTAAAAGCGCTGGCATAGGGTTACCTACGAAAGCGCTTTTCAGAAAGCGCTTTCATAGGTATTTGAAATATCTAACCTACGAAAGCGCTTTTGAAAAGCGCTCTTATAGGGAACCCTATGCCAGCGCTTTTGAAAAGGGCTTTGATAGGGGGACCTACGAAAGCGCTTTTTACCTCAGAAGCGCTCTTATAGGGTACCCTATGCCAGCTCTTTTTAAAAGCGCTTTCGTAGGTTGTTTTTATATTAAAATTAAAAATCCCTAAATCTGTTCTTTAGTCTTCCTAATTTCTTTCGTTCAGAGCTTCCTCATTGCCGTCGCCGCCGTTCGTCTTAAGCTTTTCAGCCTCCGTTGGTCACCCCCACCGTCTACACCCTTTCCAACCACAATTCCGCTCCATCAACTCCTTCCAGTACACCTACAACGAGCTTCCCCTGTCTTCCTCTAGCTATGCCACCATTTCCGGTATCTTAGAAGTGAAAAGCTTTGCGTCAATCTCAGTTATCATCATCAACAACATCCAACTTCCAATTTTCTACAAATTATCTTAGGTAACATTACTTGATTTTCATAGTTTTGTTGAATACTTGAGTAATTTGATTTTGTTTATGTGAATTGTGCATGCATGAATTGATGAAGTAAATTAGTTTAGATCTAGAATTCTTGACATAGAATTTGTAATATTCTAGTACATATTATGTGTTTGTGATAATGTTTATGTGAATTTGTGATGTAGATTTTAACATAGATTTGTAGACATAACATTTGCACATTAGGTGTACATAGAAATTCCTCATAGAATTGAATTGCTAATTCTTGACATAAGAACTAATTCTTGATATTGTGCTAATCTATTGACATAGAATCAATTGCAATTCTTTGTGTTGATGTTAGATTCTTGATATTGTGAATAAATATAGATAGATTCGGAATTGGATGAATCTTGAGCTTAATTGTGTTGTGCCTAAATGCTAATTTTCCAGAATCGTGATTACTAACTACTGTTGTGTTTGTTCTATGCTATTCACCTCAATGTGCACACTCTTGTTTACTAATTTCTAGTAATAATATGCAAGTCTTAGTTACTAATACTTAGTGTTAAATTCTAGTTTTGATCACTTACTTTAATATTTCCATAACATGTAATATTGTAATTGTGTGAACGTGCATACACTCATACTAACATTTGTTTATCCATGAGGTGTAACATCTTCCATTTGGCTCAACACACTTTACCAACCTCTTTTGATACATAAAAACTTGAGGCAAGTGGAAAATGTCATAATTCTTGAATTTCTTCTAACCGTTGACGTAATTTAATTTTTGAACTAATTTCCTAACCATAAATAATTCCTCTTTACTTGTTGAATGCTGAATATTCCTAATCATGACATGTTTATTCTGTGCAAATGTTTCTTTAATGAAAATGATCTTTACAGTGTTCTTCACTATCCATTTCAATTGTTTTCAACAACAAACAAGCTAAAGCTCTCAAGATTTAAGGTATCACTATCTTTTGATGCTTCACTAAGTAAGTCATTTGTGATGGATGTCAAGGAAACTTGTGTATTTTTATACTCTTCATTCAACAGTTTCTTCAAACTAATGTCAAAGAAACTAATGTCATTGTTCTTGTTTACCCTAACCAATTGATATTTTCGCATTCCAGGAGAACAATTTCTTTCTCTCGTTCAATTGCTTAAGTAATCTCTCTCATTCAAGTAAGCTCAATCCTCCAGAGGCCTTCACGAACTGGTTTTTAGAAGTCCATCTTCTTCATCTAACTTGCTTCCTTCCTCTTAAATCTTAAGTAAGATTTAACATTGTTTTTAAAAATTAATCTTGAAGTAATCTTGTGTTGTTGTAGGTTGGTGTTTTAGTTTGAAGTATAATATTGTGATAATGTGATAATGTGTTTTTGGTTTGTTTTATTAAGTTGATGTTCTGGTTTGAAGTATTGTGTTTGTATTGTGATAATGTGATAATTTTTTTTAGTTTGGTGCCTTAGAAGTTGAAATTTTGTAAACTTTAATTATTAGTTACATAAGACATTAATAGAAAAATGGTAGTGTTTATTTTTTAATTTGTTAGGAGTAGAAGGAATTTGTTTATATTAGAGGTGGTTATATTTTTAATGCGCTATAATGTAGTGGAATTGGAATTTAGAGAATTGGTACTTACTAATATGTGTAAGATTGGAACTTAGATAATTTTGAGATTTTGTTGTGTTGTGTTAATTTATTTAATTGATTATGCATCACAAAAGTGATAATGAAGAGTAGAAAAAATGATTCTTTTTTCAATAGGAAAGAAATAGATGAAGTGTTAGCATATGTTCGGCCTTTATGTATCATGTTCTTAATAGAATTTAAATAATTAAGATGATGACAAATAGGTGAAAGAAATACTCTATAAATTTGAAGTGAAAGTTAGGTTAGTGTGAAACATATTGTTAGATTATGATGACAAATAGGTGAAATAAATACTAAATTTGAAGTGAAAGTTAGGTTAGAGTGAATCATATATCTTATATATTAAAGTTGTGAAGTCTATTAAATTATTTTGGAGTTAAAATTAAGGTTTTTTTTTAGTAATTTTATATATTTATTTTATTTTATTTTATTTTATTAGTTATTTATTAAAATTAATTTCCTCTCAGTAACTCTTTAATTTCGTTTATCGTTAAGTGAGGTACTTACTAACTTTGTGAATTGAATTCGCCATAGGGGTTACTTGTGAAGAGTGAAAGTTTGACCGTTTTTGTTTAGCTTAATTAAGACATGGATAAGACATGGATGAATTCAAACCGATTGTCGAAAGAGTACGAGAAAGGGGTATGGGAATTTGTTGAGTTTGCGGTTGCGCACTCCAAAGACCCGCTTCGAATGCCGTGTCCTTGCTTGGGTTGCTGTTATGCCGGGGGTAAGGTTGACGGGAATCAGTTGGGATCTCATTTACTACGGTTTGGAATTAATAGAAGTTATACATGTTGGACAATGCATGGTGAGAAAAGTACCGGGAATGCTGAGTCGAGTTGTAATAGGAAGTATGCTTCAAACGACGATTGCACAGACACATACGATTGTGATCGAGTCGAAGAGATTGCAGAAGCGCTTGAAGAAGATCTTGCGGATTGTCCCAAAATGTTTGAGAGGTTGGTAAGCGATGCAGAGAAACCGTTGTATGTTGGTTGTTCAAAATTCACAAGATTGTCTGCGGTGTTAAAGTTGTACAACTTAAAGGCGGACAATGGATGGTCGGATAAAAGTTTCACAGAGTTATTAGCCCTTATGAAAGATATGCTACCAGAGGATAATGTTCTTCCCAATCGAACGTATGAAGCCAAAAAGATGTTGTCTTCTATTGGAATGAGCTATGATAAGATACATGCATGTCCAAACGATTGCGTTTTGTTTCGAAACGAGTATGCAGCGTTGAATGAGTGTCCTAAATGTGGTGCCCCTCGATATAAGAAAAAGTTGTCTCCTGCTAAAGTCTTATGGTATTTTCCTATAATTCCGAGATTTAGACGCATGTATCGTAGTGAGACCGATTCAAGACACTTGACTTGGCATGCAGATGAAAGAATTATTGATGGAAAGTTGCGACATCCGGCAGACTCACCACAATGGAGTAAAGTTGATACTGAATATCCTGAATTTGGAAAAGAAGCAAGAAACCTTCGGTTGTCATTGTCTACTGATGGAATGAACCCGCATGGTATTCAAAGTATCTCGCATAGCACATGGCCTGTGATTCTTATGATTTATAACTTACCTCCGTGGCTATGTATGAAGCGTAAGTACATGATGTTATCTATGCTAATTTCTGGGCCTAAACAACCAGGGAATGACATAGACGTATACTTGGCACCCTTAATCGAAGATTTAAAGTTTTTGTGGGAGAGAGGTGTGGAGGTTTACGATGGGTATAGGAAAGAAAGTTTCAACTTGAGGGCGATGTTGTTTGGAACAATTAATGATTTTCCAGCATACGGAAATCTATCCGGGTACAGCAACAAGGGTCAAAAGGCGTGTCCTGTTTGTGAAGATGAAACCGATACGACACGATTGGCGCTTTGTCAGAAGAATGTCTTTCTCGGCCATCGTAGATTCTTAAATTCTAATCATCACTACCGTGGGTGGAGAAAAGCATTCAATGGAGAGGCCGAACATCGTACAGCCCCGCCTTTTTTGTCAGGTGATCAAATTTTTGAAAAGGTGAAAGATGTGAGCACTCAGTTTGGAAAGCCTTTTGCACATTCAATTGTCAAGGGTGGGTGGAAGAAGAAGTCAATTTTCTTTGAACTTCCATATTGGAAGTCGTTGTACGTAAGACATTTCCTGGATGTTATGCATATTGAAAAAAATGTATTTGACAGCGTTATAGGTACGCTACTCAATATACAAGGAAAGTCTAAGGATGGCGTTAACATAAGGAATGACATGGTAAACATGGGGATGAGAACTGAATTGGGGCCCGTGACGAAAGGAAGACGAACATATCTGCCACCTGCTGTTTACACTCTATCTAGAAAGGAGAAGAAAACATTATGTAAGTTCCTCAGTGAAGTAAAAGTTCCAGAAGGCTACTCTTCAGATATTAGAAGACTTGTGTCCATGAAAGACCTCAAGTTAAAGAGTTTGAAGACGCATGATTGCCATGTTATAATGGAACATTTTTTACCAATAGGTATACGTTCTATTCTGCCAGAAAAAGTAAGAAGCGCAATAACTAAGCTGTGTTTCTTCTTCAGGTCTATTTGCAGTAAGGTGGTCGATCCCGCGATCTTACCAACATTGCAAAATGAGATAGTTGTTACTTTATGTGATCTTGAAATGTATTTTCCTCCCTCGTTTTTTGACATAATGGTTCATCTAGTCGTTCATCTTGTGAAAGAGACACAACTGTGCGGACCAGCTTATATGAGATGGATGTACCCTGCTGAACGTTATATGAAAATATTAAAAGGGTACGTGAAAAACAGAAGTCGACCAGAGGGTTGTATTGCCGAGCGATACGTTGCTGAAGAAGCGGTTGAGTTTTGTACTGAATATCTGTCAAACGTTCAATCAATTGGACTCCCCAAATCTCATATTGTCGGAAAAAAAGAAGGGAAAAGGCTAATTGGAAATAAAGTTGTGACAGTATCAATGGTCGAACGGGATCAAGTGCACTTGTATGTTCTGCACAATGAGATTGAGGTTGAGCCGTTTGTTGAAATGCACAAAGTTGTTCTCCGAGATTTAAATCCAAATAGAAATGAGAACTGGATAGTACGAGAGCACAATCGAAGTTTCATACCGTGATTTAGAGATCATATTTATTCAAAGTATCGTTCAGATCCTGCTTCAGTAACAGAAAGGTTGAGATGTTTAGCCTATGGTCCATCTGTAATTGTGCTTTCTTATAGCGCATACGCAATTAATGGATACACATTTTATACCAAAGAACAGGATAATAAAAGTACTATGCAAAATAGTGGTGTTACCTTGGTAGCTGAAGCTATGCACATATCAAGTGCGAATGACTTAAATCCGAAATTTGCAAATTTGTCATATTTTGGGGTTATCGAGCGCATTTTGGTGTTTGATTACGCGAAGTTTCAGATTCCTGTATTTGGTTGCAAGTGGGTTGAAAATAATAGTGGCGTACGAATGGATAAGTCAGGATTTTTGCAAGTGGATCTCAATAGGGTAGGGTACAAAGATGAGCCTTTCATTCTAGTCTCTCAAGCTAAACAAGTGTTCTATGTCAATGATCCGACAAGTACGAAATGGTCTATAGTGCTTTTATCTAACAAAATAGTTGATGAAAAAATTGAAGATCAAGGTGATATTGGTGTTGGCATTGAATCTTGTACAAGAAACGATCAAAATGAGAATGAATCTTGTATTAGAAATGATCATAATGAGGGTATTTGGATCAATCCAACCGTCCGCATTGTTAAGAGACGCGTAGTACACAATCCTACCAAGAAAAGAAAGAGACGTTAGTGATAAAGTTAGTGTTAATAGTGTCAATGTTTTAGTTTGTTTGATACAGGTTCAAAATTTGAAGCATTTTTTCTGTGTCAATGTTTCTTGGAATTGGATTAGTATATATTTTGTATGCTATGATGACTTGTTGCAATGATGAAACTTGATTGTTGTTGTTATATGTCGCTATGAGGTCGATATTGATGATGGTACTGTAATGTTAGTTTAATGGTGTACATGTTCAAATATATACATGTTCTCTCTATTTCAATCTTAATATGAGTATCATCTAATATTATTTTTGTCATTTTTGTCTCCTTCATTTTCCTTAATATCTTCACTAATGGTTTTTATTGGTTACTGGTTCATATACCATCTACATATTATCTAGTTGTTCAAGAGTTAAGGGGTAATTCGAATTAAAGGTATTATCTTTTTATTTTGTTTTAAAGTTTTCATTTTTGTTTTTAGTATATCCTCCAACAGTGTTTTGTTTTTATTTTAATATTAAGATGTTTTTTCTAACATTTTTTTTATGTTTTAGGTATCTCTTCAAAGCAAGAAAAATATTACTGGACTGCTTATTTATTATCTATGGGTTTAGTTTCTTTTGTTGTTAAATACTTTATTATTTTTAGTAAAAGGGGTTGAGTTTTGAGGTTAGAATTGTGTAAGGTTTTGTGTCACTTTGTTAGAGTATGAATCCCCTCATCTTTGCCTAAAAGAAATATCATGAACATGCTTTTAATATTGATAGAGTATGCATCCCCTCATCTTTGCCTAAAAGAAATATCATGAAAAAGTAATATTGATTGTATCACATGCTTTTATTTTATTAATATATTCACGTTGAACAATTAATAATGGATTGATTTTTTTTCTTCTTATAATAACTTCTATGTTGTAATTTTTTGAAATGTTTCTCATATAAAGTTAGTGTTAATAGTGTACTAATGTGCTTTAGTTTGTTTGATACAGGTTCAATGGCTCCAGATAGAGATGCTCCACCTGAAAACCCACCTGAAAACTCACAAGAAAACTCACAAGAAAGAGTTGCTTCGGATACAAATGCTCCACCTGATACTGAAGCAAAAGAGGTTGCACGAGGCATCACTATTATGAAGGGAATCATTCGACATAGAGACCAAGGATTAGTATACCGATTGGAATGGAATTCTGATAAACAACCAATTGGTCCTAATTCTGCAAAGTTGACAAGTTATATTGGTACACTTGTCCGTATGCATATTCCGGTCTCCGTAGCTACCTGGAAATCGAAAACGAAAAATTTAGAATTGGAGGAGAAAAAACAAGCGATTTGGGAAGAGCTTCAGGTATATATCATATATGGTTAATTGTTGTTATTATCTTGACGATAAATTGTTTAAATTACTTATACTAACACACTATGCGTACGTTTTTTTGCAGAGGACTTTTGAGATACCAGATGAACGTAAAAGCTACATACTTAGTTTGGCCGGCAAAAGATATAGAGGGTGGAAAAGTTTTTTGACAAACACCTATCTTAAGGATAAAGATGGAAAATTTCTTGAAGAGGCACCGGGACGGCCAACAAAGTATGCGACCTTCATTGATGAAGCAGATTGGGCTGAGTTTTTAAAGCAAAGAGATGAAGCTTTTCAGAAAAAGAGTGCCACGAATAGTAAGAGAGCATCCAAACCCGCGTATCCATACAAGAAAGGGCGTTTGGGATATGCACGCTTAGAGGATAAAATTGTAAGTAAATAGAAATGCGTTTTAATTAATTGTCTACATGTGCATGTTTTAATTGACGATTTTATCGTTTGTGTCAATGCATAGTTAGAGGAGACTAAAAGTGAGGAAGCTTCACTTCCTGTACATGTGTTGTGGAAGGAAGCTCGTGTGGGCAAGAATCAAGCTGTCGATCCCGATGTTCAGAGAGTTTATACTGAATGTGTAAGTATAATACTGTGTCTTTAATTAAATCAAATGTTTTTTAATATATAAATGATTTTTTATCTCCACTAATAATTATTTAAATGTAAATGAATTACAGGAGACCTTGTCGCAATCGGCATCCACCGGTGAGGAGAGCGTACTTAGTAGAGTACTAGATGCTCCCGAGTATCCCGGTCGGGTGAGGGGTAAGGGTCATGGTGTGACTCCAACCTCTTTTTATAAGAGTTCTAGGAGAAGATCAAATCTTACCAATGAAGAAGTGTTGCAAAAGTTGCAGGAATTGCAAGCACAGGTCTCTGAATTGCAAAGAGATAAAGATATGTATATGAGAGAAAAATGCAACACTTCATCGGTGAGAGAAACTAGTGATAAGGCTAGTATCAACTATCAAAAGAAATTTCCCGAGGTAATTATAAGTTTTTTTCCTTACAAACTGTTCTATTTTATTAATGATAATGACTTTATATTTTCTATTTGTTTAGGGCATTTCATCTTGCCAACTATACTTATCGTCACCGAATTATCGACTAGTTGGCAAGGGAAAAGTGCACAACACTTCGGGAGATTTACTTCACCACAGACCCCTCCCGGATGGACACCTGAAAGTATCGGTGGATGTTGTATTAGATCGTGATGCGATTCTACCGGTACCTGACATGGTCTCAGAGACGACATTGCTGCGAGATGCAATAGGATCATTTGTTGCATGGACCTCGGAGCTCATTACCATTAGTGATGAGGTATACTGAAAACGATTATGAATCATTTAGTTTTCGAATGTCAATTCTAAACCGTTTATTAATTATTTTTTACATTTTAATTTTAGACTGCTCCTATAAAACCCGCAATTAAGGGTAAAGGGATTTTACAGGAGGAGGAGTCTGTTGCATCACTAAAAGAGGTACATTTAAAGTGTTAATATATAGTCTGAATCTAAATCTGCATGATTTTATATTTTACCTAACTTATATGATTTTTAGGCATCCGCTCGGGAGTCACAACAAGTGACGCAGCAGGTTCGTAGCTTACCACCCACTGGTCCTCCGAAGCAAGCGGCAAAAAAAGGCGGTGCTTTTGTGCCTCGATACCGTTCGACACTCGCAACAATGGTTGATATGTCCGATTTGAAGGATGGTGGTTTACGTGAAATCAACATGGATGAAAGTGTCTTCGGTATTGAATTCCCGTCACATATTACATTTGATGACTTGGAAGAGATTTTTAGGCATGATCAACTAGGCGTCAGTAATATGCACTCATACATCCGGTAATATTCACTCATCCGATATATTATTTAATTAGTCCCACAATATAATTTATTTACACATTTCAATGAAAATAATCTAATGTTTATTATGTTTTTATTTAAGGTTGTTGTATGACAGAGTGTTGCGCGGGACTGCATTGTCTAACAGATTCCGTTTCGTGTCTTCCGCCCATTGCAGCGGAATGACAATTGCTTCGGAACCGGAATCAGTTAGACAGCGCTTAGTAGATAGATTCATGTCCACCGGCAATACAGAAAGTCTGCATCTTTGGGCGTATAATACCCGACCAGTAGGGTTAGTTTCTCATTCTTGGTTCATCTAATCTCTGTTTCTTTTGTGTATAGCAAAATTTTCATATAACCTATTGTTTTAATTTATAGAGCACACTGGTTGCTGCTTGCTATCAACCCGATAAGAGAAGTCGTGTATTATCTGAATTCGGTAAATGGTGAATGGACCAATTATCCGGCTATGAAGGAAATCGTTGATTTGTAAGTGGGATCGTTCTAAATATATATTCGTGTATATTTATATATTTTCTTATTTGTGGGATTGATCTAAACATATGCTTTTATATATTTAATAATTAGATCAATACAAGTGTTCCGTAGTCAACGGGACGCACAGGTATCCCAGACTAAATCAAACAACATCACTTGGATCCAAGTGCAGGTACATTACTTTTCACAATTTTGCTTATAATATTTATGCTACTTGGTAAAACAAGACAACTATAGAATCTTATTTGTTTTATTATGTAGTGTCCGCAACAGCGAAACAGTTATGATTGCGGATACTTTGTTTTGAGGTTCATGAAAGAAATCCTTCAGGCGAATCAATTAGAGATTCCGCTCACGGTATGAATTTATAACTTAAGATAATTTCATATAATTTATTACATTTAACTAAATATATCATTTATATTATGTTTTTGTTTTGTAGTACCTTGACGAATTCCGTGCTGCTGGGTACCCGAAGCTTAAGTTGGAAGAAATTAAAGAAGATTTGTGTCAATATTATATTAAGCAATTTTTCATGTAGGATTTGTGTCGATTTGAACTATAATATTATTGATGTAATGATGTATATATATAATTTTGGATATTATAATGGTATTATATTAGTATATATATTGTCTTACTGATGGCTGAAATAATAGCGTCGAAAATATATTACAGGTCAAAAATATATTACAGGTCGAAAATATTACAGGTCGAAAACATTACAGGTCGACTGGGAGGATTAAATTATAGGCTGTACATAAAAATACCTCATTTAGAAACGACAGCGCTTTTAAAAAGCGCTCTTAAAGGTCCACCTACTAAAGCGCTTCTTAGTAAAAGCGCTGCCAAAGACCAGTAAAAAAGCATAAAAAATTAAAAAAAAACGCAGCATACAAAAGCGCTTTTGGAAAAGCGCTCTTATAGGGGGGCCTATCAGAGCGCTTTTTCCATAAAAAGCGCTCTCATAGGGGGGCCTACCAGAGCGCTTTTACAAAAGCGCTTTTGTATGCTGCGTTTTTTTTTAATTTTTTATGCTTTTTTACTGGTCTTTGGCAGCGCTTTCTGGGAAAAGCGCTCTTAAAGGGGGGTCTACCAGAGCGCTTTTTCCAGGAAAGCGCTCTTAAAGGGGGGGTCTACCAGAGCGCTTTTAGAAGCGCTTTTGTTACCTACGCCAGCGCCAGCTATTAAAGCGCTTTTAAGCGCTTTTAAAGGCCAAAATAAGCGCTTTAAAAGCCCTTTTCCGTAGTAGTGTCAGTAGGCATATCTGGATGAAGAACCGTATGAGGAATTTCTCCTTCAGTAACAGGATCCACAATTACTGGTAGGACAGTGGGATATGGCATTATAAGATTTTGAGCACGAGATTGCACCCATCTGAGGTAGGGCTCCAAGGGGATGGAGTTTTTTTGTCCCAAAGTCTTGCTATCTATCTTATATACCTTTCCCCAAGAACGTATAAACCTTTGACGGTAACCCTGAGGATTATTCTCGTAATCAAATACAATACCCTGGATAAGCATATCATGAGGACCGTCTCTTCGAGTATAACCAAATTGACGTAGAGCTAGAGAAGGTTTGTAAGTAATACCTCCCCTTATGCCAAGGAGTGGCACATTAGGGAATTCCCCCCAGCGGTAATAATAAGGATGTCCTCCTGAGATCAGGAACACCAATAGATATCTGAATGAGAGAGTGACATCATCCTTCGAGACCACTTCAAACCTTGTTCATTCTTCATCACTGATTGGGGAAGGCGCGAAATAAACCACTTGGATATCAAAGGTATGCAACACATGAGAGTCCCTCACTTCCTCATAGTACGAGTGTGAAGAGAATGCATAATATCTCCAAGCAAAGTTGGGGACATGATTTTGAGTAAGAAATATTTTGATGGTGTTCACATCTATGAGTTAGTCTGGATTGGGGAATAGTACCAAACGATAGATCAACAAAGCCAAGATATCCTCCAAAGCTTGAAAACTCATAGCATCTATAAACAAATGAGCCTTCTCTATCATAAATTTAGCAAGAAGGCCTTTAACTTCACTTCTTGTTTCCCAATTAGATACAACATCTGACTGCTTCAGGTGTAAGGCTGCTGCAATATCTTCAGGGTTTGGAACTTCTCCATTTTGGGAACTGTTGCACCCCAAAATTTGCCCTCTAATTTCACAAGGGATCACCCTGGATCCCAGGTTTGCTTATCAAGTTTCCAAGCCTTGACCTACAAATTTTCCAAGAAAATCACTCACAAGGGAAAATTGGTCATTTGCACACTGAAAAGTCAAACTTTCACTTTTGTATCAAAATCAAGCTTCAAGAATCATATTTCATCAAGACACGTTGAAATATGAAGTTTTATTTCATCAAAATCCAAGAGGTCAAAATTCTAAATACTTAGAATTTTTCTAAGTGTTTAAGAAAATATGACAAATTCAGAACTTCTGACCAGGTTATCACCATAACGCTCAGCAAATTCTGGATATTCTCAAGACAGAGTTTGGGCAGAACTTCTGGGCAAGTTTTCACAAAAGCTCAGTCAGAGTTTACCAAGTTAATTCAAATAAGGTTAAGGAGCGTGCTTCAAGATTTCTAGAAAGTCTGAAAGCTCCTTCAGAACATGCTGGAGCCAGAAGATAAGAGGATCATAAGATGGGATGCTACGCTGAAGCAGAACTTCTGATCCAAAACTAAGCCTTGGTGTAGAGTTTCACGTTGTAGGATTTCTGGTTGTGATAAGTCTCATCATCATTTAATGCTCATAACCACCTTCTGAGTCTTTATCCAAAGGATTTTCACCACGTGTACCTCTACTGTCTTGGGATAGCAACTTTGCTACTAAGCTCATGCTTTGCTTTTTGCTTTTCCTTAATTCCTGTTGACAACCACCAAACTAGCATACGAAAACTGTGATGAAAAAGCAAAGGAACAGGATGCCAAAACAGGTTCAAATCCCATTTGTTTTTCCCCCCAAAAATCACAGCAAATTCATCTATAAATACTTGGCTCCATCACACGTTCAAGAGGCTGGCTTTTGAAGAGAGAGACTGGCCAAAAGGGAGAAAAGGAAGTTGTGAAACCTTCATAAAAATATAGATTTCTCATACACAAAAAAAAACCTTTGTTCTTCCCTTTGAACCAAAGAACACAACCACTCTTCCGTCTCTCTTGCTGACTCGGAACATCCAAAGGCAGCCACTCAAAGCTCCATGTACGCTCCAGGTAAGTCTTTCTGACTTTACTTGCTTTTCATTCTAAACATCATTAACATGTAAATATCATAGCATTAATGTTATACATATCATTGCTTAAGTAGAAAAACTGTGGATCAGAACTTCTTGATTAGGGTTAGACTCAGATTTTGGATTAGAACTTCTATAAACGGTTGTGCTATTATCCTTCTGATTTTGCTGTTTATTAAGAACTGAATAAATTGCTGATATGCTGATTAAGAGTTGAAATACTGCATAGAACTTCTGATGTTCACTCACAGCTTTAGCAAAACACTGAACTTCTGATGTTCACTCACTGTTTTAACACTTAGAACTTCTGATGTTCACTCACTGTTTTAACACTTAGAACTTCTGATGTTCACTCACTGTTTTAACACTCAGAACTTCTGATGTTCACTCACTGTTTTAACACTTAGAACTTATGATGACTCACTCACTGTTCTAACACAGCACAGAACTTCTGAGTTCTCCTCACATGTCAAATACACTGAATTTCTGATGTTTTCATCAGCTGTTTTCAAACACTCTGAGTTTCTGATTTTCACATGCTGACAATACGAAACTTCTGACTTTTGGTTCACTGGCTGAACACCATCCAGAACCTCTGTGTTTTCCCTCTAATGTTTCTTGCAGGATCTCAGAGTTTACCAATCTAGAACTTTTGATCCCACTGACGTCTCCTATTGAGTCACAACGCTCTTGGCTTCAGAACTTCTGATCCTAGTTGTTTTGCTTGCAGCAGCACGCTATTCCTATCTTTCATTTATTTTTCTTTTTTATCATTTTTAATATTAACTCTTTTTATTAGCATAAAAAACATAAAAATATTTTTCTTTTAATTTATTTCCTTAAGACAAAAACATTTTTTAAACAAGTCCATTTATTTCTTATATTATACATTTCAATATGGTTGTAATAGTAACTTAGGACTTATTTTTACTTGCAACCCCCATTCATAAATTTGTACCCCCACCCCCTAAATATTGTAATAGTGTAGGACTTTAAATTTCTGCAAAGACGTTTTCAAAATACTTTCAAAAAATACAAAGCACATTTTCAAACAAAAGCAAGTGATCTATCAAGTAACTAAGAGCCCATGGAAAACCATGGATGGAAAGGGTGTTAATACCTTCCCTTTTCATAATCTACCCCCCAAACTCAAAAATATCTCTAAAAGGTCTTTCCTGTGCTTTTTCACCTTTCCTTATTGGATAAAATAAAAGTTGGTGGCGACTCTTGCTAAACCGCAACATTTGCAAACACAAATGCAAAACCTCAAGTCAGTTCTCCCATCGTACCAATGACACCAATTGATAATCTGGGGAGGTAAAACAGTGATGCTTAGGATCAAAGAACTAGAACAGAATGCTCATCATGTCTTCTTCAAAACACAAAGCAACCAAACTGAGTAGATAACCATGCTTCTAGGTGAATTGAGAGTTTTCGAGAACCTTTGAGACTAACTCCTTAAGCTTGGAAGGTACCCTTACAAAGTTGATTCAGATAGTGTTACTGCAAGCGGATGCCATAACCTGCAATGAAGAACAAAGATAAATACCTAGGTCCTTGAAATGGTTAGTAAAAATGTTATATTGTGATGATATTGTTGTACCCCAAAATTTTCCCTCTCATTTTATCAAGATTTCCCTTCACAAGACTCCTTGAACTCCAGATAGGGTTAGGGTTTTGCTCTGCTCAAGACATCTCCTCGCACTGATGACCTAAATTAGGATTTGAGTTTGTACAGGGATTTTTGGACTTTCAATGCTCAAAGTTACTTTCATATTTCATGTTGGAATTATAAGATTGCTCATACCAAGTTTCAAGCTTTGAATCAAATTTTTGCCCAGTCAATTGGACAGTTGACCTAGAAATCAGCTGTATTGGGGAAAAAGTCAACTGTGGCCAATTTACAGTCAAACCTCATAATTTTTTATCCACATCAACATTCTAAGCTCCTATGAACCATTTGATCAAGTTTGGACCACAACTCCTCAAGAAATTTGACCAGATCATCAAAAGGACAAAATGGTCATTTTTAGGGTTTTGACTGCACAAGGGCAATATCTGACTTTTGACCTAGCCAATGGCAAATTGGGTTCAAGAATGGACTCAAGGACTCAATGGCATCATCTTGACCTATTCACAAGGTTCAAAAGATCTCAAATGCATTGGATTGACAAATGAATTTTTCAATCAACTGATCAAAATTTGACTGTACACTGAAAAGTCAAACTTTGACTTTTTGGTCAAATTCAAGTGCCAAGGTTCATTTTTCATCAAGATGTGTCAAAATATGAAACTTTTTCATCAAGAAACCCAATTTTGCAAATTAGGGTTTAAAATTGAAAAATTTCATAACTTTGATTCAAGAAACCCAACTTTGCCCAACATTTTCACCATGATGCAATTGGATTCAAACAAAACTTCCAACATTAAAGTTGTAGTCCTCCACAAAGTCTACTACTTTGATTCACAAAGTTTTCTCAAAAGAAGCTTGGATCTCAAGTTATTATTTTTGGAACAAGGGTCCATGAAACTTTTAACTTAGTGAAATTTTGCCCTAGTTTAGGCAGGATTTTGACCCATCTTCATGGCCATTTTTCACATAGTTCCACTTGGAATCTCAAATTTCATTTCAAATATGGATTGTAGAGCATGTTGCAAGCTTTCCAAAATGTCCCAGAACTCTCCAAACTCATTTGTGGTTAGGGAGAATCGAAGGCTTGAAGTTGGCAAAAACTCACTTTTTATCCGTGGCATGTTCATAGTGATACAAGTTGCAAACTCTAATCAGCTTGCTTTGTACTTGATTACATGCCTCAAAAACATTCCATACTTAATAATTAAATGCAAATCCATTGGTATAAGGCTTTGTTTTGGTCATAAGAGGATTGCGCACAAGATTAATCCTTAAATAGAAAAAGCAACATTACCATTTTTGCCAAAATGTGCTTTATGTCAAACCACATCTCTTTAGCCTTGAACAATACCTTGTGCATCAAATCATATCCACCAACTTGAGGGGCCAAGATCACAAGGGGAAGGCTGATAGATAGCCTGTACAGGCTTGTCTTAAATGATTGCTCATTTTTGCTTAAAATACAAGAAACATATCAAATACACTAGAACTTGAACATCTGTTAGAACCAACCTTTGCAAGCATTTGGAACAAGTTTCTCACATCCCTTGGAGCCAAAAACACGAGCCTTTGAGCCCTCAAACCTCCCATAGCACAAAATCATCCTCACTTGACAAAACAGGGCACTCCTTGCAGTTTGATTTCCATAGCACAAATCCCTCGTGTGTTTTGCCTCAAACTGGTTCAAACACATTCCACATAACCCATCCAAGTTATCCCAACCTTTAAACACTGACTGTAACTCCATTTACATGGTTTGCCATTTTTTATTTCAGCTTGTGCAGGTTGAGTTCTACAGGCTTGTTCAAGCACATTCAAGGCAAGCTAGGCATTGGGGAAGGTCAGGGGAAGTTCAAGCAAGCTCCCAAACATCTCAGGCCTCACTGAAAAGCTCCACATTGCCATACACGAAGTCAACTGAAACAGGTTTTTGTCAATTTCCTATCTCTCTATTTAGGAATAATTAGGCTTAGGTTTGTGAATAAAAAATGTAGTATTCATAGCCATGAAGCTGTACATATGCTCAGTTTTCATTTTAGTTAAGCATGCTAAGAGAATTTGATCCATGAACTTCCTGAAAAAATTAGGTTAGGATTTAGGGCCAGAGAAATTCTCTCTGGTCTTTGAGAGTTAGAATGAGTTCTTTATATGTTTTGATTCATCTTGAAAAATGCTACAACTTTGATGTTTTGAGTTTTTGCATTAGAGCACATATACAGGATCTGGCATTTGGTACAGGGCGCGCGCGTTTTTGAACCAAGGTTGAAGATGAAGTCTGGCTTTGGGCTGGGCTTTGGCTTTTCACTATTGACACCCCCCTTTTACTGAATACACCCCCTAGCCCAATTTCTTTACATTTTTATATTTTTCTATTTATTTTTCATTTCTGATTTTATTTTATATTTTTCAAACATAAAAATACCCAAAAATATTTTCATAAATTTTCACATTTATTTTTATTATTTTATTATTTTATTTAGACATGAAAATAATTATTAAGTAGTATATACTTTTATTTTATTTAATAAAAAACTTATAAACATTATAGAAATATTATATATTTATTTTTTTATCATTTATACCTATAAAATAATATTTTTTTCTCATATACTTTTATTTATCTAAATATTTGTGTATATTTATATTTTATTTTTTGTATATAAAATAATTAATATAATATATATTATCTTAAAACAAAAAACTAGGGTTTCCACCCTTATTAAAAATAGTACTTTTTTTTAATATATTTTTTACACTTGAATATATTTTTATTTTTATTATACATAAATAATATAGTTAACATATTTACTTTCTTAAAAAGAAAATTAGGGTTTTACCCTTAATAAAAAATATAATCTTTTGTTTCTTTTTATATACACTAAATATTTTTCTTACATACATAAAAAATAAACAAAACATTATTTTGCATATTCATATTATTTTTGCATATTTATTTAATTGATCATTTAAATATTTGTCCATTTATTTATATTGTATCATTTATTCAATTTGGATGTAATAGTAAAAATTAGGGTTTTAATTTCTTGCAAAATAATCCCCATTCAAAAATTGTATCTCCCTTCCCATATCAAATGTTATAATAGTATAGATTATTTTACGCATTTATGCTCTCAATTATACCATGATTAGAGATTAGGGTTTGTATGCAAAAATCCAAAATCAACAAGTAGTTTGACCTAATACAAGACCTAAATGCATGAAAATGACAAACACAATGCACACTTGCACCCCTAGGGTTTCATCCACTTGTTGCCTTTAAAATGGCCATGTTATGCATGTTGAGTACTTTGGCAAAACAAAAACAAAACAAAAGATCATAGTCCCTCGATGACGCTATCTTGGTTGCCTATACAAAATGATCTAGTCCCTCAAAAATTGCTAAAGATACTTGGTAATATTGCTATCATGGTCAATACGATGAACCGCGCCTGTCCCGTTTAACATCCTAATACAAGGTTGTTTACCAAATGCAATGGTAAAACAACACTGTCAAAAGGGTTAAAAATGTGTAGGAAATACCTTTGAGTAAAATAGGGTAGACAACTCTTAGTTACTTGATCAAAACTTGCAAAACATCCTTGCTATTTTTAAACACACCTCACAACACAATTTCAAAACATTTCCCAAAACAAACTTTTAAAACATTGAAACACCTTTGTATACATTCAAATAAGAATCATTACAAAGGTTGCCACAACGATGGCCTCTTTTCAAAACATTTTTCAAAACCACACACAAAGCACCATTTCAAACAATTGAAAAGCAAAAGCAAGTGATCTAAACAAGTAAGTAAGAGCCCATGGATTACCATGGATGAAAAGGGTGCTTGCACCTTCCCTTTTCATAATCTACTCCCCGAACCCAAGAAAACATCTCAAAGGTCTTTCCTGTGCTTTTTGACCTTTCCTTTGGATAAAATAAAAAGTCGGTGGCGACTCTTGCTAAACCGAAACATTTGCGAACACAAACGCAAAACCTCAAGTCAGTTCTCCCACCGTATCACAGATACGATGTTATGATGTCATGTTAAGTAGAAAACACAAACAAGTCACACAAGAGCCTCGGGTTTAAGGGCTTGTATGAAGTCCATAGGTAAATACCCTTCCCTATTTAAGTTAAGTTGGCTTAACCTGTCCTAAAATAGTAACTGGGTTCTAGGATTCTCATATCACGGATCTTTCTCGCAGGCTTTATTTTAGCACGACAACTGGCTTGCCACCAAAACATCCCGGAAGTCGAATCTCAATGAGCGTAGCTTCGAGTATCAACCAACTTTGAACTACACCAAAGTCGGCTATCTCACTACTTTCTAATGGCCAAGATGGGTCAACTAAGGTTTTAAAAGTAAGTTAGTGTTAATGACACCACACGGAAGCCTAATGTCATCCTTGACTGACTTAAGGAACATCAATACAAACCAAAGTGTCACACTAATTGTAGCATCATGTTAACCATATTGGTCTACTCCGTACAGTCATTATGATCTATTGGTACTTACCTAAGGAATCCCTATATCCGGGTGTAGGATCTTTCACAAGAAATAATACCCAAACAAACCCTTAAAGTAAAGAAAACAATTCATACATTTAAAGCAATTAAAAGTGATCTAAACTCTAAGGTAACCCCTCCCTTTTTAATCACTTCCCCCGCAGAGTCGTCAGTTCTATAATACAGTGGGAGAATTGACTTTTTTGGTTTTATCCAAATATGTGGATAGCAAGAGTCGTCAATGGCTTTTCTTTTATCCAACATTTAGGAAAGGTGAAAAGAACAGGAAAGAACTTTGATAGATTTTGAGTTCGGGGGGTAAGTTATGAAAAGGGAAGGTGTTGGCACCCTTTTCATCCGTAGTTATCTACAGGCTCTTAATTGCTTAGATCAATTTGAAAACTTGCTTTGTATGTGTGTGATTTGTTTGAAAATATTTTGAATGCCAATGTAAGGCTAACTTTATAATAGTTCTTGTATCAGTCCTCAAGAATGTGTACAAAGTATTTTTGAAAATATTTGTTTGAAAGTGTATTGTTTGTGATAAAATTTTGTGAGTAAGAAATTAGGAGTTTCTTACCCACTAAAGGTATTTCTTATTATTTTCCTTCTCCTTTAGACATAGTAATATCCATACCATTAGTTGGCAGGTAGCCATATCTATTATATGTGAAGGGACAGACGTAGGATCGTCGTATGGTCATCGAAGGCAACATGTAAGGATACTTTAGCAATTGTATCAGAGGGGCTATCATCCTTTACTCGTAGGGACTAGATCATTTTGTAGGAAACTCGAAGGGTCATCAAGGGATTATGATATTTATTCGAAAGGGAATGTGATGATTTGATCGAGGGTCTTTTATTAAAGTATCCCCATTTTCGAGGGACGTAACCAATATCGTAAGGCAACAAGAGAGGATACCCTAGAGGTGCAAGTGTGAAAAGTGTATTAATTTCAGTTATTTATCTTGAATGTTAAGGTTTTCTAAGTTTATTTATTAGTCTTTACATACAAGCCCTATTTACTAGCAGTTCAATATGTGCAGAAAAAATAAAGTGCGGAATGTAAGGACCTAAACTATTACATGGCTTTGGGAGAGATACATAAGTAGAGGAATTTGCGGGAAAAATAAACCTATGTTATTACATCCTCGGAGAAGATATATAATTAAAAAATGCAGGAATGTAAATCTACGCTGTGATACGGTGGGAGAACTGACTTGGTTGTTTTGCGTTTGATCGCAAATGTTGCAGTTAGCAAGAGTCGCCATCGACTTTTCTTTTATCCAAAAGGAAAGGCTGAAAAGAACAGGAAAGACCTTTAGAGATGTTTTCTTGAGTTCTGGGGGTAGATAATGAAAAGGGAAGGTGCTAGCACCCTTTTAATCCATGGTTTTCCATGGGCTCTTAGTTTCTTGCTAGATCACTTGCTTTTGTTTGAAAATGTGCTTTGTGTTTTTTGAAAGTATTTTGAAAACGTCTTTGTAATGGTTCTCTTCTCTATAAGAACGTATACGAAGTGTTGTTTCAAAAATAATTTGAAGAGGTGTTTGTGGAATGTGTCTTTGAAAGTGATTTTGAAAAGGTGTTTTTGTAATGGTCCTCGTTTCTATAAGAACGCGTAAAAAGTGTTTGTCTTTGGAAAATGTTTCAAATGAGGGTGTTGGTGTATAAAATGTTTTTTTGTTGTGAGCAAGCGAGCAACTAGGAGCATCCTACCTACTCAAAAGGTCTTTAGTGTTCTTTTCCTACTCCTTTAGATGTTGCTATCTTACCATTGTTTTGGCAAGAAGCTCCATCATTGGATGTGAAGGGACGGGTCTGGGACTTTGTATAGTCATAGAAGGCAACCTATATAATGTTTTAGCAATGTCGTTTTAGGGACTAGATCGTTTACCGAAGGCAACATTGTGGGTCATTGAGGGACTACGTTCTTTTATCGAGGGTCTTTGCTAAAATGCCCATATTCGAGGGACATGACTATTTTCCGAAAGGAAAAAAAGTGGGATTACCCTAAGGGTGCTAGTGTGCAAGTGTGTTTGATTTACATGCATTTAGTCTTGATTAGGGTTATCTATTTGTTGATTTAATATCTTGCCATACACACCCTAATTACTAGCATTTACATTTGAAAGCGATAAATTGCGGAAATGTAAAGTCCTACGCTATTACATCATTTAGGGACAGGGGTACAAATTTACAAATAGGGGGTTGCAAGAATTTAAATCCTAATTAATTATTACAACCATATTGAAATGTACAATGCAAGAAAGAAAAAGGACTTGTTTAAAAAATGGTTTTTTGTCTTAATGAATTAAGAAAAAGAAATAAATTAATTAATAAAAAGAAAATATTTTTATGTTTTTTTTATATTAATAAAAAAGGGTATTAATATTGAAAATGATAAAAAGGGAAAATAATGAGAGATAGAATTAGCATGATGCTGAAAGCAAAACAAAGGGGATCAGAAGTTCTGATGTCGGGCGCGCTGTGGTTCAGAAAGAAGCGTCAGAAGTTCTGGATTGATACACTCTGAGGTCCTGTAAGAAATGTTAGAGGGAAAACACAGAAGTTATGGGTTGCTATGTGCTGAACTTCTGAGTGTTAGAACAGTGAGAAAGTCTTAGAAGTTCTGTGTTATTAAAACAGTGAAGAGAATTCAGAAGTTCAGTATGTGCTAACAGTGAATGAACATCAGAAGTTCAGTGTGTTTAAACAGTGAGAAAATCATAGAAGTTCTATGTGTTAAAATAGTGAGGATAACCCAAAAGTTCTATGTTGTGCTAAAACCGTGAGTGAAAATCAGAAGTTTTGTGCTACATTTCAACTCTTTCTTCATATTAATCAGTACATCAGCAATTTATTCAGTTCTTAACAAAAGGCAAATCAGAAGGATAAAAACACAACAGTTTATAGAAGTTATAATCTTGATTCTGAGCCTAGCCTTAATCAAGAAGTTCTGATCCACAGTTTTTCTACTCATGCAATTATATGGACAACATCAATACTATGATATTTACATATTTAATGATGTTCTAAATGAAAAGATGCAAAGTCAGAAAGACTTACCTTGAATCTGGAGCGTGTGCTTGAAACTTGAACTGCTGCCTTCAAATGTTTTGGAGTCAGCAAGAGCAACGGAGGATAAAATGCCAAGTTCTTTGATTAAAAAGGAAGAACAAAGGTTTGGTTTTCTGTTTGGGAATTCTGGATTTTTACAAAGGTTTCACAGTTTTCTTTCCTCTTATTTTTATGATTCTCTCCCTCCAAAATCTAACCCCTTGAACGTGTGATGGAGCAACTTATTTATAGGTGAGTTTGTTGTTGTTTTGGGGGGAAAACAAGTGGGATTTAAAACCTTTTTGATATACTGTTCCATTTCTTTTTAGACACAGTTTTTGTATGCTAGTTTGGTGCAAATATGGGATTTGGGAAAATGCAGCCGTGGACTGGATTAGTTATTGGTTATAGGACTGTGTTGTAGCAGTGCATGAGGTTTTGGGAGTTGGTGATGTTCTGACTGAGGCGTTGATCATAGACTTCCTATGCTAGGGTGTTGCCTTGTTCTTGAATCAAGTATGGTGGTTAGCAGCTTTTAGCCGTGCCTAAACTGGATTTGTAAGCATGAATTAAGGAAAAGTACCCTCAGAGGCAAAAGAAAAGCATGGGCCTAGCATAACCTTGTACAAAAGTTTATTTTTCAACGACAGCAATTGTACTTCTATCTCACACGTGGGAAAATGCTTTGGATAAAAAATCAAAAGTGATTGTGAGCATTAAATGATGATGAAGTTTATCAAACCAGAAATACTGCGCTATGAGATTGTGCATCATAGCTTAGATCTCGGCCAGAAGTTCAGCATCAGCACAACTTAGAATAAACATCCAACTTCTGATCCCTGAATCCCTTTGCTCCAGCATGTTCTGAGCGAGTTCTCAAACTTTTCAGAAAGCTTGTGACATGCTTTGTAAGCCCTCTTTGAATTACTCTTTCAACTTCTGACTGAACCTATGTGAAAACTGGCCCAGAAGTTATAGACAAACTCTGACTAAAAAATGCTCAGAATTTGCTAAATGTTTAAGCTTCAGAGACGTGCCTTTGATGATGTATAACTTGAAATCCCAGCATTTCTAAAAGAAGTTCTGTTCTGCCATGTTTTAGATCTCATTGAAATCTATAACTTTTTTGTCATAAGTTATTCCAGAATCATCTTGTATCATGGTGATAATCTGATTAGAAGTTCTGAGCTTGTCATATTTCTTAAACACTTAGAAAAATTCTAAGTATTTAAAAATTTGACTTTTCCAAAGTAATTTTGACTTTTAAATATCTTGATGAAACAAATCTCACATTCCAACATGTCTTGATGAAATATGATTCTTGAAACTTGATTTTGATCCAAAAGTCAAAGTTTTACTTTTTGGTGTACAAATGACCATTTTGCCCTTGTGAATGACTTTCTTGGAAAATTTGTAATTCAAGGCTTGAAATTGAATGGAAGAAAACCTGAGGGTCCAGGATGATCCTTTGAGAAATGAGAGGGCAAATTTTGGGGTACAACAGCTACCCCTATTCAATCTTCTTAAACCTGAAGAGTTAGATTGGCGGATCCGCCATTCGTGACTTGAAGGTGGAAGATGATTAAACACTAGAGTTCCGAGAAATTTGCACTCGAAGGTGAATTGTGAATGGGCTTATAGATGCCATTTGGAGGAAATGACGGATAGTTGTCGGGGATGGGATTATAGATGCCATATAAAGGTGATTGTTGACAGAAATTAGACTAAGTATAAGCTTGATTTCAACTAGAAAAGAATCAGAATAAATCTTGGAATGATTTATCTGAACCAGGAGAAATGCCTACCAGAAAGAATCAGGATAAACCAATGAGAGATTTAAACTGAAACGACAGGGATCTGGAGAAGAATCAGAATAATATTCATAAATGAATTATGTCTGGCTCGTATCTGAAAGATGTATTGAATGAGCGTCAGAATGAAATCCATATCTGGATCGTATCTAGATTGTTTCTTAGAGGATATCTTTTGTGATGAAGGAACCTGAGATGACTGCTACTCCAAAAATACGATGAAGGAATCTTGGAAGATTACTACCTCAGCAGGGTGATAAAGAAATCTAGGACGATTACTACCTCAGCATGATGATGAAGGAATATTGGACGATTACTACCTCAGCAGGATGATGAAGGAATCTTGGATGATTACTACCTCATCAGGATAATGAAGGAATCTGGGACGATTACTACCTCAAAAATATGATGAAGGAATCTTGGGACGATTACTACCTCAAAAAGATGATGAAGGAATCCTGGACAATTACTACCTCAAAAAGATGATGAAGGAATCTTGGACGATTACTACCTCAAAAATATGATGAAGGAATCTTGGAAGATTACTACCTCAAAAAGATGATGAAGGAATCTTGGACGATTACTACCTCAAAAAGATGATGAAGGAATCTTGGACGATTACTACCTCAGTAGGATGATGAAGGAATCTTGGACGATTACTACCTCAGCAGGATGATGAAGGAATATGGGACGATTACTACCTCAAAAAGATGATGAAGAAATATTGGGACGATTACTACCTCAAAAAGATGATGAAGGAATCTTGGAAGATTACTATCTCAGCAGGATGATGATGGAATCTTGGACGATTACTACCTCAAAAAGATGATGAAGGAATCTTGGACGATTACTACCTCAACAAGATGATGAAGGAATCTTGGACGATTACTACCTCAAAAAGAAGATGATGGAATCTTGGATAATTACTACCTCAAAAAGATGATGACCTTTATCTGTTGATTGATATTTCCTGAAAAGGTAAAGAATTAGTTGTATGCAATGTCATGATGCATGCATTGCATAATGATGTTCTCAAAATAAATGAGATTTGTGTATTTTGTATGCATATGATATGAACGTTGTTAAAATGTAATTTTGTCTTGGAAAATAAGTCCTTGACAAGTGTTGGGGAGTCATTAAATCCCAGACTGCTATTGAAGAGTAGGTGTCTTCAAACTTTTCCTAGAATGTTTCCACTGAGGATTCCTGTTTTGAGGAGAACTCCGCTGGGGGAAATTAACTTTGTTTGAGAATACTCTATTAGAGAGTGTTGATTCCTGCTTGGGGAAAAGAGATCAGGAGTATCGATTGTCCGTTTCTCTACTGAGAGTTATCTCTTGATGGAAGAAGTTGAACTGATATCTTGTTGGGCCCAGGCTTCACAGTAACTTGTTGGGGATTGTAGAGTAGTCTACTGTGGAAGAGGAGTTGTGGTCCTTTGATTTGTAGTAGTCGAAGAGGCCATCTCAAGCTGAGGAATACTGCCGTTTGTTGGGGAAATAAACCCTGTTGCTTAGTCTGCTGGAGAGGAGACGACTTCACTGGCAGAAATCCTCGAGGATTCTTGAAGTCGACTCAGTTGGGAAGAGGTTTTCAGAGGTTGAAAATCTGGTTGAGGAAACATCCTATGAGAAGGATTCTAGGAAGATTTGTCACTGCCCCTAGTAGCAAGTGTTTATGGAACTTCTAGGAAATGTTTGACTGTACGTAACCCTTTATTGAGATTGGCGTTCAATGCCCCAAGTAAAGGAGATGGAGACCCTCCCCTAGTTATTCTGCACTTCTTGACAGATTTCTTGGAATCTTGACCGAACTTCCCCAGGTGTGCTGGATAGTGACATGTAATGCCCCCTTGTTGATAGGAGATTTGTTATTGGAAGTGTCATCCCACTTGAAATGATTTTGTTCACTGAGCGAGCTTTCGTTCACTAGATATTCGTTGTGTGAATTTATCCGCTGTTAAATAAATAGCCATATGCAAATAGTGATATTCAAATAATGCAAAGCTTTTGCTTGTCTTGAAATTTTGAAAATGCGTTTTAGAAAGTAAAGAAGTTTTTATAAGAAAAATTCAACTCAGGATTTTAAGTAAGCCCTTACAGGAGTCAGGATACCTTTTGTAACAGTATGCTTTCGAACTAACTCATGCTTCAATTAGGACTTTTGAAGGGCTGTAGCATGGCTTGGTTTACGGTTTAAGAAACGAAGGATAAAGCCTCAAAGTGTATTTGTACCCACCTGCTCTTCGTGATGTTCTTCAGTCCTAAACTCAATTAATTGTGCATTCGAACTCCAATTGAGTCTGGAATGATGTTTTGGTGATGGTTCGGACAAGTTTAGTTTATCGGAAGGCAATAATTTTTGACACATTTTTCATGTTATTGAGGATTTGTAGTGACCCTTTTTTTTTATTTGTCATCCCTGATTTTTTCCTAACTGTTCTTGTTTTGAGATTACGTCAGCGGGATGCCCCTGTTTTTCTTAAGTCTCCTTTGTAGGTTTTTACTTAGTGGACTTTTCTCTTGAGAGATAATGACTGCCTATGTGCTAGGGAACCATCAATGTCTTTTGATTCCAGAGGAATGTTTTTGATGTCATTCGTCGTATTACGAGATGAGAGTTTGTTGCTAAACACGTGTTTGAATCAACTGAGAGACTACCCTGCCCCGGGTTTTGATTAAAGGTTTCATTTTGTGTAAAAAACGAAACTCCCACTTCTTTGGCTCGAAGGGGTTGACTAGGGATTATCTTCCTTATAACTCTAGTGTTTAGGACTTGAAAGAACGATTGTACATCGTCAGCAAGGTTCGTCCAAAAGCATATTGTATGAGATTATGGCATTGTTTTCGTCATCCTCCCTCTAAAGGATTATAACTTTTAGCAAGAGTTGAGAGTAAAAAGCATAGTTTAAATATAGAGAAACGAATGGATGAATTCAAGACAAACATATGCAATGCATTAATGAAACAAAGTTTGACATTAATAGACAAATGTTTGAATAACAAAAGGAATTACAATTGAAAATTCAAAATGAACAAGACGCTCTCAATGATTCGGCATAGGAGCAGTGATCACGTTTGGAGTCTCCGGAGGGTCAAACTCGATCTCCTTGGCGTCAATCAAATCTTGAATCTTGTTCTTAAAAGTCCAACAGTTGTCAGTGTCATGTCCAGGACTATCATAATAATAGGCACATCTTACGCTTGGATTGTACTTAGAAGAGGAGGTATCGGGATTTTGAGGAGGATCCTTTGACATGATTAGCTTCAACTTCAGAAGATGTTGTAACGCTTGAGACAAAGGCATGTTGATGTTAGTGTACTGTCTTTCTTGATATCTTACCCTACGCCTATTGCCCTATCTTTGTTGAACAAATGTAGGATTAGAGATCAGGATTGCTGCTACATGTCGATCATGACGACTCTTTTGACCATGCACATCATTGGACTCTTTCTTCCCACTGTATGGCTTTTTCTGAGCATCAGAAGGTGGAGCTCCTTGGATCTTTCCACTTTTGATGCCATCTTCGACCCTTTCGCTGGTCAGTATTAACTCGGTGAACCCGACTGAAGAAATTCCGATTAGGTTATTGAAGAAAGGTCCCGTCAAGGTTCCCATAAAGATGTCAATCAGATCCCTGTTAGTTAAAGGGGGCTGCACCATACCATCCAGATCTCTCCACTTTTGGGCGTATCCTTTAAAGCTCTCGTTGGAACACATGGTCATGTTCTGCAATTGCACACGAGTTGGTGCAAGATCAGCGTTGTACTGGTACTACTTATAGAAAGCAGCAGCTAGATCCTCCCATGTGTGTATGCAAGAACTCTCTAATTGATAGAACCATTCAAGTTGAGTCCCTACCAGGATCTCTTGGAAGAAATGGATCTAAAGCTTCGGATCAGTTGTGTATGGTTGAATCTTGTGGACATAATACTTTAAGTGCATCTTAGGGCAAGAGACTCCGTTGTACAGGGAAAAGGTAGGGATTTTGAACTTTAGCGGGATGACCACTCCAGAAACCAAACCTATGTCTCTTAAATCCAAGCCAGGTATCTTCTGAATTTCCATAGCAATGAGGCGATCCTCCAACTGTTTGTACTTCTCATCAGCGGGAGGATATTGTTCCTCAGAGTAAACATCTTTGTCTTCATCAATCTCCAAACTGTTGTCTTCTTCATTACTATCCCTCATGTTGGGTGGAGTTGGAAGATCTAGAGCCCCCTTGAGTGGTCCTTTAAGTCTCCTTCCCAAGTTCAGGACGCCTACTGACTTCTTGGACTTTTTCTTCTTGTCTTTGAGAAGAGTCTTCAGGTCCTCTTGCCTTTTAGCCAAAGCCAGGAACATTTGTTGAAATTGAGCATTTTGAGCTTGGAGATATTTCACCGTTTGTTCCATATCCATCTTGCTTGAAATAAACAATAGGGAGATAAGGAGGCCTGTATGGGAGAAACCTGTCATGATATGATGCATGATATGTGGATGCATGTTTTCAAGGATCTCGTGGGGTAAATGTTAGTGGTCACTTACAGTTTTGATTGGAGAACTTTGTATCGGTGGATGTCCTTCCACGAAAATTAAGCTCACCATGTCAAGTGGGTTGTAGCCCTTGACTCAAGTTGTTGTACTTGATCTTTGACGGTGTTTGGTTAGAGGAAAATAAATCCTCTGGTCCCTTGATAGACATCTGGTTTAACGTGACCTTGCATCATAGGCCCTTGAGATCCTTGAAATGGTTATTGAAAATGCTATGGTATGAAGTTATGTACAAGTATGCAAAGTAAGAAAGTTTATATAAAAATAATCATATACACATAAAGCAGACAAGCCCTTAGGTTTAGGCTTGCATTGAGTTTGTAGGTAAGTACCTGCTTGAAGTTTAGTTGGCTCAACCTGTCCTAGTAATAGTAATCGGGTTTTAAGGGATCTCAATATCACTGACCTTTCCCATAAGCTTCGTTCGATAGGCGATTGACTTAACCAAACAAAACTTAGGATTCAAGTCTCAATGAGTGTAGCATCGAGTATCAACCAATCTTCGGTCAAAACCAAAGCGGCTATCTCACTACTTCCCAATGGCCAAGGATGAGTCAATTAGAAGGTTCTAAAGGTCAGTTAGCACTTAATGACACTAAGGAAGCCTAATGTTATCCTTGACTTACTCAAGGAACATTAGTACAAGCCGAAGTATCACGCTAACGTAGCTATCACTTCGTCCATATTGGTATACCCCGTACAACTTCCATGATTTATTGCTACTTACCTAAAAAGGTGCCCCAGATCCGAGTGTAGGATCTTTAACAATAGTCCAAACAAGGACCCAAAAATGTAAAACAAGTAAAGCAAGTAAAGGTGATCAAACCCTAAGGTAACCCCACTCTTCCAGTTATCATATCCCCAGCAGAGTCGCCAGTTCTGTAATACGGTGGGATAACTGACTTGGTTGTTTTGCGTTTGATTGCAAATTTTGCGGTTAGCAAGAGTCACCACTGACTTTTCTTTTATCCAAAAGGAAAGGCTGAAAAGAACAGGAAAGACCTTTAGAGATGTTTTCTTGAGTTCGGGGGGTAGATTATGAAAAGGGAAGGTGCCAGCACCTTTTTCATCCATGGTTTTCCATGGGCTCTTAGTTCTTGCTAGATCACTTGCTTTTGTTTGAAAATATGCTTTGTGTGTTTTTTAAAAGTATTTTGAAAATGTCTTTGTAATAGTTCTCATCTCTATAAGAACGCATTCGAAGTGTTGTTTCAAAAATAGTTCAAATAGGTGTTTGTGGAATGTGTTTTTGAAAGTGATTTTGAAAAGGTGTTTTTGTAATGGTTCTCGTTTCTATAAGAACGCGTACAAAGTGTTTGTCTTTTGAAAATGTTTCAAATGAGGGTGTTGGTGTATAAAATTTTTTTTTGTTGTGAGAAAGCGGGCAACTAGGAGCATCTGACCTACTCAAAATGTCTTTAGTGTTCTTTTCCTCCTCCTTTACATGTTTCTATCTTACCATTGTTTTGGTAAGAAGCTCCATCGTTGGATGTGAAGGGACGGGTGTGGGACGTTTGTTTAGTCATAGAAGGCAACCTATTGAACGTTTTAGCAATGTCGTTTTATGGACTAGATCGTTTACCGAAGGCAACATTGTGGGTCATCGAGGGACTACGATCTTTTATCGAGGGTCTTCGCTAAAACGCCCATATTCAAGGGACATGACTATTTTCCGAAAGGCAACAAAGTGGGAATACCCTGAGGGTGCTAGTGTGCAAGTGTGTTTGATTTACATGCATTTAGTCTTTATTAGGGTTATCTATTTGTTGATTTCATATCTTTCCATACACACCCTAATTACTAGCATTTACATTTGAAAGCGATAAATTGCGAAAATGTAAAGTCCTATGCTATTACATCATTTAGGGATGGGGGTACAAATTTACAAATGGGGGGTTGTAAGATTTTAAATCCTAATTAACTATTACAACCATATTGTAATGTACAATGCAAGAAAGAAAAAAGACTTGTTTAGAAAATGGTTTTTTGTCTTAATGAATTAAGAAAAAGAAATAAATTAATTAATAAAAAGAAAATATTTTTATGTCTCTTTTATATTAATAAAAAAGGGTATTAATATTGAAAATGATAAAAAGGGAAAATAATGAGAGATGGAATTAGCATGTTGCTGAAAGCAAAACAAAGGGGATCAGAAGTTCTGATGTTGGGCGCGCTGTGGTTCAGAAAGAAGGGTAAGAAGTTCTGGATTAATACACTCTGAGGTCCTGCAAGAAATGTTAGAGGGAAAACACAGAAGTTATTGGTTGCTATGTGCTGAACTTCTGAGTGTTAGAACAATGATAAAGTCTTAGAAGTTATGTGTTATTAAAACAATGAAGAGAATTCAGAAGTTCAGTATGTGCTAATAGCGAATGAAAATCAGAAGTTCGGTGTGTTTAAACAGTGAGAAAATCATAGAAGTTATGTGTGTTGAAACAGTGAGGAGAACCCAGAAGTTCTATGTTGTGCTAAAACTGTGAGTGAAAATCAGAAGTTTTGTGCTACATATCAACTCTTTCCTCATATTAATCAGCACATCAGCAATTTATTCAGTTCTTAACAAAAGGCAAATTAGAATGATAAAAACACAACTGTTTATAGAAGTTATAATCCTGATTCTGAGCCTAGCCTTAATCAAGAAGTTCTTATCCATGGTTTTTCAACTCATGCAATGATATGGACAACATCAATACTATGATATTTACATATTTAATGATATTCTGAATGAAAAGATGCAAAGTCAGAAAGACTTACCTTGAATCTGGAGCGTGTGCTTGGAACTTGAATTGCTGCCTTCAGATGTTCTGGAGTCAGCAAGAGCAACAGAGGAGAAAATGCCAAATTCTTTGATTCAAAGGGAAGAACAAAGGTTTGGTTTTCTGTTTGGGAATTCTGGATATTTACAAAGGTTTCACAGTTTTATTTTCTCTTATTTTTATGATTCTCTCCCTCCAAAATCCAGCCCCTTGAACGTGTGATGGAGCAACTTATTTATAGGTGAGTTTGTTGTTGTTTTGGGGGGAAAAACAAGTGGGATTTAAAACCTTTTTGGCATACTGTTCCATTTCTTTTTAGACATATTTTCGTATTCTAGTTTGGCGCAAATATGGGATTTGGGAAAATGCAGGCATGGACTGGATTAGCTATTGGTTATAGGATTGTGCTGTAACAGTGCACGAGGTTTTGGGATTTGGTGATGTTCTGACCGAGGCGTTGATCATAGCCTTCCTATGCTAGGGTGTTGCCTTGTTCTTGAAGCAAGTATGGTGGTTAGCAGCTTTTAGTCGTGCCTAAACTGGATTTGTAAGCATGAATTTAGGAAAAGTACCCTCAGAGGCAAAAGAAAAGCATGGGCCTAGCATAACCTTGTATAAAAGTTTTTTTTTCAAGGACAAAAATGGTACTTCTATCTCACACGTGGCGAAATCCTTTGGATAAAAACCCAAAAGTGGTTGTGAGAATTAAATTATGATGAGATTTATCAAACCAGAAATCCTGCACTATGAGATTATGCATCATAGCTTAGATTTGGGCCAGAAGTTCAGCATCAGGGCAACTTAGAATAAACATCCAACTTCTGATCCCTGGATCTCTTTGCTCCAGCATGTTCTGAGCGAGTTCTCAGAGTTTTCAAAAAGGTTGTGACATGCTTTATAAGCCCTCTTTGAATTAATCTTGCAACTTCAGACTAAACCTATGTGAAAACAGGCCCAGAAGTTATAGACAAACTCTGACTTGAAAATGCTCAGAATTTACTAAATGCCTAAGCTTCAGAGACGTGCCTTTGAGGATGTATAACTTGAAATCCCAGCATTTCTAAAAGAAGTTTTGTTCTGCCATGTTTTAGATCTCATTGAAATCTATAACTTTTGTGTCAGAAGTTCTTCCAGAATCAGCTTGCATCATGGTGATAATCTGACAGAAGTTCTGAGCTTGTCATATTTCTTAAACACTTAGAAAAATTCTTAGTATTTAGAAATTTTACTTTTCCAAAGTAATTTTGACTTTTGAATATCTTGATGAAACAAATCTCACATTCCAACATGTCTTGATGAAATATGATTCTTGAAACTTGATTTTGATCCAAAAGTCAAAGTTTGACTTTTTAATGTGCAAATGACCATTTTGCCCTTGTGAATGACTTTCTTGGAAAATTTGTAATTCAAGGCTTGAAATTGAATGGAAGCAAACCTGAGGGTCCCGGATGATCCTTTAAGAAACGAGAGGGCAAATTTTGGGGTACAATATACGCTATTAAAATTAAAGAATGCAAACTATATAATTTTCTAGCAATTAAATGGCAAGAAGAAATAAGAAAAATGTTTGAAAAATGTTTAAGACCTAAAGTTCTAAGTTAATGTTTTTGGTATTTTGTAGAAAATAATTTAAATGATAATAGTAATTTAAAACGTAATTTTAATTAATTTTAATATTAAGAAGAAAAGTTTAGTTAATTAATTAATTAAATAATTAGTAAATAAATAAAAATAAATAAAAATTTAATTACTAACTAAAACCCTCATCCTAATTTGTTAGTATTAAAAAAAGATTAGATTAGTTAATTACTAATTAAAAAATAATTAGTAAACTATGATAAAAAATAGGGTTAGTAAAATAAGGAAAAAAGAATTGCATGGGGGTGGGTATTGAACCCACGCCCATAACTTCACAGATTGCCTTCCAACCACAGCGCCAACGCTACTTTTGTGTTTAGAAATAGGAACTAATCAATCTAATATTAACATGTGTTTTAGTTTGGAAAAACAACAAAAAATTTGCAAGACGTAGGGATCAAACCCACTTCCCCCACATTACATGCCTCCGCCTCCAACCAATTATGTTGCCCTGCGCTTGTGTCATAGAATGGAAGCAAATAAATATATTATAAAACATGTATCAGAGAAGCGCTGAAGCCCTAGCTCCAGTCATCTTCTCCTGTGAGAAGATTTTCCAACCTTCAAAAATAGCAAGATTTAGATCATAAAAGGGACCCTATACCCCTAATTTGAACCTTGCGAATCCAATGGAGGTGTTAGTTTGGCCTGAAAATGATTGTAATATGAGATACGAAGAAACAGTTCCAAGTTGCCCTAACAATGGTATCTCGCGATCCATGCGTCAAAGCTTGCAAATAATGGATAAAAACAGTCCTAAACATGAACATGAACATGTATTCATGCATCAAATTAATTAAATATGCATAGATTAAAAATTTGAGATTCACGAAAACTATTAAACCAGTGATGTTGAGATGTGATGATCTAGCGCGCTTCAGGCTTCAAGGATGGATGGGATGAACTCTTGAGAACTTCAGGAACACGATGGAATGCTTGGAATGGATTGAAAGTGGTTGCACACATGGTTTTTAGTTTGCCCTAGTTTTGATAATTTTGAGATTTTTTAGGACTTGTTCTTGAGGCCAATTTTCGTGTCCTTGGATGTATGAACATGTTGTCTATTTATAATAGAAAATATTAGGTCAGCAATATTGAATCAAATATTGTGCAATCATGGTATAATATTTGATTTGGAATTTCATGTTCAAATATTTCATGATCAAATATTCATGAAATTACAAAAGATTTAAATTTCATGATCAAATATTTGATTAAAGTTTTGCATGAAATCTTTCTTTTTTAGGCCAATCTCATGCCAATCACATTTTTTTCAAGTTGTCACCAGCTTTTTAGACTTATGATTTGATTCAAAAATAGATCCCCATGCCTTATATCATTTATTTGATATTTTATGTGATTTAATTTGCATTTAAATGAATAAAATCCAAATAAAAGAAATAAAAATGATTAAAAAAATATGTGAATGGATTTAGAGGTCTAATATGAGGCCAGGAACACGTTTGGACCTTAAAAGATAGGCCCATTAGTCCAAGAATTCAAATTTGCTCAATTTTAACTTCATGCATTTTCTCAAAATTGCCCAACTTGCACCAATCATAACTCTCTCGATTTTTATCATATGAAGGTTATCTTTGACTCTTTGGAAAACTCAAGATATCCCTTACAACCTTCATGTTGTTCATTTTCCATTTGAAGCTTTTATCTTGATGTAAATTGCCTTGACAAAAAGTGTCTTTTTGTTGACTTTTAAAATGACCTGTAATGTTTTGGCTCACATCTCTCAAATGAGGCATTTTTGGCCGTGAGCATAGAGAGGCAAAGTTGTAGAGAATTGAATTTACTTCAAAATGAGTTTTGATTGGGAAATTTCTGATGAAGCATGTGAAAGTTATGCTTGGTCAAATTTCAGTTGACTTCTCCTAAAGAAAACCCTAATTTAGTAACTTTTGACTTTTGATAAATCTTGAGTTTTATTAATGAATCATGATCAACCCTTGATAAAATTATGAATGTGACTTCAAAATCTTGATGTTGACCAAAAATTTTGAAGTTTGACTGTAAATTGGTCAAAGTTGACTTTTTGTCTAATATAGTTAATTTTCAATCAACTAGTTGATTGACTGAGCAAACTTGTGCTGCAAGGCTTGAAACATGGTATGAGGTTTCTTTGAGACATATGAGAAACCATAAAATTCAATTGAGGCATTATAAGTCCAATTTTCCTTGAGAAAAACAAAACCATAGTTGTAGGTCAATTGCTTAGGAGGAGAGTTTGTCTTGTCAACCCTTGAGTAGTCTTGAGTGCTTGAGACCTTCATGTGCATGAGGAAGCATCTTGAATTAATTTGTCTTGGAAATGATAGGGAAAATTTGGGGTACAACAGCTTCCCCTGTTCAATCTTCTTAAACTTTAAGAGTTAGATTGGCATGTCCTCCATTCGTGATCTGAAGGCGGAAGAGGATTGAACACTTAAGTGCCCAGATATTTGCACTCACATGTGCACAAAGTAACACTGTTGGTTAATTGCTTAATTGAGCTTAAAGATGCCATTTGGAGAGGCGATATAGTTTCGTCGAAGATGGGCTAATAGATTCCATCCAAATTAACTATTGATAGGAGTACCTGAATGAGTCTACGCTTGACTTTATCTAAAGAATGCTTTAATCCCTAACTTTTGCATGGACCATCTTTTCATATTTTCAGTCCACCGGGATACCCTTTCTTGCCCAAGCCGCCTTTTCAGTTTTTCGACTTGTCGGGTGTATAATTTTATTTATATATCCATAATTTTTCCCGAACTCTTTTAGTTTGTCAGGATGCCCTTATTTTTTCCTAGGCCAATCAACCTAGCGGGTCTCTCTTTCATGCATAGTATTTTTTACTATGTCTGTGTTCACAAGGTGCGGGGAAATTTCACTTTCCATGGTAGCAAGTGTTGTAGCACTGCCAGAAAATATTTTCTTGATCGCACGTGGCCCTTCGTATGCGAGAGTCCATTTTCCCCTAGGATTAGTCTAGTGCACCCGATGCTTAAAGTTATTGATCATCCATTGATTGTCAACTTTCTGAAAGTCTTGACCTTCCTCAGTATTTTTTTGAGAACTGTCATAGCAGAATGACACCATCTGGTAGTACTGACATAGACAAGCAATTTGGTGATATCGAAGATTCTATTTTCATAGTGGCATTTTCTGAAACTCTTGATTAATGTAACATGCCCCAAGTGATTCAGATAGAGATCTTCCCCGGCTATTCAACATTTTGAGAGATTCTTTGAATCTTGACTTGACTTCCACAGATGAGTTGCGTAATAACATGTCATGCCCCTTGATTTATAACCAATTGGGTCCATGAAAGGCCTGTTACTCGAAGTTTCTTTCTCTTTGACATATCATTTGAAGTAATTCTGTCCATTGGGAGGGTTTTCATTCATTAAATATTCGTCATGCGAATTTCTCTAATGTCAAACACTTATTCATATGCAAACAGTGGTATTAAAATTCAAACTTATGTATGTCTTGAATTTAAAAAATGCATTTTTTAGTAAAACAAAAATTTGTAAGAATGTGATATTAACTCAGGATTTATAGTAAGCCTTATAGGAGTCAGGATACCTTTTTGTAACAGTATGCTTTCGAACTAACCCATGCTTCAGTTAGGACTTTTAAGGGTTATAATGTGGTTTGGTTCACGGTTTAAGAAATAAATGATAAAGTCTCAAAGTTTATTTGTACCAGACCCGTTCTCCATGATGTTCTTCAGTCCCATACTCAGTTAATTATGCATTTAGGTTCCAATAGAGTTTGGAATTATAAAACTGATACTTTGGTGATGGTTCTGAAACCAGAAGTTTATTTGGGATGGCATTCATTTTTCTTGTAACATCTTTCTTTTATTGAGTATTTGTAGCGACCTCTTTTTGACTTTATTATCCATAACTTTATTATCCCTATGCTTGAATTTATTGATCAGCAATTGATTGCCAACTTTCTTATAGTCTTGACCTTCCTCAGTATTTTTCTAAGAACTGACATAGCAGAATGACACCATCTAGTACTACTGACATAGACAAGCAATTTTGTGATTTGATAAGCATGAGTCAACTATGTGACCAAGGTCTCAAAGTTACCTTTACTAAATCTGAATGCATGGTAACAAATGAGAAGAATGAAGTTATCATGAAGGGAGCTAGATCAAAAGACAATTGTTACTTGTGGATTCCTTAATAAAAAAAATGTTCATCCACATGCTTGATGTCAAAAGAAGTTTAAGTGAAGTTATGGCATCAAAAACTTAGCCATTTACACCAAAAAGGTATGAAGAAATTTTTGTCAAGGAAGTAGTCAGAGGTATTCCCAAGCTGAAAATTGAAGAAGGCAAAATGTGCAGTGAGTGTTAAATTGGGAAGAAAACCAAGATGTCACATCAAAAGTTTCATCATCAAATTACTTCCAAGGGGTTAGAAATTTTTCATATGGCGTTAATGGAACCTATGCAGGTTGAAAATTTTTGTAGAAAGAAATATGTCGGTGTGGTTGTTGATGATTTTTCTGAATTTTCTTGGATGAACTTTATCAAATAAAAATCAAATGGCATTGAAGTCTTTAAGAATTTATAGCAATTAAAAATGGGGAGGAATGCAACATATTCTTTATCTTTCCTCCATGTTGTTATGGTTAAAATTGTCAAAGGGTGGAACAAAAGATCTCTACAAAAGGATGATTTGAAGAAGACATATTTTGAGGTGATGACAAGGGTGGTCAATGGTAGCACTTCTAAAATATATGACAGATTCAAGGAGTGCAGGAGTTTATTTCACAGGGGCAAGAGGTGGAACACCACTTGAAGATGATCAAGATTGTTTTGTTCCCAATGCTATAAAGTGCTTATGTTACTATTGCTGATGGTGGTATTGTTGCACCCTAAAATTCTCCCTCTTAATTTCAACCCTAATGGTCTTATACTTCAACATAATATGCATACTTGCATATCATTAATTCTGTAATCATGAAATCAAGGTATTTCTTTGCAAGAAAGAGTTGTGAAAATTAAATGTTCTGTTAAGTAGCAATGTGAATTAGAAATTAGGGTTTTCAGATTTTAAAAGCACTTCACACATGTTTCAAGCTATCCAATGAATAAACAAACAATTCATCATCATAGAAGCTCTTGTGCATTCAAACAAACTCTAAATTATGCAGAAAGCCATGTGTTTCAATCAATTTGAAACAGTGCAGACATAAATTCAGTACCGTGCATTTCAAGCTCATAAATTAATAATTTGAGATCAGAAAATGGGTTGGGAATGATTCTTAAGTCAATAGTACCATATTGAGATCTTCTTCAATTCATTTGTTCAAGCCGAAGTCTAATTTTATAAGGAAGATTTTAAAAAGTGTAAAATACATGAAATGCATTATACAGTGGATTTACCGCTTCATGGTTTTCAGATGCTTAAAAATTTGTAACTTCTAACTGGAAAATCATCTTTGAGTTACTCCTGGAGCATTTGAATCATCTTGTTATTTCCTTTAATTTTCGTGTTCGACTCGGAAGCCAATTCATTAATGAAGATCTCTGAATGCACGAGTACTTAGAAGTTATACAATGAACAATAGTGAAAATAGTATGATGAACTGTTGTTTTTATGATGTTCAAAAATTCAAAACTTTCACCGATTTCGGTGTTTTTGGTTGGTTATTTGGGAAGAAAATCTGTCTTGATTTTATCTTTGATTCGTATGTTCGAGGCAGGAGCTAATTCTTTGTAAAAGATCGTCGAAAGTGCCAATTACCAGAGAAAATTGCATGCCAAAATGGATTTTTACCGGGACGATTCTTGAAGTGTGAGATCATAAATTTTGTAAGCTTCAACTTTGCATCAGGACCCGAGTTCAGATTATGCTCTGAAGGCTTCGGTTTATGGCTCGTATCTGAAGTGCACATGGAAATAAGTTGAAATTTTCGAATACAGCGAAATAAGTTCATTATTTCTTGTCATTCGAAAAATCATAACTTGTTTAATTTTTATCGTATCATGGTGATTATTTCAGCATGACGTCGCAAATTTCATCGCCGACGATTTTTCTTCAGAGTTCGCAACAAGATTTCACACCGTTTGTCATGAGCTTATGGGTTTTCTTCCGACTGCGTATCTAACACGTAGAAATTCTGCTTTATTCAAATAAGGCCCAAATTAAAACCAAAGAAAACCAGACCCAAATGTACAAATACATAGTGATAATGCCTCACTATTTTCAAAACACTTGATTCATTTGTCAAATTTCACTCAAAAAACTCTCATAATTCTCCCTCTTTTCTTTCAACTTCCAAGAGCTTCAAGATCCAAAAAAAGTTCAAATCTCCAAGAACACCACACATTCCTGCCCGAAAACTCCCTCTCTTTTCTCCTCCATAGAACCGCGAGGTTCTATCATGGAACGAAGGGTTCTATCATGGAACGAGGGGTTCTATCTTCCCCCTACCGCCGTATCTCCACCCGGCGCTGGTACCGCCTCCCTCCCTCAGTCTTCCTCCGTGACACACGACGACACACTCCCTCTCTTCTCTCCTCCATAGAACCGTGGGGTTATATCATAGAATCGAGGGGTTCTATCTTCCACCTACCGCCACGGCTACTCCTTTCTCTGATATCCTCCCTTGATCTTCATTTCGGTAACACTTCTTGAATCCTCTACTTGATTTAATTGCTTTTGATTTAAGTGTTTTTGTTGAATTGAAATTGATTTGAATTCAATTGATGCTTGAAATAATTGATTATATAAAGCGAATATTGATTGAAATTGAGAATTTATTAAGTTGATTCTTAAATTTTTGATGATGCATAAAAGAGGAAATGGTTGAGATTTTGTATTCAATTGTTGAATCTTTAATTGCAAATGCATTTTGATACCGATTTATGATAAGAATTTTCTTGATGTTGAATTTTGTTGCAAAATAAAAAATGATGAATTCATGAGTTGATACAATTATGAGTTGAATTTAATAGTGATTCAATTTTTCCGACATTAAAACTTTCGACTCAATTAATTGTGTTTTCATGTGTTAATACGATTTTGGATTAATTTGAGGATGATTTAAACTTTTTTGACATTAAAAATCTCAAATTCGGTAAATTGCATTAACACTTGAATTTAATTCTGTTTGGTTGGAATCAACACTTTAATGCGGTATAAATGGTTTACAATGCGTTTGTAATTTCGTAGTGATGAAACTTAAACTTGTAAACACTTTTATGTATCCATTTGTGGTTCTTAAATCCATTTTAGAACGATACTGGTTCATGTATGCATCGCTGCATAGGAAATGCAAACGCATTGTAAATGGTATTTCAAATGTTGTTTGGTACTTGCTTGAGACCTTTTGTGCGTTTGTTGGTGAGTTGTGTTGAGAAATATCAATTTCAGTTTGATTTTCTAAGCTATTTTGTGATACGGTATAATGTTTTCCATATTTTGGAAACGCACTTGGATTGAGATTTATTTCGTGCTTGATGCGTATTTGGCTTTAATTGGTTGATAGAGGAGCATTGGTATCGTTTCGGTTGAATTTTGAGACAACTTTTCGTGCACTCATATAATGGAAACAATGATGTCCGAATTTTATTTTAACATGTTTATTGTGTTTTAATCTTCTATTTATGAATGTTTATGGTTAATTGTGTATTTGTTAATGATTGTTGTTGAGTTTTCACGATTTCAGTGTGTTTTTCGGACACTTTCATGAGATGTACATAGTGTTTCCTGGTTTTATAAATTGCGCTTCAAATGCATTTTAATTGTTGAATCATGCATGATCATGTTTCCTTTGGCATTTCTTGGACATGTGCATTGAGTTGTGACGATTTTGAATCGATATTTTATGCACTTCATGAGATGATGTACTTGCTTCCAGTGATTTGGTTTTGTGATTCCATTACTTGTTCGACTTTTCTTTATGCATGATAATATGTCATTTTCAGTTACGATGTTGATTGTCTAATCGTAATTTATTTTTCTTGTTATTTGCTAACTCGTCTTGTGACTCGTGCAAGCTTTTGGGGCCTTTTTCGTACGACATGCGACATTTGTATTTTGGCTTTGTTGTGTATAATTGTTTTGTGCAGGGACTTTGATTGGATGCAGTTGTTATCCGCTTGAGATTTCATTTCACGTTGCAACATTTAATGCTTATATTGGATGTTAATTTCGACTATTATGTTGTTGATGCTAGCTTGCATGAAGTTTTTCGGAGTTATTCTGCTTTTGCTTGCTTGCTATGAAATCCTGTTTGTTTGGTATTACACTGTTTCTGGTTTATTTTTCCGCGTCATTTACCGCTTTCCTTGCCATTAGAAGTAGGAATAGAGATGCATGAATGGGAGTCCCTACTTTATATGGGCAATCTGTTTAAAGGCCTCAAGTGAGGCGGTGTTTGTTCTGTTAAAGTCCTCGAAATGAGGCGATGTTTTTGTTTGCAAAAGAGTCCAAAAGGAGCGACTTCTTGTTCTTTGCTTAAAGACCTCTAAAGGAAGCGTTTATGCTAATGTCCTCAAAGTAGGAAATTCCCCTTCCCCTTTTTCTGTGTGCTTGTTATCGAGTCAATAAAGTGGAGGAGGGCTCACAATCGGCCCCCACGCATTCTAGTCCGTCTCTTTCCTAGCTTGCGCTATGTGTTTATACTTTGAGCCGCACCTATTCTAGTCCATTGAGTCGAATAAAGTGGAGGAGGGTTCGTAATCAACACCCATATTTTGTCATTCATTTCGATGATGTTAGCTCGTGGCACTTGATGTTTTTACTCAATGCTGGTGCTCGAGAAAATCAAGTGGAAAAATTTAATACTCCAACTTTAAAATCTATTGGACTCATTTTTTTGATATTAGCTCGCATTCAATGTTTGTCTTGGCTTCATCTTTTCTTTTCTTGATTGCGCGTATGCTTATGAATTTCATTAGGTTGTAACTTTTGTATGTTCCCTTAGGATACGCTTGTTTCGCTTCTGATTCAAGTTAGACATTAGGATCGTAATCCATGTATGCTAACATAGGTAGAGATTTCCCTTTCAAACTCAATTATAGGATCAATCATTGTGTGATAACATTAGGAATAGATTTAAATAGTTTCCCTTAGATGTTTTTCTTTCTTTTTGCATCCTCAAAACTAAAATCTCTTTTTTTGGAAAATGCATAAAATGTATAACAATTCTCAAATCCTTTTTCAAGGTAAAAAACATCAACCAATACAAACCTTTCCCGCCTTCAGGCCTTTCTTTGAAATTGCCAAAAGGATGTCTTAATTCTACTCTACACAATAGGATGTGTAAATCCCCAAGGGTCGGGTAGCACCATGTCTATTTTCTATATAATGAATGTAGCATTATCCGCCTTCAGGCATTTTTCTTTTGAAAATACCTTTCCAGGTAGAACATGTTAATTCATTTATGATCCAATGCGTGAGTCTCCAAAGGTCAAGCTACAAGAGAAAGTGAAATTAATATTGTTCATAAAAAATACAAAACAAACGGAAAATTTTAAGCCTAACTACAATGCTCTGATTCCTTAAAAGGGATATGTAGGCATTTGTTCACGGGGCCCAAGCGAGCAAAACTTTGTAAATATTCCTTCTTTTCCCCGTGTTTTCTTTTTCATGCATTCCCTCTTTGCATTTTCCCTTAGCCTTAGCTTTAGATTTGAATACACCATTTTATTAGAACAACAAGAGCGGATCCTGTGGAGTACCACAGACGTGAGGGATGCTAATACCTTCCCCCATGTGTAATCGACTCCCTTACCTATATCTTTCGGTCGTATGATCGTGATTTCACCCTTCTCAGGTTTACTCAATATTTATCTTTCCCTTCCAATGGGATAAAAAACGTTCGATGGCGACTTCATTTAATTTCTCTCGATGATTTTTGGCCGGTTATTTCATTTGGCGACTTCACTGGGGATAGATTGACCAAATGCTGGTTCATCTCGGAGTCGCTCCTAGCTGTTGTTTTCTTTTCACTAGGTGTTTATTTTTATGCTTTACACTTTATTCATTTTCACGTGTTTATCTGAGCATATATTTGCATTATATCTTTATTACTTTCCATATACTGGTGATGTGTTGGCTCCTATGTTTCTTTGTTGGGTGGGTGAAACTATTGACGTAAAAGGCCCCATACCCATACCAGAGTTGTAAACTCTTAAGAACACATAGGAATAGAGTGGAACATGACATCTAGTGGATGTAGATCTTTCTGGTGCGATCATGTCATACATGCTCAGATGAGGTTCAAATGATGTATTATCATTATCACGTAGGTGTACGACGATAGTCTTTTCAGGTGGACCCGAGATTCTGAGTTACCATTGATCTTACCCTGACCTAGTTTTTATCTGTGAGTGGGGCGGGAATAATATTTACTGGTATATGGTGATTATGTTCTAATGGTGACTATATTTTGATGGTGACTATATGTTATCATGGTCACTTTATGTTTCTGTTGGTGACTCGGGTTTCTTTGGTCATGTCTCAAACCTTTGATCTTGGTATTCTTGGCATGTTCAGAGACAGTACAACAACCAGTATTGTGGAAACCTTGATTCCATGATTATTGTCCTTTCACCATGGCATATTTATTTTTACAAAAAAAAATGCATAAAAAATGTATGCATGTAAAAAGTTAACACACATGTTATTTCCATTTCCAAGGAATCGTGCTTGTGAGCTTTATGTTGTGTTTGTCCATCTCTTACTGGATCAAAATCAAAATTAAAATCATGCGGGTTCCTTGAAAATGATTGAACATGGCATTGCATCCACTCATTCACCTCTTTAATCTTCATGCATTCATAATAGGTACTCAGAGTTGGGGAAATTATTATTCATGCCTGGTTTTCTTTTCAAAACTGCAAATCTTGACTTTTCGCCGCTCCGTGATTAGAATTAAGCTATGGAGAAACTTTGTGGGGAATTGGATGAAATGAAAAATTAGATGGGATTGTTTATTATGGACATGCAGGTCTTGGTCCGTGGTCGGGAACTCTTGAAGAAAGAGAATCGTCAGTTGAAGACTCAACTGAGTTTGGTCATGTAAATTCTGAAGACAATGTTGAGAAAGGGATAAGATCCTATACCTACTGCAGCAACAGGGGTTGTCGTTCCCACCCATACTTTGGGGGCACCTTCAAGTCATGGAGTAATTCATGTATCTCCTGCTCCGCTTTGTGTTCAAGGGTCTTCTCGTCCGCAACCATTTGTTGTTTTCCAAGAAAATTTAAAGGGGAGGGATCATCAGTAGAGGCCAAAGCATCCTCCCCTAAAATTTGATACACTTCTAATGTCCTATGCTGAATTACTACCTTGTCTAAGCCAACTGAAATTGATTGAGTCACGCAATTGGAAGGTTGATCCAAAGAGACTACCATACAACTTTGATGCAAATTCCTGGTGCGATTTCCACTCTGGTTGGCAGGGGCATACTCTTGAGAATTGCATAGCTTTTAAGCACAAAGTTCAAGATTTGTTTGATTCAGGGGCATTGGTGCTTAATCCTGATGATCGGGATGCGCGAGGTAATGTTATTCCCACTACTATAAGGAAAAAGACTAATCATGTTCTCGTCTAGAATCTACTCCTAATTAGTATGCTTCTCAAATCTATGACGCACCTTTTTTCTGAGCATCAGTTCGATTTGTTCAACAAAATCTTGTTCCTTATTTTTAGCCAATGCGGTACGCTCATCAGCAGCAAAACTATCGACAAAACTGTTGGCAGAAAGCTAGGTAGAATCTGATAAGGCCAAGAAAAGTACATGATCCAATCCTCGTGCCTCATAGCGAACTTCTCTCACACTTACTTCAACATTCTTTGGTTTAGTTAGAGATGCTCGAGCCTCCTCCTTTTCCTCATCCTTTAGGATTTGATCCTAACACCTACTATGAGTTTCATTCTGGGGCACCTGGCCATACAACTGAAGGTTGTAATGTGTTCAAAGGAAAATTTTAGAAAATCATTGATTCCAAAGCAATCATGTTCACCCCAGAGGGTCTGCATATTAATTGAAGTCTCCTTCGACTCAGTGAATCTCAAGACTACCAAGTGCAACTTCTGAAGCAACAAGTCCATATGGAGTCTAGTATCCTCAATAGGACAATTTTCTAGTTTCATTTGCATTTTCATTTGTAATATTTATTATTTTGTTCAATACTTTCTTGTATGTAAAACTTGCTTTTTTAAATATTAATCATAATGCATTGAATATGTTTGTCTTGAATTAATCCATTCATATTCACTCTTAAACATTTTTATTTTCTTTTTGATACTTAAATATTGTTAAATAAATAAAAATAACTCTGGAGGGAGGATGATGAAAATATACCTAGAATCTCAAACGGTATGCTTTTAAGTAAAAACCTGCTGACGATGTACAAGTATTGTTTAAAATTCCTAAACATCAAAGATATAAGGGAGTGAAACCCTCGTTAACCCCTTTGAGCCTTAATGGATGAGTTTCTTTTCTGTTCAAAGAAACCCTCGTTTTTAACTCGGGGCAGGGTAGTGTTCATTTAATCTGATCTAATATTCAAATCTCATCGGGAGAGTGTATATAAGGATCAACCACAATGGTTATTCTTCACCTATCAGGAGGAAAAAAGATGACGATACCATAATGGTTACCCTCGTCAACCAAACAGCAAGGTAGTCACATTTTTCAGCAAGTCAAAAGATTTAGGGTCACACCACAAGTTCAAAAAGAAAAAGAATGAATCAAAGAAAAGAAAAGAAAGCCCTCTAAGTCGAAAACTTGAAAACAAGTGACTTAGGCAAAAATTAGGGCATCCCGCTGGCTTCAAAATCAAAATTCAAAAGAAATTGTCCAGGCAAAAGTTAGGGAAAACAAAAAGAAAAATGAAAATCCTATAAGGTAGAAAAGGATTGAAAAGAAAATCCTCAAAGGAACAAAGTCGTGTGATCAGACACCAAAACAAAAAAGGTGAAGTGACTGTCATGTCCTCAATGGTTCGTCAATCATTGTAAACTCCTTGTGAGAGATGAGTGCTCGTATCGAGTTAATTGAACATAGGAATGGAGAATATCATGGAGAATGGATGGGTACAAAATAATTTTGAGCCTTAAAATCCTTTTTTCTAAAACCATGAACCAGGCCACGTTACAAACCTTGAAATTCCTAACTGAAGCATGGGTTGATTTGAAGCAATACTGTAACGAGAATATGGTAATCTCACTCCTACGAGGCTTGCTAAAACTTTTGAGTTGGTATCACTCCATCTTTTTACTTTCTTTTGTACAAGAAAAAATTGATGTTTCGACATCTTTTCAATAAAAGTCTTTAACTTCAAGACAATCATAGGATTTGCATTAGAATTATCATTTTTGGAATAAAACATTCTTTGCATATGAACAAGTTCTTAAACATCAAGTGAGCATGCATAATGACCATCAGATGGAAAGTTTGATTATCTCAAAGGACAAATTGCTTCAGGATACTGTTGTGGGGGTAAATCATTTTTGAGAATGATCTTAATCTGGGGCATACCTTTTATTGGCTTCATCGAGTAAAAGAAGACTAGTTTGACAAATGACCCGAAGCAGATTGTGTGGAAGTTTTGATCGCCCAAAATACTCTGTTGAGAAATGGTGTATCACTTTCAGTTTGGTCCTAAAAGGACATATTTCTTCAAGTATCTGCTTGAACAATGTGGAAATTCAAATTGAAAAGTACGGTTGTGTACTAGCCTACTTTTAAAGGATCCATTTCTACTTGACAAAGGTCTGTCTACTAAGGGATTTCTCTTCAGAGATCCTTATTCCCCAATGAAGCATTCCCCATTTCTCTACAGGAGGAGAATGGATCTTCTCTCCAGGAATTTAGGAGTTGTTTGAAGTAAAAATGATTTCTTTTCAGTGGACTGCAATTTATTTTTGCAGTGTCCTCTCCAAGGTCCACTTTACAGTCACATTTATCCTCGGAGTTAACATGTTGGAGTTTCAATCTTGCATCACAATTTTTACCCAGTGGTTGTTAGTTCGGGTGTTTATTCCTCAATGAAGTTCCATTTCCCTAGGATATTCTAAGGTTACCATTCCATACTCGGGTCAGGTTGTTGTAATTTCCCTTTTTGCATATACTGTTGGTCTTTTATGACAAGAAGTGTACCAGCAAATGAACAAAGAAAGGTCTGCTTGTGACCAGCATGAGATTCTTGTTGAAAGGGATTTTTTTCTCCAAACAAAATCCAACATCCCTAGTGAAGGTGTACCCTCGCCCAGACAGAATCCCTTATCCCTAGTGAAGGTGTACTGCTGCTAAATTCCCATTGAAGTCTGAACTCTTGTTAGAAGTATGTTTAAGGGTTTGTCCCCTTCATAGGACTTATCTCAGGATTATTGCATGTCAGCAGGATTCTGTGTAATCCTTCTCCTCAGCACAGTTTATGCCTTTTGTTGTACCCTAATTTTTGCCCCTAAGATTCCTTCATCAAGTCTTCAAAACTCTGATATCATTGTGTTTCTCTCATTGCCCTGTGATGTACCCCAAAATTTGCCCTCCCATATTCCTCAAGATTTGACAAGAATAATTCTCAAATTGCTCAAGATTGCTCAAGGATTGCACAGTCTAAACCACCTCCTAAGCGAGCTGAAATTAGGGTTTTGGTTCTTTCAAGGAATTTGGGGTTTTCAATGGTTCAATCAAGTCTCATAGGCCTATACACATTCTCAAACACCTACATGCCAAGTTTCAAGACTCACAGTCCCAAGTTGCACAGTCAAAAGCCTCATTTGACCTACAGTCAACTGTAGGGGCAAAATGGTCATTTTGCAGTCAAAAGTCAGAATTTTTGGTCAACATCTTATTTTGAGTCCACAATCATCATTTGATCAAGTATTGATCATGATTCCACAAGAATGGCTCAAAAATCATCAATATGCAAAAAGTTAGTATTTTTGGACAGTAAAAAAGTCAACTGTATCTTGACTAGGGCATAACTTTTTCATGGTTTGTCAGAAAAATTCCATCCAATGCTCATTTTGAAGGGGATGACATTTCCTACAATCCATCTTCACACTCCAAGTTCAATAAATGCTCTCACAAAAAGTTATCAATTTCTACATTATAGGTTAAATTCAAAAGTCAACAAAAGTGCCCTTTAAGTCAAAGGCCATAATTTGAGATTGGTAAATCCAAATGACATGGGACCAAAGGCATTGGTTAGAGGACTTCAAGACCTTTCCAAAATGTCCAAGAACATGTTCATATGATCAAAATTGAGCAAGATGTGCATTGGAGAAGTTGGGAAATTTTAAGGAATTTGCAAAAGTCAACTTTGCTCAAAACACCTTATTTTAGCTAATGGGCCTCAAATCTCTTTTTGAAACATCATCCATGACTTATGCACGACCCATCAAGCTTAATGGAATTTATTTTCTTATTTTTATTAATTAATTGGATTTTTAATTGATATTAATTCATTTAATCAATTTAAATTGTAGGAAAATACAAGATTTGGTTTTTCAATCTTTTTGTGAAGCAAATATGGTCAAGATATGCTGGCAATTTCGTGCTCAAAGTCAAAGATACAAAAAAAATCAAAATTGGCAACTTTGTTCAATCATGAAGATTCAAAAATATTTGATTTTCAATCAAAAATCTAATCATCATTGCAATGGATTCTTGCTCAAGTTTTTGACCTAATTTCATTCTCCTATATATATGCAAGCAAATCCTAATCTCATGGACGTGAAAAAAGCTACAGAAAAAAGCCATAGCATATTGAGAAATTTCAAGAAAAAGTGAAAACTGATCTTTGCATTCCAGACCAATTCAAGGCAATTTGTTGATTCTAACACCTTGTAGGAGTTCCCAGGAGTGTGTGGCAATCAAATTCAAGCCTTAAAGCTCAAAGAATCTTCCTAAACAGTTTCACAGTTTGAAGCTTTTAACCAAAACCGTATTATCTAATTCATGCGCATTTAACATATTTTCTTGATTGTTTTGCATTGCTAGGAACCATATGAAGCTAATGGTATCATTTAATTGAATTATAATGCACTAAATCACAAGATGCCATGAACGATTTCTAGGGTTCCTGAGCTTTGAAATTGGGGCTTTCTAAAACCAGAAAAATTAGGACTCATAAGACCCATGGTTGGAATCGTTGAAACAAGACGAACAAGAAGGACCCCTCGCGAAATATTTATATGTCCTGTATCTCTAATCGCTATTATTCGTGCAACTATTTTGTGGGGGTTAAAAATCCCCGCTATCTAATATGTTTTTATGCAGAACGAAGGAAGAAGACGAGGACGTGTTAACGTATGGTTGGGTGATTTGAAAAAGTGCGCGCTTGTTTTTGTTTTACAGCATATGGATTAATTTCCCAATATAATAATTGCTCTGTATTTTACTAACAATTGATACAGCTTAGTGGAGTGGTTAGCGTGCTGATCTGGAAGCCTTGGGACCTGGGTTCGAATCCCAGGTCCCCCCAAAATGCTTATTATATGTTTCTTAACATATTCATGTGCAGAATTCCAAAAGATGTCCACCATGCACTTCACATCCCAGCGCGCCAAGTGGCCTCAAACTCAGATCCCATGGCCTATATTGGAAGATTAGCATACTCCTTAGTCAACGTGCGCATAGGTGATCACAAAAGTCAGCAGGCTTGAGTATTGTTGGGCCTGAGAATTTCCAAGAACACCTCCTAATTGGGCCAACACCCCTTGGGTTCATTCTTTTTTTTTCCTTCCTTTATATTTATTTATTTAACTATTTTTATTATTAACTATTATTATTATTATTTAAATTAACCAAATTAATTTTTTCATAATAAATTCAGAAAAATAAAATAAAATATTTTTATTTTTATTTATTAATTTCACCCTTTATTATTTTTGTAAATAAATACTAACATCATTAATTTAGTTTAATTAGGGTTAATTTTAACTTTTTTTTTACAATAAATAAAATTAAGATAGAATTAGGTTTTTTACTAACTTTTGACTATTTTTTTTATTTTTTTCTTAACACATAAAAAACTCAAAAACATCTTTTTTATTTTAATTAATTAATTAGTTTTAGGATTAATTTAATTAAATACCAAATAACAAAAAACTTCCTTCTTTCTCAAAAAAGGGTCAAAAGCCTAAGAACTTCTCCGATTTAATTTTTCCCTCGCGCATAATATTTTTTGATCATATAATTGTAATTGCTCTGAGGATGTAATAGCTTTAATTAGGACCTTTTTATCGCTTTCATTTATTTTCCGCAATTTACTTTTCAAGGGTTTGCTTTTGGCGATGTAAATACCTGACGCCTTGTAATAGCGTAGATTTATTTTCCGCAACTATTAACTGTTAGATGTATGTTAATTAGGCTATGCATGATAAGATCTATATGAAATTAAAATCAACTTGTAGCTCACCATAACATGTGTAAAGATAACTTAACTGAAACCTGACACACTCGCACATGCCACTCCTAGGGTACGCCTCACTTGGTTGCCTTGACATGGTCATTGAGTTTAGGGTGTTTTAGAGGTCGCCCTCTTGTCTAAAGATCCAAGTTGCCTCGAAACGGTTGCCTCGAATAAAAAGGATCTAGGACATTAGGGTTACCACTAAGGCGTCCTACTATTGCTTTGGTGACCACATGTCCCATAATCCAATTGACCCGAAACTCCAACGATGGTGCTACCTACTTCTCAATAGTGGGATAGTACTGTCTAAAGGACATTTACACAGCTTAATTTCTTTTGAGTAGGTAGAGGTTCTTAGATACTTGCTCTTTCAAAACAAAAAATACTTTTCGCACCTACACTTTTCTGACAAAAGTTTTCAAACAACACTTCATACACTCTTGAGGCTGATACAAGAGTTAAATCAAAGTTTTCAATCAAACTTTTTCAAAACCCACAAACATAAAGAAAAGCAAAACATTTTTGAAAACATAGTGAACAAGTACCTAAGAGCCCGTGGATAACCACGGATAGAAAGGGTGCTAACACCTTCCCTTTCTATAATCTACCTCCCGAACCGAGAGACATCTCGAAAAGGAATTTTTCTGTGCTTTTGTCCTTTCCTTGTTGGAGAAAATAAAATACGGTGGCGACTCTTGCTTACCGCGACATTTTGCGAAAACAAACGCAAACGCGAACCAGCATTCCAAAACAGTCAGTTCTCATTCCCACCGATCACAGAACTGGCGACTCTGCTGGGGATTACTATAAAAGGTGTACCTTAGGATTAGATCATTCTATGTTTTCAATTGTATGCTTTGTTTGCTTTAATATTATGGGCTGGTATTGGAGTTTTATAGATCCTAACCCGGATCTGGGGAATACCCTTTAGGTAAGTAGCAATAAACTGTGAGGGACCTGTCCGGCGTAGACCGACACGGGTGAAGCAGTAGCTACGTTGGTGTGACACCTTGGTCTGTACCGATATCCCTTGTGTTGGAACGAGGAGAATATGGGTCTTCTGAGGAGTCATTAAGCACCAACCGACCTTAGAACCTTAAATTGACCAACTTGGCCATAGAACAATAGCAGTATGCTACACTCATTGAGGCTAAACTCTCGTGATGGTTCCGGCCGCAAGAAAAGGTTGCTAAGATGGAGTTATGACCGATTGAGGGTAGTCAGTGATATTAAGATCCTCTAGAACCCGGTTACTATTTTTAGGACAGGTCTTAACCAACTGAAACTAAAAGAGGGTAATACCTAAACTCCATGCTAGCCTAAAATCTAAGGGCTCTTTGTGTGACTTGTGTGCTTTCAAACTTGAACTACTTGCACATTCTTGTTATCTGACAACATGAGTTCCTTGCAGGTTTTGTTTATAGTCCTTATCCAATAATTTGGACTTATTGCAGGGCTTAGTTACATCACCTCACACTTTTGCTTAAACGCATGGCATACACATCATAACATCATACCATAGCATTTTCCTTAACCATTTCAAGGGATCTCAAAGGTTTGTGATGCAGGTCATGATGAACCAAATGTCTAGCGAGGGGCAAAGGGGATTTATTTTCCTCTAGCCAAGGTTGTTTGGAGATCAAACACGATAACTTGAGTCAGGGGCTATGACCCACTCGATATGGTGAGCCTAACTCTTGAAGAAGGACTCTCAACAACATGAAGTTCCTTCAATCAAGCTACCAGATTTAGATTCTAACAGTTTCTTGTTTACCCCACGAGATCCTTGAAAATATTGCATACATATATCATACATATCATTGCATAACAGGTCTTCCAGTACAGGTCTCTCATGTTCTCGCTGTTTATTTCAGCAATGGCTCTCCAACAAGATCTTCATACTCAAGAGACTCAGTTCAGGGAAATCTTCCTAAGCCTATCCAAGGGGCAGGAAGAGTTGAGAACACTCCTCATGGGGAATTTGGTCAAGAAGAGTCCTGAAGACAGTAAGGACGAACGGCTGAAACATCTGCAAGCTGAGGTAGATGTAATGAGAACCCAAATGCTGGGGCAGATGGCTCTTATCCAAGGCTTAGCTCGGGAGCAAGAAGAGTTGAGAATCATGATCAACCAGCTTCATCAAGACAGATACAACAGTAGGAAGCAAATAGTCAAGGCTGAGGATCAAGTCATTAATCAACTTCCGAGAAGTCAAAGGTTTGGTTTGACAAAGAATAGACCTCTCCAAGTTGCTACTACCTCACAGGTCCAACCAAGACCTTGCCAAGAACAATGGTCTGATCAGAGTAAGCCAAACAAGCCCAGGAGGCAATTCACCAAGCTCAACGTATCATTGTCTCAAGCTTTACAACGCCTGTTGAGATTGAATCTGGTGACGTTAAGGGACCCTCCTAAGAATCCCAACACAGCCTCCCCAAGGTATAACCCTGATGAAAGGTGTACATACCACTCTGACAGTCCAGGACATGACACCGATGACTGTTGGACTCTGAAGAACAAGATCCAGGACCTGATTGATGAAGGAGCTTTGGAATTCACCCAAGGTGGTCAGGCTGAGTTCTTCTACCATCCCTCTAAGGTTCACCATTTGAAGTGACAAGTCCTGAGACGAGAAGACTTTTTGTTCATTAGAATTTTCAATTTGTAATTTTCTTTTGATTGTTCAAACATTTATTCATGTCAAACTTTATTACTTTATCAATGCATTGCATATGTCTGTTTTGAATCAATCCATTCGTATTCACTATATTCAAATTGCTTCATATTTCCTTTTTGTGATGTTCAAACTCTCGATTAAAAAATTCTAAACCTTTTGAGGGAGGATGACGAAAACGATACCACGATCTTTACAATATGCGTTTGAAAAGACCCCGCTGATGAGGTACAGGCATTGTTTCAAATCCTAAACAGTGGAGTTATAAGGAAGATAATCCCTCGTCAACCCCTTTGAGCCAAAGAAGTTGGAGTTTTTCTTTTCATGAATTAAAACCTTTAATTATAACCTGGGGCAGGGTAGTTCTCTCAGTTGATTCAGGTGCACAATGAATGACATCAAAGAAGTCCTTCCAAAACAAAAGACAGTGATGGTTCCCTATAATCGTCAGGACATGCAGTTATTATCTCTCAAAATAAAAGCCCAATAAGTCAAAACCTATGAAGGAGACTTACAAAACTGGGGCATCCCACTAACTGTAATCACAAAAGAAACAGTTCAGGCAAAAGACAGGGATAATAAAATCAGAAAGAAAGAGATCCTGCAAACTCTCAACAAAAAATGACTGACTGTTCAAAATAAACTGTCAGTATCCAAACCATCACTGGTATATCAGAGCAAAGACTCAAACAGGATCTAAATGCACGGTTAGCTGAGTTTAGGGTCGAAGAATATCACGAAGAGCGGGTGGGTACAAATAAAATTTGAGCCTTTATCCTTTGTTTCTTAAAACGTGAACCAGGCCACGTTATAACCCTTAAAAGTCCTAGCTGAAGCATGGGTTAGTTTGAAAGCATATTGTTACAAAAGGTATCCTGACTCCTGTAGGGCTTGCTGTAAATCCTGAGTTGACATCACATTTTACAAAAAAAATTGCCTGTTTTACTGGAAAAATGCATTTTCAAATATTTCAACAGACAGACATAAGCTTTGCATTCTTAAAATAACATTGTTTGTATATGACTATTTGTTCAAGCAGCAGAGAAATTCGCACAACGAATATCTAGTGAACAAAAACCTTTTCAATAAAAAGGGTCATCTCAAGTGGAAGAAACACTTCCAACCAAGGGGCATATCTCCATCTGAGTCACTTGGGGCATTGGACATGAATTCCAGCAACGAATCTTGCATGATCAAACGAAGATCTTCTGGTAGTATGGCAATACAACACTACCGACAGTGACACCTCTCTACATCCTGAGGGAATGGACATAGTCAAAAAAAATACCGCGTGTGAATCAAAGACCCGCTAGGTCGACTGGCCTAGGCAAAAATAAGGGCTTCCCGGCGAACCAAAAGGGTTCGGGAAAAAATAAGGGATGAAAATGAAAAATCTGTACACCCGGCAAGTCGAAAACCTGAAAAGGCGACTTGGGCAAAAAAGGGTATCCCGATGGACTGAAAACCCGAAAGGGCGGTCCAGGAAAAATTAGGGATCAGAGCGTACGACTATGTCCCGTCATCTCGTCACTTGCCTACCAGAAGAAGATTTGTCAATCGGCAGTTATCAAGCTCCTCATAGGCCTTTTTCTCCTGCAGAAACTGGGGCAATAAGAATTGTCCGAACTGTACAAGCTGCTCTGTTCACCAGGTACCAAGGTATATATTCAGTTGAAGAGTATGACCGAGATACCTTCACTACCCTCAGAGCAAGACAGTAATGGAAGCTCTCCCCACCGAGACCTGCAATCACGAACAAATCAGCAATACTCTCCCCAAGCAGAGTTAGTCTACCATCAAGTTGGGTATCCCCAGTAAATCTTAAAATTCCCCCAGCGGAGTATACAGATATTCCCCAGCAAGCATAAGAGTATCCCTGGCAGTCTTAATATTCCTCAACGGAATATAAGAATATTCCCCGGCGGAATACAAGATACTCCCGGTGGAGCTATTTTCCCAGCACAGTCTGAAAAAGGCTTCCCCGTCAGAGTTGAATCATCTCCCCATTAGATTCCGGAAGCTTGTCCCCTGCAGAGTATAAAGGTTATTCCCCACCAGAGTCTAACTGGGTTATCCTCAGCAAGCCGCAACTGAAAGATCATCCCCCAGCGAAGTTCTTTCTATCCCCCAGCGGAGTTCATCATCGAAATCCCCAACAAAGCTTATCAACGGAATCCCCAACAGAGTTATCGTTAAAATCTCAGCAGAACATCTCTTCCCCACAGAGTAACTCCCCACAGAGAAATCCCTTCATCAAGTTTATTCCCCAACGGAGTCCTCTTCTCCTACAGGTTTATTCACACAATCATCTTTGTGCATCATCCCCAGTGGAAACGAAGAATTCAACCAGACTCTTCAATATCAGCCCAGGATTTAACAAACTCCCCGGCATTTGTCAAGGATTTATTTTCCCAAAAGAAAATACATTCATAAACATATCACATTTCACATCTCCTATTTACATACATGATAAAGTGCATACGACACGACCTCATTTACTTTGGAGAACATCATGACATCATGCATCTCATACATCATGACATTGCATACAACTAACTCTTTACCTTTTCAGGAAAGAACGATTAACAAATAAAAGTCATTACCTTTTGAGGTAGTAATCGTCCAAGATTCCTTCATCATCCCGTTGAGGTAGAAGTCATCCAAGATTCCTTCATAATTCTGTTGAGGTAGTAATCGTCCAAGATTCCTTCATCATCCCGTTGAGGTAGAAGTCACTCAAGATTCCTTCATCATCCTTTTGAGGTAGAAGTCATCCAAGATTCCTTCATAATCCCGTTGAGGTAGTAATCGTCCAAGATTCCTTCATCATCCCGTTGAGGTAGAAGTCACTCAAGATTCCTTCATCGTCCCGTTGAGGTAGTAATCGTCCAAGATTCCTTCATTATCTCGTTGAGGTAGAAGTCACTCAAGATTCCTTCATCATCCTGCTGAGGTAGAAGTCGTCCTAGATTCCTTCATAATCCTGCTGAGGTAGTAATCGTCCCCGATTCCTTCATCATCTATTTGGAGTAGCAATCGTCTCAGATTCCTTCATCACATCATTATAAAAAAAAACCTTTCTTAAGTTCCAGATCAACACCTGTAACTAGCCAGGAAATATCTGTGGACGACTGATTATAGGTTAACACCTGAAACCAACCAGGAAAACCACCTATATGAAGAGATTGGAGATTAATACCTGAAACCAGACAGGAAACCATCTTTCTTTCTCAAGTCAGAGATTAATACCTGAAACCAGACAGGAAAACTATCTCATCGGCCAGCCTTCTTAAGTTCCGGATCAACACCTGTAGCAAGCCAGGAAATATCTATGGACGACTGATTGTAGATCTATACCTAAAACCAGACAGGAAAAGTTATCTACATTGAAGAGATTGAAGATTAATACCTGAAACCAGACAGGAAAACTATCTTTCTTTCTCAGGTCAGAGATTGATATCTGAAACCAGACAGGACAACTATCTACTTGATCATCATCAGGAAACCCTACACCAGTCCCTTCTCTCTTTCAGATGCAGTTTTATACGAACTCATCATCAGGCAACCCTACACAGGTTCCTTCTTTCAATCTACCAAGTTACAATTCCAGATGGCATCTATAAGCCTATCCCCGACAAGATTCTGTCACATCTCCATATGGCATCTATAAGCCCATCCTCTTATCCATCATATCTCCAAATGGCATCTGTAAGCCCATTCCCGACATCACATTGCTGATACTACACCATGCGAGTGCAAATTTCTGGGCACTTTAGTGTTCAATCATCTTCCACCTTTGGATCACGAAAGACACGCAAGCCAATCTACATCCTCAGGTCTAAGAAGATTGAACAGGGGCAACTGTTGTACCCCAAAATTTTCCCTCCCATATTCCTCAAGATTTGACAAGAATAATTCTCAAATTGCTCAAGATTGCTCAAGGATTGCACAGTCCAAACCACCTCCTAAGCCAGCTGAAATTAGGGTTTTGGTTCTTTCAAGGAATTTGGGGTTTTCAATGGTTCAATCAAGTCTCATAGGCCTATACACATTCTCAAACACCTACATGCCAAGTTTCAAGACTCACAGTCCCAAGTTGCACAGTCAAAAGCCTCATTTGACCTACAGTCAACTGTAGGGGCAAAATGGTCATTTTGTAGTCAAAAGTCAGAATTTTTGGTCAAAATATTATTTTGAGTCCACAATCATCATTTGATCAAGTCTTGATCATGATTCCACAAGAATGGCTCAAAAATCATCAAGATGCAAAAAGTTACTATTTTTGGACAGTAGAAAAGTCAACTGTATATTGACTAGGGCATAACTTTTTCATGGTTTGTCAGAAAAATTCCATCCAATTCTCATTTTGAAGGGGATGACATTTCCTACAATCCATCTTCACACTCCAAGTTCAAGAAATGCTCTCACAAAAAGTTATCAATTTCTACATTATAGGTCAAATTCAAAAGTCAAGAAAAGTGCCCTTTAAGTCAAAGGCCATAATTTGAGATTGGTAAATCCAAATGAGATGGGACCAAAGGCATTGGTTAGAGGACTTCAAGACATTTACAAAATGTCCAAGAACATGTTCATATGATCAAAATTGAGCAAGATGTGCATTGGAGAAGTTGGGAAAATTTTAGGAATTTGCAAAAGTCAACTTTGCTCAAAACACCTTATTTTTGCTAATGGGCCTCAAATCTCTTTTTGAAACTTCATCCATGACTTATGCACGACCCATCAAGCTTAATGGAATTTATTTTCTTATTTTTATTAATTAATTGGATTTTTAATTGATATTAATTCATTTAATCAATTTAAATTGTAGGAAAATACAAGATTTGGTTTTTCAATCTTTTTGTGAAGCAAATATGGTCAAGATATGCTGGCAATTTCGTGCTCAAAGTCAAAGATACAAAAAAATCAAAATTGGCAACTTTGTTCAATCATGAAGATTCAAAAATATTTGATTTTCAATCAAAGATCTAATCATCATTGCAATGGATTCTTGCTCAAGTTTTTGATCTAATTTCATTCTCCTATATATATATATATATATGCAAGCAAATCCTATTCTCATGGACGCGAAAAAAGCTGCAGAAAAAAGCCATAGCATATTGAGAAATTTCAAGAAAAAGTGAAAACTGATCTTTGCATTTAGACCAATTCAAGGCAATTTGTTGATTCTAACACCTTGCAGGGGTTCCCAGGAGTGTGTGGCAATCAAATTCAAGCCTTAAAGCTCAAAGAATCTTCCTAAACAGTTTCACGGTTTGAAGCTTTTAACCAAAACCGTATTATCTAATTCATGCGCATTTAACATATTTTCTTGATTGTTTTGCATTGCTAGGAACCATATGAAGCTAATGGTATCATTTAATTGAATTATAATGCACTAAATCACAAGATTCCATGAACGGTTTCTAGGGTTCCTGAGCTTTGAAATTGGAGCTTTCTAAAACCAGAAAAATTAGGACTCATAAGACCCATGGTTGGAATCGTTGAAACAAGACGAACAAGAAGGACCCCTCGCGAAATATTTATATGTCCTGTATCTCTAATCGCTATTATTCGTGCAACTATTTTGTGGGGGTTAAAAACCCCCGCTATCTAATATGTTTTTATGCAGAACGAAGGAAGAAGACGAGGACGTGTTAACGTATGGTTGGGTGATTTGAAAAAGTGCGCGCTTGTTTTTGTTTTACAGCATAGGGATTAATTTCCCAATATAATAATTGCTCTGTATTTTACTAACAATTGATACAGCTTAGTGGAGTGGTTAGCGTGCTGATCTGGAAGCCTTGGGACCTGGGTTCGAATCCCAGGTACCCCCAAAATGCTTATTATATTTTTCTTAACATATTCATGTGCAGAATTCCAAAAGATGTCCATCATGCACTTCACATCCCAGCGCGCCAAGTGGCCTCAAACTCAGATCCCATGGCCTATATTGGAAGATTAGCATACTCCTTAGTCAACGTGCGCATAGGTGATCACAAAAGTCAGCAGGCTTGAGTATTGTTGGGCCTGAGAATTTCCAAGAACACCTCCTAATTGGGCCAACACCCCCTGGGTTCATTCTTTTTTTTTCTTCCTTTATATTTATTTATTTAACTATTTTTATTATTAACTATTATTATTATTATTATTTAAATTAACCAAATTAATTTTTTCATAATAAATTCAGAAAAATATAATATAATATTTTTATTTTTATTTATTAATTTCACCCTTTATTATTTTTGTAAATAAATACTAACATCATTAATTTAGTTTAATTAGGGTTAATTTTAACTTTTTTTTTACAATAAATAAAATTAACATAGAATTAGGTTGTTTACTAACTTTTGATTATTTTTTTTATTTATTTCCTTAACACATAAAAAACTCAAAAACATCTTTTTTATTTTAATTAATTAATTAGTTTTAGGATTAATTTAATTAAATACCAAATAACAAAAAACTTCCTTCTTTCTCAAAAAAGGGTCAAAACCCTAAGAACTTCTCCGATTCAATTTTTCCCTCGCGCATAATATTTTTTGATCATATAATTGTAATTGCTCCGAGGATGTAATAGCTTTAATTAGGACCTTTTTATCGCTTTCATTTATTTTCCGCAATTTACTTTTCAAGGGTTTGCTTTTGGCGATGTAAATACCTGACGCCTTGTAATAGCGTAGATTTATTTTTCGCAACTATTAACTGTTAGATGTATGTTAATTAGGCTATGCATGATAAGATCTATCTGAAATTAAAATCAACCCGTAGCTCACCATAACATGTGTAAAGATAACTTAACCGAAACCTGACACACTCGCACATGCCACTTCTAGGGTACGCCTCACTTGGTTGCCTCGACATGGTCATTGAGTATAGGGTGTTTTAGAGGTCGCCCTCTTGTCTAAAGATCCAAGTTGCCTTGAAACGGTTGCCTCAGATAAAAAGGATCTAGGACATTAGGGTTACCACTAAGGCGTCCTACTATTGCTTTGGTGACCACATGTCCCATAATCGAATTGACCCGAAACTCCAACGATGGTGCTACCTACTTCTCAATAGTGGGATAGTACTGTCTAAAGGACATTTACACAGCTTAATTTCTTTTGAGTAGGTAGAGGTTCTTAGATACTTGCTCTTTCAAAACAAAAAATACTTTTCGCACCTACACTTTTCTGACAAAAGTTTTCAAACAACACTTCATACACTCTTGAGGACAGATACAAGAGTTAAATCGAAGTTTTCAATCAAAAAATTTCAAAACCCACAAACACAAAGAAAAGCAAAACATTTTTGAAAACATAGTGAGCAAGTACCTAAGAGCCCGTGGATAACCACGGATAGAAAGGGTGCTAACACCTTCCCTTTCTATAATCTACCTCCCGAACCGAGAGACATCTCGAAAAGGAATTTTGTTGTGCTTTTGTCCTTTCCTTGTTGGAGAAAATAAAATACGGTGGCGACTCTTGCTTACCGCGACATTTTGCAAAAACAAACGCAAACGCGAACCAGCATTCCAAAACAGTCAGTTCTCATTCCCACCGGTCACACCCTGGTTCTAGTTGCAACACTTACATTTCACTGGAAGCACGTTTTGACCATGAATTTTCAAATCCCTTTTCAAAACTTTATTTCCAAATTGCTTGAGCTACAGTTTATATAAATTTGGCACGAGGGTGTGGTTGTCTTCGTCTTAAAGAGACGAAGCGAATGACATAGGTCTGAGCTTCTGATTTTACAGTTTGAGAGACCTGTAATTCGTGATGGTTGGAGGTTGAAGATGACCAATGTGTCATCTTCTAACCAATGAAGGCACGCCATCTGTATTTTTCAAATTCTGATTTTATTATTGATTCTATACATTATTCATTAAAGACCAAGATATGCACAGCGCGCCAGATCCCTTGGATTTGATTACTAATGCGTTTTGACTTTGATCCAATGGTCCACATATTTTACTTTTATTTTCTTTTTTTGATTTTTATATTTTAAATGTTTTAAACTTCAAAAAATCATAGAAAATTCATTTTTAGTCCAAACAATCTAAAAAAATTATGAAAAATATTTTTTATTATTCTCTTTCTGATTTTTATTTTTTCACAATTTAATTTTGTGTTTTGGTATTTTTTATGAATTTTTCACTTATATGATTTGTTTAAAATGTTTAAAAATAATTTTACACATTTTTAAATTCTGAAAAAATTATGGAATGATTCAATGATATTGTGACAAATATTGGTGACCTTATTTTATTTTTATTTCTGACTTTACTATTTTTTTACTATTTTTGTTTATTTTACCCATTTATTTTATTTTTTAAAAATAGTTTCTGACTTTTAAAAAATTCCCAAATTTTTTATAAAATTACTTGGCCTCTTTTCTGATTTTTCTACGGTCTTATTTTTCATTTCTTGATTAATTTGAATATAATTGACATTTTCCTCATTATTTTCCATTTTTAAAACATTTTTAAACCCTTTAATGTATATATTAATTATATTATTATTTTGTGGATATTTTCTGGCTGTCTTGGGTTTATTTTTTGATCATGGCTTTATTAACATCATTGGATCCATGGTGTTGAGTTTAACTCCACAAAAAAATGGATGAATGATTTTAATAATAGTTTGATTAAATATTAATTCAAATGTGGTTTCTCTTTTTACCCTATTTCCTCTTCATCTCATCCCCTTCTCATTGCACTAAATGTTGTTGGAGCATGATCTCTATATCATGTCTCAAAACAAATGGTGCATAGATTGCTATTGACCGGCCTCAAAATAGGTGCGACTTCTATATAAGTCCACTTACGATTGCTTAACATAGTGCTAAATTTTGTCCTGATTCTAATAAATGATCGTTTGTGGCCCAAACTTATGATTGCAAGCCCAAGTATGTTAATTTGATCTCTTTGATCCAATAACCTTGAGATTCATTGTGTGGAGGCTTTGGTTCTACCAATCCTCTAATGGATCTACAACACTTTTGGTCAACGTGGATCACTTAAACATCGTTGATCATTAAATGGTACTTATGAGAATTCCAAATGGATGATATACTTGACAAAAAGCAAATGCAACTTGTTGTGTGGAGGCTTTGGTTCTACCAATCCTCTAATGAGTTCCAAATGCAAGTTTCAAGATGGTCATCCAACTAACCACTAATTATTGACTTGTTTTATCTTATGTTTTTATTATTTTTTTATGCTTTATATACTATTTACTTTTAGCATTTACATTTCATGCCATTTTCATCTTTGCTCATTTGAGCATTTATCTTGCCATTTTATTTTGCTCACTTGAGCTTTTCTTTTTCTTTTCCTAAGATACTTAATAATCAGCATAAACCCTAAAAAACTCTTAATGGTACTCGGACTATTTGGTTACTATCCTTGGCATTATGGAGCAGTGGACTTTTTCTTGTACTTAGGATTAGAAACCTTGGCCTATCTTGGAGACCTTGTGATCTTATCTGATTATTTTATCTAGAGCTCTTGGGGTACCTCAAGACATTGGGTTGCTTGTTTGTTTTTGTGTACAGGTTTTTGTGATTACACTCTTTGTTTGTAATATGGACTTCATCCGCATACAGTCGTTACTCTGCCCAATTTTTGTGAAGGCTTAATACACTTGAAGTTTGGTTCTCTCAAGAGGTCTAGTATCTTTGCTTGCTTGGTTTCAATCCAAAGAATGGGAATTATATATTGGCTCATAATGTCAAGCTTTGGCTTCTTGTTAGTTAGATGAATCTTATCCTTAGCTTTTACCTTATGCTTTAGGAGAGCCTCTTCTTCTTCTCCCATCTTCTTTAATTTCAAAAATCTTCTCCCTCCTTTTTAAACTCTTCTTGTTTTGAAACTTAAACTACTTTCATAATAAACTTGGACTTGGGTCCATGCATTTTCAAAACATTTTCATAAATAAACCCCAATCAATTAATAATACTTTGACATTTTTGTGAGAAGACTAAAAGTCAATCAATCTCATTTCAAACCATTTTGCCCCTTTTGGCCCTTTTATCTTTAAACTTTTTTCAAAAGGTTAGACTCTTGTCAATCTTTGTAGTGATGCAAACAACTATACTTCTACAATATGTAGTGAAGTGAGATATTTTCCACTTGGGTGTTAAGTGAGGCATTGTTGATTTTAAAATCCAAGCCATATCCTCCACTTTGAGATGATGCAAATTCTCATTTCTCATGATTGTGGGTAGTAAGTATGTTTTCCACATGGACAATGACGATGATGTCTTATCTCTTAAAATTAACCAACGCACTTATGTTTCAAACTTTTAAAAGAGGAACTACGTGTACCCTGATCCCCTATTGCATGAAAGGTGGTACGTAGGCACTAAAGGTTCGATACCGCGGCGGGTGCAAAAATCATAAAAAATATATTTCTTTTCTCACCTCCACCATCCATCTTATATACAACATATTTTTTATAGCCAAAATATACAGATTTTACAAAGATGTTCCTGCGGAGTCCCATAGATGTTTAGGGTGCTAATACCTTCCCTTTGCATAACCAACCCCCTTACCTTGAATCTTTCCCCCTCTTTTGGGTTATTCGTTCTTTTCCCATTCCTTTGGAAACAATAAAGCGCGGTGGCAATTTTTATTTTGATTTGTATAAAGTCTAGTCAATCCAATGGCTTAGTCTTGAACATTTCTACCGCTATAGAAAAATGGCGACTTCATTGGGGATGCATTGACCTCTTGTTGGTCCATCCCTAAGTGGGTTAAGCCTATCTTTGTTTATATCTGTATATGTGCTATTGGTGTTTATGTGTTATATTTTGTATATATGTTTTTCTGGATTTTCCTGGTTTTTAGGGTGCTTGGTGATTACTCATAAGTCTTATACCCGGACTTGGGAAAACTTTAAGATAGGAAGGGCGGTATAGTCATGTTAACTTTGAGGGAGTAATCCCAAAAAAGGAGGCATGAGATCCCCCACTCAGTGGAGGCCCCTTTGACTTTAGTGTCGTTTACCGAGTAATCGGGAAGACGTACTGCTTTTGACCTGGGAGCCTGCTGAAACTGAGGACCGTAGAATACCAAACCCATCTTGGCCTCTTAGGTGTAGTGCGGAAGCTATGACGGAGTAATCCAGAAATAGTTGTCACGCGATACTACGCTCGGATGAGTCTTTCTTGAGAATATTACTAATTACCGAGTTAATCGGGAAGTTGGTAATATCCGAAGGAAGGATGAAGACTCTGGGAACCTCTAGAACCTTGTTCGGAGGTGATAACTTTTTAGACCAACACCTTATGGGTAGTACCTTCGACCTCATGCTCGTGACGTTGAACCTATGAACCCTATATGTGTGATCTTGTGTGTGATTGTTGCATCATGCATCCATGCACTCATAAGAATCCTTTGGAGAAAATAATATTTCAAGGGATTTAAAGGTTGACTATTTGTGAATATCTCAGGTACTTTTAACCATGGATTCTGGAAAGAGAAAGACTGGGAAATATAGTTTCAAGGATCCCAAGATAGATGAGTTGGTCAGTCTAATTCCAGAGATTGAGTGTTCTGCAGACATTTGGAAGAAGTTTGGATCCATTATTCCTCTCATGAAGATGAAGATGAAGGAGGGTATTCTCTCAACCTTGATCTAGTTCTATGATCCGGTGTATCACTGCTTCACTTTTCCCGATTATCAGTTGATGCCTACACTAGGGGAGTATTCTTATCTATTGGATTTACCCGTTACCGATCGTGTTCCTTTTACTGGTTTGGAGGGTGAGCCAAAACCACATGAGATTGTTGCTTTGATTCATCTGGGGAAGTCTGAGGTGGAAGCCCATATGACTACCAAAGGAGGGATTAGAGGATTACCAGCTCAGTTCTTATTGGAGAAAGCTCGTTACTTTACCAGAATGAAGAGTACGGTTGCTTTTGAGGCCATCTTTTCTCTTCTTTCTTATGGATTGTTCTTATTTCCTAATGTGGACAAGTTTGTCGACATTAATGCTATCAGGATTTTCATGATTGGAAACCCAGTTCCTACACTGTTGGGTGATTCTTATTACTCTGTTCATCTTTGGAGTTCTTATCATGGGGGAATGATTATCTGTTGCACGCCTTTGTTGTACCGATGGTTCATCTCTCATATGCCTCAGTCTGATGCTTTTTGGGATGTCGAGAAGGAACCCTGTTGGGCTCCTAAGATCATGGCACTTACTCACTCAGATATTGATTGGTATCATCGAGCTTATCAGGATGTATAGATTATTGACAGTTGCGGTAGTTTCCCCAATGTACCTCTTATTGGTACAAAGGGAGGAATTAACTATAACCATGTTCTTGCACGGTGACAACTTGGTTATCCGATAAGGGATAAACTGAATAGCATTCATTTGAGTAGTTTCTTTCTGAAGGAAGGAGAAAACCACAGGGAAGCTAGGGAGCAGATTGCAAAGGCCTGGCGTCACATTCATAAGAAGAGTGGTAAGGATTTGGGACTAGGGGTGTTGTTTCTTTGGAGCCATATCTTTAGTGGGTCCGATCGAGAGTCATTCAGTTGAAGATGCCGTATACTCGGGAGACACCCATGCCTAATTTGTTTGTGAAGACCACTCCTCCCTTATTAGATGATCTAGAGGAGCTGCAGCTTTCTTTGGTTAGGATGCAACAGGAAAGGGATGCTTGGAAGAACAAGTTCCAGACTTTAGAGAGTTCCTACAGAGCAGACCTGAAGGAGAAAGACGATTTGATCGAGATCCTTGAGAGTCGAGCAGTAGAGTCTATGGAGAGGTAAGGGGATTTATTTTCTCCTAAGCCTCAAACAGGTGCTGATTACTCACTTCTTGCTTCAGATGATTAGAAGGGAGTTTCCATCAGACATATGGAAGAAAACCAGAGGTTGAGGGCTCAGATCACCAGGCTCACAGGGAAGTGCCAGCGTACAGATTGATCTCTATCAGTTCTTTTTCTCAAGATTTTTAGATTGAATTTTCATCTTGTACTTGGGATCATTGAAACTTGTAACCCATTTTTGAAGTTATTATAATAAAAATTTTCAGTATTTCAGATGCGTTATTATTTTAATGTTTGCAATATGTCTATAAACGTTAAATCCCTTGAAATATTAAATGATAAATTAAAAGTAATCATATGCATTGCACATCATGCATCATATTGCACATATTTATTACATTTATTATGCATATCCAGGTGCCTTACCCAGCTTTTTGCTTTGTTCAGCAAACTGACTCATCACTACAACACTCGGGCTAACTTCAAAAAGAAGATGGACAATTTGGAACAAGAGAATCGTGAGCTACGCGAAGAAGTTTCTGCTTTGAAGGCTGGCTTGGCCAACTTGACTACTCTGATGGAAGCTCTGGTGATTGCTCAGAATCAGCCACCGAGTTTTCAACCTCAACCAACGAGGGCAAATGCTGAAGTTCCTAATGTTCCTGTATCTGCTGCTCCGGCTGTTGTTCAAAACCGTATGCCTCAGGGTTATCCGTGGGGAATGCTAGAGAATTTTGCACCTGAAGGTTTCAATTTGGGCCCCCAAGATGCTCCAGTGGTTCAAAATGTTGTTACTCCAGCACCTCCTGTGGTGCATACTGTTCCTGTTTCACCTCATTCGGTGAATTTGGTTCTGTTTATTAATGAAGATGTGTGTCGTCCTTTCCCTCCGCCGAGTGAAAACTTGGGTCTTTATGACAGAATGGATGATTTCCAAGAGCAGTTTGATAGAATGTAAAGAGAGATGAAGGCTCTTAGGGGAAAAGAGTTATTTGGGCAGAATGTGAATGAGTTGTGTTTGGTCCTAAATGTTAAAGTGCCTGCTAAGTTCAAGGTCCCGGAGTTTGAGAAGTACAAGGGAAACACTTGCCCTCATGCTCACTTCGTGATGTATGTAAGGAGAATGTCTACCCACACCAATGATCAGCGTCTTCTGATTCACTTTTTCCAGGATAGTCTGACTGACGCAACGTTGAAATGGTACATGAGTTTAGACAGCGCCAACATCCATACTTTTAATGATTTGGGAGAAGCATTCATTAAACAATACAAGTACAATGTGGACATGGCGCTCGACCGTGACCAGCTTAGGGCCATGGTTCAGAAAGACAGGGAATCATTCAAAGAGTATGTGTAGAGATGGCGCGAAGTAGCTGCACAAGTGATTCCTCCCATGGAGGAGAAGGAAATGAATAAAAATTTTCTGAAGACGTTAGGCGCTTTCTACTACGAAATAATGGTAGCAAGCGCACCAAGTGATTTTACAGAGATGGTAGGGATGGGTGTCCGCCTAGAAGAGGCTGTAAGAGAAGGTCGTTTGACAAAGGGTGAAGGATCTGAAGGTGTGAAAAATCCAACTTATGGGTTTACAAAGAAGAAAGAGGGGGATACAAATGTTGTCATACAAGAGATGAGAGTGAACGCTCCTAGAAGGAATTATCAGCGTCACCAGCAAGTTTCCTCAGTTACTCCTGTTATGAATGTCGCTCCGACTACTGTTGCTTATCAAAGGCAGTCCCAGCAGGGGAACCAAGGGAATAATCAGATAAGGGAGAACTATCACTACGTCAAAAATAAGTTTTAGCAGCACATAAAAGAAAGCGCTTTTGGGAAAAAGCGCTGCTGTAGGTTTTAAAAAAAATCGCTTAAAAAAGCGCTTTCAAAGGGTGCCTTAAGAAAGCGCTTTTCAAAAGCGCTTCTAAAGGTCACCCTTAGAAAGAGCTTTTTGGGAAGCGCTGCTAAAGCTGGCCTTTCAGAGGGTACCTTAAGAAAGCGCTTTTCAAAAGCGCTGCTAAAGGTCAGCCTTAGAAAGCGCTTTTCCAAAGCGCTGCTAAAGCTGGCCTTTAGAAAGCGCTTTTAAAAGTGTTGCTAGAGGATATGCTACGAAAGCACTTTTTGATGTAAAAGCGCTTTTATAGATGACCTTTAGAAAGCGCTTTTAAAAGCGCTTTTTTAGGTAGTTTTATAATAAATATCAAAACATAATTCGTATCACTTTTCTATTCTCAGTCAGATTTTCTTCACGAAAAAACCCTAAACTAGAGCTTCTACGGCGGTCAACGGTGATGGGCTTTTACTGTATAGTCTAAATTATAACTGCAAGTGCACAGCCTATCAAAGTTATATATAAGATTATCGAACCACAAAGACCAATTGTCAATCTATCGACTTTATTGTTAAGGTGTTTATCTAAGGCAGATCAGTAAGGGATTGAGTTCAGTACAGGGAAATGAAAGCGAATAAAATTAAAGAGATAAAACAAACGGGATCGAATGTAAATCATGAGACCATACAGTGTCCTAGAATGCATGTATAGTATTTACTTTTGGGAAATATTTTCCATTTATAGCGAAGAACTGTTTAACAGGAACTTGTAGCTTTCGCATACTAAGAACCGAGTTTACTCTTTAAATTAAATTCCTTTATTGTCACTTATAAAGGGTGCCTAACGCGTTAAAGAAGTAAACCTATTTTTAAGAAACAAGTTATTTTGACTTAGTGAAAAAGTGTTTTAATTTGGAAAACTTAACTTAAAGAGATCCTTGGCTTTTAACCAAGAATCAGATTTTAATCCCACAAACACGTCCGTAAATAGTTTCAAAATCGTTTTCTAAAATTATATCAAGTAATCCTACTTAACCAAACGAACTGCTTTCGCTCTTTTCGTTTGGTCAAGAACTAATCTGGCTTAATCTCAAGTATGAACGGCTTTCGATCTTACCCATAAACTTTTAAACACATTTAAACTAGTATTAAAAACTAAAACATCCCAAAGGTATTTCTATTAGCACGGCATGCAGAGCATAGTTATGATTCGATCCTTACATTCCAACCCTAATAAATTTAGCTAGACATGGTAAGCATTTAAAGTCTATAAAACATGTAGACTATGATAAGAGAGTTTAGAGTCTATAAAACATGTAGACTATGGTAAGGGCATTTAGAGTCTATAAAACGTGTAGACTATGGTAAGAGCATTTAGAGTCTATAAAACGTGTAGACTATGGTAAGAGCATTTAGAGTCTATAAAACGTGTAGACTATGGTAAGAGCATTTAGAGTCTATAAAACATGTAGACTATGGTAAGAGCATTTAGAGTCTATAAAACGTGTAGACTATGGTAAGAGCATAAAATAAATGAAAGCAATTAAATTAGAACCTTGCTCTAATCGGAGGCTTGAATCTGATACAAGTCATGGAAATGTAAAAGATAGTATGATAAACTTCAACCAAAGTGCTCCGAACTTGAATACAAACTCGCACACTCAAGTGTGATAACTTCCCGATGTGAGAAGATTATCACTTTACAAAGCAGTAATATATGCCTAAGTAGTAACTTGACTTGATCTAAGTTTGGATGAAAACAAAAATGAAATGAACTTGCTATTTATAGAAGATCCTGAAACTCTGTAAAGACGAGCATTCCCCTCAACTCCTTCTGAGCGGGAAATGGTTTGTGAAGGCCGCAGGCGTGACCACCCTCCCCGCGGGCGCGGTGTGTGAAAATGGAGAGATCGTGGAAACGTGGCAGTTGGCCCCTGGGTGAAAGTGCGCCATGTAAGCGCGTTCCCTGTAGCCGGCGCAGAGCTGGACACCATGTGTGTATTTTCTTGGAAAAACCCTATTTTTCTGGCGTTTTCGCTCGTTTCTTCTCTGAAGGCTCTGAAAGGACATGTGACCTGAAAACAAAGGAAACAAGGGCATAATACTAGAAAAACAATAATAAAACTAAGGAAAACATGTGATATTCGAGTCAGAAACATAGTGCAATTCGGTGTTATCAAATTCTCCCACACTTAAACCTTTGCTTGTCCTCAAGCAAAACTCTCAGAAGTAGTCAAAGGGATACAAGTGTTTTTTCTAGTTATCGAGCTAAAGCAGTAAGGTTCAAGTCAGAGTGTGTTCGACAGGTACCAACTATTTGAACTAAGAACATCGAAGTGACACTTTACCGCAGAATGCGGACATAAACCTTATTCCTACACAAGTCAACTCGTATTACTCCCATTATGCTAAGACTTATCTTCTAGGTAAGGTCCTTTTCATTCAGGTGTAATCACATTAAGCCCGTTATCTGTACATACTCATAGTGTAGTGACCGGTTAGTGATTCTGATCTTTGCAATGGGATTCTGGTACAAGAATTGGTGTAATCCCGTTATTACCCAATTATAGCTGTGGGGGATCAGATCGTAATCTGCCCTACCGAGTTCAACACCAGATACCTCTGAACCAGCCATGATGGGTAATGCCTTTTATTATCATTTTTCACTTTTTATTTTTTTGTGGATGTTCGCGACCAGTGGAATTAAATGATCGTGTGAGAATCACCCAATTCATGGTTGTAACCATACATTTTTGCTTTTATATATATATATATATATATATATATATATATATATATATATATATATATATATATATATATATATATATATTTCAAGGCAAAAAGATCATTCACTTATTTTCATCGATCCTACACGTAGCGCATGCTTAGGCCGAAGCCGACTACGAGAATAAACTACTTAGGACTCGTTTTGTAAAATTAGAATCATAACATGGGGAGAAGACGGAATTAACTCTAATATTTACAAGGTCTATGGTGTAAAAGACGATGTTGATTTTTCAAAAAAGGGTACCTAAGACTAATCACACTCTATCCTAAACCTAAAAACTTTACTTATGGCTCAAAAAACTAACTAAAAACATGTTGTATTCATTTTTAGCAAAAAATTTTCTCAAGGCTAGGAAGTGGTGGAGAACTTAAGGATACACTGCACAAAATGACTCGTCAATCACATGTATTTTATTTAACGGCTAAACTACTAAAAGGGAAATAACTAAAAGATACTGAAAAATAAAGTATTGAAAAGGGAAATAACGGAAAAAGAAATAACGGAAAGGAAATAAAAGTGATAAAATGCTCCTCCCACACTTGAATTGGACATTGTCCCCAATGTTCCAAAACAAGTCTAGGTAGGAGATACCTGGTAAAACTAGTGAGGTCCACTAGTACCCTCGCCATCCTGAGGTGAACATCCGGAACGGCGGCTACGACTACGACGGCGGTGATCTCTATCGAGGCTAAACTGTGCCATGCGCTCAGTGAGAGCAGCATTTGCAGCTTGTAGCTCCCTAGTTCGACCAATCAATGTGCCTTGTGTGGCCTCCATTAATTGGAAGTGAGTAGCGAAGCTAGTATGCTGACGATGCTTCTGGTTCTGGAAAGCCAATTGACTTTCCATGATGGTAGTCAGAGAGCGGGCATTTTGAATTTGAGACGCCTGTATGAAAGCCATGTTGTCGGCAACCTGTTGCTGGATCATAGAAAGGAGGGTATCACGCCTCTCCTCTCTAGCCATATGCTCTCTCCACATGTCCTCAGTGACATGGAAGCTCGGGACGGTACCTGCAGGAGGGTTAGAAGAAGATGGTGCAGTGTGTGATGGTGTAAATCGAGGAGGTGACTCTATTTGAAAGTCATACTCGTCATCAGTGTTGTTCCCCTCCTCTAAAGGAACATTAGGAGGTAACGGACCAGTGAAAGCGAGAGCGCTTAAATCATAGGTCCAGTTACGCTCCAATCTAACGTCAGTGCGACGGGTACAGGGAAGGACAACACTTAGTACAACAACATTACCAATCATAAGGTAATAGCCACCTTCCCTTCTTGCTTTGCAGAGGCGCATATCTTTCAAAAATTTCAGGCCTGCAGTACGAGGAGGAAGTGGCTCTAAAGTAGCAACCTCGGTGGCCAAGTCAAGGGCACGAGCGATAGTAGTAACCAGGCCACCAAAAGAAATCGGTGCCCCCTTTTTTCGGAAATAGCTCATGTGAGCAATCATAAAGGGCACCGGGTTAATTTTGGTGTCGGTGAGGTATGCTTGCATAATAATTAATTCTTTAGCATTCACCTTGTTCGGGTTTTCCCGAGCAAATATGGTGGATGCTAAAAGGTATCGGAAGACACGGATGGCCAGATTATGGACACTCGAGGATAGCAGGCCATCAAAAGAATTTGCTTCTTGGTTTGTAAGTTTTTTCCAGAAAGCATAGCCAACGGTTGTCCATTATGTATCCAAGGGTGCTTCACAAATAGCACCTTCCCCAAAAGGCATCCCTAACAACTCAGCTAAACCGTCGGTGGAGTAACTATGTTCACGGTTAAACATTCTAAATTGTACCCCACCTAGGTACTAGCAGTGTTAGGTGTGACATTATAAATAAGTGAACTTAAAAACTCATATGTCAACCTTGGGTAGGTAGGTTCTTTTGCATAGAAAATATTATGCATGCCTATTTTATCTAATAAATAAAAAACACTATGATAAATACCTAAATTGTAGAGACAGTCTTCGTCAATATACCTGGTTGAGTAAATTGCCGTAGACTGTAGCTTTTCGAGCATCTTCCTTTGTGTGGATCCCGGTTTGCCGCTTCGAAGAGCATACCCATTGAAGTCCATTTTGATTGTTTTGAACGATTTGGAGAAAGAAAAATAGTATGGTGGAGGAAGAAAATAGTGATTTTTATAGATTTGGAAGGTTTGTAGTGGGAAAAGAAATATAATAGAGAATTAGTTGAAGTGGAGAAATTATGGAAGGTAAGGTATGAAAATGTGGGTAAAATGAGGAAGAAAATGGGGTTTAAATAGGAAAAAATGGAGTAAATGGTGAGTTTTCTGAAAAGTAGCCGTTTATTACCGTTGGAGGTCCGCGGGCACGGTCTCTCCCTCCGCGGGCGCGGCCTGGTGAATTTCTAGTTGGTCCGGATTTTGTTCTTTGGGCAATTGGGCTTCAAAAAAAATGGCTTGCTCTTGTCACTTGGGGTGTACCTAGCGTTTTAAGGTGAAAATATATATATATTTTTTTGTAAAATATATGTGTATATCATACACATATATTTTATTTTCTAGTTTTTGCAAAATAAAATAAAACAAGTTAAGAGAAAATAAAATAAACACACAATATATATGTAAATGTAAGTGAGTACGAAGTGCAACTGAACTGAAAAACAGAAAAAGTAAGTCTGAGAAATAAAATAAAAATAGTATAATAATAATAGCAATGGTGGATGTCTCATGATCAGATATCAACAAAGTCACGTCCTCGCAGCTCAGCCACCTGGCGTCTGAGCTCAGCAATCTCGTGTGTCAAATCGTCGATCTCGCCAGCATATGTGGAACCATCTAGCGCTACCTGTAGGATGAGATCAGCCACCTCCTGGCGAAGTGTAGCCATCTCAGCTCTCATGGCTGCCATCTGCGCTCTCATGTCGGGCTCCTGTAAGGTCAAGTTATTAGTATAAACAACGGTATGCTCAACCTCATGTGCAGGCGTGTACTTTGGAGTAGGATTCTCTGTAACCGGATCCTCAGTGATCGGGTCGTCTGACTCTGGCTCTGACTCTGGTGAATACTCTGGCTCTGGAAGGTCAGTGATGTCTATAATTGTCTCGCCCCAACCCTCTAAAGTGTAGTTCCAGTTTGCCCGGTTGGAGACACAGGTCATCTGTGGATCAGGCAGGGTGAAATAGTAGACAGTCTGATCATCAATAAGGAGCCTGTACTGATATGGATGAAAAGAAGCTCGGCGCATAAGGCCATGGTCTAAGCAGAAGCCAGTGTCAATGCGTGTACTGTCACAGTATGGTGTCAGGCGGAGTAACTGGCTATCCAAGCCCAGAGCAGATGCAATCAGTGTCACATTCCCACCAGCGTGTAAGTATCCCTCAGAGGATGATGCAGCCATATCTAGACTTTCTATCAAGAAAGCTCCACTCGCAATGGGACGCGACTGACTAGCGTAGTATAAAAATAGTATCTCATCTGCAGTCACTAAATGATCGCAATAGCTCCTCCTGAAGAAGGTATGACAAAGAATCATCTCAAAGTACCTGAAAGCTGGGTTATGAATCCTCTTAGACATTTGCTCAGATGGGTCGAGGCTGCCCCCGTCGGTAATAGCTCTCCAGAATCTGTCTATATCACTGCTCATGAAATACCCTAGAGGAAGCTCAAGAATGGCAGTAAGTGCAGTCTCGAATCTAAGAAGATATCCAAACTGTCTCAAAGTAAAAGAATACTCTGCTCCGAACATGTGAAAACTAATCCGCCCACGGTCCTCTCTGGTGCCAACATAGGGCTCATACTCCAGTGAGTTGAGGAACTCCAAGGTGAGGTTCCTGTAGGTCACGTGGATCTCGTCAGCATATGCATCCCAACTGACTTGATGGCACAGATAACGGATATTGGCCTCAATGCCTAGTGCATCCATGCAAGCAGAATCAGGGTATCTAGTCGGAAGCATCGGTCGAGCAAACAGTGTAGCAAATCGCTCCCTCTGAGCGTCGTCTCTGAAGATGACATCGAGTCCATCAACGAAATCCATCTGAAAAAGTTGATATAAGAGCACTCGGTCCTGAAAAAGATAGATGAGTCAGTCCAAAATTACAAATTTAATTAAAATTTAAAAAATTAAAGAAAAAAATTCGTGGGTTGCCTCCCACGCAGCGCTTTGTTTAACGTTGTTAGCTTGACGATAAGATCTCACTTTTCACGTTGGGATTGGTAGGTCTATCAGAGTCTGACTAGAGTAGTCAATAGGCAGGTCACCTCCTCTATACAACTTCAGTCGTTGTCCATTTACCACGAAAGTAGTGCTTGAGTTATTCTTGATTTCTACAGCTCCTGATACTAACACTTTTGATACCTCAAATGGACCTGTCCATCTTGAACGTAGCTTGCCAGGAAAAAGTCATAATTTGGAATTAAACAGAAGAACAGGATCGCCTACGTTGAATTCTTTCTTATTAATTTTCTTGTCGTTCCATATCTTTGTTCTTTCTTTATAGATGATGGCATTCTCATAAGCATTTAGGCGGAGTTCTTCCAACTTATGTATGTCCAGAATTTGTTTCTCTCCAGCTCTTAGGTAGTCTAAATTCAAGGATTTTATAGCCCAATAGGCTTTGTGTTCTAACTCGAAAGGTAAGTGGCAGGATTTTCCATAGACCAATTGATATGGGGTAGTTCCAATAGGGGTTTTGTAAGCTGTTCTATAGGCCCAAAGTGCATCTTTCAGCTTTCCGGACCAATCCTTTCTGGATATTGACATGGTTTTTTCTAGGATTTGCTTGATTTCCCTATTAGATACCTCCACTTGGCCACTGGTTTGAGGGTGATATGGTGTTTCTACTCTATGTTTGACTCCGTATTTGTTTAAAAGTTTATTGAATATCTTGGATATGAAGTGAGATCCTCCATCACTTATGACTAGACGGGGTGTTCCAAATCTAGGGAATATGATGTTCTTAAACAATTTGATCACTACTCTCGTGTCGTTTGTGGGGGCCGCTATTGCTTCTATCCACTTGGACACATAGTCAACTGCCACAAGAATATATTTATTTCCCATTGATGATGGAAAAGGCCCCATGAAATCTACACCCCATACGTCAAAGAGTTCTACCTCTTGAATATTTCTTAATGGCATTTCGTCACGCCTTGAAATGTTCCCAGTGCGTTGACACCGGTCACACTTGGTGATGTAAGTGTGGACATCTCTCCATAAAGTTGGTCTGTAAAGGTCTGCTTGAAAGATTTTGGCACATGTCTTTGATGTGCTTGCGTGTCCACCATAAGGCGCGACATGACAATGTTTGATGACGCTTTCCACTTCCTTCTCTGGAACACATCATCTAAAGATGTTGTCTATTCCTCTTTTGAACAAGAGTGGTTCGTCCCAATAAAAGCTTTTAATGTCATTGAAGAACTTTTTCTTTTGTTGAAAACTTAAGTCTGGGGGTATGATGTCAACAGCTAGATAGTTCACAATGTCTGCGTACCAAGGTACGTTTCTTATCATTGAGACTTTTTCCAGTTTAAATTCTTTATAGGTTTCAGAGTCATCCTCGCTCATTGTGTTTATCCTAGCTATCAGTCTGTCGTAAGTGAAGTGATCGTCTATTGGTATTAGATCTGGTTTCAAATGTTCTAGGCTAGATAGATGATTGGCTACTAAATTCTCAGTGCCTCTCTTATCCTTAATGTCCAAGTCAAATTCTTGGAGTAAGAGAATCCACCTGAGCAATCTCGGCTTAGCGTCTTTTTTATTTAACAGATATCGGATTGTTGCATGATCAGTATAAACTACAATCTTAGCTCCTACTAAATAAGATCGGAACTTATCGATTGAGAATACTACAGCTAGCAATTCCTTCTCTGTAGTTGTGTAGTTAAGTTGGGCGATATCTAGGGTTCTACTGGCATAGTAAATGACATGTAATTTCTTGTCTTTTCTTTGCCCTAAGACAACCCCAACTGCATAGTCACTAGCATCGCACATGATTTCAAATGGTTGCTCCCAGTCAGGGGGTTAAATGACAGGAGCTGAAATCAGTGCTTGTTTTAGAATGTTGAAGGCTTCAAGACAGTTCTCATTAAAGTCAAATTCAGCATCTTTCATAAGAAGGTTAGTTAAGGGTTTTGTTATTTTGGAGAAGTCTTTTATAAAGCGTCGGTAGAATCCAGCATGTCCTAGAAAACTTCATACTTCCCTAACGGTTTTAGGTGGGTTGAGGTTCTCTATAACTTCTATTTTGGCTTTGTCAACTTCTATCCCTGTCTCGAAGATGATATGCCCTAAAACTAGTCCTTCGTTGACCATAAAGTGACACTTCTCCCAATTCAACACAAGGTTCACTTCCACACATCTTTCTAAGATTTTCTCAAGGTTCGAGAGACAATTTTTGAAATCGAATCCACATACAGAAAAATCATCCATGAATACTTCCATAATTCCGTCGAGATAGTCCGCGAAAATGGACATCATACAACATTGGAAGGTGGCAGGTGCATTACAAAGTCCAAAGGGCATCCGCCTATAGGAAAACGTTCCATAGGGACAGGTGAATGTAGTTTTTTCTTGGTCCTCTGGGTGAATAGGGATTTGGAAAAATCCGGAATATCCATCTAGATAACAGAAATACGAATGCCTAGCTAGACGTTCGAGCATCTGATCTATAAATGGAAGTGGGAAAAGATCTTTCCTAGTCGCCTTATTTAGCTTTCTGTAATCGATGCACATACGCCATCCTCCTTCTGTTCGTTTTGCTACTTTGTCTCCCTTATCATTTTCAACAACCGTGATGCCTCCTTTCTTCGGCACCACATGTACAGGACTTACCCACTCACTATCTGATATCTGATATATTATACCAGCTTCCAGTAACTTAAGAACTTCTTTCTTAACTACATCACTCATTATAGGATTTATTCTTCTCTGATGCTCTCTAGAGGGTTTTGAATTTTCTTCTAGTATAATCCGATGCATGCATACAGACGGGCTTATCCCTTTCAAGTCAGAGATTTTATATCCTAATGTTGAAGGGTATCTTCGCAAGGTATCTAAGAGTTGATTTGTTTCATTTTGGCCTAGAGTGGCGTTAATTATAACTGGGTGATTCATCTCTTCGTCCAAAAACTCATATCTTAGATTCTTGGGTAGTTCTTTGAGTTCTAGAGATGGCTTTTTAAGACACGGCATAGGATCGGGTGTAAGAGCTAAACATTCAAAGAGGTTGTCATTAATGTAAGGTTCTTTATATCCATCATCCTCTAGAATGGGTGTTGGTGGTAGTTTAATTAAGGATTCATCTTGCTCAAGTTCGTTTAGGCATTCATCAATGATGTCGATTGCATAACATGCATCTCCTATCACAGGTGCCATGAGGAATTTAGAGAGGATAAATTCTATCTTTTCATCTCCTACTTCGAAGGTAAGTTTTCCTTTCTTAACATCGATTATAGCTCTGGCGGTTGACAAGAATGGTCTTCCTAAGAGAATCGGGATTTCGCCATCTTCTTTAATATCCATTACCACGAAATCGGTTGGGATATACAACTGACCTATTCTAACTGGTATATCCTCTAATATCCCTGTGGGGTACTTGACAGATCTATCAGCTAGTTGTAAAGACATTTTGGTTGGTTGTAGTTCTTCTAAGTTTAACCTCTTGCAGACTGCCAAAGGCATTAAGCTTACGCTTGCTCCTAGGTCTAAGAAAGCTTTGTCGATCATATGATTTCCTAGGATGCAAGGAATAGAAAAACTTCCAGGATCTTTGTCCTTTTTTGCAAGTTTATTTTCAGAGATGGAATGACATTCTAGGGGTTTAGGATTGTCGAGTCTATGTTTGTTTGACAGGATGTCTTTTAAGAATTTAGCATATGATGGTATTTGGGTAATCGCTTCGGTAAAGGGAATCTCTACATGGAGTTTCTCTATTACTTTGATGAATTTTTGGTATTGGCTTTCTATCTTGGTTTGTTTAAGTCTTTGTGGGTATGGTATTGGAGGTTTATAGGGTGGAGGTGGTGTATAAGTTTTATCTTTCGATTCTTCCACCTGGTTATGTTGGGTTCTTGGTTCCTCTGGTTTCTCTACTTGGTCCTCAGGTATGCTATCTTTTTTTGGTTTTTTGGGTACGCACATCGTTGGAAGTTTTAGTCCATCGTAAGCGGTTCCACTTCTTAGAGTGATAGCATTCGCTTGTCCTTTAGGATTAGGTTGAGTTTGTCTAGGGAATTGTCCTCCAGGTGTGGTTTGCGTGGCTTGTGTTTGAGCTACTTGCGAGATCTGAGTCTCGAGCATGTTATGATGGGTGATCATTTGTTCAAATTTAGTTGCTAGTTGTGTTACTAGTTTGTTTGTATGGGCGTTTTGGTTCATAAATTCTTTGTTTTGCTGAGTCTGGGTTGCGATAAAAGTATCTAGGGTTTCCCTAAGATTTGGTCTTTGTGGCACAGCTTGCATAGGTTGGTTTGATTTTTGAGGTTGAAAACCTTGCGGTCTGGGTGTTCCAGGATGTTGGATTGGATTGTTGTTTTTATAGGAAAAATTCGGGTGATTCCTCCATCCAGGGTTATAGGTGTTCAAGAACGGGTTTCCTTGGGTGTAATTGACTTGTTCTGAGCTAGACTCATTCAACATGTAACAATCTGAAGTTGGATGTCCTTGGGTTCCACAGAGTTCGCATTCCGAGTGGAGTGCAGCTACTGTGGCAGGGTTTTGGGTTATGTTATCTACTCTTAAGGCTAGGGCGTCCATTTTAGCTTGCATCATGTTCATGATACTTATCTCATGCACCCCTCCTTGGGTCTCCTTCTTCTCCACTATCGCTCATTCTGCCCCCCATTGGTAATTGTTTTGGGCCATATCTTCGATCAGGGCACAAGCTTCAGGGTAAGGTTTGTTCATCAGCGCACCACCTGCGGCGGCATCGATATACATTTTGGTGTTATAATGGAGTACATTATAGAAGGTGTGAATGATCAACCATTACTCTAGGCCATGGTGTGGACAAGCTCTTAAAAGGTCTTTATATCTTTCCCAAGCTTCAAATAGAGATTCTCCCTGGTTTTGGGTGAATCTAGTGATCAGGTTTCTAAGAATAGCGGTTTTTCTAGGGGGAAAATACCGGGCAAGGAACACTCTTCTAAGGTCCTCCCAAGTTGTTATCGAATTTGCAGGGAGGGAATCTAACCAAACGTGAGCTTTCCCTCTTAGAGAGAATGGAAACAATCTTAGGCGTATTGCTTCAGATGTGGCACCATTTGCTTTGAGGGTGTCGGCTAATTGGATAAATGCCTTCAAGTGTTGATTCGGGTTCTCGGTAGAGAGACCAGTGAATTGGTTTTGTTGAACTAATTGTAATAGCGAGGGTTTTAGTTCGAAGTTGTTAGTTGTTATAGCTGGATTTACTATACTAGAACTAGGTTCCTCGTTAGATGGTTGGGCAAATTCCTTAAGTGGTCTTTGATTATGGTCTTCGGACATAGCTTTCTTCAAGTTTCGTATAAAGAGACGGGCTCGAGCGAAACATTCAGGTTCTACTAAAGGATCTATTAGGTTACCGGTGCTACGATTTCTACGCATCTACCGGCTAAATAAGTAGCCTTAGTCTAAACGGGATAACAAAAAGGGTACGAAATTTGGCAAAGTTGGTCCCCGGCAACGGCGCCAAAAACTTGATGGGCTTTTACTGTATAGTCTAAATTATAACTTCAAGTGCACAGCCTATCAAAGTAATATATAAGATTATCGAACCACAAAGACCAATTTTCAATCTATCGACTTTATTGTTAAGGTGTTTATCTAAGGCAGATCAGTAAGGGATTGAGTTCAGTATAGGGAAATGAAAGTGAATAAAATTAAAGAGATAAAACAAACGGGATCGAATGTAAATCACGAGATCAGACAGTGTCCTAGCATGCATTTATAGTATTTACTTTTGGGCAATATTTTCCATTTATAGCAAAGAACTGTTTAACAGGAACTTGTAGCTTTCGCATACTAAGAACCGAGTTTACTCTTTAAATTAAATTCCTTTATTTTCACTTATAAAGGGTGCCTAACGCGTTAAAGAAGTAAACCTATTTTTAAGAAACAAGTTATTTTGACTTAGTGAAAAAGTGTTTTAATTTGGAAAACTTAACTTAAAGAGGTCCTTGGCTTTTGACCAAGAATCATATTTTAATCCCACAAACGCGTCCGCAAATAGTTTCAAAATTGTTTTCTAAAATTATATCAAGTAATCCTACTTAACCAAACGAACTGCTTTCGCTCTTTTCGTTTGGTCAAGAACTAATCTGGCTTAATCTCAAGTATGGATGGCTTTCGATCTTACCCATAAACTTTTAAACACATTTAAACCAGTATTAAAAACTAAAACATCCCAAAGGTATTTCTATTAGCATGGCATGCAGAACATAGTTATGATTCAATCCTTACATTCTAACCCTAATAAATTTAGCTAGACATGGTAAGCATTTAAAGTCTATAAAACATGTAGACTATGATAAGAGCGTTTAGAGTCTATAAAACATGTAGACTATGGTAAGGGCATTTAGAGTCTATAAAACGTGTAGACTATGGTAAGAGCATTTAGAGTCTATAAAACGTGTAGACTATGGTAAGAGCATTTAGAGTCTATAAAACGTGTAGACTATGGTAAGAGCATTTAGAGTCTATAAAACATGTAGACTATGGTAAGAGCATTTAGAGTCTATAAAACGTGTAGACTATGGTAAGAGCATAAAATAAATGAAAGCAATTAAATTAGAACCTTGCTCCAATTGAAGGCTTGAATCTGATACAATTCGTGGAAATGTAAAAGATAGTATGATAAACTTCAACCAAAGTGCTCCGAACTTGAATACAAACTCGCACACTCAAGTGTGATAACTTCCCGATGTGAGAAGATTATCACTTTACAAAGTAGTAATATATGCCTAAGCAGTAACTTGACTAGATCTAAGTTTGCATCTAAGTTTGGATGAAAACGAAAATGAAATGAACTTGCTATTTATAGAAGATCCTGAAACTCTGTAAAGACGAGCATGCCTCTCAACTCCTTTTGAGTGGGAAATGGTTTGTGAAGGCCGCGGGTGCGGCCACCCTCCCCGCGGGCGCGGTGTGTGAAAATGGAGAGATCGTAGGAACGTGGCAGTTGGCCCCTGGGTGAAAGTGCGCCATGTAAGCGCGTTCCCTGTAGTCGTCGCGGAGCTGGACGCCATGTATGTATTTTCTTGGAAAAACCCTATTTTTCTGGCGTTTTTGCTCGTTTCTTCTCTGAAGGCTCTGAAAGGACACGTGACCTGAAAACAAAGGAAACAAGGGCATAATACTAGAAAAACAATGATAAAACTAAGGAAAACATGTGATATTCGAGTCAGAAACATAGTGCGATTTGGTGTTATCAAACGGCGATCCACTTCTCCGGCCAATTACAATTCGTATCAGGTTTCATTTTTGTCGTTTGTCTCCTACTCACGATATTAGAATTAACTCTTTTCCTTCCTACATTCATCCTTTGTCCCTCATCTCTCTCTCCACTCCAAAACCCTTCTTTCTCCTCAATATTCTTCTTTGTTCGTTTTGTTTCTTATCTTCTCCTTCTCTGATCTACAGATCCATCACTTTTGAGCCATCACTTAGTCTCCACAAAAATGAGCCTTCTTAACATACTATATATGATTGGATTGGAAGATAAAGCTAGGAACTCAAAAGTCATGTGCATGTGTGAGCAAATTTCTGGAGGTAAAGTTAGGGTTTTGCTTTTATCTATTTTGATTGAAATCGCTCCTCTAACTTTTGAGCATTTGGTCTCGCGATTTGAGGAAAACATAATCTTATTTAACAAACCCTAATATCAAATCCTCAATATATCTTTGGCAATTGATTTTGAACTTGTTTTTCTATTTAGTACGTTGAGTCGTGAATTTTTTGGTCCACTGGTTTTGAATTGCAATGTTAAGTTTGTATGTTGTGGTATAATCTACCATGGAATACGTTAGGATGTATGAATATTTAAAGTGAACATAGTATTAATGTACGTTTAGATACTTTCATAGATATTTTAAACATTATTTTTGTAGTTTAATTTAGGGGTGTGTCTTCTTTTTCTGTTGAGATCTGTAGCCACTTTTGTTTCCAGTTCCTAAAAGGCTTTATTCTTTAATAACAAAAGAAATTGTATTGAGGCATATTTAGAGTTTGTTTTTTTACTTCATCTAATTTTTTAAGTATTTTACTAAGTTATTTTTTGGGGATCGGTTGCTATATTATGTTTTAAACGGGAGAGTTTCAATTCAAGAGCTGGCTTTAAAAGTGGCATTTAGATTGTGTGGAACATCCAAAGAGGCTAAAAAAGTATCAGTTGATGCCAATTTTATGGCAGATTTTGTTAAGTTTTTGAACGTAATGATTCCTTAATGCTTATCTTCTTTTTCAGCATACACATGTCAAAGGATACTTCGATGCTTATAATCCAAATTGCTTTGCTTCACCTCTTGGAATATACATCAATCAAATTAAGGTGAGGATATGTTTGTAATATATTGTTGGATAGTCATACTAAAGTTAACATTAAACCCGTGATTGAAAATTTGTGTGTGTACTGTATTGTTTAACTTGATTTTTCTAAATTTTCCTTTTATGATCAGCACCTGACATAATGTTTCATTTTTACAAAAAAATATTACAAGGATTATTGTGAAATAAAATTTCCTTGATGTAATTATCAAACTATCTCTATCCCATGAAATTAATTGATCTTATTCTCCATGTTGTATACAGAATCAAAACTACATTGAATGTGGACCTATATCTAACAAAGCCTTTTTGATGGTACACTTGCTTGCTGATGCATAGAAGTACAATTAGTAGTTACTATGAAGACTTTTATTTTTATATTAGATTCTTACTGCCCTTAAAAAAAAGGATTCATGATTTTTTCTATTCAAAATCCTTTGGCCTTTAATTCTTAAATTGCATATCCCTTGGTTATTGTTGTTGTATTATATATATACTTTGATTTATCACAAAAAGAGGTACGTTTAAAGTGTTAATTATATGATCCGAATAAAAAACTGCATAATTTTATAATTTAACTGAGTCTATATGATTTTTAGGTACCTTTTCAAGGGTCACAACAAGTGAGCCAGAAAATCGTTGGCGTACCACCCAAGAAAAGGGTTCCTACTAGATTTTTCCCTCGATACCGGCAGTGTCTTGAAACAATAGTGGGAACAATATATTTGATGGATGGTGGTATTCGTCAAATGGATATGGATCAAGGTATCTTTGGTTTTCCTTGCACCAAAATAATTGGACATGAGGACGTGGAAGAGATTTTCCGTTATAACTTAGGATTTGTTTTATTATTTCTCGGATATTTCATATAATTTTTTACTTTTAACTAAATCATGCATATTATGTTTTGTTATGTAGTACTTCGATGAATACAAATGTGCATATTACACGAAACTTCAGTTGGAAGAAATCAAAGAGGAATTGTGTCAATATTTTATTGAGCAGAGAATCATATAAGGTATGAATACATTATTATGTGAAAAGTGTTATGAATACGTTACATGTGTACATGGAATACCATATTGACCGTGTTATTATGTTCAAACCTCGCAGGACCAGGACCTTAATACATAATTGATCGTGTTTCTTTCATACATTAGGACTGGTTTAGTTGTTGTTAGGGTTGATTTTGTAAGACTGATTTTGAGTTAAAATGCTGATAACAATGGTTTTTATATATTTTGAGGTACAAAAATGGTGTATATATTTTTTGGATTACAATGGTATACAATGCATTATCGCGGTTTATGAATTACAGGTTATGGCAACTGGTTTATATAAATAATATGCTGCAAACAATGCAGGTATATGAATTATATAAATTATACCTCTAAAAAAAACACCCTATGAAAGCGCTTTTTCAAGAAAAACGCTACCTTAGGTAACCTATGAAAGCGCTTTTTCACAAAAAGTGTTGTCTAAGGTAAACATATGACAACGCTTTTCCAGGAAAAAGCGCTGCTAAAAGACCACCTATGAAAGCGCTTTTCCAGAAAAAAGCGTTGCTAAAAGCCTACCTAAGACAATGCTTTTCCAGAAAAAAGCGCTGCTAAAAGAAAACTTATGAGAGCGCTTTTCCAGAAAAAAACGCTGCCTTAGGTAGACCAATGAAAGCGCTTTTCATTAAACAAAAAGCGCTGCTAAAACCTATAGCAGCGCCACCTTAGAAAGCGCTTTTAAGCGCATTTAAAGGCCAAAAAAAGCGCTTTCGTAGGTATTTTTTGGCGTAGTGTATGACCCTATTCCCATGAGCTATGCAGAGCTACTACCAGCATTGATTCAGAAGAAGTTGGTCCAGACACGACCACCTCCAGCTGTACCATCACCATTTCCTTGGCATTACAAAGTAGACCAGACGTGTGCCTTTCATCAGGGAGCAACATGGCATAGTGTTGCAAATTGTTATCCTTTGAGGACTGAAGTGCAAAGGTTGGTGAAGTCTGGGATTCTATCTTTCAAAGACATGGGACCTAATGTGAAAGACAATCCTCTACCCAAGCACGGTGGAGTGAATGCTGTAAATATGATGGTCGATTGTCCAGGTGACTTCCGGATTTTTGACATTAATCAGGTTAGAGGGGATTTAGTGAAGATGCACGCAGACCGCTATGAATTCAGTTATTACACACATGACCATGCCGATTGTGCTATTTGCAGTATAAACATACAAGGTTGCGAGAAGATAAAGGCTGATTTACAGGAGATGATGGATGAAGGTTTAATCCATATAATCATGCCTATGGCAGAATATGAAGATGAAGTGAATATGGTTTCTGGATGTCCGAGTGAATTCAGAATTTTTGATGTGGAGCATTTGAATGAGGATCTCGTGCAATTGCATTCTACCTTCTGCCGTACTGCTCGTTAGGTGGAACACCAATATGGATCTTGCATAGTTTGCTGTCGAGACCCCCGAGGATGTTCTATTGTGAGAGAGGGTGTTCAATTGTTGTTAGACAATGGAACTATCCAGATCACAGGTCAGAGAGATGATTATCACGAGATTGATATGGTTGAAATTTGTTTGATGGAAGAAGAGTCAGAGGGAAAGTATGCCTCCATGGATGAGTATTTCTCTTCAGACAAAGATTTGTTTGCCGGAAATGATCTTTTGATGGCTGATTGTGTTGAGGAAGGGGTAAACGTCATTGTACCTTGTTTTGGTGCACCCGCTCATCTTGAGGTGGAGTACTATAACAAACCAGTTGTTACCCTATTAGTAATTAGTCTGCCAAGTCCTGTTCCCTATAAATCAGATAAGGTTGTACCTTACAAATACAACGCTACAATCTTATAAGATGGGGTGGAAGTTCCCATCCAGCCAATGCCAGATTTTGGAAATATAGCTGATAATAGCAGGGTGACCCGTAGTGGTCGTGTGTTTGCACCGGTTGTACAAAGAGATGTTGTTGCTGGAAAGAAAACTGTTGAGAATGATGAGCCTAAGAAGGCTGCAGGAGAGACTAGTGTAGCTACATTAGAGAAAGAAGTGGATGATATTTTGAAGATAATTAAGATGAGCGACTACAGAATTGTAGATCAGCTATTACAGACTCCTTCAAAGATATCCATCCTAGCTTTATTGATGAATTCCTCCGCTCATAGAGAATCACTAATGAGAGTACTAGACCAAGATTTTGTGGAGAGTGACATGCCATTAGATCAATTCAGCAACGTAATTGGAAACATTACGTCATGTAACAACTTGAGTTTCTGCGATGATGAGTTACCAGATGAAGGGGGGAATCACAACCTGGCCCTCCACATATCTATGAACTGCAAGAATGATTCGATGTCCAATGTGCTAATTGATAACGGATCCGTGTTGAATGTTATACCAAGGAGTACTCTCATGAAGTTGAAATACCAAGGAACACCTATGCGCCCGAGTGGCATCATTGTGAAGGCTTTTGATGGGTCGAGGAAATCTGTCATCGGTGAAGTGGACTTACCCATCTATATTGGACCACATTTGTTCTTGATAACCTTCTAGGTTATGGACATTATTCCCGCATACAGTTGTTTGCTAGGACGGCCATGGATACACGAAGCAGGGGTTGTCACTTCAACTCTACATCAGAAGCTAAAATTTGTGCGTGAAGGGAAGGTAGTGATCATAAATGGGGAGCAGGCGTTGTTGATATCCCATCTATCCTCTATCAGTATTGTAGAAGCGGATGAGGCTGTTGCTGGAACCCATTTCCAAGCCCTATCCATTGACAACACAAGGAGAAATGAGAATTTAGTGGTTTCGCTGAAGGACGCGCAGCAGGTTGTGCACAACGGTCATAATGCAGTTTGGGGACGACTTGTGGATCCACCCGTGAACAAAACAGAGTTGGTTTGGGTTTCTCTTCGAAGAATGGAAAAGGCGAAATTTTGAAGTCAAAATCTTCTGTGAACAGTTATCATGATGTTTTCCGCAGCGGAGGCTACCTCCATCCAATTGGTTCTTGAATTAATGTTGTTGAAGAGGATGAAGCAGAGCAGGAAGTACCAAATTATGTGACGCATGGAGTTCGAGTTCAGAACTAGGTCACCATTGATGTTCCTTCTTGCATACATGTTTCAAAGTAATTTGTTTTGTTAATTTGTTTCTTTCTTTTGAAAAGCTTTCACTCTGCCCAAGGTGGAAGTATTAATGTTGTAGGGCTTATCTGTTTGCTATAACTTTTAAGATCATTAATAAAAGTTGTCTTTGCTTCCAAATTATGTCTTTTATTTTCTCATTTTTCCTAGGAAATGGTAAATAAATAAAAAAACCTTTTCAAAATATATAATAACTGAAAATTAATCTGCATGATCACTTGTTATATGTGTCAGTTTCTAAAAGCAATCATAAATCACATGTGCAGATTAATTAAAAAAACCCGTTGAATACAATGACCCTGCACCCTCTCCCAACTTTGATTGTCCTGTGTTTGAGGCTGAAGAAGAAGATTATGATGAGATTCCAGAAGAGGTCTCACGGTTGCTTGAGCACAAGGAATATACTATTCAGCCATATAAAGAGCCTTTGGAAGTGGTTAATTTGGGTTCAGAAGAAGATCCGAAGGAAGTCAAGATTGGAGCATCATTGCATCCTGATGTGAAGAGCGGGTTGATTGAGCTGTTGAAAGAGTATGTGGATATTTTTGCTTGGTCTTATCAAGATATGCATGGTCTAGATACAGACATTGTCGAGCATCATTTGCCGTTGAAGCCAGAGTGTCCGCCAGTTAAACAAAAGTTGAGAAGAACCCACCCGGATATGGCAGTAAAGATCAAAGAGGAGGTCCTAAAGTAGATTAATGCTGGTTTTCTTGTGACATCAGTGTATTCTCAATGGATTGCCAATATTGTCCCAGTGCCGAAAAAAGACGGAAAGGTCCGCATGTGCGTAGATTACAGAGATCTAAATAAAGCTAGTCCAAAAGATGATTTTCCATTGCCTCACATTGACATGTTAGTGGATAGCACAACAAAATTCAAAGTATTCTCGTTCATGGACGGATTTTATGGGTATAATCAAATAAGAATGGCTCTAGAGGACATGGAAAAAACCACGTTTATCACACCCTGGGGAACATTCTGTTACAGAGTGATGCCCTTCGGGTTGAAGAATGCTAGTGCAACGTACCAGAGGGCTATGACAACCCTATTCCATGATCCGATGCACAAAGAAATCGAAGTATATGTTGATGATATGATTGCCAAATCCCAGACTGAAGAAGGGAATATAGATGATTTGTTGAAGTTGTTTCAGTGTTTGAGGAAATATCGTCTCTGCTTGAATCCAAATAAATGCACCTTCGGTGTTCGATCGAGGAAGTTGTTGGGTTTCATTGTTAGCCAGAAAGGAATTAAAGTTGACCCTGATAAAGTCAAAGCAATTCAAGAAATGCCAGCACTAAGAACTGAAAAGCAAGTCAGAGGTTTCCTCGGGCGTTTGAATTATATTTCCAGATTCATTTCCCACATGACTGTAACGTGTGAACTGATCATTAAGTTGTTAAAGAAAGATAAAGGTTGTGTGTGGATGGATGACTGCCAAAGGGCATTTGAGAGTATTAAGGAATATCTGCTTGAACCTCCTATCTTGCTCCCTCCCGTAGAAGGAAGATCGTTGATTATGTATCTAACAGTGTTAGATAAATCCATGGGTTGTATTCTGGGACAACAGGATGAAACAGGGAAGAAGGAGTTCACCATTTATTATCTCAGTAAAAAATTCACTGATTGTGAGTCGCGGTATTCCATGCTGGAAAAACATGTTGTGCTTTGGCCTGGGCGGCAAAGCGTTTGTGGCAGTATATGTTGAATCACACCACTTGGTTGATCTCCAAAATGGATCCAATCAAGTATATTTTTGAGAAGCCTTCTCTTACTGGGAAAATTTCCCGCTGGCAGATCTTGTTATCTGAATATGATATCAAGTACCACACTCAAAAGGCTATTAAAAGTAGTGTGTTGGCAGATTACTTTGCTCACCATTCGGTGGAGGATCATCAGTCTGCAGAATATGAATTCCCCGATGAGGATGTGATGTTCGTGAAATTGAAAGATTGTGATGAACCATTGCCTGAGGAAGGCCCTGACCCTGAATCTCGTTGGAGTGTGATATTTGATGGAGCTGTGAATGCTTATGGTAAAGGAATTGGTGTTGTGATTGTCACTCCTCATGGATCACACATTCCTTTTACTGCAAGGTTAACATTTGATTGCACTAATAATGTGGCAGAATATGAAGCTTGCATCATGGGTCTTGAGGAAGCTATTGATCTCAGAATCAAGATTCTGGATGTGTATGGTGATTCAGCCTTGGTAATAAATCAGATTAAAGGAGAATGGGACACTCGTCACCCTGGCTTAATCCCTTACAAAGATTATGCTAGAAGATTATTACCCTTCTTCAATAAAGTTGAATTCCATCACATTCCTAGAGATGAAAATCAAATGGCGGATGCTCTAGCAACTCTGGCTTCCATGTACCAAGTAAATGTTTGGAATGATATACCCCTAATTACAGTTTGACGGCTAGTTAGGCCCGCTCATGTGTTTACGACAGAGGAGGTAGAAGATGAAAAGCCTTGGTACTATGATATCAAGCATTTTCTTCAGACTCAAGAATACCTGGTTGGTGCGTCGAGGAAGGATAGAAAGACACTGAGAAGATTGGCAGGCAGTTTCTTCCTCAGTGAAAATGTGTTATACAAGAGAAATTATGACATGGTACTGCTCAGATGCGTGGATAGACACGAAGCCGACATGTTGATGCATGAGATCCATGAAGGTTCATTTGGCACTCATGCTAATGGATATTTGATGGCTAAAAAGATGCTAAGGGCAGGTTATTATTGGTTGACAATGGAATCTGGCTGTTACAAATTTGCAAATAAGTGCCATAAATGCCAGATTTATGCAGGTAAGATCCATGTGCCTCCGACACTTCTCAATTTGATTTCCTCCCCATGGCCTTTCTCTATGTGGGGTATTGACATGATTGGGATGATAGAACCAAAAGCTTCAAATAGACACTGTATCATCTTGGTAGCAATTGACTACTTTACCAAATGGGTAGAGGCTGTTTCATATGACAATGTCACCAAATAGGTGGTTGTGTGTTTCATCAAAAATAATCTTATATGTCGGTGTGGTGTGCCGAGCAGAATCATCACTGATAATGGCTCGAATTTGAACAACAGAATAATGACAGAACTATGTGAAGAATTCAAGATTGTCCATCACAATTCCTCTCCGTACAGGCCAAAGATGAATGGGGTTGTTGAAGCTGCTAATAAGAATATCAAGATAATTATCCAGAAAATGGTTGTCACTTATAAAGATTGGCATGAAATGCTCCCTTTTGCTCTGCATGGATATCGAACATTTGTTCGCACTTCAACAGGAGCAACCATGTTCTCCCTAGTGTATGGAATGGAAGTTGTACTCCCTGTCGAGGTAGAGATTCCCTCGTTGTGTGTGATAATGGAAACCAAGTTGACAGAGGCCGAATGGATCTAGAACAGGTTTGACCAATTGAATTTGATTGAAGAGAAGAGGATGACAGCTTTATGTCATGGGCAATTATATCATAAAATAATGAAGAAAGCATTTGATAAAAAGGTCAAACCTCGTGAATTCAGAGAAGGCGACCTCGTGCTCAGGAAGATCATGTCTTTCAACACTGACTATAGGGGCAAGTGGACTCCCAATTTTGAAGGCCCGTATGTTGTCAAGAAAGCCTTATCTGGTGGTGCATTAATTCTTGAAACTATGGATGGCGAGGAGTTCTCATGTCCCTTGAATGTTGATGCAGTCAAGAAATACTTCACCTAAAGAAATAAAAGAACAGCTCGCTAAGTTGAAAACCCGAAAGGGAGGATTAGGCAAAAAGGAGCGTCTCGGTAGGCCAAAAACCCGAAAGGGAGGTCTAGGCAAAAAATAAGAGACATAAACAGAATAAATTTCCCGCTAAGTTGAAAACCCGCAAGGGCAGCTTAGGCAAAAGTTAGGGATTTTTTCTTGGCAAGTAACTACGTCAGACAAGACTTGATCGTTGAAGCAAAAATCTTCTTGGATCCTCACCATACTTCAACAAAAGCTGCTGCTCAGGATTTCAAAAGTTGTCAGGGGGGATAGTGGTCATTGTATCTCAATGTATCTTTTCCATTATGTATTACCATTTCCCAAACTTTGTAATCATCCATGGAGTCTAGCCATTTGCATACTACCATTCTATTAATGAAATTCGAGCTTTTACCCAATTCTTTGTGTTCTTATTTTTATTTAGCTTGCAAAGACTTCATTTATTACTGATAATAACTGTTAAAGCAAAAAGATTAAAAAAGCAAAATTAACTTTTCAAAAAAAAGAAGAGATCTTTACAATTTAATTTACTTTGGGATTTGTGATGAAACAATGACAACAAGAATGGTGATCCCAAGAATGAACAAACTCCAATTGTTTTAAGAAGATTTATTCCCTTCATGAAGGTTTTCTCAGGACATTATGCTAGTGTGCGCAATCTATATGTGTTTCTCAGATAGTTAAAGACGATATCAGTGGGTGCAAGGTACAATATTGGGTTTTTGATCCCATTATCCCCAGTCAAGTCTTGTTTTGCTTTTGATTTTGGGTTTGCATGGTCAGAAGCCTCCGTCCTAGATTCCCCAACAAGTCTTCCCTCAAATAATGAAAGGTTTTATTCCCTTAGTGTGCTGAGATGTTGCTCTTTTTGCAGTATTGGCATTAATGTTGACTTCTTGATTTCACGGGAAAGTTATCGCATGGCATATCTTGTTGGAATGAGTGTTCGTGATGAAAATTTTCAATCCGCAGTTTTCTCCAAGGAGGTAGGCTTAAATCCCCCAGTGAGGTTTGGTTGTTTCGGCATTAGTCTGCTTTATTTGAGGCTGGCCTTGCAATCTCCGGTAGGCATGTTGCTTTTGGAAAACTGTTTTCTCCGATGAAACCGGAAGAAGAGTGTTCTATCCCGGTATTTGTTTGATTTGGCTACATCCGGATTATGTTTCTCCTCAGTAAAGTTAAGGCAGGCAATGGGTTTGGTTTCCACAGTTGCTTTTACCTTTCTTGGATTGATCTTTCTGGTTGAATTTTAGACCAATGTTGTTAGTACCTGAGGTGGTTTTGTTTGTGTGTACTGATTATGTATCCTTTTACCAGCATATGCATGATAGCACTCATACATTCATACATACATGACTAAAAATCATCATTCATTAACATTGTGTTTTGACCATCCTGCAGCGCTCTTTGCTTAGTTGAACTTGGGTTTCCCTCTTGAGTTTGTTTCTCAAAAGATGTATCTTCATTGGCCGTCTTGCTCCAGTATATTTCTGAATTGGATTTGTGGTTGCATGACAATATCATTTATTTTGGATTTCTGAGAACTTGGAGTTTTGGTTTGTGCATTTATTTTTCACGGGAAGACTTTATCTCCTCAGCAGGAATATCGTGGCATTTCCTCGGGAAGTCATATTTCTATCCCCAGAAAGTCATTTCTCTTTGCAATTCCCCTTGACAATGAGTGAAAGTCTCTTTATTTGAGACAACTTACATATTACCCTTTCTAGACAGAGTGCCTTGGTTAAAGAAGAAGTTGAGACCCGTTCTAGGCAAAACACCAGAATCTTGGGGAAACTTGATATATTTTCTCTTTCTACCTTCAGTGAACGTTGGTAGTACATCGACAGTGAACGTCGGTGTTTGTTATCTTTTTTATATCTTCAGTGAACGTTGATAGTTCATCATCAGTGAACGACGGTGGTATGATATATTTTCTCTTTCTACCTTCAGTAAACGTTGGTAGTACATCGGCAGTGAATGTAGTTTTTTGTTATCTTTTTTCTATCTTCAGTGAACATTGATAGTTCATCATCAGTGAACGGCGGTGGTATGATATATTTTCTCTTTCTACCTTCAGTGAACGTTGGTAGTACATCGGCAGTGAACGTCGGTGTTTGTTATCTTTTTGCTATCTTCAGTGAACGTCGATAGTTCATCGTCAGTGAACGGCGGTGGTATGATATATTTTCTCTTTCTACCTTTAGTGAACGTTGGTAGTACATCGACAGTGAACATTGGTGTTTGTTATCTTTTTTCTGTCTTCAGTGAATGTTGATAGTTCATCGTCAGTGAACGGCGGTGATAAGATATATTTTCTCTTTCTACCTTCAGTGAATGTTGGTAGTACATCGGCAGTGAACGTCGGTGTTTGTTATCTTTTTTCTATCTTCAGTGAACGTTGATAGTTCGTCGTCAGTGAACGGCGGTGGTATGATATATTCTCTCTTTCTACCTTTAGTGAACGTTGGTAGACATCGACAGTGAACGTCGATGCTTGTTATCCTCCTCTCTGATTCTGCTATTGTGGTTCACCAATGATTTATTTTCCTGGTGGGGTTGCTCCTTTGTTTCTTCATTTTTGTTGCATCCCCAATGTTACTTTGCGTATCTTTGGTTCTGTTCATATGCATTCATATGCATAAGCATTTGCATGGAATCTTAGGGCCAAAAATAGGGTTTGTTTTGTATTTAAGTATCTTCGATCACGTCGACACGAAAATTTTTAATCTTCGTATCTCCGGATAGAAGAAACTTAAATAAGGGCAGCTGTTGTACCCCAATTTTTGCCCCTAAGATTTCTTCATCAATTCTTCAAAACTTTGATATCATTGTGTTGCTCTCATTGCCTTGGTTCTAGTCGCAACACTTACATTTCACTGGAAGCACGTTTTGACCATGAATTTTCAAATCCCTTTTCAAAACTTTCTTTCCAAATTGCTTGAGCTACAATTTATATAAATTTGGCGCGAGGGTGTGGTTGTCTTCGTCTTGAAGAGACGAAGAGAATGGCATAGGTATGAGCTTCTGATTTTACAGTTTGAGAAACCTGCAATTCGTGATGGCTGGAGGTTGAAGATGACCAACGTGTCATATTCTAACAATGAAGGCACGCCATCTGTATTTTTCAAATTTTGATTTCATTATTGATTTTGTACATTATTCATTAAAGATCATGATATGCACAGCGTGCTAGATCCCTTGGATTTGATTACTAACGTGTTTTGACTTTCATCCAATGGTCCACATCTTTTACTTATATTTTCTTTTTCTGATTTTTATACTTTAAATGTTTTAAACTTCAAAAAATCATACAAAATTCATTTTTAGTCCAAAACATCTGAAAAAATTATGAAAAATATTTTTGATTATTCTCATTCTGATTTTTATTTTTTTACAATTTAATTTTGTGTTTTGGTATTTTTTATGAATTTTGCACTTATTTGATTTGTTTAAAATGTTTAAAAATACTTTTACACATTTTTTAATTCTGAAAAAATTATGGAACGATCCAATGATATTGTGACAAATATTGGTGACCTTATTTTATTTTTGTTTATGACTTTACTATTTTTTTTACTATTTTTGTTTATTTTACCCATTTATTTTATTTTTTAAAAATAGTTTCTGACTTTTAAAAAATTCCCAAAAATTTTATAAAATTACTTGGCTTCTTTTCTGATTTTTCTATGGTCTTATTTTTCATTTCTTGATTAATTTGAATATAATTGACATTTTCCTCATTATTTTCTATTTTTTAAACATTTTTAAACCCTTTAATGTATATATTAATTATATTATTATTTTGTGGATATTTTCTGGCTGTCTTGGGTTTATTTTTTGATCATGGCTTTATTAACATCATTGGATCCATGGTGTTGAGTTTAACTCCACAAAAAAATGGATGAATGATTTTAATAATAGTTTGATTAAATATTAATTCAAATGTGGTTTCTCTTTTTACCCTATTTCCTCTTCATCTCATCCCCTTCTCATTGCACTAAATGTTGTTGGAGCATGATCTCTATATCATGTCTCAAAACAAATGGTGCATAGATTGCTATTGACCGGCCTCAAAATAGGTGTGACTTCTATATAAGTCCACTTACGATTGCTTAACATAGCACTAAATTTTGTCCCGATTCTAATAAATGATCATTCGTGGCCCAAACTTATGAATGCAAGCCCAAGTATGTTAATTTGATCTCTTTGATCCAATAACCTTGAGATTCATTGTGTGGAGGCTTTGGTTCTACCAATCCTCTAATGGATCTACAACACTTTTGGTTAACATGGATCACTTAAACATCATTGATCATTAAATGGTACTTATGAGAACTCCAAATGGATGATATACTTGACAAAAAGCAAATGCAACTTGTTGTGTGGAGGCTTTGGTTCTACCAATCCTCTAATGAGTTCCAAATGCAAGTTTCAAGATGGTCATCCAACTAACCACTAATTATTGACTTGTTTTATCTTATGCTTTTATTCTTTTTTTATGCTTTATATACTATTTACTTTTAGCATTTACATTTCATGCCATTTTCATCTTTGCTCATTTGAGCATTTATCTTCTTGCCATTTTATTTTGCTCACTTGAGCTTTTCTTTTTCTTTTCCTAAGATACTTAATAATCAACATAAACCCTAAAAAACTCTTAATGGTACTCGGACTATTTGGTTACTATCCTTGGCATTATGGATCAATGGACTTTTTCTTGGACTTAGGATTAGAAACCTTGGCCTATCTTGGAGACCTTGTGATCTTATCTGATTATTTTGTCTGGAGCTCTTGGGGTTTACCTCAAGATATTAGGTTGCTTGTTTGTTTTTGTGTGCAGGTTTTTTTGATTACACTCTTTGTTTGTAATATGTAATTCATCCGCATACAGCCGTTACTCTGGCCAATTTTTGTGAAGGCTTAATACACTTGAAGTTTGGTTCTCTCAAGAGGTCTAGTATCTTTGCTTGCTTGGTTTCAATCCAAAGAATGGGAATTCTATCTTGGCTCATAATGTCAAACTTTGGCTTCTTGTTGGTTAGATGGATCTTATCCTTAGCTTTTACCTTATGCTTTAGGATAGCCTCTTCTTCTTCTCACATCTTCTTTAATTTCAAAAATCTTCTCCCTCCTTTTTAAACTCTTCTTGTTTTGAAACTTAAACTACTTTCATAATAAACTTGGACTTGGGTCCATGCATTTTCAAAACATTTTCATAAATAAACCCCAATCAATTTAATAATACTTTGACATTTTTGTGAGAAGACTAAAAGTCAATCAATCTCATTTTAAACCATTTTGCCCCTTTGGCCCTTTTATCTTTAAATTTTTCTCAAAAGGTTAAACTCTTGTCAATCCTTGTAGTGATGCAAACAACTATACTTCTATAATATATAGTGAAGTGAGATATTTTCCACTTGGGTGTTGAGTGAGGCATTGTTGATTTTAAAATCCAAGTCATATCCTCCACTTTGAGATGATGCAAATTCCCCTTTCTCATTATTGTGGGTAGTAAGTATATTTTCCACACGGACAATGACGAAGATGTCTTATCTCTTAAAATTAACCAACACACTTGTGTTTCAAACTTTTAAAAGAGGAACTACGTGTACCCTGATCCCCTATTGCATGAAAGGTGGTACATAGGCACTAAAGGTTCGCAACCGCGGCGGGTGAAAAAATCATAAAAAATATATTTATTTTCTCACCTCCACCATCCATTTTATATACAATACATTTTTTATAGCCAAAATATACAGATTTTACAAAGAGGTTCCTGCGGAGTACCATAGATGTTTAGGGTGCTAATACCTTCCCTTTGCATAACCAACCCACATTCCTTTGGAAACAATAAAGCACAGGGGTGATTTTGATTTTGATTTGTATAAAGTCTAGTCAATCCAATTGCTTAGTCTTGAACATTTCTACCGCTACACTCGGAAGAATCATTTTATTTTACCGACCGTATATTCTTGATATATCCCCATGAAGTTGACATCTACTTCCCCGATGGAGTTTGCATTCATCTTCTCCATGAAGTTTTCCTTTTTCTCCCCGGTGTGGTCTGCCCCTACTAAGGTTTCTTGAAGAGATTTATGTTTACCAAGGGGATGTGTATGTTTGTATCACCATGAAAGCAGATGTTATTCTCGTTGGAACAATCGCTTTTCCCCAGTACAAGTCTTATTGGCATGAATCTTGCAAAGATGGCTTCCCCAAGTGTAGTGCATACCATTGATATGGCTATCAAATGTTTTTTTTCTATTCCCCAGTGGAAGATGTATCTTTCTCCCCAGTCGAAGATGAGTTTCAAGGATTCTTTTCCCTAGCAGAATAATTTTTCATTTTCCCCAATAAATCTCGGTGATGATGAAGATGGTACAAAATCTTGTTTCCCTAGTGTTGTGTGTACATGAGAGTGCTGGTCAAAACACTTTTTATCCCCAGTGATATAAGATTGCTGAAATATCCTCCAGCAGAGTTTTGAACCTCTGGTTTTCGGTTCAAAGATTCTTTCTTCTTCCCCAAGTGAAGATTTTTTACCCCTGGTAGTAAAGTAACCTGTGTGGTTTTATATGGGTTTTCTTTTGATTCAAGAATTCTCATTATCCCCGGTAGAAGTTATCTACATCAAGAAACTCTACCTGAGAAAGTTTCCATTTCCAACGAAGTTCTCCTCATCTCGATAGAAGAAAGGGGATTTGTTCCCCAAAAAGTTAAGAGTTTGACTAGAGTTTGAGATTTTCTCTATACTACAATTTATTTTTGCAGTATTCCTCCTAAGAGTTACTTCCTCGGTGATATCGATCCTTGGAAGTTGATGTTTCAGATTTGCAGTTTCTCCAAGAAGTTCATATTGATTATTCTCATTAGAAGATCATATGTGCAAAGATAATTGCTCGAAAATTCCATGTCTTCTCAGCATTTGATTATTGTCGTGTTTCCCCCAATGAAACACTGAATATGCATCATTGAACATGCATCATTGCATTGCATCTAAAAAAAATCTTCTTCAAACATGCATTGAGGTATAAGCCAATTAAGTTTACCTAAAGTAACCAGAGTGTTATGTGTTAAGATTTGAATTAGCTCCATAACTTTAGGGTGATCCTATCCAGTTTCCCCCACAAATTCTGTCTTGACTTGCCACTATTCGGGTTTGGTAATCCCATTTCCCTAGTGAGTTGTAGACTTTACTTGCCCCTGCAATTCCTCGGTTATTTTACATGTGTTTTCTTTGTCGTTATAGTGAGAGTAAGAGTTGGTGTATAACCTTTCTTATTTCTCAAGTATTAGAGTATCCATACTTGGTGTGCGTTAATTCAGATAATTGTCACTCTTGGAGAATTATACCCCGCCTTTAGTCTGAGGGATATCGTAGTTCTTGTGCATTTGCAACCTCTTAAAGTCCAATGTGTGTTGGACATTGTAATACGATGGGAGAACTAACTTGTTATTTTGCGTTTTATCGCAATTGTTGTGGATAGCAAGAGTCGCCACCAACTTTTCTTTTATCCAATAAAGGAAAGGGTGAAAAGAATAGAAAAGACCTTTTGAGATATTTTCTTGAGTTCGGGGGGTAGGTTATGAAAAGGGAAGGTATTAGTATCTGTGATCAGTGGATCTGGAACTGACTGTTTAACGCTGGTTCGTGAAATGTCGCGGAAGCAAGAGTCGCCACCGTCTTTTATTTTCTCCAACATGGACAGGACAAAAGCACAGCAAAATTCCTTATGAGATAGTTTCTCGGTTCGGGAGGTAGATTTATAGAAAGGGAAGGTGTTAGCACCCTTTCTATCCATGGTTATCCATGGGCTCTTAGATACTTGCTCATTGTGTTTTCAAAAGTGTTTGCTTTTCAATTGTGAGTGAGTTTGAAAAAGTTTCGTTTAAAGATTTCAGATCGACTCTTGTATCAGTCCTCAAGAGTGTTTGAAAAATTGTTTTGAAAGCTTTTTGAAAAGTGTCGGTATGAAAAGAGTTTTGTTTGTTTTTGAAATAGAGCAAGTATCTACGAGTCATCCACCTACCCTAAGGAATTAGGCTGTGTAAATGTCCTTAAGGTAGTGCCATCCCACCATTGAGAGGTAGGTAGCACCACCGTTGGAGGTGTTCGGGTCAATTTGTTTGTTAGGGACAGTGTGGTCACCAGAGCAACAGTAGGACACCTTAGAAGCTACCCTTATGCCATTGATCCTTTTTAATTCCGAGGCAACCATTTCGAGGCAACTGGATCATGTCATGGACATAAGGACTTACTAAAACGTCCTATACTCAACGACCACGTTTCGAGGGTAAGGCAACAGTGAGGCGTACCCTAAGAGTGGTGTGTGAACTTGTGTGTTGTTTTCATGTTATATCATTATCTTTGATCATGTATCATGGTGATCTACGCTTGTTTTTAATTTAGGCCATACATTCTTTCATGCAAAATTTAGCAGTCAAAAGTGCGGAAATTTAAATGCGGAAAGTAAAATCCTATGCTATTACAAGGCGCGGGTCTATACATCGCCAAATTACAAAGACCCGTTTTTGATAAAGATGTGGAAAGTAAAGACGGAAAGATAAACCTAATTACTATTACATCTGAGAAACAGTTACATAATGATCGAAAGAAATAATGCGCGAAAAGAATTAAAATTAGGACGTCCGAGGGTTTTGACCCTTTGCATGAAATTAAATTAAATTAAAGTCCAATTAATTATTTAATTAAAGAAAAGAAAGTGTTTTAGTGTTTTTTTTGTATTTATGAAAAATAAAGAACAAGAATTAAAAGGAAACCCTAAATCTAGATTATTTTAATTATTAATGAAAATATTAAAGTTAACCTAATTTACTAGTTAATTAATTTATTTACATGTTTATTTACAAAATTAATGATAATTTATAATAATGATAAATAATGATGATTAATAATTTAGTTAAGAAAAAGATGAATATGTCAAAAAAACCTAATTCTAGATACTTTTTACTTATTAAGAAAAAGATTAAAGTTTAAAAACCTAAATTAAACTAAGTTAATTGTTAGAGTTTATTTACAAAAAATAGGTTAGTGATGAAATTAGTAATAATTAAATATATTTGTATTTTTGATTTTTTTGTTTTTATTATAGAAAATTATTTTATGGTAAAAAAAAACAATTGAAACGATTAAAAAAGAATTAGAAAAGAAAAGAAAATAAAATTAAAAAGGATGCAAACCAAGGGGGGTTTCAGGCCCAAGGGGAGGTTTTTTTGAAGTATTCTGGCCCATTAGACAAAAAGCCTTGTTTGACTTTCTAGCATCACGTGCGTGTTCATTGACTCCTGAGTACCGTGGTCTGCATTCTTTGGCCATTGGATTGGGTTTCATGGCCATTTGTGTTCTGGCTGTTGGCCATTTGTGTTCTGGCCTCAACGTTCCTTAATCTTCTCAGGATGTCTGTCTCGCCATGTATTGGTGTCATGCATAAGTTGTTCTTTTGGCCATTTGGCTTTTGGCCATTTGGCTTTTGGCTTTTGGCCATTTGGCTTTTGACCTCAACGTTCCTTAATGAACCCGCATGGGATCCTGTTTAAATCTGCAGTGTTGAATCTCATGAACACATTAAATAAAATCATAAAATGCAAATAAAGCTAATATATGAAGAAATTTAATGTTTAGGCACAATATGGCATGTATGAATGATTATACCCTTTTGATCATGGAGATCAAACCAGCCTTACCCTTACTGAAGAAGTAGTGAGATGTTGGTTTGTAACTGTGATGGCTTGTTTGTAGTGAGAAAGGGATTTGTAATAAGGATTTCAAGGTTTTAGGGTTCTTGAAAGAATTTGATATTCTGACAGTGTTGTGGCCAGGTTTTTTTTCTCTCCTTTTTTCTCCTCTCTGGTTTGTGTGAAAAGAAGGTGATTATATAATGGAAATTAGGTTAAAGAAAATGGGCTTTGAACGTGCAATTGAGCCTCCAAGGTTCACTTGAGTTCGTCACTTTCCAGACTAAATCGCAGGGACTTAAGTGCAATTTTTGAAGTTGAAATGTGAAAACAAAATGTATCCGACATCGATAACTAACTCCTGTCCGAAAATCGGCTCAATCGGATAAACGGTGAATTAGTTGTGATTTTTTGAAGTTTCAGCTCAGACAAACTTATTTTGGGCTCCAGTGTCGACTTTGATACGTTCTTCAATAAAAAACTGGTATTGATCGGAGCATAATCCGGTCTCGACTTTTGAAGCAAAGTTGTAGATCTATGAGTCAGGGACCTTGTGTAAAAATATGAGCCCAATCCGATAAACATTGACCGAGTTATGAATTTTCGAAGTTTCGGCCCAGATGAAATAATATTCAGCATTCAGGATTTTCGGCGTGTCACGCACTCTGAGCAAAAAATGAAGGCCTTTTGAATACCGTTTGAACTCAATACCTTCTGTGAAAATGTAGTCAACTCAATTTGTGAAATTTTGACGCCAGAACCAGCTCGATACGATGAAAATCGACCAAGTTATGATTTTCTGAACATGACACAAATAAACTTCTGTCACAAATTTTCTATACGAAAATACTTGATAAATCCACATTTTTGAAGACCTTATGATCGAAATTGGCTTCCAGCTGTGAGAGATGAAAACGTAGATAATGTCAAGACGGAATTTTGGCCACCGGAACGGATTCAAAACGAGTCACGATCTTCAAGTTATGAATTTTTTAGCGCATAAAAACTGCACTTTCAGCACACTTTTTCACCATATTTCTTCAAGAAAACTCACACATTCAGATACCTTCTTTAAAGAATTGACTCTTGAGCCGAACCTGAATTTGAGAATACGTTATCAGAGATATCTTGGAGAAATAATACCTGAATATGACACGTCGGGTTGGACTTGTGAATTTTTCTTGAAATATTTTGAGAAATATGGGAGGGCAAATTTTGGGGTACAACAGTTGCCCCTGTTCAATCTTCTTAAACCTGAGGATGTAGATTGGCTTGCGTGCCTTTCATGATCCGAAGGTGGAAGATGATTGAACACTAAAGTGCCCAGAAATTTACACTCGCATGGTGTAGTATCAGCAATGTGATGTAGGGGGAATGGACTTATAGATGCCATTTGGAAGTGATGGATGGGGGGATGGGCTTATAGATGCCATTTGGAGCTGTGACGGAGCTTTGTCGGGAATGGGCTTACGGATGCCATTTGGAGACTGTTGGTATATGGATGGGCTTATAGATGTCATCTAGGTGTCGATCGCGTAAGAGATTCCTTAGCGAGAATTTGCGTACCTGAAAAAGAAAAATAATTACCTGGCCTGTTACAGGAGTTGATCTTCAAACTCTTTATGTAGATGTGCTCTGGCTGGATACAGGAATCGAATCTTTAAACTCTTCGGACGTGCCCTGGCGAGATACAGGAATCGAGTCCGGAGAATATAGTCGTCAACAGATACACCCTGGCAAGATACAGGAATCGGATCTTCGAACTCTTCAGATGTGCCCTGGCAGGATACAGGAATCGAGTCTGGAACATAGTCGTCAACAGATACACCCTGGCAAGATACAGGAATCGGATCTTCGAACTCTTCAAAGGTGCCCTGGCAGGATACAGGAATCGAGTCTGGAACTTCAAAAGGTTTTTGTTGATAATGATGTGATGAATGAATCAGGGACGATTACTACCTCAACGGGACGATGAGAGAACCTTGAACGATTTCTACCTCAATGGGACGATGAGAGAACCTTGGACGATTACTACCTCAACGGGACGATGAGAGAACCTTGGACGATTACTACCTCAATGGGACGATGAGAGAACCTTTGGGCGATTACTACCTCAACGGGACGATGAGAGAACCTTTGGGCGATTACTACCTCAACGGGATGATGAGAGAACCTTTGGGCGATTACTACCTCAACGGGACGATGAGATAACCTTGGATGATTACTACCTCAATGGGACGATGAGAGAACCTTTGGGCGATTACTACCTCAACGGGACGATGAGAGAACCTTGGGTGATTACTACCTCAACGGGACGATGAGAGAACCTTTGGGCGATTACTACCTCAACGGGACGATGAGAGAACCTTTGGGCGATTACTACCTCAACGGGACGATGAGAGAACCTTTGGGCGATTACTACCTCAACGGGACGATGAGAGAACCTTGGACGATTACTACCTCAACGGGACGATGAGAGAATCTTTGGGCGATTACTACCTCAACGGGATGATGAGAGAACCTTGGGTGATTACTACCTCAATGGGACGATGAGAGAACCTTGGGTGATTACTACCTCAACGGGACGATGAGAGAACCTTTGGGCGATTACTACCTCAACGGGACGATGAGAGAACCTTGGGCGATTACTACCTCAACGGGACGATGAGAGAACCTTGGGCGATTACTACCTCAACGAGACGATGAAGGAGTCTTGGACGTCTTCTACTTCAAAAGGTAAAGACTTTTATCTGTTGATCGTTCTTTCCTGAAAAAGTAACGAGTTAGTTGTATGCAATGCCATAATGTATGACATGCATGATGTCATGATGTTCTCAAAAATAAATGAGATTGGGGTGATACGATGCGTGTATGCATGTATCATAATGTATGACAATGTGATGTTTATGAATGTATTTTCGTCTAGGAAAATAAATCCTTGATGAATGCCGGGAGCTGAATCCTGGGCTGATATTGAAGAGAGTTCTTCGTTTTTGCTGGGGGTGATGGTTGCAAGAATACCAGTAGGAGAAGATGACTCCGTTGGGGAATAAACTTGGCGAATAGAATACTCTGCGGGGAATGCTCTGTGGGAAGATATGTAATTTGCTGAGGTTTGATGATAACTCCGCTGGGGATACCATTGTTGAGCTTTGTTGGAAGATTGGATGAACTCTGCTGGGGATAGGAAGACTTCGCCGGGGACGATCTTTCCGTGGCAATTGGCTGAGGATAACCCAGTTATATCCTGGTGGGGAAATAACCTTTGAATAAAGCCAGGGGAGAGCGTTTGTACTCTGCAGGTGATAAGCTTCCAGAATCTACTGGGGATAAGCTTCCTACTGGGGAGATTGATTCAACTTTCTTGGGGAGGCTTTTGAGACTGTATTGGGGAAATGGCTCCACTGGATGTGCGGTATTCCGCCGGGGAACAATCTTATATTAAGACTGCCGGGGATGCTTGCTTAGGAATATCTGTATACTCTGCTGGAGAATATTGAGATCTTCTGGGGATACCCAACTTCTTTGGGGCTGACAGTAGACTAACTCTGCTTGGGGAGAGTGTTGCTGACTTGCTGGAGATACTGTGCCCTTTTTAGGGCTGATGAGAGACCAACTCCTCTTGGAGGAGAGTACTGTTGGACCTTGTCTTACTCTGCGGGGAGTGAAGGTATCTTGGTCATGTTCTTCAGCTGAACTTACCTTGGTACTTTGGTGGACAGAGCAACCAGATCGCTTAGACAATTCTTATTGCCTCAGTTTCTGCGGGAGAAGGTACCTGTGGAGGTGCTTGATGACTGCCGATTTATGAATCTTCTTCTGGTAGGCAAGGGACGAGATGACGGAACATAGTCGTACGCTGTGATCCCTAATTTTTGCCTGGACCGCCCTTTCGGGTTTTTGGTCCACCAGGATACCCATTTTTGCCCAAGCCGCCTTTGCAGGTTTTCGACTTGCCGGGTGTACAGATTTTTCGCTTCATCCCTCATTTTGCCCGAACCCTTTTGGTTCGCTGGGAAGCCCTTATTTTTGCCTAGGTATGTCAACCTAGTGGGTCTTTGATTTTGCGTATTTTTTTCGACTATGTCCGTGCTCTCAGAATGTAGGGAGGTGCCCATGTCAGTAGTGTAGTGTTTCCATACTACCAGAAGATCTTTGTTTGATCGTCCAACGCTCCAAGTGATCCAGATGGAGATTTGCCCCAGGCTATTTGGCCTTTGAGAGATTCTCCGAATCTTGATTGGACTGCCCCAGATAATGGACGATGATCATGCCTGCCCCCTTGATTGGAAGTGCTTTTGTTCACTAGATATTCGTCGTGCGAATTTCTATGCTGTTCAAACAAATAGTCACATGCAAGCAATGTTATATTAAAAATGCAAAACTTATGTCTGTCTTGAAGTTTTTGAAAATGCAGTTTCAGTAAAACAAGCAAATTTTGTAAAATGCGATGTCAACTCGTTATTTTACCGCAAGACTTAAGGAGTCAGGATACCTTTCGTAACAGTATGCTTTCGAACTAACCCATGCTTCAACTAGGACCTTTAAGGGTTATAACGTGGCCTGGTTCACGCTTTAAGAAACAAAGGATAAAGGCTCAAATTATTTGTACCCACCCGCTCTTCGTGATGTTCTTCAATCCTAAACTCAGCTAATCGTGCGTTAGACCTTATTTGAGTCTTTGCTCTGACATTCCAATGATGGTTCAGATATTGATGATTTATTTTGAATAGGCAGTCATTTTTTGTCGAGGGTTTGTAAGACCTCTTTCTTTTTTGATTTTGTTATCCCTGTTTTTTGCCTGAACTGTTTCTTTTTGTATTTACAGTCAGCGGGATGCCCCAGTTTTGTAAGTCTCCTTCATAGGTTTTGACTTATTGGGCTTTTATTTTGAGAGATAATGACTGCCTGTCCTTACGATTATTTGGAACCATCACCATATTTTGTTTTTGGAAGGACTCCTTTGATGTCATTCGTTGTGTACTTGGATCAGCTGAGAGAACTACCCTGCCCCAGGTTATGATTAAGGGTTTTAATTTTCGAAAAGAAAAACTCCTACTTCTTTGGCTCAAAGGGGTTAACGAGGGATTATCTGCCTTATAACTCCAGTGTTTAGGAATTGAAACAATGCCTGTACCTCATCAGCGGGGTCTGTTCAAAAGCATATTGTATATCGTGGTATCGTTTTCGTCATCCTCCCTCAAAAGGCTTAGAATTGTTAACCGAGCGTTGAACATCACAAAAATATGAAAACAATTTTAAGCATAGTAAACATAATTACTTCAAAACAGACACGTGTAATGCATTAATGAAATAACAAAGTTTGACATGAATAAAATGTTTGAACAATCAAAGAAAAATACAACTTGAACATTCGAATGAACAAAAGACATTCTCGATGACTTGGTGTAGGATCAGTGTTCAAACTTGACCTCCTTGGCGTCAATCAAATCCAGGATCTTGTTCTTCAAGGTCCAACAGTCGTCGGTGTCATGTCCAGGACTGTCAGAATTGTAGGCACATCTCACACTCGGGTTGTACTTGGGAGAGGAAGTGTCAGGATTTTGAGGAGGATCCTTTAGTGTGATCAGTTTTGCCTTCAGCAATTGCTGTAATGCCTGAGACAAAGACATGTTGATGTCAGTATACTTCCTATCTTGATACTTTATCCTACGCATATTTCTCTTTCTTGGTTGAACGGGCGTGGGATCAGAGATCTGGATTGCCCCTACATCATGACGACCCTTTTTACCATGTATAGCATTGGACTACTTCTTCCCACTGTGGGGCTTTTTTTGAGCATCAGCAGGAGCGGTTTCTTGAATCTTCCCTGACTTGATACCAGCTTCAATTCTCTCCCCAGTCAAGATAAGATCTGTGAACCCAGCAGAAGAATTCCCAATCAGATGGTTGTAGAATGGACCAGACAAAGTCCCCAAGAACATGTCAACGAGCTCACGGTCAGTTAGAGGTGGTTGTACCCTTCCAGCAAGGTCTCTCCATTTTTGGGCGTACTCCTTAAAACCTTCACCCGTCCCTAGTGACATACCCTGGAGTTGGGTACGCGTAGGAGCGAGGTCGGCATTATACTGATACTGCTTATAAAAAGCAGTTGCCAAGTCCTCCCAGTTACGAATACTGGTTCCATCTAGCTGATAGAACCATTCGAGCTGAGTCCCTGGAAGACTCTCCTGGAAGAAATGGATCCATAGATTCTTGTCTTCCATGTAGGGCTGGATCTTCCTTGCGTATGAACGGAGGTGCAACTTAGGACAAGAGGCCCCGTCGTACTTTGCAAAAGCAGGTGCCTTGAATTTGTGTGGGATCACTACCCCAGAAGACAAACCTAGATCTTCGAAGTCCAGGCCAGGCACCTTTTGTATTTCCATAGCACTTAGCCTGTCTTCTAACTGTTTGTACCTATCCTCAGCTGGAGGGTACTGTTCATCATGGTAATCGGTCTCGTTGTCGGAGACCACTGGACTAGGAACCTCTCTCTCTTGGGGACTGTCTTTTTCAACAGATGGGGTAGTCAGCTCAACCTCGTTTTGTGATCCATTTCCAGATTTGCATCTAGGGTTGAACAAAACCGTCCTCTTCTTCTTCTTTTTCAAAAGCAGGGTCTTCAGATCTTGTTGCCCCCGGGCCAAACTCATGATCAACTCTTGGAACTGGGCGTTCCGAGCCTGGAGAGCCTTGATGGATTGCTCAGTAGATGATTCAGGATTCATGACGATCGGCTGAAATAAACAGCGAAGAAGGTAAGCAACCTGTAAAAGGGATACCTGTGATGCAATGACGTGTATGTATGCATGCAATGTTTTCAAGGATCTCGCGGGGTAAACAAGAAAATTGTTAGAGTTGGGACCCGATAGCTTGAATGAAGGAACTTCATGTTGTTGAGAGTCCTTCTTCAAGGGTCAAGGCTCACAATATCGAGTGGGTCGTAGCCCCTGACAACCTTGGCTAGAGGAAAATAAATCCCCTTTGCCCCTTGCTGGATAATTGGTTCAACATGACTTGCATCACAAGCCCTTGAGATCCTTGAAATGAGTTAGTCCTTATGCAGGATGCATGCAATGGTATGATGTTATGCTATGCATGGAGTAATGTAGGTAAACCCTGTTATGAGTCCAGATTAAGGACTGTAAACAAAACCTGCAAGAAACTCAAGTGTCAGATAACAAGCATGCAAATAGTCAAGTTGGAAGGCACACAAGTCACACAAGAGAAGCCCTTAGAGTTTAGGCAAGCATGGGGTCTAGGTATTACCCTCTTTCAGTTTGTTGGTTAAGACCTGTCCTATCAGAAGTAATCGGGTTCTAGAGGATCCCAATATCACTGACTACCCTCAATCGGTCATAACTCCAGCATCGCAATCTTTTCTTGCGGCCAGAACCATCACGAGAGTTTAGCCTCAATGGGCGTAGCATACTGCTACTGTTTTATTGGCCAAGTTGGGTCATTTAAGGTTCTAAGGTCGGTTGGTGCTTAATGACTCCTCAGAAGACCCATATTCTCCTCGTTGCGACACAAGGGATATCGGTACAGACCAAGGTGCCACACCAACGTAGCCACTGCTTCACCCGTGTCGGTCTACGCCGGATAGGTCCCTCACAGCTTATGCCACCTAAACAGGGTATCCCCAGATCCGGGTTAGGATCTATGTAACTCCGATGCAGTCCACAATAATAAAGCAAACAAAGACAGCAATTGAAAACACAAGTGATCTTAGTCCTAAGGTACACCTCACTTTATAAGATTCCCCAGCAGAGTCGCCAGTTCTGTGATCGGTGGATCTGGAACTGATTATTTAACGCTGGTTCGCGAAATGTCGCGGTAGCAAGAGTCGCCACCGTCTTTTATTTTCTCCAACATGGACAGGACAAAAGCACAGCAAAATTCCTTATGAGATAGTTTCTCGGTTCGGGAGGTAGATTTATAGAAAGGGAAGGTGTTAGCACCCTTTCTATCCATGGTTATCCATGGGCTCTTAGATACTTGCTCATTGTGTTTTCAAAAGTGTTTGTTTTTCAATTGTGAGTGAGTTTGAAAAAGTTTCGTTTAAAGATTTCAGATCGACTCTTGTATCAGTCCTCAAGAGTGTTTGAAAAATTGTTTTGAAAGCTTTTTGAAAAGTGTCGGTGTGAAAAGAGTTTTGTTTGTTTTTGAAATAGAGCAAGTATCTACGAGTCATCCACCTACCCTAAGGAATTAGGCTGTGTAAATGTCCTTAAGGTAGTGCCATCCCACCATTGAGAGGTAGGTAGCACCACCGTTGGAGGTGTTCGGGTCAATTCGTTTGTTAGGGACAGTGTGGTCACCAGAGCAACAGTAGGACACCTTAGAAGCTACCCTTATGCCATTGATCCTTTTTAATTCCGAGGCAACCATTTCGAGGCAACTGGATCATGTCATGGACATAAGGACTTACTAAAACGTCCTATACTCAACGACCACGTTTCGAGGGTAAGGCAACAGTGAGGCGTACCCTAAGAGTGGTGTGTGAACTTGTGTGTTATTTTCATGTTATATCATTATCTTTGATCATGTATCATGGTGATCTACGCTTGTTTTTAATTTAGGCCATACATTCTTTCATGCAAAATTTAGCAGTCAAAAGTGCGGAAATTTAAATGCGGAAAGTAAAATCCTATGCTATTACAAGGCGCGGCGGGTCTATACATCGCCAAATTACAAAGACCCGTTTTTGATAAAGATGCGGAAAGTAAAGACGGAAAGATAAACCTAATTACTATTACATCTGAGAAACAGTTACATAATGATCGAAAGAAATAATGCGCGAAAAGAATTAAAATTAGGACGTCCGAGGGTTTTGACCCTTTGCATGAAATTAAATTAAATTAAAGTCCAATTAATTATTTAATTAAAGAAAAGAAAGTGTTTTAGTGTTTTTTTTGTATTTATGAAAAATAAAGAACAAGAATTAAAAGGAAACCCTAAATCTAGATTATTTTAATTATTAATGAAAATATTAAAGTTAACCTAATTTACTAGTTAATTAATTTATTTACATGTTTATTTACAAAATTAATGATAATTTATAATAATGATAAATAATGATGATTAATAATTTAGTTAAGAAAAAGATGAATATGTCAAAAAAACCTAATTCTAGATACTTTTTACTTATTAAGAAAAAGATTAAAGTTTAAAAACCTAAATTAAACTAAGTTAATTGTTAGAGTTTATTTACAAAAAATAGGTTAGTGATGAAATTAGTAATAATTAAATATATTTGTATTTTTGATTTTTTTGTTTTTATTATAGAAAATTATTTTATGGTAAAAAAAACAATTGAAACAATTTAAAAAGAATTAGAAAAGAAAAGAAAATAAAATTAAAAAGGATGCAAACCAATGGGGGTTTCAGGCCCAAGGGGAGGTTTTTTTGAAGTATTCTGGCCCATTAGACAAAAAGCCTTGTTTGACTTTCTGGCATCACGTGCGTGTTCATTGACTCCTAAGTACCGTGGTCTGCATTCTTTGGCCATTGGATTGGGTTTCATGGCCATTTGTGTTCTGGCTGTTGGCCATTTGTATTCTGGCCTCAACGTTCCTTAATCTTTTCAGGATGTCTGTCTCGCCATGTATTGGTGTCATGCATAAGTTGTCCTTTTGGCCATTTGGCTTTTGGCTTTTGGCTTTTGGCCATTTGGCTTTTGGCCTCAACGTTCCTTAATGAACCTGCATGGGATCATGTCTAAATCTGCAGTGTTGAATCTCATGAACACATTAAATAAAATCATAAAATGCAAATAAAGCCAATATATGAAGAAATTTAATGTTTAGGCACAATATGACATGTATGAATGATTATACCCTTTTGATCATGGAGATCAAACCAACCTTACCCTTACTGAAGAAGTAGTGAGGTGTTGGTTTGTAACTGTGATGGCTTGTTTGTAGTGAGAGAGGGATTTGTAATAAGGATTTCAAGGTTTTAGGGTTCTTGAAAGAATTTGATATTCTGACAGTGTTGTGGCCAGGTTTTTTTTCTCTCCTTTTTTCTCCTCTCTGGTTTGTGTGAAAAGAAGGTGATTATATAATGGAAATTAGGGTAAAGAAAATGGGCTTTGAACGTGCAATTGGGCCTCCAAGGTTCACTTGAGTTCGTCACTTTCCAGACTAAATCGCAAGGACTTAAGTGCAATTTTTGAAGTTGAAATGTGAAAACAAAATGTAGTCGACATCGATAACTAACTCATGTCCGAAAATCGGCTCAATCGGATAAACGGTGAATTAGTTATGATTTTTTGAAGTTTCAGCTCAGACAAACTTATTTTGGGCTCCAGTGTCGACTTTGATACGTTCTTCAATAAAAAACTGGTATTGATCGGAGCATAATCCGGTCTCGACTTTTGAAGCAAAGTTGTAGATCTATGAGTCAGGGACCTTGTGTAAAAATATGAGCCCAATCCGATAAAAATTGACCGAGTTATGAATTTTCGAAGTTTCGGCCCAGATGAAATAATATTCAGCATTCAGGATTTTCAGCGTGTCACGCACTCTGAGCAAAAAATGAAGGCCTTTTGAATACCGTTTGAACTCAATACCTTCTGTGAAAATGTAGTCAACTCAATTTGTGAAATTTTGGCGCCAGAACCAGCTCGATACGATGAAAATCGACCAAGTTATGATTTTCTGAACATGACACAAATAAACTTCTGTCACAAATTTTCTGTACGAAAATACTTGATAAATCCACATTTTTGAAGACCTTCTGATCGAAATTGGCTTCCAGCTGTGAGAGATGAAAACGTAGATAATGTCAAGACGGAATTTTGGCCACCGGAACGGGTTCAAAACGAGTCACGATCTTCAAGTTATGAATTTTTTAGCGCATAAAAACTGCACTTTCAGCACACTTTTTCACCATATTTCTTCAAGAAAACTCACACATTCAGATACCTTCTTTAAAGAATTGACTCTTGAGCCGAACCTGAATTTGAGAATACGTTATCAGAGATATCTTGGAGAAAGAATACCTGAATATGACGCGCTGGGTTGGACTTGTGAATTTTTCTTGAAATATTTTGAGAAATATGGGAGGGCAAATTTTGGGGTACAACAGTATCCTTTTCATCCGTAGTTATCTGCGGGCTATTAGTTTCTTGATCCCTTTTAAATGCTTTGTTTGAAATGTGTTTGTGGTGGATTTTAAGAGTATTTTTGTTTTTGAAGATGGATTGTGAGCAAGAAACTAAGAACATTCTACCTACTCAAAAGTCTTTTGTTCATTTCTCTCTTCCTTTGACATTTCTATCTTTCCATTGTTTGGTAAGAAGCCCTATTATTGGATGCGAAGGGACAAACCCGGGCCAATCGTATAGTCATAAAAACCAACTTGTAAGACACTTTAGCAATTTTCGTAAGGGACTAAGATCGTTTTACCGAAGGCAACGTCGAAGGGTCATCAAGGGAATACGATCTTTTCATTTGAGGGTCTTCGCTAAAGAGTCCCATATTCGAGGGAGATGACTATTTTCTGAGGTAACAAGCGAGGGTACCCAAAAGGTACGCGTGTGAAAAGTGTGTTTGATTGCATGCATTTTTGTCTTTAAGATTAGGGTTTTCTAATGGTTGATTTTATCTTGCCATACACACCTTAATTACTAACACTTATATTAAAGTAATAAATTGCGGAAATTAAAATCCTAAACTATTACATCACTTGGGGGATGGGGTATAATTTACAAATGGGGATGAAGTAGAAGCCTAATTATTACAACCATATTGAATAGAAATGAAGAAAAATATATAGAAAATATAAAATTAGTGTAAAAAGAAAGGAAAATAAATTTTTAATCATTATGTGTCGGCACATGCATCTATGCATCGACACATAACCCTTCTTGTTCCTGTAAAACCAAAATCAACTCAGTATGAGTCAATACATAAGGGTATGTGTCGACTCATTTCTTGTTTGTGTCGACACATTCGTGTTTGGTGTCGACTCATACACCTTTTGTCTTTCTGTTTTGGGTCTGGATAGCAGTATGTATCGACGCATAAGGCCTTGTGTCGACTAATACTCTGTTCTGTCAATAAAATGTGTCGACTCCTGTGAGTATGTGTCGACTCATGCTGCAATTTTTTAGCTCTAACATCGTTATATTATCTGTAAAAGTCAGTTTTAAACATATAATTGATAAAAATGAACAGTAAGCATGTGATTAGCTTCAAGGACAAAGATATCTACTTTTATCTTCACAAATGAACGATTAATGATGCTTTGTATGAATAGTTAAAATTCAAGAAAACTTACCTTGAAACTGAATTTTTTGCTTTGATTTAGAGTTGAAGAAGCTAAGTTGCAGGTGGCGTTTTTTGGAAAATGGTGATGATGATGTAATAGAAATTGTTCTTGTGTTTTAACAACTCCTGTATGAGGTATGTAGAGTGTTTGGATGATTTGTTTGGATAGAACTTTGCAAAGTGTGAGAGGTTCAAAGATTTGGACTTTAAAACTCAAGAGTGGAGGCTTTGTGGACAGTTATGGCTTTTTCAGAGTATCAGATTTTGAGGGCTTGTCTACACAACAAAACTTCTGGCCCTTTATCTTGCAAATGGTCTCTCTATTTATATAGAAGGTTTGAGACTTAAAACAACTGAGATTTTGAAATCACATGTTATGGCTATCTTGCTTGTTTTTGAAGCAAGCGTGAAGAAAATGTTTCCAATGTTTGTACCAAGCTATCTAAACTGGTTGACCACTTTAAACATGTTTATTCTGACTTGTAGGAGTTGAGTGTGATCAGAACAATAAGTTAGAGGCTCAAGAAATTAACTTTGTGATTAAAGTGAACTTTTCAAGAATGGATATGTTACTTTCTTCCAAAAATGGAATGATCAATTGGACAAAGGCTCAAACACTTGGATCATAGTTTAATAATTTGTGTAAGAATTTAATTAAGGAGTGATATACAAGTTTGAGGCCTGTAAAGTGAATATTATGCAGCATATCTAGGGTTTTGGTTCATTATTCATCACAAATATGCCTTGTAAATCAAGTTTGAAACCCTAACTTCTTGCCTTTAATTCTCTTAGCTCAAGTATGATTTCAATGAGTTCTTTTACATTTTGGAAAGCTTGTAACATACTCTACAATCTTCATGTTTTATATTTTTGAAGAATCCAATTGGAACTTGATGAAAATTGGCCAAGAAGTTGGGATAAAAACCTGACCAAACCTGCTGAAAATTTCTCTAAGTGTTATACAAAAATGCCATGACTTCATGAATTTATAACTCAAAATCCAAGCACTTATAGGACTTGATCAGCAAAGAAAAGTTGTAGATATCATCAAGATCTACAACTTTCATCTTGAAATTTTTCTTTTAATCATCTTGCATCTTGATGAAAGAATGGCATGAAGTAATGAAATTATCATGTATAAAAAAACACTTAGAAAAATTTCTAAGTCTTGAAAAGTTTGAATTTTAACATTGACTTTTAACTTTCTTGACTTCTTGATGATCAAGCTTGATATTCTTGAATGTCTTGATGAATTTTTATTTTTGAAACTTAATGTTGATCAAAATGTCAATGTTTGACTTTTCAGTGTATCGTTGACTTTTTCATCAGTTAACCAAATTTCATATGTAAATCTAATGATCTTGAGAGATGTTTTGAACCATGAAATTAGGTCAACATGTTGCATTTGAATCCTTGAGACCATGTTTTAAACCAGTATATTGTATATTAGGTCAAAAGTCAGTGATCAGTCATTCTCAGTCAAAACCATAATTTGTGGTCTCAGTGTTTCGGAGGTGATTTTGTCTGATCAATTCCTTGAGAATCCTTGAGCATTGGAGGTCCTTTGTGAAATGTCTTGAGAAAAAGAGGACAGATTTTGGGGTACAATAGCTTCCCCTATTCAATCTTCTTAAACCTGAAGAGGTAGATTGGCGAGTTCACCATTCGTGACTTGAAGGTGGAAGATGATTGAACACATAAGTGCCCAGAAATTTGCACTCGCTTGTGCATGAGGTGAACTGTTTGTTGATTACCGAGAATGGGCTTAGATATGCCATTTGGAGAAGTTATGAAGAGTTTGTCGGAGATGGGCTTACAGATGCCATCCAAAGTGACTGTCGAGGTAGAAGTATCAGAATAAATCTTTGGTCGATTTATACTGAAATTGTAGATGTCTTTTGCCTGTTTTTAACTGGAAGAGATAAATCTAAATCAGAAGAGGTCTTTGCTTGGTGACTTCACTGGGGAAATAACTCTAACCAGAAGAGGTATGTTGATTGCCTATTATTAACTGGTAGAAGTAAATCCATCCAGAAGAGGACTTTTGTTTTGTTGACTGAATTTTTCCTGCAAGGAAGAGGGTTAGTTGCACACAGATGTAGGCATGGCGTAATGATGTTGTGATACGGTGGCAAAACCGACTGTTTGATGCTGGTTTTCATTTTGCGTTTTGTGTTTTCAAAATGTCGCGGTAAGCAAGAGTCGCCACCGACTTTTATTTCATCCAATCTTGGAAAGGAAAAAAGTACAGAAAAAATCCTTTTTTGAGATTTTGAGTACGGGGGGTAGATTATAGAAAGGGAAGGTGTTAGAACCCTTTCTATCCATGGTTTTCCATGGGCTCTTAGGTACTTGCTCATTTTTAAATTTCTTGTGTGTGCTTTGTTTTGAAAATGTTTTACTTCGTGATAACCCTTGTATCAGTCCTCAAAGGTGTGACGAAGTTGTTTTGAAAAATTGTTTGAAAATGTGTAAGTGTGAAAAGTTTTGATTTGAGCGAGTACCTACTAGCATCTACTTACTCGAAAAAATATTGTTTATATTCTTGTTTCCTTTAGACAGCGTTATCCTACTATTGAGAAATAGGTAGCACCGTCGTTGGAATTTGTAAGGGTCAATTCGAAAGGGACGTACGGTCTCTAAAGCAATATTAGGACACCTTAGTAATAACCCTAGAGTCTTAAGATCATTCGAGGCAACATTTCCTAGGCAACGTTTCCGAGGCAACATTTCCGAGGCAACATTCGAATGGGACATTTTGATCTTTTTAGACTGGAGGGCAACCACTAAGACACCCTATGCTTAATGATCGTTTACCGAAGGCAACCGAAGTTAGATCATACCCTAAGAGTGATATGTGCGAGTGATTTGTTTCAATTATTTATCTTTGCACATTAGGGTTTTCTAACTGTATTAATTTATCATGCATTCTTGCCATGCAATCCTATTAGCATACATCTAGACAGTTAAATATTTGCAGGAATTAAAAATGCGAGAAAATAAACCTACGCTATTACAAGGCTTCGGGGAGGGGAATTAATTACATAGCCAAAAACTCGGGGATTTAAACAGTAAATAAAAACCCTAAATTAACTATTACAAACCATGAACAGTTACAAAATATTGGCAAAATAAACAACAAGCGCGCGGCGAATTAAATGCGAGGCGATTAGGGTTTTGACTCTTTGACTAATCCTATTTGCGATTGATTAAAGAAAAAAAAAATTTTGTCATTTTTGTTATTTAAGAAAATAATGAAATGATTGAATTAAAAAGAAAATCCTAAGTTCTAATTAATTTTAAATTAAGAAAAATAAATTAATTCATTCTAAAAAACCTATTTTTGTGTTTTTGTTTGAAAAAGAAAATAATTAAATCAAGAGCTTAAACCTAATTTTATAATTGATTTTAATTATAAAAATAAGTTAAAATTTCCCTAAATTAAATTAAACTAAATTAAATTAAATTAGATAAAAAAAACCTAATTCTAATTTTTGTGAATTTCTTGATTTTTGTGATTTTTGTAAAAAAGTGATTAATTTGTTAATTAATATAATTAAAAGAAAATAGTAAAAGAATTAAAAAAAAAAGAAATAAAAAAATGAAGAGATGGGCCTGTATTTAGGAAAAGGGGGGTTGGAATGTAAATTCTTGGGCCCAAATGGACAGAGGCCTGTTTGACTTCGCCCCAATCCAGTGTGCATGCTTGACTGAGGCGCATGGTGGTCCTCCCATGGTAGTATGTTGATCTGGGGACATTGATGAATTAGAGGGCCAGATCCTGATGGTGCACGGTGAGCATCTTGACTTGCAAAGCGTTGGCTTACTTGTTAATAAATATTAAGAATGAAGGTTGGGACCTGGGAATCGAACCCAGGTCCTTTGCACTTTCCCCCTGCACACTTACCAACTGAGCCAAGTGTTTTATTTATATATACAATGGAAATCAGTTATAATATAATAAAATAAAAACGCTGAAATTCAAAATGCGCCAAATTCAAATCACCCAACCAGGGGATGACACGCATCGTCGTCTTCCTCTGCAACCGTCGTTTTAGGTGGCAAACTTTTACCTACAGACACTTACTATAGGTATATCCCTGTGTAATTCAAAAATCGTGTGTGCTCAAGATAAATGGCCACGGCGGGTAACAATCAACTCGTTTCATCCTCACGAGTTTCATGGTACCAGAATCAATGCCCAATTTTTCATATCCTGCAAAGCCCTAATCAAGAACACAAAACCCTAGCTATGGCAACTTCCTGTACAGGCGTTAGAAATACAATTAAATGGTAACAATAGTTTGCAAACGCAATGAAAAACACGAATATATCATTAAAATATGCAATGGATGAGTGAATCAATGAAACCGAATTTGAATTTGGAAGCAAGTCATGATACTTATATCTTACAGTTCCAGGCGTGAGAGAGCTTGCAAATGGTTGGAATTCCTTCTGGAGATGTTCAAGAACCTGTTGGTGTCGTGAGAATGGTATGAATTGGCCTCTAATGTGGAAATTGAATCACCACTTTTCTTGCAATTTTTTGAGTTTTGTTTCACCTCTGCACGATTGCTTCTAACCTCTCTATGCCTTGGTCTCCTTCTGTATATGTAATACAACATGTTAGGTCAACAAAAACGACCTCAATCTTGCCCACCATGGAGATTTGATTTGATCTTTCATGGCATATGATTCTTTTCCAGTTTTTCTCAAATCCAATATTTTCCAACCAAATTGACCTTGCACGAGTTGATCTTCAATTGACAGCATATAATATCTTGTTCCAATGCAAAAGATCATCCCTAAAATGCAATATGTGATTTATTAGGATTTATTTGATTTTATTTGAATTTTAAATGAATAAAAATCAAAATAAATTAAATAAATGAATAAATAAAGCATGGAGGGTCCCATAGGTAGTGGACTATGTTAGAAATGAGATGCAAGCATAAAAAGTTGGGCCCATTTAGCAAAAGATGCAAATTTGAGCATATTTGACTTTTGGCAATTTTGTAAAAAAGGTCAACTTGACCAATGCATAACTCTCTCAATTTTGACCATAGAGAGGTGTTCTTAGACTTTTTAGAAAGCTTAAGATGTCCTATAAGCAACCCTTTTGGTCTCATCTCCATTGGATCTTCCATGCTCATGTATGAAGCTTTGATACAAAAGGTGTTTTTGTTGACTTTTCAAAATGACCTGTAATGTCCAAATTCATATCTTTTTGTGAGTGCATGTTTAGAACTTGGGAGATGAATATGAATTGTAGGTAATTGCATCCTCTTCAAAATGAGATTTGAATGGGTCATTTTTGATAAAGTATAAGAAAGTTATGCTTGGTCAAAGTTGAGTTGACTTTTCCTACAAAACCCTAATTAAGCAACTTTTAGGTTTTGATGAATTGTGAGAAATACTTGATGAATCATGATCAACCCTTGATCAAATGATGAATGATACTTCAAAATAAGGATGTTGACCAAAAATCTTGAAGTTTGACTGTATGTGGGCCACAATTGACTTTTGACCTAGCACAGTCGATTTTCAGGCCTTTGAGCAATTGACTGAGCAAACATCCTCTACAAGGCTTGAAACTTGACATGGATGATCTTGAGAACATATTAGGACAATGGTGAGCATTTTAGTCCTTTGTGGTTCACACATCTTGATGAAGATGGAAACCCTAATTTGAGGTACACTGCCTTAGGAGAGAGTTTGTCTGGTCAACTCTTGAACCTCCTTGAGCCATTTGGGGACCTCACTTGCCATGTATTGAGAAATATGGGAGGGAAAATTTTGGGGTACAACAGATGTCCTCAAAATAAATGAGATTATGTTGTATGCAGTTGTCATGTATGATGAACGAATTTTATTGAAATGTAACTTTGTCTAGGAAAATAAATCCTTGACAAATGTTGGGGAGTAAAGGGAAGCTGGATCTTAGACTGCTGCTGGAGATGAATAGTATGTGTATCTTCAAACCTTGTTTAAAGTGTTTCGGCTGGGGATTCTTGTTTTGTTATTTGAGGAGAAATCCACTAGGGAACATTGACTTTACTTGAGGAAACTCTATGGGGAGCGTTGATTTCTGCTTGGGGAATAGAGTTCAGGAGTTTTAGTTGTCCATTGCTCTACTGGGGAGCTATTTCTTAATTGGAAAGGAAGAAACTTTAGTTGTTATCTGGTTGGATTCTAGGCTTCACAACAACTTGTTAGGGGTAAAAAAGTTGACTGTTATTTGGTCGGATTCCAGGATTTGCAACAACTCACTGGGGATAGTGGAGAACTCTACTGGGGAAGAGGAGTTTTGCTAGTGAGTGAAGAAGTTAAGCTAATATCTGGTCGGGTCCAAGTTTCATAGAAACTTAGCCTTGAGGTTAACTGTTATCTAGTCGGGTCCAGGTTTTAGCAACTGGAATCGTTATCTGGTCGGGTCTAGGTTTCAGTAACTTGAACTGTTAACTGGTCGGGTCCAGGCTTTGCAGTAATTGGATAAGTTAAACTACTATCTGGTCGGGTCCATGCTTTAGTAACTTGAAATTGAGATCAACTGTTATCTAGTCGGGTCCAGGTTTCATCAACCCAAACTATTATATGATCGGGTCCAAGTTTCAACAATGATTTGAGGAAGTTAAATTGCTATCTGGTCGGTTCCAAGCTTCAGTAGCTTAAAATTGAGATTTACTGTTATCTGGTCGGGTCCAGGTTTCAGTAGCTTAAAATTGAGATTTATTGTTATCAGGTCGAATCCAGGTTTCAGTAGCTTAAAATTGAGATTTACTGTTATCTATCGGGTCCAAGTTTCAGTAGCTTGAACTGTTAACTGGTCGGGTCTAGGCTTTGCAGTAATTGGAGAAGTTAAACTATTATCTGGTCGGGTCCAGGCTTTAGTAACTTGAAATTGAGATCAACTATTATCTGGTCGGGTCCATGTTTTAGCAACTCAAATTGTTATCTGGTCAGGTCCAGGTTTCAGCAATGATTTGAGGAAGTTAAACTTCTATCTGGTCAGGTCTAGGCTTCAGTAACTTAAAATTAAGATTTACTGTTATCTGTTCGGGTCCAGGTTTTAGCAACTTAAACTATTTTCTGGTCGGTTCCAGGCTTTGCAGTAACTTATGTGAAGTTAAACTGTTATCTGGTCGGATTCTAGGCTTCGCAGTAACTTGCTAGAAAGATGAAGTTAAATTGTTATCTGGTCGGATCCCAGGCTTCGCAGTAACTTGTTTGGATAAATGGAGTCAACTGTTATCTGGTCGGTTTCCAGGCTTCACAATAACTTTCAGGGATAACAACAACTTCGTTGGGGATTGCAATGACTTTATCGTGGATTAAGGGGTTTTGTCCATTGATTGGTAATAGTCTGAGAGGCCAACTCAAGCTGGGGAATTTGAAGTTTGTTGGGGAAATAAACTCGGTTAAAGAGAATATTTTGATGACCTTCTGGGGAAGTGACTTCTTTAGGTAGAACTCCATATGGCTTCTTTCTAATACCAACTCAGCTGGGGAGAGGGTTTTTGAGAGATTGAAACTCTGGCTAGGGATTTCATGAATTTGTCTCTGTGGGGATAATTTTATGGAAGTATCTCTATGGGGATACCCCAAATCCTTAAGGAGATGCCTGTCACTGTTTTCAAGTATATATTTGTTAACAGTTTAATCATGTTCATATGCATATATTCATTCAATTTTAGTCACTGGACACTTTTGCACTCAAAATAGAAAAAAAAACAAAAAGCTTGCACTTCAAAGTATATTTATATTGATGTTTGCCTATAAACAGACGTTTTTGTACAAGGAGACAGAGATCCTAGTAAGAGGAAATCGTCGAATTAATGAAAGGAATACAAAATGAAAACACAAATAATAGCAATGTGGAAGTGATCTCATTGGGTTCCAAATCTGCTATTGCCCCCATGTCTTCGAACATCACCCCTTGCTGTCGAAAGAAGTTGATTGAATTGATCTTGTATCATTTGAACTTTGACCTTGGTAATAAAGATGGTTGTGGTGATTCGACGGGACATTATCATACGCTTTAATCCTTAACTTTTTCCTAGACCGCCCTTTCGGGTTATCAGTCCACCAAGATACCCTTTTTTTCCCAAAGCCGGCCTTTTAGGTTTTTGACCTGTCGGGTGTACAATCTTTTGTATATATCCCTAATTTTTCCCCAAACCCTTTTGGTTCGTCGGGATACCCTTATTTTTTCCTAGGTATGTCAACCTAGCGGGTCCTTTTTTATGCATAGTATTTTTTTACTATGTCTACGTTCACAGGATGCGGGAAATCTTCGTCATCAATAGTTGTTAGCATCATGGCACCACCAGAGAATACTTTCTTAACAATAAATGGTCCTTCGTAAGTGGGAGTCCATTTGCCCCTGGGATCTCCTTGTGGAAGAATGATGCTCTTTATTACCAAGTCGCTAGTCTGATATACTTGAGGCTTGATCTTTTTGTTGAAAGCCTTGATCATACATTTTTGATATATTTTACCATGACAAACAGCAACCAGTCTTTTCTCATCGATCAATTTCAACGGATCCAATCTAGTTTGAATCCATTTGTCTTCTCCTAAGTCTGCTTCTTTCATAATCCTTAGAGAAGGAATCTGAACTTCGACAGGTAGGACAACTTCCATGCCATAGACCAAGGAGAACGGGGTTACCCCAGTTGATGTTCGTGCTGAAGTACAATATCCATGGAGAGCAAACGGTAACATCTCATGCCAGTCTTTGTAGGTTACTACCATCTTTTAAACAATCTTCTTGATATTTTTATTGGCAGATTCGACTACGCCATTCATCTTAGGCCTGTATGGAGAAGAATTGTAATGTTTGATTTTGAACTACATGTAGAGTTTCGTAATCATAGAATTGTTGAGATTGGTTTCATTGCCAGTGATGATCCTTTCGGGGATACCATAACGGTAGATGAGGTTATGCTTGATAAATCTGGCTACCACATTCTTAGTGACTGAGGCAAATGAAGCAGCTTCGACCCATTTGGTGTAGTCAATAGCAGCAAGGATGAAGCGGTGTCCTTTGGAAGCAGTGGGTTTGATATCTCCAATCATGTCAATACCCCACATTGCAAATGGCCACGGAGCAGTCATGACATTCAAAGGAATTGGAGGCACGTGAACCTTGTCGGCATAGATTTGACACTTATGGCAAGTTCTCGAGTGATGGTAACAATTAGTTTCCATTGTCGACCAATAGTACTCAGCTCTCAGAATATTCTTAGCCATAGTGTGTCCATTGGAATGAGTTCCGACTATACCCTCATGCATGTCTTCCATGATCTTATCTACCTCTTTCTTGTCCACACACCGGAGTAGAGTAGAATCATGGTTACGCTTGTACATGATTCCATTGCTTAGGAAGAATTTGGCTGAAAATCTCCGCAAAAGGTTATTATCATTGATGGAAGCTCCTTCGGGATACTCTTGTGCTTCAAGATATCTCTTCACCTCATGGTACCATGGCTTCTCTTTGTCAGTGTCAAGCTCATAACAGTGTGCAGGTTCATCAAATCTTTCGATTGTAATTCTAGGAGCCTCGTTGTCCCAATTAACCTTGAACATAGATGACATTGTTGCCAAGGCATCTGCCAACTGATTTTCTTCTCTAGGGAAGTGTTCAAAGGTGATTTCCTCAAAGTATGGAATCAGAGTTTGCACAAGCTCTTTGTAAGGGATCAAGTTAGGATGTTTTTATCCCACTCTCCTTTGACTTGACTGACTACTAGAGCTGAATCTCCGTATACGTTTAAGAACTTGATCCTTAGGTCAATATCAACTTTTAGACCCAAGATGCATGCCTCATACTCAACCATGTTTTTGGTACATCCGAAGTATAGTCTAGCAGTGAAAGGTGAATGGCAACCTTCAGGATAAATAATCACAGAACCAACTCCATTACACAAAGCGTTGGAAGCCCCATCAAAAACCATAGTCCATCGAGATCCTTGTTCAGGTCCTTCATACGGTCCAAGCTTTTCACAGTCAGTTACTAGCATGATATTCTCGTTTGAGAATTCCAAGTTCATGGACTGGTAGTCGTCAATAGCTTGATGTTCCAGATGATTCGTGATTACACTTCCTTTGATTGCTTTTTGTGTTGTATATTGGATGTCATATTCGGTCATAATCATTTTCCATCTAGTTATTTATCCAGAGAGAGCCGACTTCTCGAAGATATACTTGATAGGGTCCATCTTATAAATTAACAAAGTGGTGTGAGTCAACATATATTGTCTTAGTCGGCGAGCCGCCCATGCCAGAGTGCAGAAAGTTTTCTCGAGCAGTGAATATCCAGTTTCATAGTCGGTAAACTTTTTGCTCAGGTAGTATATTGTATGCTCTTTTCGGCCATACACGTCATGTTGGCCCAACACATACCCCATTGAGTTCTCTAATACAGTCAAATACATAATCAGAGGTCTTCCTTCAACTGGAGGCATCAGGATGGGAGGTTCTTGTAAATATTCCTTGATCTTATCAGAGGCTTCTTGGCAGTCGTTGTTCTATCTGACTACTTGATCTTTCTTTAAGAGTTTGAATATTGGCTCACAAGTAGCAGTTAGATGAGATATGAATCAAGCAATGTAGCTAAGTCGACCCAAGAAACCTCTAACTTCCTTCTCAAAGTGAGGAGCTGACATTTCTTGTATGGCTTTAACCTTCGTAGGATCGACTTCAATGCCTTTTCTACTGACAACAAAACCTAAGAGTTTTCCAGATCTTACTCCGAAAGTGCACTTGTTAGGATTCAACCTTAGCTTGTATTTCTTCAACCTCTCAAACAACTTATGAAGATGATCAAGGTGTCGTTCCTCAATTTGCGACCTTGCAATCATATCATCAACGTAGACTTCTATCTCATGATGGACCATATCATGGAATAGGGCTACCGTAGCTCGTTGATAGGTTGCCCCTGCATTCTTTAAACCAAAAGGCATGACCTTGTAACAAAAGTTACCCACTGTGTGACAAAGGTGGTCTTCTCCATGTCCTTGGGAGCCATCTTGATTTGATTGTAGCCGGAGAAGCCATCCATGAAAGAAAAGACTTTGTGTTGAGCTGTGTTATCGACCAAGATGTCAATATGCGGTAGTGGGAAATCATCTTTGGGTCTTTCCCTATTCAAATATCTATAGTCTACGCACATACGGACCATTCCATCCTTCTTTGGTATGGGGACCACATTCGCCACCCATTGAGGATATGATGTCACAGCCAGGAAACCTGTGTTGAATTGCTTCATTACCTCAACTTTTATCTTTTTAGACATGTCGGGCCGCATACGACGAACCTTTTGCTTAACTGGAGGACAATCTTCCTTCGTTGGTAGACTATGAACTATAATGTCAGTATCAAGTCCCGACATATCTTCATATGACCAAGAAAACACCTCAACATAGTCGTGCAACATCTGGACCAATCTGCTTTTGACACCGTCTTCCAAGTTGGCGCCAATCTTGACTTCCCTCTTGTCTGTCTTAGTACCTAGGTTGATTACTTCAACTAGATCTTAATGAGGTTGAATGGATTTCTCCTCTTGTATCAGAAGTCTGGCTAGTTCCCCAAGTATTTCACAATCTTCTTCTCCTTCGTCTTCGACTTGGTAGATTGGATGTTCAAAGTCATAGATGGCAATAGCAGAGTCGTCGGAAATGAGATTCGGAGTGAATGAAGATCTGCAAGTATGTGTGTGTGTGCATGTAAGATACATGGCTATTTTTTAAATGCAAATAAGAAAAAGAAAGACAATGAGCGCAAAATTTGAATGCAAAAGGTCCAATGTTTTTCATTAAATGATCATATGGCATATAGAAATGAACAAACCCTTAAAATGGACCATGGTGCCCCGGGAAAGGACCGTGGCTTAAAGTCATTGTTTGGAAATAAAATTACAGACAAAAGTTCTTGAATTGACAAAACAGTAAATGGTAATTACTCCTCTCTGAAGGAGATGGGAATGAAATCCTTTGCATGCCAGTTATTGAGCCCTTCACCGGCAGTCGGGTAGATCCATTCACCAAAGTCGCAGTCATCCTCAGAGTCTTCAATAGCATTCACTCCATGATTACCAACGCGAAGAGGTGGTTTTACTATGCGATCACGTCTGACCTCCTTTTGAGCTTTGACAGCGAAACCCAAACCGAACTTGTCTGCTTTAAATGGAATGTCAGGGAGTTGTCCCCAAATTTTACTAGTTCCGTCTTTAATCACAGCGCGAGCATCTTTGAGGGAAGCCATCCTTGGCACATCTTGAATAGATTTTGGAATGTCAGAATAAATTTTGGTGGTGGCAACCATGGGAGAAACCACTTCGAAAGCTTGGCATGGAGTTTCTATGAACTTACCATTCATATCCACATACTTGAACGAATTTAGGTGGCTAATCATGAATTCTTCTTCACCACAAACAGTAACAATCTTTCCTTTGACTGGATATTTCAACTTTTGATGAAGGGTGGATGTTATTGCCCTTGCCCCATGGATCCAACGGCACCCAAGCAAACAAGAGTAGGCGGGACGTATGTCCATTACATAAAAGGTGGAGTTAAAAATTTGTGATCCCACTTTAATAGGGAGATCCACCTCTCCATGCACCATCCTTTTAGACCCATCGAAAGCCCTTACAACTATATCACTTGGTTCCAACACCAGGCCTTCGCAATCTAGCCGGTCTAAAGCACCTTTTGGTAACACATTTAGAGATGAGTCGATATCAACTAAGACATGAGCCAGGGTAGTTCCCTTGCATTCAATAGAGACATGCAAAGCCTTGTTATGATTCCTTCCAACAGGAGTTAAGTCAGCGTCAGAGAAACCTAATCCGTTGTCAGACGTTAAACTCGCCACATAATTCTCGAACTGGTCAGCTGTTGTCTCTTGGGGCACATGAGCTTTCTTCAAAAACTTGATTAAAGCTTTGGCATGAGCATCAGAACAGAGTAGTAATGACAGCATGGAGATTTTGGAGGGGGTTTTCCCCAGCTATTCGACTATTTTGAAATCACTCTTCTTTATAATTTTCAGGATTTCCTCCATCTCTCGAGTGGAGGGCTCTTCAGCATCAACATCTTTGGCAGGTGCCTCTATCCCATCAGGCTCACTTACTTCTTCTTTGCCTCTAGTGTTGGCATTAGGCTTGTTATTGGTTATGTGAACAGGAGTTGTTGTAGTAGTCGGAGGTGAAATATCAGGGGAGAAGATCATCCCCGTTCTTGTTACCTTACTAGAACTTGCAATATTTGTAACATCGTTGGTCTTGTCTTCATTGATCCATGAATCTTGCTTTATTCCATGATAGTAAACTTCAGCACCATAGTTCCATGGAACTGCTTTGTCGGAGGAGTAAGGAATTGGCCCAGGGGCAATGATTATTAAAGGAGAAGTTGTTGGTTCATTTGAAATCCTAATAGGACCCTTTGAGGAGATCCTAAGAGGCTTGTTGGAGATTGTTATTATGGAAAGGTCTTCAGCTTTATTGGTCAAACTTTTGATGGTAGGAATTATTTCAAACAAGATCTCGTGATTATCTATCAGGCGTTGAACACCTTCTTTCAGTCACTTGCATCCACTTATTTGCTCGGCACAACAATCACATTCTTTTAAACAACCAGGGAATACCCCAGCTCTCAGCAAATCTCCCTTCACAGTAGTTAATGGAGTAGTCAAATCCTCAAAGGAAGAAACAAAAGCAGTGTCATCAATCACATTGACACCTTTTCCATGGTTCGACATTGGTGCAATTATCACATTTGGAGTTGTAGGTGGATCAAACTCGATAGTTTTGTTGTCGATAAGATCTTGAATCTTATTTTTTATAGCTTAGCATTGATCAGTTTCATGTCCAGGGCTGTTGGAATGATATGTGCATTTGGAATTAGGATTGTACTTCAGTGATGAAACATTGGGATTTGATGGTGGATCACGCAATGTTACCAAGTTGGCCTTCAACAGGTGTTGCAAGGCTTGGAACAGTGACATGTTAATCCGAGTGCGAGAGTGACATCATCCTTTGAGACCATGTCAAGCCTTACTCATTCTTCAGCGTTGATCGAGGTAGGTGAGAAATAAATCACCTAGACAGTAATGGAATGCAACATAAAAGAGTACCCCTTTTCTTCATAGTGCGAGTGTGAAAACAATGTAGAATGTCTCCAAGCAAGGTAGGTATGGGATTACGAGAGAGAAAAACCTTGACGGAATTCACATCTATGAGTTGGTCTGAATTGGGAAATAGAACCAAACCATATATTAGAAGGGCCAAGACATCCTCGAAAGCTTGAAAATCCATATCTTCCCAAAATAAACGAGCCTTCTCCAACAGAAATTTGGCTAAGAAACCCTTAACTCCACTTCTTATCTCCCAATTTGTCACAATGTCAGATCTCTTCAAATGCAAGGCTTTGGCAATAACTTCAGGCTTTGGAGTCTCCTCTAAACCGGTGAATGGTATTTGATCAAGCACAGACACTCCTAAAAATTGAGAGAATTCTTCTAATGTAGGCACCAATTGGTAATCGGGAAAGGTAAAGCAATGATGCATAGGATCAAAGAATTGGAAAAGCACACACATAATTTCTTCTTGGAAGTTTGAGGTAGCCAAGTTGAGAAGTTGACCATATTTCTTGGTGAAGGGAGAATCTCCAGGCACTCTTGATGATAACTCTTGAAGTTGAGTATGCACTTTCACGAAGTTAACTCAAATGGTATTCCTATGAGTGGAAGTCATGACCTACAAAACAGAACAAAGATAAATTCCTAAATCCTTGAAATGATTAGTGAGAATGCTTATGATGTTATGATGTTTATGATGTTATGAATAATAATCACAAACAAAGAATACAAAGACCTTAGGTTTAGGCTTGCATGGGTTTCATAGGTAAGTACCCTCTTGAAGTTTAGTTGGTTCAATTGTCCTAGAAAGTAATCGGGTTCTAGGGAATCTAAATATCATTGATCTTTATTCATTGGGCATTGTCTCAGCATAATAAATCTTTTCTTGCGGATGAAATATCCCAAAAGTCCGATCTCAATGAGTGTAGTATCGAGTATCAACCATTCTTCAGCTTTGCACCAAAGTCGGCTATCTCACTACTTCCTAATGGCCAAGTTGTTCAATTAAAGGTTCTACAGTCAGTTAGTGCTTCATGACACCGCTCAACGGCTCCGTATTCTCCTCGATTCAACACAAGAGATACTGGTACCAACAAATGTGTCAAACTATCGTAGCCATTTCTTCAACCATATCGGTCTATGTCGTACAATTTCCATAATCTATTACTACTTATCTAATGATGTTCCCAGATCCGGGTAGAGGATCAAACCAAACCCAAACAAGGACCCATAAGTGTAAAGAAAACAAATTAAACAATGAAATTATTTAAAGGTGATCTAGTCTCTAAGGTAACCCCAGTTTTAAGTCATTACCCAGCAGAGTCGCCAGTTCTGTAATACGGTGGGAGAACTAACTTGGTGTTTTGTGTTTTATCGCAATTGTTGCAGATAGCAAGAGTCTCCACTGACTTTTCTTTTATCCGATAAAAGAAAGAGTGAAAAGAACATGAAATACCTTTTGAGATATTTTATTGAGTTCGGGGGGTAGGTTATGAAAAGGAAAGGTATTAGTACCCTTTTCATCTGCAGTTATCTACGGGCTCTTAGTTGCTTGATCACTTTGAAATGTGTTTGTGGTGGGTTTTGAAAGTATTTTTGTTTTTGAAGATGGATTGTGAGCAAGCAACTAAGAATGTTCTACCTACTCAAAAGTCTTTTGTTCATTTCTCTCTTCCTTTGACATTGATATTTTACCATTGATTGGTAAGAAGCTCTATTATTAGATGCGAAGGGATAGGCGCGGGCCAATCGTATTGTCATAGAAAGAAACTTGTAAGACGCTTTAGCAATTTTCGTAAGGGAATAAGATCGTTTTACCGAAGGCAACATCGAAGGGTCAACGAGGGACTACAATCTTTTTATTCGAGGGTCTTTGCTAAAGCGTCCCACATTCGAGGGACATGACTATTTTCCGAGGCAACAAGCGAGGTTACCCTAGAGGTGCGCGTGTGAAAAGTGTGTTTAATTGCATGCATTTTTGTCTTTCAGATTAGGGTTTTATAATGGTTGATTTTATCTTGCCATACACACCCTAATTACTAACAATTATATTAAAGCGATAAATTGCGGAAATTAAAATACTAAACTATTACATCACTTGGGGGATGGGGGTACAATTTACAAATGGGGATGAAGTAGAAGCCTAATTATTACAACCGTATTGAATAGCAACGAAGAAAAATATATAGAAAATATAAAAACAATGTAAAAATAAAGGAAACGAAATTTTTACCCATTATGTGTCGACACATGCATCTATGCATAAACACATAACCCTTCTTGTTCCTGTAAAATCAAAATCAACTCAGTATGAGTCGATACATAAGGGTATGTGTCGACTCATTTCTTGTTTGTGTCGAAACATTCGTGTTTGGTGTCGACTCATACACCTTTTGTCTTTCTATTTTGGGTCTGGATAGCAGTATGTATCGACGCATAAGGCCTTGTGTCGACTAATACTATGTTCTGTCACTAAAATGTGTCGACTCATATGAGTATGTGTCGACTAATGCTGTAGTTTTTTAGCTCTAACATCATTCTATTGTCTGTACAAGTCAGTTCTCAATATATAATTGATAAAAATAAACAGTAAGCATGTGATTAGCTTCAAGTACAAGGATATCTACATTTTATCTTCATAAATGAACCATTAATGATGCTTTGTATGAAGAGTTCAAAGTCAAGAAAACTTACCTTGAAACTGAAATTTGAGCTTTGATTTAGAGTTGCAGAAGCTAAGTTGCAGGTGGCGTTTTTTGGAAAATGGTGATGATATTGTAATAGAAATTATTCTTGCGTTTTAACAACTCTTGTATGAGGTATGTAGAGTGTTTGGATGGTTTGTTTGGATAGAACTTTGCAAAGTGTGAGAGGTTCAAAGATTTGGACTTCAAAACTCAAGAGTGGAGGCTTTATGGACAATTATGGCTTTTTGAGAGTATGATATTTTGAGGGCTTGTCCACACAACAAAACTTTTGGCCCTTTACCTTTCAAGAAGCCTCTCTATTTATAGAGAAGGTTTGATACTTGAAACAACTCATATTTTGAAATCACATGTTATGGCTATCTTGCTAGTTTTTGAAGCAAGCATGAAGAACAAGTTTCCAATGTTTTTACCAAGCTATCTAAAGTGGTTGATCACTTCAAAAATGTTTGTTCTGACTTGTAGGAGTTGAGTATGATCAGAACAACAAGTTAGAGGCTCAAGAAATTGACTTTGTGATTAAAGTGAACTTTTCAAGAATGGATATGTTACTTTCTTCCAAAAATGGAATGATCAATTGGACAGAGGCTCAAACACTTGGATCATAGTTTAATCAGTTATGTGAGCATTTAATTAAGGAGTGATATACAAGTTTGAGGCCTGTAAAGTGAAGATTATGCAACATATATAGGGTTTTGGTTCATTATTCATCACAAATCTTCCTTTTAAATCAAGTTTGAAACCCTAACTTCTTGCCTTTGATTCTCTTAGCTCAAGTATGATCTCAATGAGTTCTTTGACATTTTGGAAAACTTGTAACATACTATACTATGATACGGTGGGAGAACTGACTTGAGGTTTTACGTTTGTGTTTGCAAATGTTTCGGTTTAGCAAGAGTCGTCACCGACTTTTTATTTTATCCAAAGGAAAGGTCAAAAAGCACAGGAAAGATATTTGAGATGTTTTCTTGGGTTCGGGGGTAGATTATGAAAAGGGAAGGTGCAAGAACCCTTTTTATCCATGGTTATCCATGGGCTCTTATTTACTTGTTTAGATCACTTGCTTTTGCTTTTCAATTGTTTGAAATGGTGCTTTGTGTGTGGTTTTGAAAATGTTTTGAAAAGAGGCCATCATTGTGGCAACCTTTGTAATGATTCTTGTTTGAATGTATACAAAGGTGTATTGTCTTTTTGAAAAGATGTTTCAATGTTTGATTTTTTGAAAGTTTGTTTTTGGGAAATGTTTTGAAATTCTGTTGTGAGGTGTGTTTGAAAATAGCAAGGATGTTTTTTGCAAGTTTTGATCAAGTAACTAAGAGTTGTCTACCCTATCTACTCAAAGATCTTTTCTACACATTTTTAACCATTTTGACAGTGTTGTTTTACCATTGCATTTGGTAAACAACCTTGTATTTGGATGTTAAACGGGACAGGCGCGGGTCATCGTATTGACCATGATAGCAATAGTGCTAAGTATCTTTAGCAATTTTGAGGGACTAGATCATTTTGTATAGGCAACCAAGATAGCGTCATCGAGGGACTATGATCTTTTGTTTTGTTTTTGTTTCGCCATGATACTCAACATGCATACCATGGCCATTTTAAAGGCAACAAGTGGATTGAAACCCTAGGGGTGCATGTGTGCATTGTGTTGTCATTTTCATGCATTTATGTTTTGCATTAGGTCTAACTATTTATTTTGATTTTGGATATTGCATACAAACCCTAATCTCTATCATGGCATATTTGAAAGCATAAATGCGTAAAAGTAATCTAGGCTATTACAACATTGATATGGGGAGGGGGATACAATTTTGAATGGGGAGTATTTGCAAGAAAATAAAACCCTAAGATTTACTATTACATCCAAATTGAACTCTTTGCATCAAATAATAAATAAACAAAATTTAAATAAGCAATTTAAATATAAATATGCAAAATATTATAAATATGTAAAAAACTATTTTTGTTTATTTTTATGTATGTAAAAATAAAATATTTAATGTATTAAAAAGGAAATAAAAAGTTATTTTTGTTAAGGGAAAAACCCTAAATTTTGTTTTAAGAAAATCTATTTATTAATATTATTTATTCATGTACAATAATATATATATATATATATATATATATATATATATATATATATATATATATATATATATATATATATATATATATATATATATATATATATATATATATATATATATATATATATATATATATATATATATATATATATATATATATATATATATATATATATATAAGTGTCAAAAAATAAAAATATATTAGAAAAAATATTATTTTTAATAAGGGTGGAAACCCTAGTTTTTTGTTTTAAGATAATATATATCATATTATTTATTTTATGTACAAGTAAATAAAAATAGAAAATATATACAATTGTTTAGAAAATAATAATATATGAGAAAATATTATTTAAGTAAATAAATACTAAAAATAAAAATATAATATTTTTATATGTTATTTACAAATTTTTATTTGAGAAAATAAATATAGTGAACCTAATAAACTAAATATTGTGTCAAAATAAAATAAAATAAATAATAAAAATATGAAAATTTAAGGAAAATATTTTTAGTAATTTTTTATATTTGGAAAAAATAAAATAAAGTCAGAAATAAAAAGAAATGGAAATAATATGAAAATATAGAACAAATGGGCCAGGGGTGCAATCAGCAAGGAGGGGGTGCCAAAAACAGAAACAAGCCAGCTCAGTCCATTTCCACTTTATCTTCAACCTTTGAACCAGAAAAACGTGTGTTCTGATGTACAACTCGTATCTCCTGCATTTGTACTTAAAAACGAAAACTTGCAACATGAAAGTTATAGAGCATGATCATACGATTCTAACCATATAAAAAACTTAATCTAACTCTCAAAGACCAGAGAGAATTTCTCTGGCCCTAATTTCGAACCTAACTTTTTCAGGAAGTTCATCAATCAAATTCTCTCAGCACACTTAACTTAAATAAAAACTAAGCATAGGTACAACTTAAGGGCTATGAGTACTACATTTTTTATTCACAAACCTAAGCCTAATGATTCCTAAATAGAGAGATAGAAAGTTGACAAATACCTGTTTCAGATGAACTCGTGTATGGCAATGTAGCAACTTTCAGTGAGGCCTGAGGTTCTTTTGAGCTTGCCTGAACTTCCTCTGACCTTCCCTAATACTTTGTTTGCTTTGAGCTTGCTTGAATAAGCCTGTAGAAGTCAACCTGCACAAGCTGAAATCAGAAATGGTGAAGCTTGAAAATGGAGTTACAGTCAATGGCCAATGGTTGGGATAGTTCAGATGGGTTATATGGAATGTGTTGGAAGTGGTTTGGGACAAAACGCACGAGTGGTTTGTGAGATGGAAGTGAAACTGCAGAGAGTGCCCTGTTTTGCATGTTTTTGGTGTTTTGATGTTCAAGAGTGTTTGAGGGATGAATGGATCGTGTTTCTGACTCAAGGCAATGTGCAAAACTTGTTTGCAATGTTGCCAAGACTTGCTCTTATCAGATTCAAGAGTCGTGGACTTTTGGCACAATGACTTGTTTTTGAAGAAAAGGTAGGAAGTGACAAAGGCCAAAGTTGTACAAGCTAGCTCAAGGTCTGCATAGGGTTGGTGAGCTTTTTCTGAAATTTGTGGACTTTGTTTGTATCAAGAGATCGGGTCCATGGCTCAAGAAATACAAAATTGCAAAAAGTATGCTTTATGGAAATGGTATTGCAACCTTTATGCCATAAATGGATTTATTCATTGTGCCAAGCTCCATTGATCAGAATAAGACCAACTTCCATTGTATTTGCATTTAATTTTTGAGTGTGGAAGGGTTTAGAGACCTGTAATCAAGTACAAATCAAGTTTGGACAGATTTTGCAACTTGTGCCAACATGAAAATGCCATGGATCAAAGTGAGTTTTTGCCAAATTCAAATCTTCCATTCTCCCTAACCATAAATGATTTTGGAGAGTTCTTGGACATTTTGGAAATCTTGTAACATGATCTTCAATCCATCTTTGAAATTAATTTTGAGATTTCAAGTGGAACTATGTGATAAATGGCCATGAAGATAGGTCAAAATCCTGCCTAAATTAGGGCAAAACTTCACTAAGTTAAAAGTTTCATGGACCCTTGTTCCAAAAATCATAACTTGAGATCCAAGATTCTTTTGGGAGAACTTTGTGAATCAAAGTTATAGACTTTGTGGAGAACTACAACTTTCATGTTGGAAGTTTTTTTTGAATCCAATTGCATCATGGTGAAAATGTGGGGCAAAGTTGGGAAAAAATAAGAAAATTTCATAACTTAGAAAAATTCTAAGTTATGAAAATTTTCAATCTTAAACCCTTATTTGCAAAATTAGATTTCTTGATGAACAAGTTTCATGTTTTGACACATCTTGATGAAAAATTACCCTTGGCACTTGATTTTGACCAAAATGTCAAAGTTCGACTTTTCAGTGTACAGTCAAATTTTGATCAGTTGACTGAAAATTTCATCTGTCAATTCAATGCATTTGAGATCTTTTGAACCTTGTGAATAGGTCAAGATGATGCCATTGAGTCCTTGAATCCATGCTTGAACCCAATTTTCCATTGGCTAGGTTAAAAAATCAGAAATGGCCCTTGTGCAGTCAAAACCCTAAAAATGACCATTTTGCCCTTTTGATGATCTGATCAAATTTCTTGAGGAGTTATGGTCCAAACTTGATCAAATGGTTCATATGAGTCTATAATGTTGATGTGGATCAAAAATTATGAGGTTTGACTATAAATTGGCCACAGTTGACTTTTTCCCCAATATAGTTGATTTCTAGGTCAACTGTCCAATTGACTGGGCAAAAATTTGATTCAAAGCTTGAAACTTGGTAGAGGCAATCTTATAAGTCCAAAATGAAGTATGAAAGACACTTTGAGCATTGAAAGTCCAAAAATCTCTGTGCAAACTCAAACCCTAATTTAGGTCATCAGTGCAAGGAGATGTCTTGAGTAGAGCAAACCCTAATCCTGTCTGGAGTTCAAAGAGTCTTGCTAGGGGAAATCTTGATAAAATGAGAGGGAAAATTTTGGGGTAGAACATATACAATTTTCATGTTTTCTATTTTTGAAGAATCCAATTAGAACTTGATAAAAATTGGCCAAGAAGTTGGGATAAAAACCTGACCAAACCTGCTGAAAACTTCTCTAAGTGTTTATACAAAAATGCCATGACTTCATGAATTTATAATTCAAAATCCTAGAAATTCTAGGACTTGATCAGAAAATCAAAGTTGTAGATACCATCAAGATCTACAACTTTCATGTTTATAGTTTTCTTTTAATCATCTTGCATCTTGATGAAAGAATGGCATGAAGTAATGAAATTATCATGTATAAAAAACACTTAGAAAAATTTCTAACTCTTGAAAAGTTTGAATTTTCACATTGACTTTTGACTTTCTTGACTTCTTGATGATCAAGCTTTATACTCTTGAATGTCTTGATGAATTTTTTTTTGAAACTTAATGTTGATCAAAATGTCAATGTTTGACTTTTCAGTATACCGTTGACTTTTTCATCAGTTGACCAAATTTCATCTGTCAATCCAATGATCTTGAGAGATGTTTTGAGCCATGAAATTAGGTAAACATGTTGCATTTTAATCCTTGAGACCATGTTTCAAACCAATATATTGTGTATTAGGTCAAAAGTTAGTAATTAGTCATTCTCAGTCAAAACCATAATTTGTGGTCTCAATGTTTTGGAGGTGATTTTGTCTGATCAATTCCTTAAGAACCCTTGAACTTTGGAGTACCTTTGTGAAATGTCTTGAGAAAAAAGAGGGAAAATTTTGGGATACAATAGCCATATTTGTCTAGAGTCCTTACAGTTGGTCTCTTTTCCATTTGCGAGTTTGCCTTCCACCTTCATTCTATTCGGGTTGAATACGAACGTGATTCCCCAGTTAAGTTCGCTTCTGATCAGAATTATTTCTTCAAGAGTCTATCTTCGGCTAGTCTCCTTGTCATTCTAGGTTTGCCTTTGTTTAGGCATCCTTTTTTAGATTCTTCTTTTGGTTGGTCTCTTTCTTACATGTGTCTAACTCTCACCAGACATGTATATTTTATCTCCAGTAAGTTTTCCTTTGATCAGTGTTCTTTCTTTAAGAGTCTATATGTGGTTAGCATTCCTTGTTGGAGCATTATTTGGTCAGTCGCTTCCTTGTGTCTATGTGCCTAATTTTACCTGGCATATACCCAATATCTTTCTTATATCCACTACCAATTCCGGACATGCATATTTGATATCCACGATAGAGTCCTTTCTTCCAGTCTCTCTCGTATATGTTTTTTCCTCTGAACATATAGTTGTTATATCTTTGTAAAGAGTCATTTCCCTATGTCTCTATTATTACATGTCTCTATTTTTCCTCTGGTTAGAGTCCTTTCCTTCGTCCTCTTTCCCGTTACATGTCCTTTCCTCCGGATATATATTTGATATCTTTTATATGTGTCATTTCTTCCGGAAATGTAATGTTGATATCTTTGATAGGGCTTCCTTCGGTTAATCTCTGTCTTATGTTTGCTACCAACTCCGAACATATATTTGTGGTATCTTTGATAGAGTCCTTTCTTCCGGTCTCTTTCGTATATGTCCTTTCCTCCAGACGTATAGTTATGATATCCTTTGTAAGAGTCCTTTCATCTGGCTTCTTTTATATGTGACATTTCCTCCAGACATGTATATTCGATATCTCTTTTGTATGTGTCCTTTCCTTCAGACATGTACTTGTGATGTCTTTGTAAATAGTCTTTTCCTCTGGTTTCTTTCTTGTTATATGTTCACTACCAACTCCGAACATATATTCGTGATATCTTTGTAAGAGTCCTTTCTTCTGGTATTTTTCTTGTGTGTCTGCTACCAACTACAGACATGCTGATATCCTGGTTAGAGCTTTCTTCGGTCTGTCTCTTTTGTATATGTCCTCTACCAGCTCAGACATGTATATTCAGTATCTCTGGTAGAGTCCTTTCATCCGGTCTCTTTCGAATATGTCCTTTCCTCCAGACATATATTTTGTGATATCTTTGTAAGAGTCCTTTCATCCAGTCTCTTTCTTATGTCCGCTACCATATTCAGGCATGTCTATTCGATATCTTTCATATATGTCCTTTCCTCCGGACAGGTATTGTTGGTATCTTTGATAGGGATTTCTTCGGTTAGTCTCTTTCATATGTGTCCGCTACCAACTCCGAACACATAATTCTTGATATCCAATTTCTCTTTTGTGTGTCTAATCTTGACCTGACATACATCTACCTTGATAACCACTATTCACAAAAAAGAAAAAAAAATACAAAATACAAAAAAAAAAACAAAAGAAAAAAAAACATAATAATACCCGTCTGGCTTTAGAGTGCAAATTTTATAGTTCTATTAAGTATTCAATCCTCTTTCACCTTAATTGTTCGAAAGGAATCTACCAATCTCACCCTCTAGTTAAAGAAGATTGAATAAGGGCAGCTGTTGCACCCTAAAATTTTCCCTCTTCATGTCAACAATAATTGGCTTATACTTCATCATCATATGTATACATACATGTCATTGGGTCTATACTCGTGAAATTAAGGTATTTCTCTACAAGAAGAGTTGTGAAAATTGACGGTTCTGTTAGGTAACGCTGTGAAGCAGAAATCGGGGTTCTAAGCTATCCAATTAACAAAAAAACAAGTCATCGTCATAGCAAGCTCTTGTGCATTTAAACACGCTCTGAATTATGCAGAAATCTATGTGTTTCAATCAATTTGAGACAATGCAAACAGAAATTCAATACCGTATGTTTCAATCTCAAAAATTCATAATTTGAGATCAGAAAATGGTTTGGGAATAATTCTTCAGTCACTAGAGTCGTCTTGAGATATTCTTCAATTCATCTGTTCAAGCCAAAGGCTAATTTTGTGAGGAAGATTGTAAAAAGCGCAAAATACCTTAAATGCGTTATATAGTGGATTTACCGCTTCACTTGTTTTCTGATGCTTAAAAATTCATAATTTATAACTAGAAAATCATATTTGAGTTCCTCATGGAGCATTTGAATCTTCTTGTTATTTCCTTGAATTTTGGTGTTCGGCTCAGAAGCTAATTCATTGAGGAAGATCTCTGAATGCACGAGTACTCAGAAGCTATACAATGAAAAAACAGTGAAAGTAGTGTGTTTAACCGTTGTTTTTCAGATGTTCAAAAATTCATAACTTTTGTCGGGTTTGATGTTTTTGGCTGGTTCTTTGGGAGGAAAATCCATCTTTATTTTATCTTCAATTCTTATGTTCGGGGGTAGGAGCTAATTCATTGCAGAAGATCGTCAAAAGTGCCAATTACCAGAGAAAATTGCATGCCAAAATGGATTTTTACCAGACAATTTCTTGATATTATAAAAATCGTAACTCTCTCGATTTTTATCATATAGGGATGATTCTTGAAGCGTGAGATCATAAATTTTGTAAGCTTCAACTTTGCTTCAGGGCCCGAGTTCAGATTATGCTCCGAAGGCTTCGGTTTATGGCTCGCATCTGAAAGTGCACATGGAAATAAGCTGAAATTTTTGAATACGGCGAAATAAGTTCACTGTTTCTCTCCATTCAAAAAAATCATAACTTGTTCGATTTTTATCGTATCAGGGTGATTCTTTTGGCACGACATCACAAATTTCGTTGTCGACGATTTTGCTACAGAGTTCGAAACGAGATTTCGCACCGTTAGTCATGAGCTTATAAGTTTTCTTTCGACTGCGTATCTAACACGTAGAAATTCTGCATTATTCAAATAAGGCCCAAATTAAATCCAAATCAAACCAGACCTAAATGTGCAACTATAGAGTGATTATGTCTCACTATTTTCAGAACACTTGATTTATTTGTCAAATTTCATGCAAAAACATATCATAATTCTCCCTCTTTTCTCTCAACTTCCAACAGCTTCAAGATCCAAAAAAAATTTTAGTCTCCAAGAACACCACACATTCCCGCCAGAAAACTCCCTGTCTTCTCTCCTCCATCGAACAACGGGGTTCTATCATAGAACCGAGGGGTTCTATCTTCCACCTACCACCGTGTCTCCGCCCAGTGCCGGTACCACCTCCCTCCCTCTGTCTTCCACCTTTGCACACGGCGACGCACTCCCTCTCTTCTCTCCTCCATAGAATCGTGGGGTTCTATCATAGAATCGAGGGGTTATATCTTCCACCTACCTCCGCGTCTCCTCCTTGCTCTAATATCCTCCTCCGATCTTCATTTTGGTAACACTTCTTGAATCCTCTACTTGATTTAATTGCTTTTGATTCAAGTGTTTTTGTTGAATTGAAATTGAGTTGAATTCAATTGTTGCTTGAAATAATTGATTACATAAAGTGAATATTGATTGAAATTGAGAATTTATTAAGTTGATTCTTAAATTTTTTATGATGCATAAAAGAGGAATTGGTTGATATTTTGTATTCAATTGTTGAATCTTGAATTGCAAATGCATTTTGATAGCGATTTATGATAAGAATTTTCTCGATGTTGAATTTTGTTGAGAAATAAATGTCGAATTCATGAGTTGATACAATTATGAGTTGAATTTAATAGTGATTCAATTTTTCCGACATTAAAACTTTCGATTCAATTAATTGTGTTTTCATGTGTTAATACGATTTCGGATTAATTTGAGGATAATTTAAACTTTTTTGACATTAAAAATCTCAAATCCGGTAAATTGCATTAACACTTGAATTTTATTTTGTTTGGTCAGAATCAATACTTTAATGCGGTATAAATGGTTTACAATGCGTTTTTAATTTCGTAGTGATGAAACTTGAACTGGTAAACACTTTTGTGTATCCATTTGTGGTTCTTAAATCCATTTTATAACGATACCAGTTCATGTATGCATCACTTCCCGGAAAATGCAAATGCATTGTAAATGGTATTTCAAATGTTGTTTGGTACTTGCTTGAGACCTTTTGTATGTTTGTTGATGATTTGTGTTGAGAAATATCAATTCCGGTTTGATTTTATGAGCTATTGTACGATATGGTATAATGTTGTCCGGATTTTTAAAATGCAATTGGATTGATATTTAATTTGCGCTTGATGTGTATTTGGCTTTAATCAGTTGATTGAGGAGCATTGGTATGTTTCAGTTGAATTTTGGGATAACTTTTCGTGCACTCATGTAATGGAATCAATGTTGTTCGAATTGTATTTTAACATGAACATTGTGTTTTGATCTTCATTTGATGCATGTTTATGCTTAGTTATGCATTTTTTTAATGATTGTTATTGAGTTTGCACGATTTCAGTGTGTTTTCCGGACAATTTCATGAGATGTACATAATGCTGCCCGATTTTATAAATTGAGCTTCAAATGCATTTTAATTGTTGAATTATGCATGAGCATGTTTCCTTTGGAATTTTTTGGACATGTGCATTGAGTTCTGACGATTTTGAATCGATATTTTATGCACTTCATGAGATAATGTACTTGCTGCCCAGGATTTGGTTTTGTGATTCCATTGCTTGTTCACTTTGCTTTATGCATGATAATATGTCATTTTGAGTTATGATGTTGCTTGACTAATCGCAATTGATTTTTCTTGTCATTTGCTAACTCGTCTTGTGAATTGTGCAAGCTTTGGAGGCCTTTGTTGTACGACATGCGACGTTTGGATTTTGGCTTGGTTGTGTATAACTGTTTTATACAGGAACTTTGATTGGATGCGGTTGCTATCCATTTTCAATTTCTTTTTGCATTGAGACATTTGATGCTTATATTGGATGTTGATTCTTACTATTGTGTTATTGATGCTAGCTTGTGGGAAGCTTTCCGAAGTTATTTTTCTTTTGCTTGCTACGAACTCTTGTTCTTTTGATATTACACTGTTTCTGGTTTATTTTTCTGCATCATTTACCACTTTCCTTGCCATGAGAAGTAGGAATAGAGATGCATGACTGGGAGTCCCTACTTTAGGTGGTAAATCTATTTAAAGTGCTCAAGTGAGGCGATATTTGTTATGTTAAAGTCCTCGAAATGAGGCGATGTTTTTGTTTGCAAAAGACTCCTAATGGAGTGACTTTTTGTTGTTTTCTTAAAGACCTCAAAAGGAGGTGTTTGTGCTAAAGTCCTCGAAGTAGGAAATTCCCATTCCCCTATTAATTTGTGCTTGTTATCGAGTCAATAAAGTGGATGTGGACCCGCAATCGGCCCCGACGCATTCTAGTTTGTGTCGTTCCTAGCTTGCGTTATGTGTTGATTCTTTGAACTGTGCCTATTCTAGTCCATTGAGTCGAATAAAATGGAGTAGGGTTCGTAAACAACCCCCATGTTTTTTCATTCATTTTGACGATGTTATCTTGCATCGCTCAACATTGATGCTTTGAGTTGTTACTCGATGTCGATGCTCGAGAAAATCAAGTGGAAAGAGTTCCTTACTCCCACTTTGAGATCCATTGGACATATTTGTTTGCTATTAGATTGCACCCGATGTTTGTTTTGGCTTCGGCTTGTCTTTGCTTGATTGCGCATATTCTTATGCTTTTCATTAGGTAATATCTTTTGTATGTTCCCTTGGGATATGCTTGTTTCGCTTCTGATGCAAGTTAGACATTAAGATCGTAATCCATGTATGCTAACATAGGTAAAGATTTCCCTTTCAAACTCAACTTAGGATCAATCATTGTATGATAATATTAGGGATAGATTTAGATAGTTTCCCTTAGATGTTTTTCTTTCTTTTTGCATCCTTAAAACTAAAATCTCTTTTTCTTGGCAAATGCATAAAACATCTAACAATTTTCAAATCATTTTTCAAGGTAAAAAACATCAACCAATACAAACATTTTTGGCCTTCGGGCCTTTCTTTGAAATTGTCAAAAGAATGTGTTAATTCTACTCTACGCAATACAATGTGTAAATCCCCAAGGATCGGGTAGCATCATGTCTATTTTCTAGAGCACGAATGAAGCATTATCCGCTTTTGGGCATTTTTCTTTTGAAAATACCTTTTCAAGTAAAACATGTTAATTCATTTCTGTGCCAACGCGTGAGTCACCAAAGGTCGAGTTGCATCAGAAAGCAAAATAAACATTGTTCATAAAAAATAAAAAATAAATGGAAACCTTTGAGTCGAACTACGGTACTATGATTCCTCAAAAGTGATACGTAGGCACTTGGTCGCAGGGCCCAGGAGAGCGAAACTTTGTAAATATTCCTTCTTTTCCCCGTGTTTTCTTTTGCATGCATTCCCTCTTTGCATTTCCCCTTAGCTTTAGCTTTAGATTTAAACACACCCTTCGATTAGAACAACAAGAGTGGATCCTGTGTAGTACCACAGACAAGAGGGGTGCTAATACCTTCCCCTTGTGTAATCAACTCCCTTACCCGTATCTCTTGGTCGTATGATCATGATTTCACCTTTCTCAGGTTTACTCGATGTTTACCTTTCCCTTTTGGTGGGATAAAAAATGTTCGATGGTGACTTCATTGATTTTCTCTCGATGATTTTTGGTCGGTTGTTTCAGGTATGTGTGTGTGTATGCAAGATGTCTTACCAAATGTCATGACATCTCTCCTGATGTGTGAACTTGGGTAGTTCATATTGGTTTTATGTTTTGGATTTTCTTGTGTCATGAGTTTTCCTCTAAAACAAGGGGGGTAATGGTCCTATTTTGGTAACTACATATTATCATTGACATATCATTATGTTTGCAGTTTTTTTATCTCCAAGATATTTGTGCACTTGAGGTGTGCCTGTTGTTCTGTGGTCTGTCTTATGTGCTAATTTGTTTTGTGGTTAGCTTTCCTTTGTCATATTATGGCTAAAAAAGGGGTGTGATTATATATGCGGACCATTGAAAATGGTTGTCGGCTTATATGCTAACTACTGTCTTGGCACTCTTGAAGTATGTTGATTTAAACATGAGTTAAGGGGGAGTATTATGATACTAGAGATTGTGAAAATGTCAAACAAAATGACTGGCCATTGTTGTGATTGAGAAAAACAGAAATTTTTTTATGTGTGGTTTATTTGTGAGGCTGTTATTTATCTCCTACTGCTGATGCCTCTGATATTTTTTCTGCTGATGTGCTTCTGATTTGTGCGTGTTTGATTTATTTTCAAACCTATGTGGTTTTGTTGTCATCTAGATTGTGATGCTTATGTACAAGGGTTATTAAGTTGTTTTATCCAAAATTTGCCAAAGGGGAAGATTGTTGATTCTCTGTTTTTATGATTGGCATTAATTTTGGTAAAAATAACTTGACAGCAACATGTTGAAATTGATGTTTTAACTTGCATTTTCAACATGTCGAATACAATGTCCTAACCAAAAGAGTGGGACATCTGGTTTGTTACAGTTTTTACAGTTTGGATATAGTTGATTTAAATTATTGTATATTCGGTGAATATTAAGTAATCCTATGTGGCGTCCAAGATGGAGGAATCAAAGATTCTGTTTGACTGCAATATGTTGATCAAGATGTTCTATCATGCAGAAAAACATGAATAATATGTCCTATCCAGAATCATTCGACATTATGCCTGGTACAACTGGACACTTAGAATCTTTTAGTTTGTTACAGATGCAGAATATTCTGGGAATATTATGCTATCCTATGTGGCGCTCAGTTTAAGGATTAAGAAATTCAAGTTGAATTAAAGGGGTATTCTTAGTTTCTAATTATGGAGATAATTTAGGAAACTAATGATTGATGTCATATCTTTTAGGAGATAAATATGCAGCTTTATTTGCAATGTCGTGCTGTGTTTTCAAAGCCCAATCCAGTCCAGAAGATTATTTTAAATAGAAGGCTACAAACCTAATTAGTGCGTGGAACTTAGTGTGTGTTAATTGTGATTGTTTAGGGTTTGTGCAGTCGTGTTAATTGTGATCCTCTCCAATATCATCTTGGTACAAGAGTAGGACTGTCTCTATTGAGTTGTAATTTCTGTCAATCATTCTTAAGCTTCTAAGTATTAAATGATTGTGTGTCTTTGAAGTGTGACTTCTATTATTTTCTAAATGTTTAGAGTTGTTCTTGCCACTGTTTTTGACTGAAATGGAAGTGAGAGGGGTTTCATACCTAGGTGTGTATTAGGTAGAAGTAGAGCACGAGTAATGATTAAGTGATAAGTTGTAAACGAAGAGTTTATCTTTGAATTGATATTATTTAGTGGACTTCCTTCCTGGCTTGGTATCCCCTAGAGTAGGTGTTGTTGTACACTGAACTGAGTTAACAATTCTGCGTGTTCTTTACTTTTCTGTTCTTTCTTAATTGTTATACCTTGTCATTGTGTTTTTTATTCAGAGATCAGTGTCTCAACATCTCTTAGGACATTAGAGATCTGACTACCAGAATTTCAATTAGGAAATATTTGAAAGATGTGTTTTTGTTTCTATTTTCGTGGAGAATATTCTGCAGAGATTTAGAGCTGAAGATTATATATGATTGAAGAGTCCAGCCCAACTACAGAAGTCAATATAAGGAGTCGTCCAAGACTGATTTGTACATCCTCATGTATCTTTGATGATATTGAGTTGACTGATTGCTACTTGTTCATCAAGTTATTGTTCTCCTCAAAGCCTGTAGGCAAGAGTTAAGTATTATTCTTAGTGAAGCTTTTAAGTAAACTAAGTATTTGTAATTTGGAAGTGTGTTCTTACTTTTTGGTTTCTTGAGACATTCCCTGGGACTGGGATTGTTTGATATCACTGTGCTGATTGGAAGTGAGATAGCGATTTCTCATATCTAGGAAGTGCCCGTGTATAAGTTGCACTAGGTAGTGATTAAGCAATAAGTTGTAAATTGGGATTTTTTTTAAGCTTATAATTAATACTAATGATAGCGGATTTCCTTCCTGTATTGGTAGCCCTTAGAGTAGATGAGTCCTCACCAAATTGGGTTAACAATTCCTTGTGTTCTTTATGTTTTGTACTTTATATTCTTGCACAATATTTTTGTTTTCTTAGCAAGTCTATTTGTTGTCATCATATGTCATAACATTTGTTCTAACATTGTGTGTTGTTAAGAAATCAGTCTTGACATCTTATATTGTGTGTGCCATAATTTCAATTGGCATCAAGAGAAGGCACCCTATTTTATTTACTAGGTGAGATTCAGGGATATATTTTATGGTACTATGGAGAAAGAAGGAGGATATAACAACAAACCACCTATGTTGAATGGCTCAAACCATGACCGGTGGAAGATCAGAATGGTAGTCTTTCTGAAATCTATTGATAGTAAAGCATGGAAGGTTGTTTTGAAAGGAAGGAAGCATTCTATTGTGAAGGTCATTGACAAAGATGGGAAAAAGATTGAAACTCAAACCATAAAACCTGTAGAAGACTGGGATGAAAATGATTATCAGAGAGCCATTGGAATTTCCAAGGATTTAAATGCTCTATTCAAGGGAGTAGACATAAATGTTTTCAAGCTGATTAATACGTGTACTGCGGCCAAGGAAGCTTGGAAAATTCTCAAGACAACTTAAGAAGGTACCTCTAAAGTGAAGATTTCAATACTTTATCTTCTCACTTCCAAATTTGAGAACTTAAAGATGAATGATGATGAGAAAATTCAAGAATATCAAATGAAGATTCTTGAAATTGCTAGTGCATCAAGTGCTTTAGGAGAGAAGATGTCAGAAGCCAAGCTGGACAGAAATATTCTTAGGTCCTTTCCTAGGAGATTTGACATGAAGATCACAACAATTGAAGAAGCTAGAGACAATAACAAGGAAGTTGATGAACTTATTGGGTCCCTTCAAATATTTGAATTGACTATTGGTGACAAAGATGAGAAAAAGAAAAAAAGCATAGCTTTTGTATCAAATGCTGAAGATGATAAAGGTCAAGTTGAGATGGAAACTGATGATGATATTTCTAATACCATTGTTCTTCTTGGAAAGAAATTCAATAGGGTGTTAAAAAGATTTTACAGAAGAGGGGAACCAGATGTCGAGAATATCTCATATGACACCAGTAATAGTCTTGATTCTCAGAAGAAAACAAGATCAAAAGAGAAGACAAGTAAAAGTAGAGACATTCAATGTTTTTAATATGAAGTATATGGTCATATTAGACATGAATGTCCCAATTTCCTCAAGAAACAACAAAAGGGTTTCACTGCATCTTGGTCAGATGATGATAAGTCTAAAGATGAAGAAAAATATGAGACTGCCAAACTGGTGTTAGCTTTATCAGGAAGATGGGTGGATGAAGTTGAAGGTTGTGATGAGAATGATCTTTATAAATACATGGATGTGTCCTATAAGGATACACGTGACAAGTGTGATGAAAGCCTCAAGAAGTAGGAAAAACAAAGGAAGATCATTGTTGATTTGGAGAATGAGAAGAAGAAACTCTTATGCGCTGTCTCTTATCTACAAAGTGAGGTAAATCGTTTAAACTCCAAACTTGATAACTTGACAGATTCCATAAATATGGTGAAAGAGGATGAGAATTCCAGAGTTCATTATCAATCTGATGATAAACTAAGAAGAATAACTTATGAGAAACTTTTTCCTTATGAAAATAAGAAAAAATCAACATGTCGAAACTCATGTTATAACATCCTGGAAAATGTGATAAATTTTCAAACCAACCTCAGTCTACTTAGAGATGTCACTACTGTGGTTAGTCTGGCCATATAAATCCTTTTTGTTTCAAATTGTATGGAGATCAAAGAACTCTAGTTCGTTCCAAGGCTAATAAAGTGAGCAAAAGGAGAAGTGTTAAAAATAGGGATGTTAACCTTATATCACATACTTCTTTGAGAGACTCAACCAGTGAAGACTAGTACTTTGACATTGGATGCTCTAGACATATGATAGGGGTCCAAAATATGTTGGTGGATGGCAACCCACATCCCACATGTTCTGTTAGATTTTGTGATGGGTTTAACCGAGAAATCAAAGGAGTTGGAAAGATGATGTATGATGGTTGTCCCAGGTTGGAAGATGTGTTGTTTGTCAAAGGATTGACTGTTAATTTTATTAGAGTTAGTCAATTGTATGACCAAAGTTTATTATTCAACTTCTCTAAATCAGAATGTCTAGTCAAAGATGAGAAAGAAGTTGTTCTAATGAAAGGGGTTAGGTCTAGAGACAACTTCTATTTATGGAAATCTCAAATAATGGCTTAATCTTCCATGGGTTTAATAACTAATGAGGATGAAGTGAAGCTATGGTACCAGAAGCTTGGACATCTTTATTTTAAAAGAATGAAGGAAATCATATCTGAAGGAGACATAAGAGATTTTCCAGAGCTCAAGATTGAAGAAGGAAAATCCTGTGATGAGTGTGAAAATAAAAAGAAAATCATGATGTCACACCCAATGTTAGAACATCAAACAACTTCCAAAGTTTTGGAACTTATTCATATGGATATAATGGGACCATTACATATAGATAAACTAGGAGAGAAAAAGTATGTCTTCGTTGTTATAGATGACTTCTCTGGATATACTTGGATGAACTTTATTAGAGAAAAATCAGATACTTTTGAAGTCTTCAAAAGTTTGTGTTAAAACATTCATGAAGAGAAGATGAGTGGGATTGTTAAAGTCAGAAGTGACAATGACAAGGAGTTTAAGAATGCAGAATTATATGAATTTTATGACTCTGAAGGAATAAGCCGCGAGTTCTCTTATTCTTGGGAAACTAAGGGAGATGTATTTGTTGAGCAAAAGACTAGAGTGATACAAGACTCTTCTAGAATCATGCTTAGTGCTAAGAAATTTCCATTTGAGTTTTAGCCTGAAGTTATGAATATTGTTTGCTATATTCATAATAGAGTTACTTTGAGAGGAGGTACCACTACTACTCACTATGAGGTTTGGAAAGGAAGGAAACCTAAAGTTAGATACTTTCGTATCTTTAGAAGTAAATTCCAGATCTTTACTGACAAAGATCAAGTGGACAAGAAGGATCACTTGGGTGATGAAGGAATATTTTTAGGGTACTATTCAAATAAAAGAGCTTACAGAGTATCTAACTCTATAACATGTATAAAAATGGAAGCTATCTATGTCAGATTTGATGATTCAGATACTAAATAAAAGGTGGGTGTCAGAGACAATGTTGGAATTTCCTGTGTCCAAAGTGCTAAAGCTTTATGGGAGGAACACTAGGAATTCACAAACATTGAATCAGTGAATTCTCAATCCAGTATAAGCCTGTCTACTGAAGGACAATTATAAAAATCCAAGGAAATGACTACAACTCACTCTGACAAAGGAGACATCACTAAACTAAATATGAAGATATCAGATACTGATGAATGTTTTGCTTTGAAGAATAACTTGGGTTTCTGGGACAGTAAGAAGCAGGAAGGTGCTTCTTGGTATACTGTTGAAGATGAAGATAGGGAAACAAGAGAAATTTTCTCTGAACTGGTGTTGAAGAGACATGATGTCAAGATAAATTTCATTACATTTATTCTGAAGATCTGAATTCTTTCAGATATCTCATTCGACATAACTGGAACAAGGACCTTGGTAGTTGTAAGCAACTGATCGGGAATCTTATTAAATGGAAGGATGATACTCTAGAGCATATGGACAATAAGGAACTACTTGTTGTTATAAAAAACAATAGGATTGGATCTTGTACTATTGAGGAGTTATATTAGTTACAGAAATGGAGGAATGCAACTAATGTTGCATATTTCCTCTGTACTTTGAGGCATGACATGCCTGAACAAATTACTATTGAAAATGGATGGAAGAAAGGTGTTCTGAAAGACAGCAGGGTTGGCTACAACACCAAGGAATGCATGAGGATTTTTGATAAGGGCATAAGTCTCTTTGATAGAGGCAAGAGGTGGAATACCACCTGAAGCTGGCCAAGAAGTTGTATTTCTATCTGGTGCTCATGATTAGCAAACCCATATGTTATGTGCTTCCACCTGTAGTATTGTTGGTTTGTAATATGTGTGTTTCCATTGGTGGTATTTCCTGAGTGCAATGTGTTCTAATGTGCGTTGTGTTTCCAGTGTATACATTTACTCTATTTCTTTTTGTCAATATTTTGTCTAAAAAAGGGGAGTAAAATGTTGTGTCCTGATGTTACATCACATGTGTTGACATGTTGATTTAGCATTGTGATAGGACTGTATGCAACTACTTGTAGGAGAGTGTCTCTGTGTTTCTGGTTTCTTATGCAATCATTGAGGGGGAGCATGAGTTTTCATGCTTGTTTGTGTTGAAGCTGCTGCTTCTGCTGTTCTGATGCATGTGCTATTTTGTGTAGGTTCTTTCCTTGAGGGGGAGAACTGATTATGTATGACATGGGGAGTACTGGACCTGTCTGATTTTACAAGCTTTTGAATTATGTTGTATTTACAGAGTTTACATGGTTTCATGTAACTTGTGTTTGTGGTTTTATTCCTCTCTCCAGGATATTTGGTCTTTGGTTATTTTAGCCAAAATTTGCCAAAAAGGGGAGATTGTTAAGTCTGTGATTTTATGGTTGGCAACAATTTTGGTAAAACAAGATGTTGACAACAATTCTATCAAAACATGTTTCATTGGGAAAATCATGTATTGCAGCCTAATGTTAAACAAGATGTCATAACATCTTGACCAGTTGGTACAACAGTGTATGCATGTACTTATTTGACAGATGTTCTATTAGATGTTGTAACATGTTACAACAGAATATCATGATAGTTCATCTGGATATTTATCCATGAAGATTTGATTGAAAAATATGAGATTCTTAAGGTTTCTAGTACTCATAACAGACTCATGCAATCAATGATTGTTATGAATAATTGTAAATTTGATTTATTTCATAAAAATGATCTTTGAGACTTTTTAGGAAATATTTGAAAGATTTGTTTTTGTTTCTATTTTCTTGGAGAATATTCTGCAGGGATTTAAAGCTGAAGATTATATCTGATTGAAGAGTCCAAGCCCAACTGTAGAAGTCTATATAAGGAGTCATCCAAGACCTAGTTTTTTAAGCATTGTTTTTATTGTAAAAGCTTGTGAAAAATAAGAGTTTAGAGTTTGATAGTTCCTTAGGTTCTCTGTGTGTTTATTTGTACGTCCTTGTGCATCTTTGATGTATTTGAGTTGACTGGTTGTTACTTTTTCATCAAGTTATTGTTCTCCTCAAAGCCCGTAGGTAAAAGTTAAGTATTGCTTTTAGTGAGGCTTTTAAGAAAACTAAATATTTGTAATTTGGAAGTGTGTTCTTTATTTTTGGTTTCTCGAGACATTCCCTGAGACTGAGATTGTTTGATATCACTGCGGTTATTGGAAGTGAGATGGCGATTTCTCATATCTAGGAAGTGCATAGGTAGAAGTTGCAATGGATAGTGATTATGCGATAAGTTGTAAACTGGGATTGTTCAGACTTAGAATTAATACTAATGATAGTGGATTTTCTTCCTGGCCTGGTAGTCTCCAGAGTAGGTGCGTTTGCACCGAACTGGGTTAACAATTCCTTGTGTTCATTACATTTTTGTACTTTATCTTCCTGCACAATCTTTCTGGTTTTTTAGCAAGTATGTTTGTTGTCATCACAAGTCATAACATTTGTTGTGACATTGTGTGTTGTTAAGACATCAATATTGACATCTGATATTGTGTGTGTCATAATTTCACAAGTTGTTCGACCCAGTGAACAAGAAAGTTATGATCAGCAGGGACGTGATCATATATGAGCTTTAGGAATGGTATTGGATTTAAAATATAGAGAAAGATCCAGTAAGAATCTTATATGAAGAACCAACTACTGAAGTCGAAAGAGAAGAAGTTCGATAGAAAGAAGTCAGAGGTGAAGTAGGCCCAAGCAGACCTCAAAGAACGAGACGCATGCTTGTAAGGTTGCCGAAATGTGTGATTACATCAGATGATGTGGTCGATAATGAAGGTGAGCTGGCACACTATGATTTCTAAGAACATGTTGAACCAGTCAATACAACTGAGACATTGAAAGATTCAAAGTGGATGAAAGCAATGAATGAGGAATTAAAGTCTATTGAAGTCAACAACACTTGGTCACTTATTAAATTTCCTCAAGGAAAGAAGGCAATCGATGTGAAGTGGGTATACAAGGTGAAGTTGAATCCCAAAGGTGAAGTAACTCGACAAAAGGCTATATTTGTGGCGAAAGTATTTCTTCAGAAAGAAGGAATCGACTTCGATGAAGTTTTTGCACTTGTTGCTGGGATCGAAACAAACAGGTTGGTTGTTGGTCTAGAAAATATGAACAACTGACACATATGTCAGATGGATGTAAAATTTACATTCCTAAATGGCCCTTTAGATGAAATATTTTATGTTGCATAACCAGTTGAGTTTTTGAAACAAGGCAGAAAAAGAAAGGTGTACATGATTCATAAAGCCCTGTATGGACTTAAATAAGCTCCAAGAGCATGGAATAAGAAGATAAATAGTTTTTAAGGGAGAAGGAATTTGTGAAGTGCACAACTGAGCATGGAGTATGTGTAAAAAGAAGCAAGAGTGAATTGCTTATACCATGTCTCTACGTTGATGACTTGTTGATAGCAGATAGGTGCAAGAAAGAGATCAAAGATTTCAAAGGCGATCTTAGCAAGGAGTTCGAAATGTCTGATCTGGGAAATATTTCATACTTCCTTGTCATCGAATTCTACAAAAGTAGTAGAGGATTAAGGATGCATCAAAGAAGATATGCAAGCGAAATACTCGAGATTTTAGATGGAAGACTGCAATGAAACTTCGACACCTGTAAAACCAAGACTGCAACTATCAAAAGACTCAGACGAAGATGATGTCGTCCCAACATAATATAGAAGATGTATTGGGTCATTAAGGTACCTTTGTTACACAAGGCCTGATCTAGCATACAATGTGAGTATGATGAGTAGATTCATGTATAATTCAAAGATATCACATCTAACAGTAGAGAAGAGGATACTAAGGTATCTCAAAGGAACTATCGACTATAGATTTTTTTCCTGCACTTGATGAAGGAAAGGAATGTAAACTAGAGGGTTACACTGACTCAAGTTGGTGTACTGATGATGAGGATCAAAAATCCACAGATGGTTATGTGTTTATGGTAGGTGGTGCACCAGTTTCTTGAAGTTCGAGAAAAGAACCAATAGTAGCACTATCGTCGTGTGAAGTAGAGTACATATTTGTTTCTCTTTGTGCATGTCAAGCAACATGGATGGTGAATCTGGTCGAAGAGATTACAATAAAGGATCATGGATCAATTACCATTAAGATCGACATCATGTCAGCTATCAATCTGACAAAGAATCCGATATCACATGGACGAAGCAAACACATCGAAATGAGGTTCCATTATCTTTGAGAGCACGTAGCAAAAGCGAAGTTGAACTTGGAACACTATAGAACTGAAAATTAAATTACAAACATCATGAAGAAAGGAGTGCAGGTTGAAGTGTTCAAGAGACTAAGGGTAATGATGAATGTAGATAGCTTAGACACGGGGAATTAGGTGGTGTGTTGAGATTATAATTCCTTGTGTCGAGCGTGTTTGCTCGACAAAAACAAGGGTGTGTCGAAATTAGCCTAGTGTGTGTGTCGAAATGTCAAAGGAGTTTCCTCGATAGAGATTTCGACTTAGGACTATTTTATAGTGTTAGCAAATTAAGTAATTTAGGCTTTTGTAATTTGGGTTTTGACTTAGGGAGCAAACAAATCTAAAATTACAAATAAAGGGAGTAACTCATATTATTGTAACTCACTGAATTTGCAGTTGGAAAATTGAATAAATTTTATTTTGGTAGCAAAAAGAAACTTTGCGGAAATCTTTTCTTCTTCCCGTATTTTTATTAAACTCTAACTTTCTTTCTTCCTAAAATTCATCTTTTCTTTCTTCTTCCATTAACAATTGTGCAGCAAGAATCATCTTGCAACCAAAATTAATTGATTCACTTGGTGAAGAGTGAAAAACATTAGAAATTCAACCAAATAGATTAAATCTTATTCATTCAAAATTGATTCGAAATTCTTCATAATTTTAATGCAATTCCAACAACCACCTACATTTTCATTTATAAAAGTTTAAGTGAATGACATTTTGTCGACTCTTGCTAATAAAAGTCTTAAAACTCAAAGAAATTTAGAGATATATACATCATACATTTAAATATGTATGTGTATCAACAAATTCTCTTGTTTGTCGTAATAAATAAATAAAATATTAATATCGGTAGCTGAATTTTAGTCCATCAAGGAACGGGATGGGATAGTCGCTTACAGAAGGGCAGAGAGACTTATTCAATGCGATAGAAAGAAGAGAAGGCTCATATGCTACTTATATAACATGATTTTGCTCATAGTAAATGACTCTTTTGAATAAATATCATACGTGCTTTGGACTGGACTTAGTTCAATTCTTCTCAATCCAACTCGGCAAATTAGCTTAAGATCAATACTCTCAAATTTGTTATTATAATATGCAAGAACAAACTCTTTAATACTATACTATTTTTTATTTAGTTATTTTTAATGTAATTTAAGTTTAAATTTGTCTATAAATATTGATATCCCACAAAAGTCAAAATGTTTTCTACTGCATTTAATTAGTGTAAAGGTCCAATGTCTTGAGTTACAAAATAAACTGCTCTTGATTATAGCTTTCTTAGAGAGATTTGTCGAATCTCGACGTAACTGCCCCAGGTTGAATGAATTATGAATAGATTTATTGATGTGATAGCCCCTGATTGTTGGTAACTTGAAGAGATTTATCGACGTGATAACTTCTGATTGGTTGAGCCTTGAGGGAATGCCCCAGATTTGGCTGAACTTGGAGAGATCGAATCTCGACTTGATTGCCCCAGATTGGCTGGCTCTGCTAACTTCATCCATGAATTGTACTCAGACTGTGAAGTACCAAGATGATTTCTCTTGACAGGATCACCGGTTGACATGCTGCTGGATAAGTCATTTCTCTTATGGAAGCTGACTCTTGCTTCAACGGGGTATTCAAGCCTCTCTTCTGTGACAAGATTGAGCTCTTTACCGATTGTTCATTGTGTAAACTTACTTGATGTCAATCAGTTGTTTTGTATGCAGAAGAATGTTTATTATGAGAATGACAATTCTAATGCAACACATATGTAAGTCTTGAAGTTTGAAAAACTTTGAATGAAATGACGTCATAACTCTGTTGTGAACGAGTCGCTAGCTAGAAAGAAACATTTGCAAATTCTTTTTATGAAATATAATGCAAGCATATGATGCCAACACAAATATTGAGACATACCTCTTAGGAGTCAGTTAAACGCTATCTCGTTGTAGCATGCTTTCAAATTGACCCATGCTTCAATTAGGACTTTTATGGGTTGTAACGTGGCCTAGTTCACAGTTTTTAGAAAAAGGATTTAAGGCTCAAAATTATTTGGTGCCCACCCATTCTCCATGATGTTCTCCATTCCTACGTTCAGTTAACCTGATATAAGCATTCATCTCTCGAGAAGAGTTTGCAATGATTGAGGAATCACTGTGGTTTCTTGGACACGACAATCACTTCACCTTTTGCTTTTGGTGTCTGATCACACGACTTTGTTCTTTGATGATGATTTTTATTGGTAATCCTTTTCTCGCCTTTTAGGCTTTTCAATTTCTTTCTTGCTTTCCCTAATTTTACATGGACAAATTCTTTTGAATTTCTATTTGGAAGTCCAGCGGGATGCCCCAACTTTTGCCTAAGCGACTTATTTTTAAGTTTCGACTTAGCGGGGATTTTTGTTTCTTTCTTATTCGTATTTTCCATTTTGAACAAGTCGTTGATATTTGCGTTGTTTTGATTTGTTGGAAGTGATCGTGACTTCCCGAGTCTTTAGTAGATGATGGATAACCATTATAGTATCGTCATTTGTTGACCTCCTGATGTGCGAGAGATACCCATTGGGATATAGTCAAAAGACGCATGTTGCTGATAGATGAGGGTTAACCATTGTGGTTTTGACTTTCCTCAACCTTTTGATGGATAACAATTGTTGTATCCTTGGATGCACACTCTTGATGAGTTCTGAATGCTTGATTAGATTAGCTGAACACTAACCGCCCCAAGGTTAAAATGAGGGTTTTTTTCTGAACAGAAAGAAAACTCCTACTTCGAAGGCTCAGAGGGGTTGACGAGGGTCTATCTCCCTTATATCTCCAGTGTTTAGGAATTGAAACAAGGCCTGTACATCACCAGCAGGGTCTTACTCAAAAGCGTACCAACCAGAGATTTTGCGTTTTCAGATTGTCGTCATCCTCCTTTGAATCTTTACCTAAGCATAAGACTAGGAAATTTGGCGTCAATATGCAAGTAAAATATTTAAAGAGTGATGACGAATGGATGAGTAAAAATTGAATGAACACTTCAAGACAAGCATATTTATTGCATTAAGATTTTCGTTCAAAAATAGACAAGTTTCTATATACAAGCAATGTTTAAACAAACAAGCGAGAATGCAAATGAAAATGCAGTAAAGAAACCAATGATTGCCACTGTTGAGGAGACTTGACTCCGTATGGACTTGCTGATTCTGGAGACTTTCCGTAGTCTTGATGCTCGAGTGTGCGAGAGAATTCGCCTCTGATCTGATGTGAGCACAACAGTCTCTGAATTAATCAAGTCTTGGACATTGTCTTTGGATGACATACCATCTTCAATCGATTGGCCAGGTGCCCCAGTATAATAAGCATATCATGTCTTAAAGAAATAATAGACATCATAATCAGAGTTTCCATGACTTGGCTTATCTGAGTCTTTAATCAATTATCCTCCTGCTTGAAGAAATTTCTGACTACGAGCCAAAGCTTGCATGTACCACTCGGAGTTATTCCATTAACTGATCTCTGAGCATGTGCGGTGAGAAATCAGGTTGAACCTTTGAAGAGAACCCCGGGTCTGAATGAGAATCCCCAATCTTCGGGTACCTGTCATGAGTGCATGAATATGCATGGGGTGTATGAATGAATGCCATGTCATGTTCTGTCATTTCCAAGGAATTTGCGTGCTTTGATTTTGATTTTGCGCAAGTAAGGGGTGGAAAAGTTTTAGCACAAGACTTGCAAATGTGATTCCTTGGAAATAATAGAACATGTATGTTAAGCATGTGGTTAGCCATGTTATGTATGCAAAGGCCTGAGATCAAAGAGGATCAAGGTTCCGTCATTCCTGAATATGATTGATGCACTGTTCTAAATCATATGAGTATCATCAGATCAAAGGTCCGACATAGCTCCTGCATATATAAGAACCAAGTACCATGTGGATCTCCCATTGTACGGGGTCAAGGCTTCTGGAACATCGGATATTGTTGAGCATTTTCTGAATATGTTGGGAATACCTGGATCGAAGGCTCGAATAAATCTCCAGGTAAACAAGTCAGGAACTCAGAAAATAAATCTGAGAATCATACGATCACCAACAGAATATGGCCTCTGGATAAAGTTACCAATAGAAATCCAGAACATATCCATTAGAACCAATAGTCACTGTCTCAGCATAGTCACCATTTGTACCTGTGGTAAAAAAAGATCCCTCCCCACTCACGGGTGAAGACTAGGTCAGGGTAAGACAATGGTAACTCGAAAATCATGGGTTCGCCTGAAAATACTATGGGCTTACCCACAGACATGGGTGCCGATAGTAATTCATTTGAACCTCATCCGAGCGTGGTATATGACATGACTGCACTAATCGGACCACGTCCTATATCCGTCATGCCCCCACTCTATTCCTAGGTGTCCTAGTGCACTCTGGCCTGGGTACTGGGCCTTTTACCTCAATAGTAGCATCCCAACCCAATAAGAAGCAGATCATGTACAGCAGTAGTGTATGGAAGACAGTAAAATGCAATGTATACGTATGCTCAAGTATATACAAAATGAATAAATAAACTGAAAGCGTAAAGATAAACACCCAAATGAAAGAAAGCAAGAGCTAGGAGCGACTCCGGGATGGACCAGCATTTGGTCGACCTATCCCCAGTGAAGTCGCCAGCTGAAACAACCGGATGAAAATCATCAAACAATGAAGTCACCATTGAACGTCTTTTATCCCACATGTAGGGAAAGGTAAACATCGAGAAAACCTGAGAAGGGAGAAGTCACGGTCTTGTAACTGAGAGATCGGGTAAGGGAGTCTGTTACGCGAGGGGAAGGTATTAGCACCCCACACGCCCGTAGTACTCTACGGTATCCACTCTTGTTATCTATCTTATGGGTGTGTTTAATCTATGCTTACTGTCTACTATACTACTGGAGGGAAGATGCATGCAAAGGAAAGGGGAAAAGAATGTAGGGAAAATAAAATTGTGCTCGCTTAGGCCCTACCCCAATGCCTACGTATCCGTTTTGAGGAATCAGAGCTACCGTAGTTCGGCTCATATGTTTTTGTTTGTTTGTGTTTTTTATGAACTAAGTTAATTCCGCCTTCTGCCGCAGCTCAACCTTTGGAGACTTATGCGTTGGCACATAAGTAAATTAATCGTGTCCTTACCTGAAAAGGGTTTTTTAGAAAAGTGCTCGAGCGCTCAAATGGTTTGAGTATTTTCGTTGCAGATAGCGACTAGTCGACCTCAAGAGAGAGATATTAGCCACTTTTCTACTTAGCTATGAAAGGAGTCTTTGAGAATTGAACCACACCTAGGCTTGAGATGAAGAACAATAAGATCGAGAAGAGACCCGCTTATCATTTCTCATACTAAGCAAAAGCATGATTCTCATCAATAATTTTTTAAAGTGTTTTGAATTTTTAAAAAAAGAAAAAGAATTTTTAGTTTTAGATGCATATGCAAAAGGAGAAGAAAAGTTAAAGGGGGATTAGCCTATTTCTAAACCTAATGTTATCGTGCGTTGTTAGACCTAAGTCAAGGATGAATGAGGGAATTGTACCTAATGTTAGCATGTTTGGATTTAGAATCCTAATGTCCAATTTTAATTTAATGAAATCGAAGATTAAATGTGAACCAAAATATCCTAAGGGATCATGAAAGACTATACAAACAATTGAAATCAGTAGCAAATATTAAAGTATTGCATACGATCCACTAAAGCATTGCAAATGAAATACATGATATAAAAATGAACAAAAACTAACGAATAAAATTGACTAAAAATTGGCGAAAAGAAGAAATATATATTTCTAATTAATTTCTAGAGTACCTTCTAATATATTTTTTTAACATTTTTGTTATGCATTTTTTTGTTAAGAGGAAAAAACATGAAAGAAAGTATAAAAAAACATCAGAGAAAGTAAAAGAAATAGGGGGGCGAGAATTGAATTCTGGGAGTATGGAGCAGCAAGTTGATATTAAGCCCATCAGCTATTTTTCTTCAGCAATATTTCATAATCCAAAAAACTACCAAAAACTTGATGATGGACCTGGGAATAGTGTTGATCCGGTCCAAGCAATCCATCATTACCATTCATTATTTTTCTTATTAATATATTAGAAAGAAAAAAATAAAACTATAAAAAAATAAATAAATATAAAATGCAAAAGGGGTTAGGGTTATTGTACGTTAAGCTTAGCCTCCTCAATTCTCTTCCCCTCTCTCGGCGCCGCCTCCTTACTCTCTTATCTTCTTCGCGTAACCGACAAAGCTGTCTCCTCCATCGATCTTCCAATGGATGCCTCGATGCTTCCCCTCTTCCGTGCCGTTAACACTGTATCACTCAATCACCATCACTGTAATGCTTCCTGATTCCATCACGGCTTCACGCTTAATTTCCCTGTTTGAACCGTCTTCGATCGCAATTCTCAACCTCCGTTGCGTCTCAAGCTTTAATTCGTCATGATTCTCTTAACTTGTTTCACAACATCAATCACGATTTGTTCTACCAGAAGACGCCCAGTGACCCTTCAGCAATTGTGTAAGTTCAAGAAATCCGGGAATAAGGTTTTAGGTAATTACTTCACCTACTCCCCATTCAACCTTTTTCTTCTTCTGCTTTGTGTGATTTTGCATTTTTTGTTGCAGGGATGTTGATCGAGAGAAGAACAATGATAATTGTTGAATTGAGTCGCGGTTGCAGATTCTTGACACAGTCATTGGATTTGCGATGAGAATGATGTTCGTTGTGGGAGATTGAAACGAGGAGGCTTGAAGAATCATGAAGAAATTACAACAGATGATGATGACTTGAAGGAGCTGCCAATTCTTGAAGCAGATTGTGGAAGGTTGTTGCCAGGAATGAAGATGATGCTACATGAGGATTGAGATGATGAATGAAGATTGGTTGAAGATTGTTGAGAGTGGAGAAACGATTACGGCAGAAAGAGCAGAGAGAAGAATTTTGCAGAGTTAGAGAGGTGAGAATTTTTCAGAGTTGGTGATTCTTCTTAGTGGTTGAAGAATGAAGAAGGTTGAAGGTGATGAAGGATCTTGAAGATTTACCGAGAGAGTGTCGTTGAAAGGTGAATATTCTGATTTTCTATGACTTTTTCAATGATCTTTTTTCTGGTGCCAATGAATTGTATCCCCCTCCTATCTCCTTCTATTTTTTTCTGTTATACAGATTGTTGAGAGCTTTGATAAAATAGCTAGAAGGTTTATATAGGTTGCTGGAGTTTGAGAAGTAGTTGAGTGGGGTTAGTTATTTTGTTTGAAGTTTGTTATTGTGCAGGGCTGCTTTTAGAGAATGGTTAGAGAATGTTTATAAAATTTTGTTAGAAGTCTGTTGCATCAGTTATGAATCTGGTTATAACAGTTAGTTCTGTTAGAAGTTTGTTATTTTCTGTTTGGCTTTCTATTTGGAATGTTGATTATAGTTAGTTATGAATCTGTTAGGAAGTTTTTTATGGTTAAGGAGAGGTTTGTTAGGTAGTTAGAAAATGGAAAGTTGTTAGAAATTAGTTGTTCTGTTTTGGTTTGGTTGTGACAGTTTGTCAAATTCTGTTGAAGTTTGTTACTAGTTCTGTTTGTTATTAATTTTCTGTTATGGATGCATAGCGAACTGGTTTTTCTTATCAATTGATGCAGGGTTGTCCGAACTTTGGCTAATTGAGATTGGTTTCCTTAATGATGCAGGCTATGAAGGGTTTGAAGAACGATGGAGGGCTTAAATAATTCACTTGGATAAAAGGCATAGTAATAGTATCAGGTTAAATGGAGACTCGACTCATGATGTGAAAAGTGGGGAAAAGCTTGGTCATGGGACTTGGATTTATTTGTAATTTTGTAATATTCGGTGCATTTTCTTTGTGTAAATTCCTTCTATTTTGGAAAGTAGATGGTTTGGAGTTGTAGTGGTATGATTGAATGTAACATAAAATATGAATTTTTTTGCTTTGTAAAGAAGTTTGCTTCCACTTTTATGATGAATATTCTAAAAAAATGGCTTTGAACCCTCTTTTAATACTTGGTGGAAATTTGAATAAAACTTGAATGTTCTTGAATGCAATATTAATTTGGCAATTCCAAATCTTCAATCTCCTATCCAAAATCAAGTTCTCTTCAAATAGAACTAAGAGCTCCCAATGCTTCTCTTTATTTGCGACTTGAATGAAACATATGATATCGAACCCTTTTTATGGATGACTCACGAGATAAACTCAAAGATGACTAAAGAAAGACTTTTATTTGAAATCCAAAATCTTGATCATGGATGAACATGGTGTGCTTTCTTCTTCGAAGTGACTTGAATTCCAAGGAATCCTCGTGGATGGACTTTCCAAACTCAATACGCTTTGCCTCTTAAAATATTGGTCCAATTTAACAAATTCGAACCACTTGAACTCATGACCCCAAATAATCACTTGAACGAATACTTTCACCATAATGAAAACAAGAAATGAGAGAACCAATAATGCCTTAATCTTAGTGAATTCGTAACATCATCCTGGTATTACGTCTTTACTTGATGATCGACAAAATTAGTGCTTTGAATCCCTAGGAACGAATGATAAGGCTTGAAGCACAGAATAACTCATGGATATCTAATGATCCTCAACTGAACAAAACTTAAGCGTAAGTATAGGTAATACCTAATTCTCCGGCGTTGGATACTCAATGAGGAGAAAGATAGCTTAAGCCAAAATCCCGATTCAAAATAACCTCAACTACAACCTTGATGAGACACCAAATACCATAAGTAAAAACCCTAATGTACTTTGCTCTGGATGAATTCTTGATGGAGGATGACCTTGTAGCTTGATGAAGAAAAGATCCACAACATTCATGAACACAAAACCCTAATTCCGCAATTTCACTGCCTTGAAAAATAACCAGAAGAATCAGGCTCTATTTGAACATATACACCTTAGCCAGTTGATGAAAACTCTAATCCTGAAGGTTCTCGACCCCTTGCGAAATTATGTTGTTTGTGAATGTATGCAATGTTAAATGACCTAATGGAGATATGTACATGAGAAAAATGCGACAATGCGTAAACCAGATAAAAGTAGAAGGGTAGGACAAATTTGGGGTATTAGAACAACCACCTACTTTTTCATTTATAAAAGTTTAGGTGAATGACATTTTGTCGACTCTTGCTAATAAAAGTCTTAAAACTCAAAGAAATTTAGAGATATATACATCATACATTTAAATATGTATGTGTATCAACAAATTCTCTTGTTTGTCGTAATAAATAAATAAAAAATATTAATATCGGTAGCTGAATTTTAGTCCATTAAGGAACGGGATGGGATAGTCGCTTACAGAAGGGCAGAGAGACTTATTCAATGCGATAGAAAGAAGAGAAGGCTCATATGCTACTTATATAACATGATTTTGCTCATAGTAAATGACTATTTTGAATAAATATCATACGTGCTTTGGACTGGACTTAGTTCAATTCTTCTCAATCCAACTCGGCAAATTAGCTTAAGATCAATACTCTCAAATTTGTTATTATAATATGCAAGAACAAACTATTTAATGTTATATTATTTTTATTTAGTTATTTTTAATGTAATTTAAGTTTAAATTTGTCTATAAATATTGATATCCCACAAAAGTCAAAATGTTTTCTACTGCATTTCTCGGATGCTTCGTATTATCTTTTCCACCATATATTATGACATCTAAAAGATTTTGGTCAAGAAACATCAGCTTGAGGAGTAGATAGAAATACTAATCAACAAACGAATGAAGTAGCCTCACACTCACACCAAATTCAAAACAAAACAAAAAAATCCACATTTACAAATTTGACTGCAATAAAATATATTGAAAGGTGACAATAACAATACTGTTATTTATTATTTTTATAATAAAAAAAGAAATTATAGATAATTCACGCACTTAAATCAACAAAAAAAATATATATTAGTGAAAATAAGTTAAATACTTAAATTGACGTGCTTTGCTCATATATATAAAAAATGTTTGAAATTCCATCTGATAGAGTATGCTTTACTAATGTATTGGAGGGCTGAATTATCTGTGTCTGCTTTTAAAAAAATATAAGATTTTTAATTTATGAAATACTGTTGTTTTTGGATTTTGAAATATTTGTCACTAAAAAAATTATCAGGTTAAATCGCAGACTAAGAGCATCCACATCCATCATACCCATTTGGATTCTTTAAATGGGACCCACATAATTTTTTATATTATTTCACACTTCTCAATTTTTTAAACAACCCATCTACAATTCTCAAATATCCATGTAACTCATCAAAAAATCTAAAATGAGTCTCACATTTAAAACAAATCAACTACATTCTTGCAATTTTATTTATTAATTTATTATCATGACTCACTTAATTGGAGTGTAGAAGCGTGCTTTAGTATATGAGGACGTGCTTTAGTTCAGGAACGTCAAAACAAGTGAAATGTTCATTTATTATTGACACAATTTCTTTAATAAATGTGTAGAAACTCTCAAAGAACACCGATAATCATGCTCTAAGTCGCTCTCTTTAAGACGTTTCGCGACACTGCCAAAATTATGTAAAGCAGTCGAACTACCGCGCCGCCTCCAAGATAAAACAACTCAGTTCTATATATACTGTACGATTACTACTTGCATGGTAGATAATCGGTCTAGAAATACACCCTCTAACGGTACAAGACCATTCAAATATGGTATCAACACCACTCATAGTATCTGGTACAAAGACTAGTCATAATAATTTCTCAAACAAAAAGAAACTCAAATAATTCTCCAAAGAGAAATTAATAATGGTCATTTGACCACTCATAATAATTTCTCCATCAAAGAGAAATTCAAATAATTCTCCAAAGAGAATCCAAAAGATTAAACTTGAAAATTTTTCAACTCAAATGAGGAGAAATTAACATAATTCTCTAAAGAGAATTCAAGAAAATACTCGGAAAATTCAACGAGTAGGAAGAAAGGGGAAGAAGATGGCGCTTCGACAATTCGAGAGACGCAGAGTTATGAGAGTGAGAAAGGAAAAATTAATAGAATAGTTTTTTGTGTGATTTGGAATGAAACATGTGCACTCCTTATATAGTGAAGTAAACTAGTTAATATTTCTCACATGAGCAATATGGGACTAAATGATTTTTTCAACCAAAAGATATTCTAAAAATGTGGGACTTGAGAAATTTTTAAATTCAACATATTGGAACATGGACATGTTCCAACAATCTCCCACTTGAATTTAAAAAATTGGTTTTAGAAGTAACGTCAAACGTTTCTAAGATTGTGCATAAACAAAGGTGTCTACGACTTGAACCTTTGCATAGCAAGTAGGATTCAATTCAACAAGAGTGACACAAATGTCTTAAACTCTATCTTAGACATCAAACCCGCACACAACTTTTTCTTAAGGTGTATTCTAATAGCCCGTGCTTTAATGGCCCTGCACGTGTATCCCAGTTTAATGAAGGCTCTAGGAATTCTGCCTCGAAATACCATAGGAACCGGCCTAAGTTCCACAATCACATAGGTGAGTCTATCAAGAGTACTCCTGTAGCCTAGGTACTCCCTCATACAGAGTATATATCTCATTAAGAGTATCTATTATCTCATCCTCTTATTACTTCAGGATTCATGCTTTACTTGCATGATCATCTCATATTACTCACAACTTGTTGTTACCCATTGAACCTATTTCTTGAGATCTCCAATCATTTAGGTCGGGTTACCATCATGAGAAAATCATTTTCCTATAGGTATTAGTCTCATCTTATATGATGTATTATAGAATTTCTCTTTAGCTAATCCTTTCGTCAAAGGATATGCTAAATTTTCATCAGTGCGTACTGATCCACTCTTACAACTCCTTTAGAGATACAATCTCTAACAGTGTTGTGATTTCTTCTAACTTGAAGTCTTTTACCATTATAATAACGGTTCTCGTTTTTTGCAATAGTCATGGTACTATTGGAGTGGATCAACACAATTAACATATGTTTTTCCCATAAGGGAATCTCAGTTAGCAAGCATCTTAACCAACTTGCTTCTTCACTAGCAGTCCTTAATACTATATTCCCAGAATAATATGTTTCTTTGATTTCCAAGATACAACTCCTCTAGATATGTTGAATACATAGCCACTAGTTGTTTTGGAATCATCTGATAAGATATTCCAATCTGCATCATTGTATCTTTCAAGTACAATAGGAAATCTCTGATAATGTAAACTGAGATTCATGGTCCTTTTAAGGTACCGTATGACTCGCTCAATAGCTTGTCAATATTCATTACTCAGTCTACTAGTAAACTCGCACAACAATCCCACGACATATGCAATGTCAGGTTTAGTACAATCAATGGAATACCTAAGACTTCCAATAATGCTCACATATTCTGTTTGTCTAACACTTTCACCAGTGTTCTTAAACAGCTTCAAGCTTGGATCATTTGGTGTGCTCACAGGTTTACTGTCAAAGTAATTATATTTCTTTAAGATCTTTTTCCCATATTGTGAATGATCCAAAGAAATTCCTTGCTCGGATCTCGTGATCTTGATACCAATAATCACACTCGCTTCTCCGAGGTCTTTCATATCAAAGTTATTGCACAACAATGATTTCATATCATTAATGGCTTGAATGTTTGATCCAAATATGAGTAGATCGTCTACATATATACATATCATAGTTCAAATGTAATTCTCAAATTTTTAATAAACGTATTTGTCACTTTCATTCACTTTGTACTCATTCGATATCATTAAGTTATCAACTTTTACATGACATTGCTTTGGAGCTTATTTTAGCCCATACAAAGACTTATCTAACTTACAAACCTTGTTTTCTTGTCCATGGATCACAAACCCTTCCGGTTGTTTCATATAGATTTCTTCTTCTAAGTCAACGTTTAAAAAAGTTGTTTTAACATCCATTTGGTGTACTATTAAGTTATAAATAGTAGCTATTGAAATAAGTACCCTAATGGATGTAATTCTAGTGACAGGAGAAAAGGTGTCGAAGAAATCTATATTTTCTATTTGTCTAAAACCCTTGGCAACAAGGCGAGCCTTGTATTTATCAATAGTTCCATTAGGTTTTAGTTTCTTTTTCAAAACCCATTTGCAACTGATTGGTTTGCAACCAGGAGGAAAGTCTACTAAGTACCAGGTCTTGTTAGATTCTAGAGATTCTATTTCATCATTGATAGCTTCTTTCCATAAATCAGCATCCAGAGATGACAAGGCTTCTTGAAGATTCATTGGATCTTCTTCTACATTATAAGCCGCATAATCAGGCCCATAGTCTTTAGCAACTCTTACTCGTTTACTTCGTCGAAGTTCAGTTTCTACATTATTGTTGTTTTCTGTGCTTCTTATCACAGGAATGTGACTCGATTGTGTGCCCCCACTATTTCTCAATTTGAAAGGAAATTTGTCTTCATAGAATTCAGCATCATTTGATTCTATGATCACTTTTGCCTTTAGGTCATAAAACCTATATGCATTATTATTTGCTGCATACCTAATGAAAACATATTCATATGCTCTACTAGCGAGTTTAACTCGTTTCGGATCCAGAATTCTGACATAAGCCGGACATCCCCAAGTTCTCAAATAAGACAAGTTTGGTTGTCTTTTCTTTAATATCTCATAAGGAGGGATCTTACATTTTGACTTGGGAACTCTATTCAGGACATAACAAACAGTCAATAAAATTTCCCCCCACCAGTGAGGTGCACCACCAGAATTTATCATAATTGCAATAACAAGTTCAGTAAAAGTTCTATTCTTTCTTTCTGCTTTACCATTCATTGCAAGATAGTATGGTGCAATTTTTTCATGTACAATTCCATGTATAAAATTCATTAATAAACTAGAATCATACAATTTCTCTATCACTATAAATTCTTATTATATCATTTTCAAATTCTTTACAAAATTTTTAAACATATAAACTTCATTCTTCGTAATGGCGTACAAATCTACCCCAATAGACTGACTAAACCTTGTCTTATTTAAAAGAAAACCAAAAACAATATTCTTTCTAATCTTAGGAACATGCATAACGTTCTTTAAGATTAAAGTCTTTTTGAAGGTGAAATTTAGCTCCATGTCTACAATTCCAACAACATTCATGGTCTGGCCATCTCCCAACAACACTTTCTTATCTTTAATATTCGTGTATGTTTTAAACATAACCTGATCATAACAGACACAACGAGAGACACAGGTGTCTATCCACCAACCAACATATCCATCAACCATGTTGATTTCAATTACTATAGCAATAAATTTCCCATTAGTCAGGTTGACCTGTGCATTAGGGACAACACCAAGTTCAAGCTTACTTCTACATTTCTTAGTCATATGACTTGATTTTCCATAGTTAAAACAAAGGAAAACCAACGTCATTTCTTTTAGGTGGTAGTTGTTGCCTAGTTGGAGCTATTGGGATCATAGAAGGGTTCTCATTCTTAATTCGGTTCACAATATTGCAGTTCTGATTCTTTAATCATTTGCCAAATGGCTTCAGAACTACACCAAATTTCTTTTTGTTGTTTGAAACAACCAAGACTTTTTCTTTTTGATATTGTCTCTAAGATTCCCTTTTTTGTATACATTCAAACTATGGGGTAGTTTGTCAATAATAAAACCAATTTGAAATTGTTCATTTAAACACATACCTTTTGTGATGATCTTTTAAGCAATATTTTGAAGTTCGTAACATTGAGCCTCCATTGACCTTACATATTTGCATTTGATACTTGAAGTAGCGGCTAACAACATACTTCTTTGCTCCAGCTTCTACGTCATACTTCTTTTTCCGAGTCTCTCAATCTTATTTTACAGTATCACATCAACTGTAATCATCATACAGATCATTTGCGATTATATTCAAAATATGATTTTGTAGAGATTTTTATTCTCTTTCTCTAAGGTGATTTCTTTCCTATGCTGTAAATCGTTCGCTTTAATCTGTGCAGCAGATTCAACTTCAACACTATTAAGTGTTCCTTCTAAATCTCCAGATTTACTACCGTTAGTTTGTTCGATTGATCCAGAAGGAGCAACAAAATATCATCGATCAGAATGTTAGCAACTTTTTTTCAACGTTAAGAACTTCATCTTTTGTTGCCAACGTTTGAAGTGACTTCCCTCAAACATGAACGATTTCTCAAAGACAATATCCGCAAAAGAACCAATAATTTCTTCGGTGGCCATGGCAGTTTGAAACGTCTTAAAATTATTGTTTTCGGATTTTGAAATATTTTCCACCGAAGAAATTACAAGGTTAAGTCGTGGACTAGGTCGCTCTCTTTAAGACGTTTTGCGACACTGCTCAAAATTATGCAAAGCAGACGAACTACTGCGCCGCCTCCAGGATAAGACAACTCTGTTCTATATATATTGTACAATTACTACTTACATGGTAGACAATCGGTCTAGAAATACACCCTCTGATGGTACACGACCATTCAAATATGGTATCAACACCACTCATAGTATCTGGTACAAAGACCAATCATAATAATTTCTCAAACAAAAAGAAATTCAAATAATTCTTCAAAGAGAAATTAATAATGGTTATTTGACCATTCATAATAATTTCTCCATCAAAGTGAAATTCAAATAATTCTCCAAAGAGAATCCAACAAGTAGGAAGAAAGAGGAAGAAGATGGCGCTTCGACAATTCGAGAGACGCAAAGTTATGAGAGTGAGGAAGGAAAAAATTAATAGGATAGTTTTTGGTGTGATTTGGAATGAAACATGTGCACTCCTTATATATTGAAGTAAGCTAGTTAATATTTCTCACATGAGTAATGTGAGACTAAATGATTTTTTAACTAAAAAGATATTCTAACAATGTGAGATTTGAGAGATTTTTAAATTCAACGTATTGGAACATAGACATGTTCCAACAAGTACGGTCACCTCAAACACGACCTTGATATTAATACAGCAATAATAATTTAAAGAAAAAAGTTAAACGTAAATATAAATGTGAGTATAAGTGTTTGACTTTGAAGAGACACATATACGCTTAATTTAAAAGGTGTCGGCAGAATATAGTTTACAACCAGATCAAAATATTTATAGTTTTTCCACTGTATTTCTCTTATGCTTGTTTTGCTCACAAATGTTTTTAAAAATGTTCCACTTTATTTATCCCTGGCTCAAAAACCTTAACACACCAACCTCTATGTTTGTGACGTAATCCTTTTTCCAGCTTGAGACAATAATAGCATCTTGACTAAATTATTAAAAGAAAAAGAGTTATATATCGATAGTGTAAAATAATTTTATATTGTCAATCAGTCATAATTATATATTTAATTATATTTTATTTTTAATTTTAAATGTTTTTAATAATGTGATATATTATTGATTTTTTATTGGTTGAATGTATAAAAAAAACTTTACACTAACTATATATGAAGATTATTCTCAATTATTAAATTCCAATACTAAAAGACAAATGAATAAAACAGCCTCACATATATTATAAAGAGACATGGATCAAAACAAATAGAAATAAACCATAGATCATATCTAAAAAAACAATTCCATAGAAATAAGCGTTCTTAGTTCTTTCTCATCAACCATGGCAAAATCTTCATCATTCTCCATAACATTTTTCATCTCTATAATATCCTTTGCCACTGCCACTAAATACTATCAAAGCCTGTCCCCAACAATGTTAGGTTTTCAAGAGGAAAAATTCACCCACCTTCACTTTTACTTTCACGACATCGTCACCGGCCCAAAACCGAGCATGGTATTTGTAGCCGAACCTAATGGCAAGGCAAAAAATGCCTTGCCATTCGGGACAGTTGTGGCGATGGACGATCCGTTAACAGCCGGACCCGAACGTGACTCAAAACTTGTAGGCAAGGCCCAAGGAATTTACACTTCTATATCACAAGAAGAGATGGGACTAATGATGGTGATGACTATGGCGTTTTCGAATGGAGAATTTAATGGAAGCACACTTAGCATATTAGGGAGGAACATGATCATGAGTGAGCCTGTTAGAGAAATGGCCATTGTTGGTGGGACTGGAGCTTTTCGTTTTGTTCGTGGATATGCTCAGGCTAAGTTTTTTTCTGTTGATTTCACCACGGGAGATGCTGTTGTGGAATATGACATATTTGTATTCCATTATTAATCATATACAAAAATATTATTCGGTATAAATATATATGTATAGACAAAATATGTTCGATGCTAACAAGAAATTTCATGCATCAAAGAAACCGCACAAGAGTGTTGAAACATTAGAATATAAACTTTTGTGCATTCTGTTCAGTCACCTCAGGTTTTATCTTTTGATCCTGGTTTGATTGTTCTAATATGTGTAATTCATGCTCTTGATCTTGAAATGGCTCTATAATTTGTTCTTGAGTGTGGAGTCTATGTTTAGTATGTATTGTTTTGTGATTTGAAATTTGATCTTTTGTTTCTTTCTATTGTTTGTTGGTTGTCCTGTTCTTGAAAAGCCTTTTGAGATTGAACAATTTCCTTAGATTGTAATGCTTTTTGATTTTTCTTATTTTGAGTTGCATCCTTAGCTTGTAATGTAGCCTAAATTGTGTCATTTCCTTGTAATCGACTCCCTTGAATTTTGACTAGTTCTATGTGAACTATCTCGTAAGATATCCTTATTTCTGTAGGGTGTTTTGTTTCTTGCCATTATGTTTACTATTTAGTAATTGAGTATTTCACAATAAGTAATCTTGCACATCTCCTTAAAATGGTTATTTTCTATGCATAAAAAGTTTTTAGTGCAGCAGGGGTTTACCTGTTTGATTAAAAGTCAATGCAGATTAATTCAAATCATGATGTTTATGACTCGAATCAAGAATGTCTAGTCGGTATGATTTGAATCAAGAATTTTCAACTGTTGCAACATGTCCATGTTTTAATATGTTTGAATTTAAAAATTTCTCAAGTCTCACGTTGTTAGAATATCTTTTTTATTGAAAAAACCATTTAGTTTCATATTGCTCATGTGAGAAATATTAACTACCTTATTTCACTATATAAGGAGTGCACATGTTTCATACCAAATCACATCAAAAACTATTCTATTAGTTTTTTCTTCCTCACTCTCATAACTTTGTGTCTCTCGAATTGTCGAAGCGCCATCTTCTTCCCCTTTCTTCCTACTCGTTGAATTTTCCGAGTATTTATTTAATCTTTTGGATTCTCTTTGGAGAATTATTTGAATTTCTTTGTTGAAGAAATTATTATGAGTGGTCAAATGAGCATTATTAATTTCTCTTTGGAGAACTATTTGAGTTTCTTTTTGTTTGAGAAATTATTATGACTGATATTTGTACCATATACTATGAGTGGTGTTGATATCATATTTGAATCGTCTTGTACCATTAGAGGGTGTATTTTTAGACCGATTATCTACCATGCGAGTAGTAATCGTACAGTATAGAACTGAGCTGTTTTATCCTAGAGGCGACGCGGTAGTTTGACTGCTTTGTATAATTTTGAGCAGTGCCGCGAAACGTCTTAAAGAGAGCAACCTAGTCTGCGACTCAACCTGGTAATTTCTTCGGTGGTAAATATTTCAAAATTCGAAAACAACAATTTTAAGACGTTTCAAACTGCCATGGCTACCGAAAAAATTATTGGTTCTTTTGCAGATATTGTCTTTGAGAAATCGTTCATGTTTGAGGGAAGTCACTTCAAACGTTGGCAACAAAAGATGAAATTCTTAACATTGAAAAAAAGTTGCTAACGTTCTAATCGATGACATTCTGTTGCTCCTTCTGGATCAATCGAACAAACTAACGATAGTAAATCTGGAGATTTAGAAGGAACACTTAATAGTGTTGAAGTTGAATCTACTGCACAGATTAAAGCGAACGATTTACAACATAGGAAAGAAATCACTTTATAGAAAGAGAATGAAAATTTCTACAAAATCATATTTTGAATAGACTCGCAGAAGATCTGTATGATAATTACAGTTGATGTGATACTGCAAAATAAAATTGAGAGACTCAAAAAGAAGTATGGCATAGAAGCTAGAGCAAAGAAGTATGTTGTTAGTCGCTACTTCAAGTGTCAAATGCAAAGATGTAAGGTCGATAGAGGCTCAATGTTACGAACTTCAAAAGATTTCTTAAAAGATCATCACAAAAGGTATGTGTTTAAATGAACAATTTCAAATTGGTTTTATTATTGACAAACTACCCCATAGTTTGAATGTTTTAAAAAAAAGAAAATCTTAGAGACAATATCAAAAAGAAAAAGTCTTGGTTGTTTCAAACAACAAAAAGAAATTTGGTGTAGTTCTGAAGCCATTTGGAAAATAATTAAAGAATCAGAACCGCAATATTGTGAACCGAATTAAGAATGGGAACTTTTCTATGATCCCAATAGCTCCAACTAGGCAACAACCACCACCTAAAAGAAATGATGTTGGTTTCCCTTTGTTTTAGCTATGGAAAATCAAGTCATATGACTAAGAAATGTAGAAGTAAGCTTGAACTTGGTGTTGTGCCTAATGCACAGGTCAACCTAACTAAGGGGCAATTTGTTGGTGTAAGCCCTAGAGGCCAATATTTTTGGTACTTGTATCGAATTATTTATTAATAATAAAAGGCATTTCTTTATTATGTTTTCAAAAATAATAAAGTCCCTAGAATGGTTTATTGGTTTAATGAAATGTTAAGTGTGACTTAATCATGAGATCCCATTAAACATAAGAAACTATTCTTAAAGTATCCGTAGTCAAGCTTTAATGTGAAGTGGGATAACATTAAAGCATTAAGATTATTATGAAGATAGATTGATGATCACATCTCATGGATCATAGATAAGGAGTTATCAAGTCTTGACATAGGTATGAATATTAGGAGTAATATTTATACTGGATTGACCCGTTATGAGAATACTACATAGAATGTTATGCAAAGTGTCATAAGTTATTCTCATGATGATAATGGTGTATACCACCCTTCGACCTGAAACCACTATGGACCCTAGATGTAGAGTCAAGTACTTTATTGCTGATCAAACGTCATCCGTAACTGGATGACTATAAAGATGGTTGATGGGTACTTCACAAAGCATGCTAAGGGACATGAGTGACCTAGATGGAATTTGCTCATCCTGCATAACAGGATAAATGTCTAAGGGCCCAATATTGAACTGGACAAGGGTGACACAGTGTATGCCTTGTGTTCAATATAGACATGAGGGCAAAAGGGTAATTGTACAACACAAATATTATCACGGAAAAGGTTTGGTCAGATCACATGACATTTTCGTGACTTGGGTAACAGTGATGTGTTGCTAGATACCGCTCACTGTTTATTATATTAAATGTGTAATTTAATATAATTGCCAACGTCGCGAAAACCTACAGGGTCACACACATAAGGACAGGTTGATGAGAGATAGAATAAATAAGGAACACTGTAAGGTACGGTGCACTTAAGTGTAATACGGAAAGTGGTAAGGTACCACGTGGATAAGTGATATATGGTACATCATAAGGTATGATGTCCATAAGCTTAATTGGGCTTTTAGCTTATAGCCTTAATTGGGCTTTTAGCTTGATTCCCACACGAGTGATTCTATAAATAGATCCCTTGTGATGAAGTTTTTTCACTTGATGCATTTTCGTTTTTGACTCTCTCTCTCACTCAAGGTTTCCGTTCGTGATCAGCTAGCACTGTGACCGGAAGCGATCTGTTCGTGTGGACTGAGTAGAGGCGTTGTTCTTCATCAACGCTCGTGATCATGACATCAAAGGTCTGAATCGCCACAAGAGGTAAAACTTTCTATCACTGACCATGCTCATTTGTAAGGATCTCTAAAGGAAAATTTTATATTCCGCTGCGTTTTGATCGCAATTTTCCTTCACAATTTATTGCTATAGTCATTGAAATCAACATGGTTGATGGATATGTTGGTTGGTGGATAGACACTCGCGTCTCTCGTTGTGTCTATTATGATCATGTTATGTTTAAAACATACACGTATACTAAAGATAAGAAAGTGTTGTTGGGAGATGGCCAGACCACGAATGTTGTTGGAATTGTAGTCATGGAGCTAAATTTCAACTTCAAAAAGACTTTAATCTTAAAGAATGTTATGCATGTTCCTAAGATTAGAAAGAATAATGTTTCTGGTTTTCTTTTAAATAAGACAGGGTTTAGTCAGTCTATTGGGGTAGATTTGTACGCCATTACGAATAATGAAGTTTATATGTTTAAAATTTTTGTAAAGAATTTGAAAATGATATAATAAGAATTTATAGTGATAGAAAAATTGTATGATTCTAGTTTATTAATGAATTTTATACATGGAATTGTACATGAAATGACTGTGCCATACTATCTTGCAATGAATGGTAAAGCAGAAAGAAAGAATAGGACTCTTACTGAACTTGTTGTTGCAATTATGATGAATTCTGGTGCTGCACCTCACTGGTGGGGAGAAATTTTATTGACTGTTTGTTATGTCCTAAATAGAGTCCCCAAGTCAAAATGTAAGATCTATCCTTATGAGATATTAAAGAAAAGACAACAAAAATTATCTTATTTGAGAACTTGGAGCTGTATGGCTTATATCAGAATTCCAGATTCGAAACGAGTTAAACTCGCTAGGAGAGCATATGAATGTATTTTCATTGGGTATGCAGCAAACAATAAAGCATATAGGTTTTATGACCTAAAGGCAAAAGTGATCATAGAATCAAATGGTGTTGAATTCTATGAAGACAAATTTCCTTTCAAATTGAGAAATAGTGGGGGAACATAATCGAGTCACATTCCTGTGATAAGAAGCACAAAAAGCAATGACAATGTAGAAACTGAAATTCGACGAAGTAAACAAGTAAGAGTTGCTAAATACTATGAGCCTGATTATGCGGCTTATAATGTAGAAGAAGATCCAATGAATCTTCAAGAAGCCTTGTCATCTCTGGATGCTGATTTATGGCAAGAAGCTACCAATGATGAGATTGAATCTCTAGAATCTAACAAGACCTGGAACTTAGTAAACTTGCCTCCTGGTTACAAACCACTCAGTTGTAAATGGGTTTTGAAAAAGAAACTAAAACCTAATGGAACTATTGATAAATACAAGGCTCTCCTTGTTGCCAAGGGTTTTAGACAAAGAGAAAATATAGATTTCTTAGACACCTTTTCTCCTGTCACTAGAATTACATCCATTAGGGTACTTATTTCAATAGCTATTATTTATAACTTAATAGTACACCAAATGGATGTTAAAACAAATTTTTTAAATGGTGACTTAGAAGAAGAAATCTATATGGAACAACCATAAGGGTTTGTGATCCATGGACAAGAAAACAAGGTCTGTAAGTTAGATAAGTCTTTGTATGGGCTAAAACAAGCTTCAAAGCAATGGCATGTAAAGTTTGATAACTTAATGATATCAAATGGGTACAAAGTGAATGAAAGTGACAAATACGTTTATTACAAATTTGAGAATTGCATTTTCACTATCATATGTCTATATGTAGACGATCTACTCATATTTGGATCAAACATTCAGGCCATTAATGATATGAAATCATTATTATGCAACAACTTTGATATGAAAGACCTCAGAGAAGCGAGTGTGCTTCTTGGTATCAAGATCACGAGATCCGAGCAAGGAATTTCTTTGGATCAATCAAAATATGTGAAAAAGATCTTAAAGAAATATAATTACTTTGACAGTAAACCTGTGAGCATACCAAATGATCCAAGCGCGAATCTGTTTAAGAACACTGGTGAAAGTGTTAGACAAACAGAATATGCGAGCATCATTGGAAGTCTTAAGTATTCCATTGATTGTACTAAACCCGACATTGCATATGCCGTGGGATTCTTTTGTGGGTTTACTAGTAGACTGAGTAATGAACATTGACAAGCTATTGAGCGAGTCATATGGTACCTTAAAAGGACCATGAATCTCAGTTTACATTATCAGAGATTTCCTGTTGTACTTGAAGGATACAATAATGCAGATTGGAATACCTTATCAGATGATTCTAAAGCAACTAGTGGATATGCATTCAACATAGCTAGAGGTATCTTGGAAATCAAAGAAACAGATTATTCTGAGAATATAGCATTAGCGACTACTAGTGAATAAGCAAGTTAGTTAAGATGCTTGCTAACTGAGATTCCTTTATGGGAAAAACATATGCCAGTTGTGTTGATCCACTATGATAGTACCGCAGATATTACAAAAATTGAGAACCGTTCTTATAATGGTAAAAGACGTCAAATTAGAAGAAAGCACAACATTGTTAGAGATTGTATCTCTAAAGGAGCTGGAAGAGTGGATCATGTACGCACTGATGAAAATTTAGCAGATCTTTTAACGAAAGGATTAGCTAGAGAGAAAGTCTATAATACGTCATATAAGATGGGACTAATGCATATAGGAAAATGAGTTGCTCATGATGGTAACCCGACCTAAGTGATTGGAGATCCCAAGAAATAGGTTCAATGAGTAACAACAAGTTGTGAGTAATATGAGATGATCATGCAAGTAAAGCATGAATCCTGAAGTAATAATAGGATGAGATAATATAAACTCTTAATGAGATCTATACTCTGTATGAGGGAGTATCTAGGCTACAAGAGTACTCTTGATAGACTCACCTATGTGATTATGCAACTTAGGCCAGTTCCTATGGAATTTCAAGGCAGAATTCCTAGAGCTTTCATTAAACTGGGATACACGTGCAAGGTCATTAAAGCACGGGCTATTAGAATACACCTTAAGAAAAGGTTGTGTGCGAGTTTGATGTCTGAGATAGAGTTCAAGACATTTGTGTAACTCTTGTTGAATTGGAATCCTACTTGCTATGCAAAGGTTCAAGTCGTAGACACCTTTGTTTATACATAATCTTAGAAACGTTTGACGTTACTTCTAAAATCAAATTTTTAAATAAAAGTGGGGGATTGTTGGAACATGCCCATGTTCCAATATGTTGAATTTAAAAATTCATCAAGTCCCACATTATTAGAATATCTTTTTGGTTATGTGATACGGTGGCGGAACCGACTGTTTAATACTGGTTTGTGTTTTTTGTTCGCAAATATTACGGTAAGTAAGAGTCGCCGCTGACTTTTCTTTTATCCAACAAAGGAAAGGGTGAAAAGAACAGAAAAGACCTTTTTTCGAGATTTTTTGAGTAAGGGGGTAGATTATGGAAAGGGAAGGTGTTATCACCCTTTCCATCCGTGGTTTTCCACAGGCTCTTAAGTACTTGCTCATTTTTTAAAACTGTTTGTGTTTGTGTGTTTTGAAAGATATTTGTTTGCTTGATGGTAACTCTTGTATCAGTCCTCAAGAGTGTGATAAAACGTTTTTGAAAATAGTTTTTGAAAAGTGTGTAAGTGTAAAAAATCTAGGTTTGAGCAAGTACCTAACAATTATCTACCTACTCGAAAAAGGATGTTCTTTCCCTCCTACCCTTTAGATAGTGTTATCGTACTATTAGTGAGTAGGTAGACCTATTGTTGGATGTTGAGGGATAATCGAAGGGATGTTTTACAATCACGAAGGTAATTTGTGGAGACGCTTTAGCAATTTTCTTTTAGGGACTATATCATTTACCGAAAGGCAACTGTAGGGTCATCGAGGGACTGTGATCTTTTTTTATTTATGGGTCTTTACTAAAGCGTTCCTGCTTCATGATTGTTTTATTTAAAGGCAACCAAAGTGGGACATACCTTAGAGGTGCGCATGTGCAAATGTGTTGAGATTCAGTTATTTTTTGTCCTTTTGTTAGGTTAGCTAATGATTAATTGACTTTATCTTGTCATGCACGCCTAAGTTACTAACAATTATATATACAGAAAAATAAAACGCGGAAAGTAAAAATTTAAACTATTACATGGCTTTGGGAAGGGGGATTTACACTGTACAATACTTTAGGGAAAAATAAAGAAAGCAGTAAAAAAAGTACTACTTAATCTATTACATACCGGTATACAGTTACATTATTATAAAAAATGCGAGAACAAGAATAATGCGCGCGAAATGAATATTACGTCTAAAAGGAACCTAAGAAAATACTAAGTAAAAAATCTTTTTGATTGTTTTTTGATTTAAGAAAATAACTAAATTAATTATTCTAAATTTAGACAATTAACTTAAGAAAAATAAACTAAACTCTTTTTGTGATTTTTTATATTTATGAAAAGAAATATTAAATCTAAATTAAGTCCTAAATTCTAGTTCATTTTAAATTAAGAAAATAGTTAAAATTTAATTAATTAATTAATTAATTAAAGAAATTAATTATTTAATTAAAAAAATCTATGCCTAATTTTTTGTGATTTTTTATTATTATTATTAAAAAAGATTAAGAAATGAAATAACTAAATAAATAAAAAAAGAAAAGAGATTGGGCTTGATGGCTGAAGTAGAATGGAGGTTGCAATTGAAATTTCGCTAAGCCCAGATTGTGAAGTCTGAGTCCATCCTTGGATCTAATGTGGGAAGTACTTAATGGTACATGGTATCTCAAGTTCTAGACGTCATGCATTCCATGTAATTCCCCTAACCTGCTCTAAGGATATCCAGGAACTCATATACACACATTAGAACATTCAACAATGAATAAAAATAGATATTCGAATTTGAGATTATACTAAAATGGTGATAGCTTTGATCCGGTGATCTGGGACCTTTCAAGATTTGAGGATGGTTGGAACAAGTCCCTGGGAACCTCAAGAGCAATATATGATTACTAGTTCGGACCAAAAGTACCTGCAAAGTGGGTTTCAAATTTTTACCACTTTTGATAATTTTGCAAAAATGGTAGAGCTCTCTCTAGGTTGTGTAGGTGTGTTGAAATGATTGCTAGATGCTTGTTTATATAGAGAGGAATGAGGAGACAAGAAAACAAAGGTTTAAACAACCTTAAAGAAAATGTTTCAAAGCCATGAATGAAATTTGTAACTTTGGCCAAAAACAAGGAAACTTATCATTTTTTGAATTTTAATGAATGTGGACATGGATGCACGAAATCTTGGGCTTCAAGGCAAGCTAGAACACCAACCCAAATGCCAAAACCTATTTCTAATTATTTTATACACTTTATTTTATATTTATTTGAAATAAATTAAAATAAATCTGTACAAAATAAGTAAAAAATGTAAGTCATGGTAAGAGTGTTTTTGGAGGTCCTCTATAATCTTAGAAAGATGTTTGAAATCTAAGAAATTGAGCCCTTGCCTTAAAACTTCAAATTTACTCAATGCATAATTCTTGAAAATTCCCAAAATTTCCCAACTTGGGTAAGCCATAACTTGCTTAATTTGTATCTCATGATGATGATCTTTGACTTTTTGGAAAGCCCAAGATGTCTACTTCAATCCCTATTTTTATTAGTATTGTATTTGAAGATTTTATCTTGATGTAAAAGATCTTGGCAAAAAGTGGCTTTTGTTGACTTTCTGAAAATGACCTGTAATGTCTGAGCTTGTATCTTTCAAATGGTACATTTCTTGGACTTGGGGACTGAATAGAAGTTGTATGGAATTGGACTATATTCAAAATGAGCTTTGGTTGTAAATTTTTTGATAAGGTATGAGAAAGTTATGCTTAGTCAAAGTTTGGTTGACTTTTCCTATAGAAACCCTAATTTGCCATTTTTGACTTTTGATGGGTTAGGAGCATTTATTCAGGAATCATGATCAACCCTTGATAAAATGATGGATATCACTTCAAAATGTTTATGTTGACCAAAAATCTTGAAGTTTGACTGTACATGGGCCACAGTTGACTTTTGACCTAGCACAATTGATTTTCCAATACTTGAGCAATTGATTGAGCAAACTTATTGAGCAATGCATGAAGCTTAGAATGGATGATCTTGAAGACATATTAGGACCATGGAAAGCATTTTAGACCTTTGGATCTCAATCATCTTGATGAAAATTTAAACCCTAGTTGGGGGTTCATTGCCTTAGGAGGAGAATTGTCTGGTTAATTCTTGGTCAACCTTGAGCAATTGAGGACTTCTAGGAATATATCTTGTGTGAAAATGGGAGGGAAAATTTTGGGGTACAACAGCTTCCCCTGTTCAATCTTCTTGAACCTGAAGATTTAGATTGACCTGTTTGCCTTTCGTGATCTGAAGGTGGAAGATGATTGAACACTAGAGTGCCTAGAAATTTGAACTCGCCCGAAGTGAGACTGCTGGTGAATAATATCGGGAATGGGCTTACAGATGCCATTTGAGACTGCTGGTGAATAATATCGGGAATAGGCTTACAGATGCCATTTGGAAAATATGACAAGACTGTCGGAGATGAGCTTAAAGATGCCATCCAAGGAATATAACTGAGAGTTATCGGAGATGGGCTTAAAGATGCCATCCAAAATAGATGTTGACTTCATAAGGAGTCTCTTTATGGGGATTCCAGTTCCTGCTGTCCGAGGAGGAGTCCGCTGGGGAATGTTTTTTAGGGGAATAAAGTCTAGGAGCTTCGGTTGTCCATTAATCTACTGAGGAGTCATCCTTTGACTGAAGAGACGGAAGTGAACTGCTATCTGGTCAGGATCCAGGCTTCATAGTGACTTGTTGAGGATGATAAGGCTGACTGCTATCTGGTCGTATTCCAGGCTTCACAGCGACTTACTGGGGAAATGAGATTAAACTGTTGTCTGGTTATGCTCTAGGCTTTTCAGTTTCTCAAACTGGAATAGAAATCAGAAAAATCTTAGTGTCAATTTAACTGAACCAGAGAAAGGATCTACCATAAAAGAATAAGTAATAAATCAATGGTCGATTCAAACTGAACCAACAGAGTTCTTGATTTATCTTTGACTGGATAAAAATCAGAAAAATCTTAATGTCGATTTAACTGAACCATATAAAGGATATACCGGAAAAGAATCAGTAACAAATCAGTGGTCGATTCGAACTGAACCAGCAGAGGTATTGATTTATCTTTGACTAGATAAGAATTAGAAAAATCTTAGTGTCGATTTAACTGAACCAGAAAAAGGCATTGGATTATATTCAACTGGAATAGGAATCAGAGAGATCTTAGTATCGATCTGAATGAACAAGAGAAGGTCTTTAATTAACTTTGACTGGAATAGAAATCAGAAGAATCTTAGGGTCGATTCAACTGAACTAGACAAAAGTCTTGGAATATCTTCAATTGGAATAGTAATTAGAGAGATCTTAGTGTCGATCTGACTGAACCAGAGAAGGTCTTGGATTAACTTTTACTAGAATGGAAATCAGAAGAATCTTAGTATCGATTCAACTGAACCAGACAAAAGTCTTGGAATATCTTCAACTGGTGTGATACGGTGGGAGAACTGACTTGAGGTTTTGCGTTTGTGTTTGCAAATGTTTTGATTTAGCAAGAGTCGCCACCGACTTTTTATTTTATCCTAAGGAAAGGTCAAAAAGCACAGGAAAGACCTTTGAGATGTTTTCTTGGGTTCGGGGAGTATATTATGAAAAGGGAAGGTGCAATCACCCTTTTCATCCATGGTTATCCATGGGCTCTTAGTTACTTGTTTAGATCACTTGCTTTTGCTTTTCAATTTTTTGAAATGGTGCTTTGTGTGTGGTTTTAAAAAGGTTTTGAAAAGAGGCCATCATTGTGGCAACCTTTGTAATGATTCTTGTTTGAATATATACAAAGGTGTATTGTCTTTTGAAAAGATTTCAATGTTTGAAAGTTTGATTTTGGGAAAATGTTTTGAAATTGTGTTGTGAAGTGTGTTTGAAAATAACAAGGATGTTTTGCAAGTTTTTGATCAAGTAACTAAGAGTTTTCTACCCTATTTTACTCAAAGATCTTTCCTATACGTTTTTAACCCTTTTGACAGTGTTGTTTTACCATTGCATTTGGTAAACAACCTTGTATTAGGATGTTAAACGGGACAGACGCGGGTCATCGTATAGACCATGATAGCAATATTGCCAAGTATCTTTAGCAAATTTTCCGAGGGACTAGATCATTTTGTATAGGCAACCAAGATAGCGTCATCGAGGGACTATGATCTTTTGTTTTGTTTTTCTTTTATCAAGGATACTCAAGATGCATAACATGGCCCATTTTAAAGGTAACAAGTGGATGTAACCCTAGGGGTACAAGTGTGCATTGTGTATTGATTTTCATGCATTTTTATCTTTGTATTAGTCAAGCTACTTGTTTGATTTTTGGATTATTGGCATACAAACCTTAATCTCTAATCATGACATAATTGAAAGCGTAAATGCGTAAAATAAATCTACCATTATTACAACATGATTATGGGGAGGGGGATACAATTTTTGAATGAGGATTATTTGACAAGAAATTAAAACCCTAATTTTACTATTACATCAAAATTGAATCAATAGCATAAATAATAAACGAACAATATTTAAATAAATAAATTAAATAAATATACAAAATATTATGCAAAAAATGTTTATGTTTATTTTTATGTATGTAAAAATGTTTTATGTAAAAAGAAAGAAAGAAATAAAAGAAAGATTATTATTTTTTTATTAAGGGTAAACCCTAATTTTCTTTTAAGAATATAAATATATTAAATATACTATTTATATACAATAACATAAAATAATGTATATACGAAAAATAAAATATACTTAGAAAAAGTATTTTTAAGTATAAATAATAATAAAAATAAAAGTATAATTTTTTTATGTTTTTATTCTCAAGTATTCATTAAATAAATTAAAAGTGTGTATGTATATATTAATTGTATTAATTATGTAATAAAAATAAAATAAAATATATACAAAAATAAAAAGATATTTAGAACAATATTTTTTAGTGTGAATAAAATAAAGAATAAAATAAAAGTATGATTTATATATTATTTTTAAGTTTTCAATAAATAAAGTATATGCTAATTAAATTGTTTTTATGTTAGAAAAAATAAAAATAAAATACAAAATCAATGTGAAAATTTATAAAAAATATTTTTAGGTATTTTTTATGTTTGGAAATAAAAAAATAAAATCAGAAATGAAAATAAAATAACAAAACATAAAAATATGAAGAAATGGGTCAGGGGGTGTATTCAGTAAAACGGGGGTGTCAAAAGTGAAAGGACCAAAGCCCAGCCCAAGCCAGACTTCATCTTCAACCTCTGTCTCAAATTCGCGCGCGCCTGGTTCCAAACACGAACAACCTGTATACGTGCTCTAATGCAAAAACACATAACATCAAAGTTGTAGAGCTTTCCAAGACGAATTCAACGATATAAAAAACTTGTCCTAACTCTCAAAGACCAGAGAGAATTTCTCTGGCCCTAATTTCTAACCTAATTTTTTCAGAAAGTTCATGGATCAAATTCTCTTTGCACGCTTAACTTAAATGAAAACTGAGCTTATGTACAGCTTCATGGCTATGAATACTACATTTCTTATTCACAAACCTAAGTCTAAATGTTCCTAAATAGAGAGATAGGAAGTTGATAAAAACCTGTTTCAACTGACTTCGTGTATGGCAATGTGGAGCTTTTCAACAAGGCCTGAGATGTTTGGGAGCTTGCTTGAACTTCCTCTGACCTTCCTCAATGCCTAGCTTGCCTTGAATGTGTTTGAACAAACCTACAGAACTCAACCTGCACAAGCTGAAATCAAAAATGGAAAACCCTGTGAATGGAGTTACAGTCAGTGTTTAAGGGCTGGGATAGCTTGGATATGTTGTATGGAAGGTGTTTGGACAAGTTTGGGACAAAATGCACGAGCCAAATGTGAGATAGAACTCAAGATGCAGAAGCTGCCCTATTTTTCCAATGGAAGGTGATGTTGTGCTATGGGAAGTTTGAAGGCTCAAAGGGTCGTGTTTCTGGCTCAAAGGGATGTGAGAAAGATGTCTCAAAAGCTTGCATAAGTTGGTTCTGGCTGAAGTTCAAGTTATGTGATATTGGACATTTTTCTTGTATATTAAGCAAAAATGTGCCATGATGTAATACAAGCTTGTACAGGATTTCTATCAGCCTGCACACTATTCCCTTAGCCCCTCTAATTTATGGATTTTATTTGCTGCATAAGATATGGCTCAATGCTCAAGAATACAGTTTGGACATAAAGCAAGATTTAAGCAAAAATGGTAATATTGCTTTTTCTACTTAGGGATTAATCTTGTGTGCAATGCTCTAATGACCAAAACAAAGCCTTAGACCAATGGATTTTCATTTAATTATTGAGTGTGAAATGGTTTTGAGGCCTGTAATCTAGTGCAAAGCAAGTTGATTAGAATTGGTAACTTGTATCACTATGAACATGCCATGGATGAAAAGTGAGTTTTTGCCAACTTCAAGCCTTCGATTCTCCCTAACCACAAATGAGTTTAGAGAGTTCTTGGATATTTTGGAAAGCTTAAAACATGCTATACATTCCATATTTGAAATGAAATTTGAGATTCCAAGTGGAACTATGTTTAAAATGGCCATGAAGATAGGTCAAAATCCTGCCTAAATTAGGGCAAAATTTCACTAAGTTAAAAGTTTCATGAACCCTTGTTCCAAAAATCATAACTTGAGATCCAAACTTCTTTTGGGAAAACTTTGTGAATCAAAGTTGTAGAATTTGTGGAGGAATACAACTCTCATGTTGGAATTTTTTTTTTGAATCCAATTGCATCATGGTGAAAATGTTGGGCAAAGTTAGGAGAAATTAAGAAAATTTCATAACTTAGAAAAATTCTAAGTTATGAAATTTTTTCAATCTTAAACCCTAATTTGCAAAATTGGGTTTCTTAATGAAAATGTTTCTTGTTTTGACACATCTTGATGAAAAATGACCCTTGGCACTTGATTTTGACCAAAAAGTCAAAGTTTGACTTTTCAGTGTACAGTCAAAATTTGATCAGTTGACTGCAAAATTCATCTGTCAAATCAATGCAATTGAGATCTTTTGAACCTTGTGAATAGGTCAAGATGATGCCATTGAGTCCTTAAATCCGTGCTTGAACCAAATTTTCCATTGGCTAGGTGAAAAATCAGAAATTACCCTTGTGCAGTCAAAACCCTAAAAATGACCATTTTGGCCTTTTGATGATCTGATCAAATTTCTTGAGGAGTTGTAGTCCAAACTTGATCAAATGGTTCATATGAGTTTATAATGTTGATGTGGATCAAAATTTATGAGTTTTGACTGTAAATTAGCCACAATTGACTTTTTCCCCAATACAGCTGATTTCTAGGTCAATTGTCCAATTGACTGGGCAAAAATTTGATTCAAGGCTTGAAACTTGGTAGAGGTAATATTGTAAGTCCAACATGAAGTATGAAAGTAACTTTGAGCATTAAAAGTCCAAAAATCTCTGTGCAAACTCAAACCCTAATTTAGGTCATCAGTGCAAGGAGATGTCTTGAGCAGAGCAAACCCTAGCTTGATCTTGAGTTTAAAGAGTCTTGTGATGAGAAAGGTTGATAAAATGAGAGGGCAAATTTTGGGGTACAACAGTTTCCCCTGTTCAATCTTCTTGAACCTGAAGAGTTAGATTGGCGAGTTTGGCCTTTCGTGACTCGAAGGTAAAAGATGATTGAACACTAGAGTGCCCGTAAATTTGCACTCGTCAAGATGTAACTGAGGGAATGGGCTTAAAGATGCCATTTGGAGATGGTAGAATCTTGCTGGAGATGGGCTTAAAAGATGCCATCCAAGATTTGTTTGTTGAAAATCAGGAGAATGATTATCAGAATGGTATCCGTATCTGGAACATATCTGAGTTGTATCCGGAGATTGGATTCGTATGAGCAAAGGAATGGCGTCCGTATTTGGAGCGTATCCGAGCTGTAACTGTATTTGATTCTTGAATGAATATCAGAATAACTGCCGTGTCTGGAGTGTCTTTGTATTGTATCCGAAATCTTTGAACATTTGTTAAAGGTAGCTTTTAATCTTATCTTGAAAAGGGTAAAATGTTAGCTAAAACACAAAGTTATGTTGCATGACATGCATGATGCAATAAAAATGTATTCTATCAATGTTTATGATTTATGAATGTAATGGATGCGCATGTAAGCTGATTAGCCGTCTTGCTGAGGAAAATAAATCCTTGATAGCCGGAGATAATGAAATCCTTGACTGCTGCCGGGGAAAATAAACCCTTGACTGCTGCTGGAGATTCAAAACCTTTTATTGTTGAGACTGATAAGTTCTTTGGACTACTGCTGGGGATTGAAAATCCTTGGTGACTTGTGGTGATTAACAAGAGCTTTGACAACTTCCGCGGGGATATGAGAATCCTTCATGACTTTCCTGAGGAATAAGGAAAACTCTGAGGACCTCTATTGGGGAATCAAACCTGGGAGGCTTCAACTGGAGGAATGAGAATCTTCGTTCTGCTGGGAAATAATTCTGTGGGGAGAATGCTTATCCTGTTGGAGAGTTTTTCAAAAGCTTGGGTTGTATGCCAACCTATTGAGGAAGCAAGAATGAGAATCTTCATTCAAGCGTTTGGGTCGGGAGGTTGGGTGTATGCCAATCTTCTGGAGTTTTAAGAATGAGAATTTTCATTCTGTTAAGGGTATCAGGAGGTTTGGAGTATGCCAATCTTCTGGAGTTTTAAGAATGAGAATCTTCATTCTTTTAAGGGTATCAGGAGGTTGGGAGTATGCCAATCTTCTGGAGTTTTTAAGGATGAGAATCTTCATTCTGTTAATGGTATCAGGAGGTTGGGAGTATGCCAATCTTCTGAGGTATTATCCTTGGTTGGGGATAAAACAAAAGTTAACTGTTATCTGGTTGATTTCTAGGTTTTAAGATAACTTGCTGGAGGATTTGGAGAAACCAGATGATTTCCACTGTGGTTTAGAGGTTGAAGTTTTGGACTCCGTTGGGGAAGAAAGTTTCACCTTCACTGGGGATTGGTAGTTCAAAGTCTTCTGGCTCCGTTGGGGATCGGGAGTTTAGAAACTTGGCTCTGATGGGGATATGTATTTCAAGGTTTTAGCTCTGTTGAGGATCTGAATGACATACTGCAGGGGATTTCTTCTTGAATAGCCTAAAGACGTTTTCCTATACTTTCAACCTATTAGTAATTATCCTTTCTCATTTCGTTTTATTTGTAAGCAGTGATTATATTCAAATGCATATGCTCATTTAATAAATCATTGGACGTTTTCAAATAAAATATAAGTGTAAAAAGAAAGAAAAGGCAAACAAATTCCTGCACTTTGAAGTATCTTTGTATTAAATTTATGTAAGTATTTTGTACAAAGGAGACAGATATCCTAGTAAGAAAATGTTATCATAAAAAATGAGAAAAATTTATACAAAGAAAGATGGCTATGTGTAACAATTCCATGGGGTTCCCATTCTGCTATAGCCTTCGTAACTCTGAGTATCTTTTCCATTCGTTGCCTTGTTCGACGATGATTAGGTTGATCAGAAGCCCGGAGGTTGTCTGTGAAGATATTGTCCTTAAAGTGATCCGACGAGGCATAGTCATACGCTTTAATTCCCTAACTTTTGCCTGGACTGCCCTTTCGGGTTTTCGATCCACCGGGAAACCCTTTTTTGCCCAAGTCACCCTTTCAGGTTTTCAACTTGCCGGGTGTACAGATTTTTTGTATTTATCCCTAATTTTTGCCTGAACCGCCCTTTCGGGTTTTCGATTCACCGGGATGCCCATTTTTTTCCCAAGTCGCCCTTTCGGGTTTTCAACTTGTTGGGTAGTTTATGCGTAGTATCTTTTGACTATGTCTGCGTTCGCAGGGTGCGGCAGGTCATCACCGTCCATGGTGGTCAAAATCATAGCCCCACCAAAAAAGATGTTTTTGATCACAAATGGTCCTTCGTAAGTAGGAGTCCACTTTCCCCTGGGATCACTCTGCGGCAAGATGATCCGCTTGATTACAAGATCTTCGACTTGATACACCTAACGTCTAACTTTCTTGTTGAAAGCCTTGATCATCCGTTTTTGATACGTCTGACCATGACAAACAACAGTAAGTTGCTTTTCATCGATCAAGTTAAGTTGATCAAGCCGGGTCTGAATCCAATCGTCTTCACTTAAGCCAACATCCTTCATAATTCTCAAAGAAGGGATCTGAACTTCCATAGGTAAAACAACTTCCATGCCATATACTAAAGAAAAGGGGGTTTCCCCGGTTGAAGTACGCGCCGTGGTACGATATCCATGCAGAGCAAACAGTAACATATCATGCCAGTCCTTGTAGGTGATTGTCATCTTTTGAATGATCTTCTTGATATTTTTGTTCGCAGCTTCAACAACACCATTCATCTTTGGCCGGTAGGGAGATGAATTATGATGTTGAATCTTGAACTGTTCGCACAGAGCGATGATCACAGTGTTATTCAGGTTTGTACCGTTGTCTGTGATGATCCTGTCAGGGATACCATACCGGCATATGAGGTTCTATTTGATGAAGCGGGCAACCACATTCTTTGTAACGTAGGCGAAGGAAGCTGCTTCAACCCATTTGGTAAAGTAATCAATAGCCACCAGGATGAAGCGATGTCCATTGGATGCCGTAGGTTTGATCTCTCCAATCATGTCGATTCCCCATATTGCGAATGGCCAAGGAGCTGTTAGAATATTGAGAGGGACCGGAGGAATATGTACCTTGTCAGCGTAGACTTGGGATTTGTGACAAGTACGGGAATATTGATGACAGTCAACTTCCATGGTAGACCAGTAGTAGCCTTCCCTTAGAATCTTCTTAGCCATCGTATGTCCGCTCAAATGGGTGCCAAATGTGCCACTATGCAGTTCAGTCATGATCTGCTCAGCTTCAACCTTGTCCACACAACGAAGTAGAACACAATCATGGTTGTGCTTGTATAGGATACCATTGCTTAGGAAGAACTTGGCGGCAAATCTCCTTAAGAACTTCTTGCCGTTGACTGAAGCTCCTTCAGGGTATTCTCGAGTCTTGAGATACCTTTTGATTTCATGAAACCAAGGTTGTTCCACTACTTCTTTGATATTAATCTCATGACAGTGTGCAGGTTCGTCCATTCGCTCGATGGTGATTTGGGGAGCCTCATTATCCCAGTTGAGTTTAAACATGGAAGCCATTGTAGCTAGAGCATCCGCTAGCTGATTTTCTTCTCGCAGGAAGTGCTCGAAGGTAATCTGCTTGAAATGAGGTAACAATGTCAGGACATGTTCTTTGTATGGGATAAGATTAGGATGTTTAGTATCCAACTCTCCTTTGATTTGGCTGATAACCAAAGCTGAGTCCTCAAATACAACCAAAGATTTGATTCCAGGTTAATCGCAGCCTTGAGACCAAAGATACAAGCTTCATACTCGGCCATGTTGTTGGTGCAGCTGAAGTAGAGTCTAGCAGTGAAAGGTGTATGGCAACCTTCTGGAGAAATAAGTACCACGCCGATACCATTGCCAAGTGCATTTGAAGCACCATCAGAGCACAGGGTCCATCGGGATCCTTGTTCAGGTCCGTCATACGGTCCGTTACCTTCAATGTTGTCCAATGTCATAATGTCCTCGTCAGGGAAGTCGAACCTCATATATTGGTAATCTTGCACAGCTTGATGAGCTAGATGGTCAGCTAGTACACTCCCCTTTATAGATTTTTGGGTTGTGTACTGGATATCATTCTCAGTCAGGATCATTTTCCATCTAGCGATTCTTCCAGATAAAGCGGGCTTTTCGAAGATGTACTTGATCGGATCCATTTTAGAAATCAGCAGAGTGGTATGTGTCAACATATACTGCCTTAGCCGGCGAGCAGCCCATACCAAAGCGCAACAAGTTTTCTCAAGCAGTGAGTAGCGAGTCTCACAGTCAGTAAACGTTTTGATAAGGTAATAAATGGCATGCTCTTTTCGACCAGACTCGTCATGTTGGCCCACTACGCACCCCATTGAATTATCCAAAACAGTCAGATACATGATTAGCGGCCTTCCTTCAACGGGTGGCATCAAGATAGGAGGTTCTAGCAAATACTCCTTGATTTTGTCAAAAGCAACTTGATAGTCATCGTTCCATTCAACCACCTGATCTTTCTTCAACAACTTGAAGATTGGTTCACAGGTAGAAGTTAGATGAGAGATGAACCTTGCAATGTAGTTTAGGCCAAGAAACCTCTGACCTCCTTTTTAGTGCGGGGGGAAGGAATTTCTTATATAGCTTTGACTTTAGCAGGATCAACCTCAATGCCTTTGTTGCAGACGATGAATCCCAGGAGTTTACCGGACCTAACTCCGAAAGTGCACTTGCTAGGATTCAGTCTGAGCTTGTACTCCTTCAATCTGACAAATAGCTTTTGCAGATGGTCGAGGTGTTGTTCTTCTGTTTGTGAACGGGATATCATGTCGTCTACGTAGACTTCGATCTCATGATGTATCATGTCATGAAACAAAGCTACCATGGCTCGCTGATAGGTTGCCTTGACATTCTTAAGTCCGAATGGCATCACTTTATAGCAGAAGGTACCCCACTACGTAACAAAAGTAGTCTTCTCCATGTCTTAGGGGGCCATTTTGATCTGGTTGTATCTCGAGAATCCATTTGTGATACGGTGGGAGAACTGACTTGAGGTTTTGCATTTGTGTTCGCACTTGTGCGGTTTAGCAAGAGTCGCCACCAACTTTTTATTTTATCCTAAGGAAAGGTCAAAAAGCACAAGAAAGACCTTTGAGATGTTTTGTTGGGTTAGGGGGGTAGATTATGAAAAGGGAAGGTGCTAGAACCCTTTTCATCCATGGTTTTCCATGGGCTCTTAGTTACTTGTTTTAGATCACTTGCTTTTGCTTTTCAATTGTTTGAAATGGTGCTTTGTGTGTGTGTGATTTTGAAAATGCTTTGAAAAAGAGGCCTTGTCTAGGCAACCTTTGTATTGATTCTTGTTTGAATATATACAAAGGTGTGTGTCTTTTTGAAAAGATATTTCGATGTTTTGAAAGTTTGTTTTTGAAATTGTGTTGTGAGGTGTGTTTGAAAATGGCAAGGATGTTTTGCAAGGTTTTGATCAAGTAACTAAGAGTTGTCTACCCTATTTTACTCAAAGATCTTTCTTATGTTTTCAACCCTTTTGACAGTATTATTTCACCATTGTGTTTGGTGAACAACCTCGTGTTAGGATGTTAAACGGGACAGGCGCGGGTCATCGCATACAATCATTGAAAGCAACTTGTGAGACACTCTAGCAATTTTGTAAGGGACGAGATCGTTTTATCGAAGGCAACATTGAGGGTCATCGAGGGACTACGATCTTTGTTCATCAAAGGGGCATTTGCTAGAGTGTCTCATACTCGAGGGACATGATTTTATTTTCCGAGGCAACAAGCGAGGTTACCCTAGAGGTGCAAGTGTGAATGGTGTATTGATTTTCATGCATTTATTCTTGGATTAGGTCATCTAGCGATTGATTTTGAATCTTCGCATACAAACCCTAATTATTATACAATATATTGAAAGCAATAAATTGCGGGAATTTAAAGTCTAAGTTATTACAAAAAAAAGTATCCGGGGATGGGGGTACAATTATTTACAAATGGGGATGAGTCTTATCAGAATAATAATGTCCAAATATGTGTTACAACCAAATCGAACGGTCGCAATTCAACATAAGATTATAACAATTTATAAGATAAAGAAAATCAAAGAATTATGAGATGCATGTATTTATTTATAAATAAATAAAATTCTAACCTAATAAAGATTTAAGTATAATTATTATTTTTGTGTTTTTTTTTATGAATTATGTAAAGGAAAAATTTTAAAGAAAGAAAATTTATTTAAATTAATGCTTCTATTATTTACGTATTTTTTAAAGAAAACAAAATTAGTTAAATAAAATTCTTATTACATTTGTAATTCTTAATTTAATAAAGAAAATTAAAACTATATTAAGAAAACTAAAGTAATTATTGACAAAATAAAAAAATCAAATTACTTAAATGAAAATAAAATAAAGTATTAGTTTAAAAATTTAAAAAAAAGATGAAGATGATGGGCCTAGGATTTGTGGCCCAAATAAAAAATGAAATGAAGAAGAATAAATTGTAAATCAGAATGAGCAAAAGGGGGGGGGGGTGTGCTTAGCAGAAGTATTGTGTGCTTAAGCATTTTGGGGCGAACAGGCCCAGAGTGAATGTTGTGCCAATTTTTAGGGTTTGACATTTGATTAGAGTTTGTAAGTTTTGGTCACAGCGGCGCCTCCTTTGCTCTTCTTCTCCATTTCTCTTCTTCGTTCTCAAACCATAAGCTTCTGATTCTTCCTCAAACCTCCATGTTGCCGGAGTGCCACCCTAGCCCTCTCCTTTTCACGACGGTCCAAGGCGATTGTTTGAACGGTACTGTTTTATCTTGTTAGGGTTTTTACAGTTTTGCATTCGTTTGATTCTTGCATGTTTATTGTTTGCATGTTTATGTGTAAGATGCAGTGAAAGTTTGAGGCAGGGAAATTGTACCTTGGCGTTTTGTTTCTGAAATAGATGGAGGGAGAGAGATGTGAGACTGGTGGCGCTCCTTGGTGGCCAGGCGAGGGGAGAGCGTGGCGATGGTGCTTGGTAACCCTCTTTCTTTCTTCTTTGAAGGTTTATGATGAATCTTGATTCTGAGACCCTTTGAATGTTTGATGATGAAAACTGTTGTTTGCTTTTTTCATTGTTGATGACGAGTATTTCTGAAAACTGTTTGCTTCTGAATCTCTTCCTTTTTGATGTTGATGATGGTCTTAGCTTTTGAAACTTAGCTTTGCTTGATTTTCGTTGATGATGAATGTACTTATGAAAACCCTATGTTGTTTTGCTTCTAAACTCATCCTCTCTCCTTGTTGACCCTAATTGTTTGATGATGATGATTCTGAAAACTAGCTTATGTTGTTTTGCTTTGAGTTTGTTTCTTTGTTTCTGTTGTTTGGACAGGTTTGAGTAAGTTACAGTTTTGCAAGCAGATTTGCAGTTTGTATTTCAGGCTTGTTGAGCTTGTTTGGGTAAGTTGCAGTTTATGCAGGTCGTTGTTTGGCCTGTGTGTTTAGCAAGTTTTGCAACTGTAGTTTGCAGTTTTGCAAGTTTTGGTAGGTTGCAGTTTTGCAAGCAAGTTTGCAGTTTTGCAAACAAGTTTGCAGTTTCTGAGGCAGGTTTTGCTGAGTATGGTAAGCAGGTTTGTTTTGGTTTTGAGATGCAGGCTTGCTGACTTGAGCAAGCAGGTTTTGCCAATTGCAGTTATGCAGTTTTGCAAGTTTTGTGCTTTTTGCAAGCAGGTCTAGCAGTTATGAAATGCAGGCTTGTGTTTGTGCAGGCAGGTTGAGAAGTTTTGGTTTTTTGACAAGTTGGCTTGGCTGTGGTTTTGACAGGTCTGTCGAGCTTGAGTTTGTTAAGCTTGTTATTGTTATGCAGGTTGCTTGAGATTGCAAGTTTTTGACTTACAGTTTGGGTCAGTTGCAATTATGCAGGTTTTGCTCCATGTTTTTCTCCCCCTTTTGGACTGTTATATATCTTTTTTGTTTTATTTACTGCCTTTTACAGCCTGCCTTAGCCAAAACTGCAAACCTCTTCACTAGGTCTTCTCTTTCTCTCTCTCTCTCTAAGCACTTTTTCTTATTTTAATATATCTTTCTAAAAAGTTTGCTGGCTAGAAAGTGATGATGGCTAGGACAAGCTCTTCTTGCTTGTAATTTGGTTTATCCCTCTGCATTGTGTACTTGCTGCATTTCTGTACTGTGTACTTTTTGTGCTTGTATGCTTTAGTTGCTTGTATACTTTAGTTTGCTATGCTTTTTGTAACTCAGTTTGACATGCTTGGTTACTACAGTTTGAAACCCAGTTTGGTTAATGCATTGTAGTTAGCTTGCCATGCTTGCTCATGTTTGCCTTGCTGACTTGGTTTGACTACTGCAGTTTTGTATAGCATGCAGTACACTTTGCTTTGCCTTGCAACCTTGTACATTTGTATTTGAACCATGTGTATGCTTGCATTTTATATCTTTGATTTTTCTCTCTGTGAACCGAGAAGAGCGATCTTCTTGTGATTTACAGAGAGGAAAATAAAATATGATGAACATAGCATTCTGATTCCGGCCGACAAACTTTAATGATGATTTCTTTCTTTTTCTATTTGAAAATCTTTTTCAATTAACTGTGCTGATTTCTTTTCTCTCTTCTTTTTCAGGTGAATGCATCTTGGGCAATAGAGGAAGCAGAGGAATCAAAAATCTTAGGAGATTAGGCTTAGAGATAGATAGATTTTTTCATTTGTTGTAAACCAATATTATTGTAAATACTGTAAGTTATAAATTTACAATATTCAGATAAATTTTGTAACAACATTTGAAACGAATAAAAAAGTCTTTATCCAAAAGAAATTTCTACTGTCAAATCTTCCAATCTTTCCTTGTATTGTCTATTTAATTATTTAAGACTCTCAAATCAAAATAATTGGAACTGTATCCCAATAATTTTAATCCAGATAAAATAAATAATCAACAAACTTTGGAGTCTCGTAACCTTGCATTACTCACAATATGTATAGTATTCCAATTAACACACACGCATTGGACAGTTAAACAAACAAAGCATTCCATTAAACGGTAAACCTTTCACTCCACTTAATCAAGCAGATGTCTTAATATTCCAAACAAAAGTCTCAGCTTTTATCCCAGATAATCAGGCCTTGAGAAAACAACCAGTAAACTTGAACAAGCGTGAAAACAATGTAACAGTTAACTGAATTTTTGAGGATTCAGTTTCTTCTAAGAAATGCGAGCGAAAACCCTAATTCCGGATTTGTTGCCAAAGAAAAGTCTACTTGATCAATTCCTGAGCCAATCTCAACCAAATCAGAGAAAACCCTAATTCTGGATTGACTGATAAAGAAAAGTCTGTTTGACCGATTCTTGAGCCAATCTTAAAAATCAGAGAAAAACCCTAGGGTTGTGATTTTCTTGTGAAAAATGGAGGGCAAATTTTGGGGTACAACACCATCCATGAAGGAAAACACTTTATGTTGTGCTGTATTGTTGACCAAAATGTCAATGTGTGGTAGTGGAAAATCATCTTTAGGGCTGGCCCTGTTCAAGTCTCTGTAGTCCACACACATTCTGACTTTGCCGTCCTTTTTAGGCACGGGCACAATGTTAGCAACCCATTGTGGATAGAAAGTAACAGCCAGAAAGCCAGCATTGAACTGTTTCATCACTTCAACTTTGATCTTTTCAGACATGTCGGGTCTCATTCGGCGGACTTTCTGTTTGATTGGTGGACAGTCTTCTCTTGTAGGGAGACGATGAACCACAATATCTGTATCCAGTCCCGACATATCTTCATAGGACCAAGCGAAGATCTCAACAAACTCATTCAACAGCTGAACTAAGCGCTCTTTGACACTTGGCTCCAGGTTGGCACCCACTTTAACCTCTTTTCTGTCTTCGGCAGTACCCAAATTGATAGTCTCTAACAACTCTTCATGGGGCAGAATAGCCCTTTCTTCTTGTTGCAAAATTCTAGCCAACTCTCCAGGCACTTAACAGTCTTCATCACCTTCGTATTCGGCATGATTGACCAGATCTTCAGAGTCACTGAAGGCCAAAGCGGAATAGTCCCCCATGGAATCCGGAGTGGATGGGTACCTGCATTTTGTGAGTGTGGGTGTGTGTAAGGGATAGCCACCTTTAAACAAAATAAAATGTAAAAAGAAAGAAAATGAACACAAAAGTTTATATATGAAAACGTCCATGATTCATTAAAAATGGCATATGAAAATGAAGAATCAAAACCCTTACAAATGGACCTATATGCCCCGGGTAAGGCATAAGGCGAAAAGAGTGTACGAATTGTTTAATAATTATTACAGACCAAACAGGAAATGTTCAAAAGATAAATTACTGATTGATGAAAGTAATGGGAACAAAGTCTTTCGCCTCCCAGTTGTTCAGTCCCCCTTCAATGGTTGGAAAGATCCAATCTTCAAAATTGCTTTCTTCATCATCATCTTCTAAAGCATGAACTCCATAATGAGTGATCTTTAAGGGTGGTCCTCTAGCCCGGGAGTGACGCACAACCTTCTGGCTAGCAACAGTGAAACCCAATCCGAACTTGTCTGTCTTGTGAGGAAAATCTGGCAGTTGACCCCATAATGTGCTTCCTCCTTCCTTGACTACAGCCTTCGCATCTTTAAGGGATGACATTCGGGACACAGGCTTGGTAATGATGGGCACATCAGTCATTGTCTTGGCTGTTGCAAATTCAGGAGAAACCTCTTCAAAGTGTTGGGAAGGTGTTTCTATGAATTCACCATCTAACTCCACGTAGCGGAAAGAGTTAAGGTGGCTTATCATATACTCCTTCTCACCATGAACTATTATGATTTTACCCTGGAATGGATATTTTAGCATTTGGTGTAGAGAAGAAGTGTCTGCCCCAACGTTGTGGATCCATGGCCTTCCCAACAAGCATGAATATGAAGGACGAATGTCCATCACATAAAAAGTAGAGTTGAAAATTTCTGTTCCCACCTTAATTGGGATGTCCACTTCTCCATGAACCATCCTCTTAGAACCGTCGAAGGCTCTAAGAATGATGTTACTGGGCTTTAAAGTCAAACCTTCACAGTCTAGCATGTCCAATGCTTTCTTTGGTAGGACATTTAAAGATGAACCAGTATCAACCAGAATATGAGCAAGTGTGGTCCCTCTGCACTCTACCGAAACATGCAGCGCATCATTATGCTTTATTCCCTTAGAGGTTAGATCAGCGTCAGAGAAGTCAAGACCATTATCGGCTGTAAGGCTAGCCACGCACTCTTGAAACTGGTCTGTAGAAGTTTCTTGAGGCATGTGCATCGTCTTCAGGAATTTGATCAAGGCTTTGGCATGAGCCTCAGAACAGAGCAATAGGGCTAGCATGGAGATTTTTGAAGGGGTTTGCCCCAGCTGCTCTACGACATCATAGTCGCTCTTCTTAATTATCTTTAAGATCTCCTCCATTTCCTTTTGGGTGGTCTCGGGGATAACCAAAGTCTGAGCCCTCGTTCTGACGGGCGCTTCTTAGATCCCCTTACCATTATCAGTAGTAACAGCAGAGGGTACAACTTCGAGAGTAACAATTTCTTCGATCACTGGACTTTACACAGATATCCTGATAAGCACAGGAGCACTTGAGGGTCCGAAGACTGCCCTTGGAGGAGAAATCTCCAGAGAGAATATTCTTCTGCTACGAGTTATCTTACTCGTCCTCACAATATTTCCTACATCAGGAGTTTCTTCATCGGAATTCTCTTCGGCTGATTTGATCTGGTTGACACCATGGTAGAAGATCTCTCCTCCATAATTCCACGGTATCGTCTTGTTGGACTTATATGGGATAGGCCCCGGCATCGTAATCTTCAGTGGTACAAACTTTGGATCAGGTGTAATCTTAACAGGCCTTTTGCAGGTCTTAGAAAGATTGTCGGAAATGGTGATTATAGCAATATCAGTGATTGGAGTAACAGGAGTAACATGAGTAATAGTATCAACAAGAGTTTTCTGAAAGAGGATCTCTTGATTATCCATCAGGCATTGGATGCCTAATTTCAACAGCGGACAGTCGGATTGCAAGGTTGAACAAAAGTAACAATCTTTTTCACAGCCCGGGAAAATCTCGGCTTTCAACAGATTCATCTTGATCATTGGCAATGGAGTCATTAAGTCATCAACAACAGTAACATGAAGATCTTCTACAATAGCATGGACATTATGACCATGTTTTGGCATAGGAGCAGATATCACATTAGGTTTTTCGGGAGCATCAACTCTACCTCTTTGGCATCTATTAAATCTTGGATCTTGTTTTTAAGGGCCCAACAGTTGTTGGTGTCATGCCCCACACTGTCCGAATGATATGCACATTTTGAATTTGAATGATAATAGGGAGAAGAGGTATTTGGGGTTTTTTGGCGCCTCTTTCAAGTTGGTAAGGTTTAGCTTTAACAGATGAGAGAGGACCTGAGCCGGTGTCATATTGATCCGAGTGAATTGCCGTTGTGGCCTTTCCACCCTATTTTGTTAGCTCTAGGTTGACTGCTTCGAGGTTGATCGACTGAAGAGTTATGAATCATCACATCCCCCACTGCTGGTCGGCACTCTGTTCTTCCTTGATTCCTCTGGGAGTAAACAGCAGAAGCTTCTTTCCTGGCTGGGAAGGTCTTCTTGATAGCAGTGGAAGCAGCTGCATCCTTCTGAATTTTACCACTCTTAATGCCAGCTTCGACCCTTTCACCTGTCAGAATTAATTCGGTGAACCCTGCAGATGAGCTCCCGATCAAGTGATTAAGGAATGGACCTGACAGGGTCCCCAAAAACATATCAACCAGCTCTCTATCTGACAATGGTGGCTGCACCCTTCCAGCCAAATCCCGCCACTTCTGGGCGTACTCCTTAAAGCCTTCATTAGAGACCATACTTATACTCTATAGTTGAGTACGAGTAGGCGCTAGATATGCGTTATATTGGTATTGTCGATAGAAAGCAGCAGCCAAATCCTCCTAGTTATGTACATCAGATCTCTCAAGTTGATAGAACCAGTCCAATTGCGTACCTGACAAACTATCTTGAAAAAAATGGACCCACAGATCCTTCTCAGAAGAGTGAGGTTGGATCTTTCTGACGTAGGATCGCAGATGCATATTTGGACAGGACAAATCGTCGTATTTAGCAAATGTAGGCACTTTGAACTTGGGGGGAATGACAATCCCAGCAACCAACCCTAGTTCTTCGAAATCCAACCCAGGTACTCTTTGTACCTCCATAACTGCCAACCGCTCTTCCAGATTTTTAAATTTATCGTCCGCAGGAGGATACTGTTGCTCTGAGTAATCTTCCTCCTCTTCTTCTTCTTCCTCTTCAGCTTCAGACTTGGAGGGCATTGCAACTCCTTTACCTTTTCCAACCCCTTCGTCAGACGTTGAGGGGAACTCAAGGACCCTTCTAGCCTAGTTCTCAAACCTTCTCCCCAAAGTGGCCACACCAACCCTTTTCTTCTTTTTCTCTTTGTTTTTTCCTTCTCTTTCTCTAACAGTGCTTTAAGGTCCTCCTGACCCTTTGCCAAGGTCATGAGGAGTTGTTGGAACTGAGAATTTTGTGCTTGCAGATCTTTGATCGTCTGCTCTATATCCATCTTGCTGAAATAAACAGCAGAAAGATAAGGAAACCTGGTGTGAAGACCTGTTTATGCATATGATGAATGATATGTATTCATGTAATGCATTCAAGGATTTATAAATTCAAAGTTGTTGCAAACAAAAAGAACACACGTCATATTAAGAAGAAATTTGTTAGTACATAAATGCCCCATGGGAAAAATATTACAAAATTCTTAATGTAAAAAGACGTTGCGCATTCTCTTTGGTGCGATGTAGGTGTTAAGAGTCTCCTCTTCATGAAGTCAGCGGGTAAGTTCCAAAACATTCTTCTCACTGGCATAGAAGCTGGCTTCAAAAGTGTTCCGTTCTTCCTTGAGCTGTATCCAACTCTTTTGCAACTCTTCCAATGATGTTGGCATGTCTGGATGTAGGAGGGTGTATGGAACCTCTCCTTCCATAACAGGCTCTTTGATCACGGGGAGAATATGGGGGTAAGGCATCATAAGACTCTGGGCGCGGGTTCGTACCCACTTGAGGTAAGGCTCAAGGGGGATGGAATTCTTGTGCCCCAGTGTCTTACTATCCACTTTGTTGGGCATCCTCCAAGCTCGGATAAACCTTTGTCGAAGTCCTTGAGCGTCGTTGTCGAAGTCAAAAACCAAATCTGGAATTAGCATATCATGAGGGCTATCCCTTCGAGCGTATCCAAACTGTCTCAAAGCTAAACAGGGGTTGTAGGTAATGCCTCCCCTAATGCCAAGTAGTGGGACATTAGGGAATTCCCTACAAAGATCAATGATGATGGCATTTTCTCTGGACCGAGAACACCAATGAACATCAGAATGTGTGAGAGTCATCAGCTATTGTGACCACCTCAAGCCTTGCTCATTCTTCAAGACTGACTGGGGAAGGTGAGAAATAAACCACCTTGCTAGAAGAGGAGTACAGCACATGAGAACACCTCTTTTCCTCATTGTTCGTGTGTGAATTGAGTGTAGGATGTCCCCAAGCAATGTAGGCACATGATTCCGAGATATGAAAATTTTGACAACATTCACATCTATAAGCTGATCAGGGTTTGGGAATAAGACCAACCCACAGATGAGAAGTGTTACAATCTCTTCAAAAGCTTGTAGATCTAGAGAATTCCAGCATTCTTGTGCATTCTCAAATAGAAACTTTTCCAAGAAACCCTTGACACCACTTTTGGTTTCCCAATGACCTTTGATATCAGATGGTTGTAAGTGTAAGGCTTGAGCAACATCTTCAGGCTTTGGTTCTCTTTCCGTACCGTTGTAGGGTAGTTGATGGAGAATAGGAATCCTCAGGAGTTGAGAAAATTCCTCCAAAGTAGGTACTAGTTGGTAATCAGGAAATGTAAAGCAATGGTGTAGGGGGGTCAAAGAACTGGAAGAGAACTTTCACCATGTCTTCTTCAATGTTGGAGTTGACCAGGTTGAGAAGTCTACCATGTCTTTCACTGAAAGGAGAATTCTCTGGAATCTTGGAAGTAAGATCCTTGAGTTGAGGAGGGATTCTCACAAGGTTGACTTGAATTGTTTTCCTGCGAAGAGATTCCATGACCTACAAAACAAGAACAAAGATGAAGATCCAAACCCTTGAAATGGTTAGTGGATGCATATGATGCTTTATGATGTTTATGATGTATGCACAAGTATATGTACAAGCAAATCACACAAGATTCTAGTTTCAGGCTTGCATGAGGTTTCATAGGTAAGTACCCTCTTGAATTTGGTTGGCTCAACCTGTCCTAGAAATAGTAACCGGGTTCTAAGGAGCTCAATATCACTTGATTCTTTTCTGTGTTCATTGTTTCTGTTTAGCCACTTAACTGGCGACCAAAATATTCCAAGAAAACAACCCTCAATGAGTGTACCATCGAGTATCTACCAACTTCGGACTGCACCAAAGCCGGTCATCTCACTACCCCTAAAAAAGGCCAAGATGGTCAAGTAAGGTTCTATGAGTTCATTAGTGCTTCATGACATCACTCAGCGACCCTGTATTCTCTTTGATTGACTCAAAGGCTACCGGTACCCACAAATATGTCACACTAATATAGCTATTTCTTCAACCATGCCGGTATACCCCGTATAGTTTCCACAACGTATTGCTATTTACCTATGAATGTTTCCCAAAAAATCCGGGTGGAGGATTCAAACCAAAACAAGAGAACCAAATGTAAAGCAATCAAAGCAAACAAGATAAGCATGTAAAGGTGATCTAAATCCTAAGGTTACTCCACTTTTCAAATAATTCCCCAGCAGATTCGCCAGTTCTTTGATACGGTGGGAGAACTGACTTGAGGTTTTGCGTTTGTTTTTGCAAATGTTTCGGTTTAGCAAGAGTTGCCACCGACTTTTTATTTTATCCTAAGGAAAGGTCAAAAAGCACAGGAAAGACCTTTGAAATGTTTTCTTGGGTTCGGGGAGTAGATTATGAAAAGGGAAGGTGCAAGTACCCTTTTCATCCATGGTTATCCATGGTCTCTTAGTTACTTGTTTAGATCACTTTCTTTTGCTTTTCAATTGTTTGAAATGGTTCTTTGTGTGTGGTTTTGAAAAGGTTTTGAAAAGAGGCCATCATTGTGGAAACCTTTGTAATGATTCTTGTTTGAATATATACAAAGGTGTATTGTCTTTTGAAAAGATTTCAATGTTTGAAAGTTTGATTTTGGGAAAATGTTTTGAAATTGTGTTGTGAAGTGTGTTTGAAAATAGCAAGGATGTTTTGCAAGTTTTTGATCAAGTAACTAAGAGTTGTCTATCCTATTTTACTCAAAGATCTTTCCTATACGTTTTTAACCCTTTTGAAAGTGTTGTTTTACCATTGCATTTGGTAAACAACCTTGTATTAGGATGTTAAACGGGACAGGCGCGGGTCATCGTATAAACCATGATAGCAATATTGCCAAGTATCTTTAGCAAATTTTCTGAGGGACTAGATCATTTTGTATAGGCAACCAAGATAGCGTCATCGAGGGACTATGATCTTTTGTTTTGTTTTTCTTTTGCCAAGGATAACCAACATGCATAACATGGCCCATTTTAAAGGCAACAAGTGGATGTAACCCCCAAGTGTGCATTGTGTATTGATTTTCATGCATTTTTAATCTTTGTATTAGTCAAGCTACTTGTTTGATTTTTGGATTGTTGGCATACAAACCCTAATCTCTAAGCTTCTTTTAGGAAAACTTTGTGAATCAAAGTTGTAGACTTTGTGGAGGACTAAAACTTTCATGTTGGAATTTTTGTTTGAATCCAATTGCATCATGGTGAAAATGTTGGGCAAAGTTAGGAAAAATTAAGAAAATTTTATAACTTAGAAAAATTCAAAGTTATGAAATATTTTCAATCTTAAACCCTAATTTGCAAAATTGGGTTTCTTGATGAACAAGTTTCATGTTTTGACACATCTTGATGAAAAATGACCCTTGGCACTTGATTTTGACCAAAAAGTCAAAGTTTGACTTTTTAGTGTACAATCAAAATTTGATCAGTTGACTGGAAATTCATCTGTCAAATCAATGCAATTGAGATCTTTTGAACCTTGTGAATAGGTAAAGATGATGCCATTGAGTCCTTGAATCCATGCTTGAACCAAATTTTCCATTGGCTAGGTGAAAAATCAGAAATTACCCTTGTGGAGTCAAAACCCTAAAAATGACCATTTTGCCCTTTTGATGATCTGATAAAATTTCTTAAGGAGTTGTAGTCCAAACTTGATCAAATGGTTCATATGAGTTTATAATGTTGATGTGGATCAAAATTTATGAGGTTTGACTTTAAATTAGCCACAATTGACTTTTTCCCCAATACAACTGATTTCTAGGTCAACTGTCCAATTGACTGGGCACAAATTTGATTCAAGGCTTGAAACTTGTTATAGGTAATATTGTAAGTCCAACATAAAGTATGAAAGTCACTTTGAGCATTAAAAGTCCAAAAATCTCTGTGCAAACTGAAACCCTAATTTAGGTCATCAGTGCAAGGAGATGTCTTGAGCAGAGCAAACCCTAACTTGATCTTGAGTTTAAAGAGTCTTGTGATGAGAAATGTTGATAAAATGAGAGGGAAAATTTTGGGGTACAACAACTGAAATAGAAATCATAGATATCTTAGTGTGGATCTGACTGCACCAGAGAAGGTCTTGGATTAACTTTGACTGGAATGGAAATCATAAGAATCTTAGTATCGATTCAACTGAACCAGACAAAAGTCTTGGGATATCTTCAACTGGAATAGAAAACAGATAGTTCTTAGTGTTGATATGAATGGACCAGAGAAGGTCTTGGATTATCTTCAACTAGAATAGGAATCAGAGAGATCTTAGGATCAATCTAATTGAACCATAGAATGTCTTTAATTAACTTTGATTGGAATGGAAATCAGAAGAATCTTAGGGTTGATTCAACTGAACCAGACAAAAGTCTTGGAATATCTTCAATTGGAATAGAAATCAGAGAGATCTTAGTGTCGATCTGACTGAACCAGAGAAGGTCTTTAATTAACTTTGACTAGAATGGAAATCAGAAGAATCTTAGGGTCGATTTAACTAAACTAGACAAAAGTCGTGGGATATCTTCAACTGGAATAGAAATCACAGAGATCTTAGTGTCGATCTGACTGAACCAGAGAAGGTCTTGTGAGGGCATCTTTCTGAGGAAGATCCTGAGATAACCCTTTGTTATACGTAGCTTTTGAGAAGACTACCAGGTCACATAAGTAGTCAACGATGTTTGTTGATTTGATCTTTTCCTGAAAAAGGTAAAGAGTTAGTCGTATGCAATTTCACGATGTATGAAATGCATTGTGTGATAATGTTCTCAAAATAAATGAGATTATGCTGTATGCAATGTGCATGTGCATGCCATGATGTATAAATATGGAATGTTGTCGCGACATTCCTCAGTCTAAAAAATATATACCGGACTATTGTTGGAGAGTAATAGTAAGTTGAATCCTTCATTTCCACTGAGAATGATGAATGGATATGATTTGCCGGGGATTCCCTCTTTCTGTTTGAGGATATTCTGACGGAGATTGAGTCTGCTTGAGAATAACTCTGTGGAGGGAGGATGCTTTATTGGAAGATTTTGCCGCTGTAGAGAAATAAACTTGTTGTACCCCAAAATTTTCCCTCTCATATTTCTCATTACATTTCAAGTGAGGTCTTCAAATTTCTCAAGGAAGTCCAAGGGTTGACAAGACAAACTCTCTCCTAAGGCAGTCTACCTCAAATTAGGGTTTCATGTTGCATCAAGATACTTGAGTCCAAGGGATCACAAATTCTCACCATTTTCCTAATATGTTCTTAAGATCATCCATGTCAATTTTCAAGCCTTGCAGAGAAAGTTTGCTCAGTCAATTGCTCAAAGGTCTGAAAATCGATTGTGTTAGGGCAAAAGTCAACTGTGGCCTACATAAAGTCAAACTTCAATATTTTTGGTCAACATCCTCATTTTGAAGTATTATTAATCATTTGATCAAGGGTTGATCAGGATTCATCAAGGATTGCTCACAATTCATCAAAACCCAAAAGTTCCTAAATTAGGGTTTTGTAGGAAAAGTCCACTCAACTTTGACCAAGCATAAATTTCTCATACTTTATGAGAAATGACCCATCCAAAGCTCATTTTGAAGAGGATGCAATTCCCTACAATTCATCATCAACTCCCAAGTTCAAAATATGCACTCACAAGAAGTTATGAATTTGGACATTATAGGTCACTTTGAAAAGTCAACAAAAACACATTTTTTGTCACAGCCTCATACATGAACATGGCATACCAAATTGAGATGAGACTAAAAGGGTTGCTTATAGGACATCTCAAGCTTTCTAAAAAGTCCAAGAACACCTTCAAAGAGTCAAAATTGAGGAAGTTATGCATTGGTGAAGTTGACCCTTTTTGCAAAATTGTCAAAAGTCAACTATGACTCAAATTGCAATTTTTGCTAAATGGGCCCAATCTTTTGCACTTGTTTTGATTTGGTAGCATGGTACACGATCCCTAGATATTTCCACTTGTCTTTATATTATTTTTATTATTTATTTTGATTTTTATTGCAATTAAATCAATTTAAATCAAAACAAATCATGAAAAATCCAAATCATTGAAACCTCAAGATCTTGTGCATATTTCAGGTCCTATATCCAGTTGGAAAGTGAATCAATTCGTGCAAGGCCTTTGTGTGCATGAAAAGATTGGTTTTGGCCTATTTTTAGAAAGACTTTCAAGGGAATCAAATCAAAATGAAAAGTTATAATGGATAAAGATTGAGAGCATAATTTCAACCCTAATCCAATCCTTGGTATATAAAGAACATTTGCAGACCTAAAACACAAGGCTTGAGAGGCGTGTAGAGTGAAGAACAACTTTAAAAAAATCAAGAAAACGTGGCAATCTGATTTCATAGTTCCAGGCTATCTCAAGCCTTCCAAGCTATCTCATTCGCTTCCTAGGTGTTCAAGGAGTCTATACGAATCACCAACAAGTGTTTTCATGCCCAGAAACGCAATGTAAGTGCCTCACGACATCCTTCCCTTTTTGAAATCGAATCTCATGAATTTGACATTGTTAGCATGATTAGTTTATATATTCTGAATCCTTGAAGCATTTGCAAGCTAATGGTAACAATTAATTGCATTTTTGCTAACCATACAAAGATCCACCATTGTTAGGTTTTCTTGTTTTGTTTTAGGGTTTTCTTATGCAGGAAAAATTGGCCCAAAAGAAGAGTACTATGGTATTCACAAGGTCAAGACGAATTGATCTGCACCATTAGTTTTCATTTATTGAGCTTGTATGAAATTATGGAAATATGCAGGGGCTGTACCTACGCTTTTTGTCCATAGGTAAAAGTCATCAGACTTTTAGCAACGAAGGGAGGTAGGAGATGATGGTGTGGCGTGGCCTGACAGGCCCATTCAAAAATTCACGCGCTAGAAATTAGCATGTTGTGTTTTTCAATATAATCATTATTTTTATCTCTTATACAATAAAGCGCGTTGGTTCAATTGGTCAGTGGGAGAGAGAAAAAGCCATAAGGCCTGTGTTCGAATCCCGGGTCCCCCATATTATTTCATAACATTTTTTCTTGTATAATCAGGCGTGTGTACAGGTAAGGGGTTCACCATGTGCCCTCAACGTTCAATCACTAGATCTCCTGAAGGCCAGATCTAACGCCCATCATTTGGAGGTCCATGATGCACCTTGGTCAACTTGCAACATGAAATCTGAGAAGTCAACTTTGGGCCAAGGCTTATTGGGCTTGAAAGTCAGATTGGCACCCCCTTATGCTTTGGATACCAGACCCTTTTTCTTTATTCTTTTATATTTTCCTTTTATTTATTATTTTGATTAAATTATTTTCTAACATAAAAATTAATTCTTTTTTACAAAAAAAACTCATAAAAATCAATTTCATCAAATTTAGGTTTTTTTATATACTTTTTCAAAATTAATTTAATTAGTTTAATTTAATTTTAGGGCAATTTTAACCTTTTGTAAATAAATTAAAATAAATTAGAAAATTAGGGTTTTGTCTAATTTAATTTTTATTTTCTTTTCTTAAAATAACAAAAATACAAAAATAGGTCAAAATTAATTATTTTTCTTAATTTAATTTAATTAGTAATTATTAATTTAATTTAAAACCTTATTTTCTCAAAATAATAAAAAACAACCAAAAAATGATTTTTTCTTTTAATTAGGTTTGGACGGGGTCAAAACCCTAATTTTTCTCGTTATCGTTCCATCGCGCGCGCGTTTATTTATTTTTACAATATTAATATAACTGCTCATGGGATGTAATAGTTTAATTAGGACTTCTCGTTTATTTATCGTTTTCTACGGGTTTTTGGCTATGTAATTAATCCCCCTCCTCGAAGCCTTGTAATAGCGTAGTTTTATTTTCCGCATTTTAATTTTCGCAAATATTAACTGTTAGATGTATGATAATAGGAGTGCATGACAAGAATGTATGTTAATTTTAAAACGGTTAGCAAACCCTAAATGTGCAAAGATAATAACTTGAAATCAAATCACTCGCACATGCGCACTCCTAGGGTATACTCTCACTTCGGTTGCCTTCAGTAAATGATCATTAAGTATAGGGTATTTTAGTGGTCGCTCTCTTGTATAAACAAAGATCAAATGTCCCGTTCGGAAATGTTGCCTCGGAAATGTTGCCTCGGAAATGTTGCCTCGAATATGATCTTAAGACACTAGGGTTATTACTAAGACGTCCTAACATTGCTTTAGTGGTCGTACGTCCCTTTCGAATTGACCCTTACAAACTCCAACAATGGTGCTACCTACTCATTAATAGTGGGATAGTGTTGTCTAAAGGAAACATGAACATAAACATTCTTTTTCGAGTAGGTAGATGCAAGTAGGTACTTGCTCAAAATCAAACTCTTCCACACTTACACTCTTTTCAAACAAAGTTTTCAAAAACACTTCGTAACACTCTTGAAGACAGAAGCAACGGTTAAAATGAAGTAAAATAAAAGCTTTTCAAAACACACAACACACGAAAGAAATTTTTAAAATGATGAGCAAGTACCTAAGAGCCCGTAGAAAACTACGGATAGAAAGGGTGCTAATACCTTCCAGTTTTATAATCTACCCCCCGTACTCAAAATCTCAAAAAAGAAATTTTTCTGTGCTTTTTTCCTTTCCAGTTGGATGAAATAAAAGTCGGTGGCGACTCTTGCTTACCGCGACATTTTGCAAACACAAACGCAAAACGCAAACCAGCATTTTCCTAAAAACCAGTCCGATTCTACCACCGTATCACAGAACTGGCGACTCTGCTGGGGAATAATAAGTGGGGTATACCTTAGGATTAGTTCATCATATTGCTTCTATTGTTTGATTTGATTGCTTTACTTTTGAGGGCTTTGTATTAGAGTTACTATAGATCCTAACCCGGATCTGGGGAACACCTTTTAGGTAAGTAGCAATAAACTGTGAGGGAACTATACGGTGTAGACCGATACGGTTGAAGTAGTAGCTACGTTGATGTGGCACATTGGTTGGTACCGGTATCCCTTGTGGAGAAACAAGGAGAATACGAGGCTGCTATATGCGTCGTTAAGCATCAACTGGCCTTAGAACCTATAATTGACCAACTTGGCCATAGGAAGTAGTGAGATAGCCGGTCTCGGTATAAAGCTAGGAACTGGTTGATACTCGATACTACACTCATTGAGACCATACTCTCGAGATAGTTCCGGCTGCAAGAAAATATTGCGTGAGCTGAAACCATGACTGATGGAGGATGGTCAGTGATATTGAGAACCTCTAGAACCCGATTACTATTATTAGGACAGGTTAAACCAACTGAACTTCAAGAGAGTAGTACCTAGACCTCATGCAAGCCTGAAACTTAAGGGCTTTTTGTGTAACTTGTGTGCCTTTACCATGTCTGTTACCTGCTATACCTGTTGTGTGTTTTATCATGACATCATGCATCATGACATAGAATGCATATTTCATTAGACTAACCGTTTCAAAGACCGAGGGGATTTATCTTTGTTCTGTTTTGCAGATTATGGCTTCCATGCGCAGAAACACCATCCGGGTTAACTTCGTGCAAATACCTGTTCAACTCAGAGTCAGTCTCAAAAGTACTGATACTTCTTCATTTGTCAGAAGACATGGTCATCTCCTTAGCTTCGTCACTTCAAGGTTGGATGAGCAGATGATGAGCGTGCTTTTCCAGTTCTTTGATCTGGTGCATCATTGTTTCACCTTCCCGAATTATCAGCTAGTTCCCACTCTGGAGGAGTTTTCTGACTTACTGGGCATATCTATCCTTGAGCAAACACCCTTCACAGGTTTGGAAGAGGTTCCTAGACCTGAGGACATTGCTTCAGCCTTACATCTAAAAAGGGCTGATATAGTATCCAACTGGGAGACACTGAGCGGGGTTAAAGGTTTCTTGGCCGAGTTTCTAATGGATCAAGCTCAACAGTTCTGGGATAACTTGGATTTTCAAGCATTTGAAGACATCTTGGCTCCCCTCATCTATGGCTTGGTTCTTTTCCCAAATCCAGATTCCTTCATAGATGTGAATACGGTCAAGATCTTCTTGTCTCGTAATCCAGTGCCTACTCTTCTAGGTGATATTTTACATGCTCTCTATGCTCGTACTGTGCGAAGAAGGGGGACTCTCATGTGTTGCACGCCGCTGTTGGCGAGGTGGTTTATTTCGCACCTCCCCAAGTGATCGGGACTTTATAAGTCTGTCGGGATACTAACTGCAAGTATACAATTCAGTCGTTCTAGTTTTAAAAGATTATCGAACCCACAGAGACTGTGTATCAATCGCATACGATCTAATGCTACAGTTTTGTCTAACTAAGCGATGAATATTCGATATTTGGGGGAGACAGTTTAGTTTTAAAAGTAATAGTACTAATTATACCGGTATATGATAATCAGACTTAGGGAATTCGATGAATCGCTTGGCCTATAAAGTATTTCGGTAAAAGCTAATTGTTTAAAAACCTGATACATACACTCTCGTGTTTATGAAATAAGTCATGCTACTAAACCTAGTGGATGCACTTTAAATTTAATAACACTTTTTGAAAACAATTTGAATTTAATTAATTTATTAAAACACTCTCGTGTATTTAAAAATCAATGCTTCGTTACCACTATCTGGGTTGAACCCCAGCTCTCGCATGCAGGTTCTTGCCTTAATTAATTTCCCACTCTCGTGGCAAAATCGTGTTAATTAACCTCTCACTCTCGTGACAAGGATAGTTAAATTAATATTGGAAATTGGAAACCAGAAATTGTTTTATGAATATTTTTGGCCAAGGTATCATTGAATTCTTTCAGTTCTTACGGTCACATACCGGTATTAATAATTTAGCCAGACATAATTAACTTAACAGCAATAAAGTTTAGAATATAATTCATGGCAATAAATGGCATATTATAGAAACTAAATAAATAATAATTGCAATATAAAAAACCTGGAATTACAGATGCTATAGTAATCTTGAGGTAATACAGTAATCTAATCTTCGAGCCTGACTTGCAGTAGAAATTCGTGTTAATTCTTGTAAGAAGAATTAACACTTAAAAATAGAAACTAAGGCTTGAATGAAAATTACAAGGAATTGAAAGCAGAATTGCAAAACAAACAAATTAGAAATAACTGTAAAAATAAAATAAATATTTTCTCTAAGTAAAATTCTTTGACCCCTGGACTGTGCCTTGGTACTCATATATATAGCAGCAAAAATCAGCAGTTTAATTTGAATTCTTGATGAAGTCTTCGTGGAGAAATTGTAGGAGCAGTAATAGTAGTGGCAATAAAATAGGAGATTCAGTAGAAACAGGAAGAACTAGTCTGCCCTTCACGCCCACGTCTTCAAGCCATGCATAACGTCCTCCTTCACGCGCGTGACGGTCGTCACAGGTGGGTGACGGTCGTCACACGCTGAAGTGGTGCCTTACGCTCGTCAGGTGAGTGTGACGAGCGTTTCCTTATGTTGAGGGGGTGTTACGCCCGTCACAGGGGCGTGATGACCGTCACCTATCCAGAAGTCTACACTTTGTATTTTTTTTATTCCTTTTCTCTTTGTTTTTCGTCTAGCCTTCTTCATGTTGTCCTTTTTCATCGGTTTGAATCGACAAGTGTTATACCTGCAAAAAGACAAATAATCTCGGAATAATCAAGGGTTAGACGACTTAAAGAAATATAAAATCGGTAAAAAGCATGTTAATTATACGATATGTTTTCTCGTTATCAAATTCCCCCATACTTAAACCTTTGCTTGTCCTCAAGCAAATAGTCATTCGGGAGGTCGGACAAGTTTTCTGGTAAGCGCATAAGCATGACATACCTTGGATTTTTAAAGCGGTTTCGGGAAATCCTCGTTGGTTCGGCCGATACTTAAGTAAAACACTAAAGATACGCTCATGACGCAAGCGATAAGCTTACCCGTAGACTTCCATTTTAAACGAGCTATCCAACAGTTCCATTATAACTCTGCCCGGAGTTCCTCGTATCTATTTCACCCGGTTTCATTCTGGCGCAATCACATTAAGCCCTTTGCCTTAGCACGCACGTAGTGGAGTAACCGGTTAGTGACTTTGATCCTTTAGCACGGGGTCTGGTACATGAATGTGGCAACCCTACATATGTTATCCAAATTGGAGGTTGTGGGGGATCGGGCCGTAGCACGCTCTACCGAGTTTAGAACCAGATACCTCTGAACCAACCAACACTTGATTCCTTCATTATTTGCTCAGCTCTTATATGTGCCCGTATATTTTGGTACACAAATTTTCTTTTCTTTTAGCAGCGAGATAGGAAGGATATTTTTTAGAATCAGGCATCAAACACTTATATTCATCGATTCTCCACATGGTTTGTGTCAAGACGGTGCTAACTGCTAGTATAAACTACTAGGGGTTACTTCTAGAACTTGAAACTCCAGATATCGGTATAACGGTTATTGAAACGGATCGCGTAAGTAGGAAGTCTACGGTGACAGAACCGTATCGATCTTGTTATGTCGTTTTCGGCTTCCTCAACTGGGATTTTGTTAAAATAGGTATGTCGGGCTAATGCGAAAATAAAAAATTTTCGGTTATGGCAAAGTAAAGCGAAGAATTTGAATCGAGACATATCGGAAGAATTTACTAGTTTTATTAAAGATTGAAAGGTACCTCTCCCATACAAAATCCGACATTGTCCTCAATGTTGCGGTATATATGCGGGGAAGTACAATTACAAAAGGAAAAGAAATGAAACAAATTACAAAGAAATTAAAGAAAGACAAACTACTGGTGACCACGTCCTCTGCTCCTGGTGCGTGAGCGTCTGGTAGGAGTGGCTTCAGCGTCGGTGTCTTGGAAGCCATAGGTGTTCATATATATATCCTCAAGGCGTTAAGCTCTAACAGCGCCTCATCCAACCTTTCATTCATGTTTCGCTGCCCAGTCAAGATCTGAGCGTTTTGGGCGCACAGAGACTCAAACTGCTCAGCTTGCCTCCTTTCAAGCGCCGCATTCATTTGATTTTGCATGTGGAGGGCGCGGAGGATGTCTTCGAGATTGATAGGAGGAGGTACAGATGAGGATCCAGGGATGTCGTGGACAGGTGGAGCACTATCCAACTCTTCTTGTATGTCGTCTGCGGTGGCCGCAACTTGGTCTTCGTGAGCAGGTGCAGGCTCTGCGGGAACTTCAGAGTCGAACAACCAGTTGGCTTGGTTACTTGGATCGATTCGGTACCTGTTCGGCAAAATAATATTCTGATAGACAGTATTCCTGATTACAGGGTGGAATCTGCCGTCTTCCCGCTCGTAGATGAGGTGTGCGGCTTTGCAGTGATCCAAGGTTAGCAAAGCCGGTGCCATAGAAGGCAAGGTTGCAAGAGCAGCACCGTAATTCAAACCAATGGCAATTGAAGTAACCAGCCCTCCGAAATAGAAAGGTTTTCCACCTCTAGCACAAATAGAGTGGATGTGAGCAAGTAGGAACGGGGCGGCATTTATATTTTGCCCAGTGAACGCACAATGTAGAAAGAAGAGCTCCTTAGAGTTGAGCTTATGGTTGCTGTCTCGGGCGAAGATGGTGTTACTGAGGATTCGATGGAAGTAGCGGATGGCCAGATTGTGGATGTGGGTGGCGTTGAGGTGGTCGTAGGACCCGACACGGATGTTCGTTAAACTGTGCCACAAGTTGAAAGCCTCCTCATTAAAACTATCCGGTACCCGAAAATGAGCACCTTCGTCCGAACAAAATCCCATAAGCCTCGCGATGTCGGATTGAGGCAATTGGTGCTCAACGCCGAACATGCGAAATTTTGCCACGCCTGATAATTGGTTTGTGACACCCGGCGGAGTGAGGTAAGAAAACGAACTCAAGAACTCAAGAGTAAGAGTTTCGTAGATTGGCCTTGGTTCGCGACAGAGGTTCCACAAATCCACGCTTTGTAATAATCGGCGGACACTGTCGAGTAGTCCCAAACTCCGTAGGCAGTCGATGTCAACGTACCTTGTGGGTTGGAGACCTCGACGTTGGAATTTTTGATACTTTGCTCGTTGATTCTCCCCAGATTCGCCGATTCTGAAATTGATAACTTGAGCGTTTGGGTTGTTTGCCATGGTGATAATGGATTTGATTTGGGAATGTGAGAATGGGAGATTGTAAGGATGTTAATTTGGTGTTGGGAGTTTAGAAATTGGAAGAAAAATGGAGTGAATAGGTGGTTTTTCGTGTGGTGTGGTGATAATGGAGGAAGGAAAAATGGGTTTATAAGGAAGAAGGTTGGAACGGTTCTCTGTAACAGCCATTGGTTTCTGTCTGTGTGACGGTCGTCACAGGGGTGTGACACTCGTCACAAAGTAAAGAGGCGCGTTACGCTCGTCACAAGGGTGGGACGGTCGTAACACAGACAGAGTCATAAATAGGAAGAACGTTACAGGACCGTTGGAGAGTGATGAGTTTATTATTTTTCTTGGAAATTGGATTTTTGAAGAATTTATATATTTTTTGGTTTATTTGAAATGTTTGTTTTAATTAATTATTTTAATTAATTAAAGTTTTAAATGTAACGAAAATAGACAGTAAATAACAGTAAATAACAACAGTAAATAAAACATAGACAGTAAACAATAAACTGGGAAAGAAATTAAAATAAACTTCAATTTAATAAATGCATAGCAAATTGTTTCAAAGTAACTAAAAATAAAAGAAAGTGATAATGTTGAAATAATAACTAAACTAAAAATCCCTCCCACACAGAAATTTACAGTGTCCTCACTGTACGTAAAAATGAAAGAGAGAAGGAAATGAAATAACGATGGCAATCTAGCCACGGGGAGGTGGAAACAAATGCTGATGCATATAGTTCAACTGATCAGTCACCAAGTCCATGAAGGTGATAGAGTCCACCCTGAGAGAAGTCAGCTCGCCTCGCATGTCTGTAATAGCCTCATGTAGGGAGTCCAGGGTAACAGCAGGTGGAGGTGGAGTAGTCTCAGGAGCCTGAGGCGTGGTCTCGGCGGAAGTAGCCTCTTGTTCCCAAGGATCAGGGAGATCATGATAGCCTGGCGATGTAGCAGGATCTTTTTCAGCATTAGCATTGTTTGGAACCTCATAAATGTCAACTGTAGAGGGTGAAGAGGGTGGTGAAGCAGGGTAGTGAAGATCAAACAGCCAGTTATCCCGGTTGTGCACACTGGTTCTTGGGTCAGGAAGCTTAAAATGATGGACGATCTGATGATTAACTAGCAGGTCAAATGAATCTGGTCCAAGGTTTCCAATCATGCTAGTGTTGAAACAAAAGGCAATGTCCATCAGCTTTATGCCATAAAGTGGAGCAGAACCGAGCATAGGCCGACAGAGTCCAATGGCATTAGACAGCATGGTAACTAACCCACCCAACAAGATAGGTGCATTTGGAGTTTCGATGATCCGCTCCATATTAGCGAGCATATAAGCTGCACCGTTCACCAGACGGTTTTGAGATGCACAATACATAATAAACAGCTCATCGCGGGATACAGAGGTGACATTTTGCTGTTTGCCGAAGATAGTGTGGGCTATGATCTTGTGGAAATACCTGATAGCCGGGTTATGAATGCATTCAGAGTACAGGTCTGACGGCTCAGGATGGTTAACACCAGCTATGCTTCCCTTGAAAAAGTCAAGCTCAGATACAGGCAAAAGGTTCTCCTGCGTCATACTGATAACATCGGGTCCAAAAGGGAACCCAAGCAACTGGCTAAACTCCCGCAGGTTGTAAGTGTAATCCATGTTAAACATTCTGAATGTAATTAACCCACGGTTGAATCCCATTCCATGATTTGGAATGAAACTCAAGGTGCTGAGAAACTCCAGAGTCAGCCTTTTGTAGGTACAGAACCTCCGACGGATAGGAGCAGTGTCCCAACCAATCTGGTGCAGCAGGTACATGACACTCTCGCGAATGCTAAGGGTAGCCATAGCATGATCATCTGCATATATAGTAGGACACATCTCCCGTTCACCCAGGTCTGCAAACCGTCTTCTCTGGTGTCGGCTTCACAATTTGGCATTCATGAAGTTAGCACAATCCATAGCGCGAGATGTGAAAGAAAAAGAAATACCCCCCTGAAAATATTTGATAAATGTTTGAAAGAAAAGGAAATTAAGTAAGTATTTTCAGGTTAGGAAATTGCCAAAGTTAAAAAGAAAAAGAAAAATGAAAGGGAGAAATAAAAATAGAAGAAAAATAGAAAAGAGCAAGAAATGCAATAATGAAAATGTTTTAAGAATTAAGAAAAAGAAAAGAAAAATAAAAGCACATTAAAGCAGAAAAAAATAATTAAAATAAAACATGGGTTGCCTCCCACGAAGCGCCTTTATTTTATGTCGACGGCTCGACAGTAAGTACCTATTCAGTTAGGTAATGGGGTAGGCGGCTCACTTAACTGAAGATAAGCCGAGAAGTCGATATTTCCGACGTTAAAATAGTGCTTTAAGCGCTGGCCATTAACAATGAATGGTTCGATAGAACTACCTTTAATTTCTATCGCGCCACTTGGGAAAACTTTGCTAATTTCGAACGGTCCGGACCATCTGGAACGTAATTTTCTCGGGAAAAGTTTTAGTCTAGAGTTGAATAGGAGTACGATGTCTCCTTCCTTAAAGTCTTTCCGCGAGATACGCTTATCGTGGCATTTTTTTGTTCGTTCTTTATAGATTTTAGCATTTTCATAAGCGTCTAAACGCAATTCTTCTAGTTCATGGATATCTAACACTCGTTTCTCGCCAGCACTCTTATAGTTTAAGTTAAGGGTTTTTATCTCCCAATAAGATTTATGTTCTAATTCTACTGGCAAATGACAAGATTTTCCATAACCTAACTTGAACGACGTTGTTCCGATAGGAGTTTTGAAAGCTGTCCGATATGCCCAAAGAGCATCGTTTAGCTTGGAGGACCAGTCTTTTCTGGATGTGGCTACGGTTTTCTCAAGTATTTTTTTGATCTCCCTATTTGACACTTCCACTTGTCCACTTGTTTGAGGATGGTATGGTGTGGCTATGCGATGTTTAACGCCATATTTGGAAAGTAACCTTTCGAAGATTCTGGAGATAAAATGTGAGCCACCATCGCTGATCACTAGTCTTGGGACACCGAATCGTGGGAAGATAATATTCTTGAATAGTTTTAGTACCACACGTGTATCGTTTGTGGGTGCAGCGATGGCTTCAATCCATTTTGATACATAGTCGACGGCTACCAAAATATATTTATTTCCAAAAGATGCGGGGAAAGGTCCCATGAAATCAATTCCCCACACATCGAAAATTTCTACTTCGAGGATTCCTTTTAACGGCATTTCGTCACGTCTAGATATATTTCCTGTGCGTTGACATCTATCGCAGTTCATAATTGCTACGTGGACGTCTTTCCATAAGGTAGGCCAAAAGAAGCCAACTTGAAGTATTTTTGCACAGGTTTTCGATGTACTAGCGTGTCCACCATAAGGGGCGGAATGACAATGGGAAATGACGTCGTTTATTTCATCATTAGGAACGCAGCGACGGTAGATACCATCGGCGCCTCTTTTAAAGAGTAATGGTTCATCCCAAAAGTAGTGTTTAAGGTCATGGAAAAATTTCTTCCGCTATTGGTACGTCAAATCAGGTGGTAAAACACCGGCAGCTAAATAGTTGACAAAGTCAGCGTACCATGGTAATGCGGTATTAGTACAAATGGATTCTACTACCGCAGTTGTGAAAGTTTCATTATGTGGATCTAAACTGTCGGTAGGGTTTGTCTCTAGCTTGGCAATGAGGCGTTCATAAGGGAAATCTTCATTTATGGGAACACTCTCGGTTTAGATTCCATCTAATCTCGATAAATGGTCAACTACCACGTTTTCAGTTCCTCTTTTGTCTTTTATTTCTAAGTCAAACTCTTGTAAGAGTAAGATCCATCTGAGTAATCTCGGTTTGGCGTCCTTCTTGCTTAGTAGGTATCGGATCGCAGCATGATCCGTATAAATAATGATTTTAGCGCCTACTAAGTAGGAACGAAATTTGTCCAATGCGAATACCACAGCTAAGAGTTCCTTCTCCGTAGTGGCGTAATTCATTTGTGCGGGATCAAGCGTTCTGCTCGCATAGTAGATAGCGTGAAGCTTCTTTTCTTTGCGTTATCCTAGGACTGCGCCTACAGCATAATCGCTCGCATCGCACATTATCTCAAATGGTAAATTCCAATCAGGAGGTTGCATAATAGGTGTCGATATTAAGGCCTCTTTTAGTGTCTCGAATGCGTTCAAGCATTTATCGTTGAAAATAAACTCAGCCTCTTTCATTAATAACTCAGTTAGTGGCTTGGTGATTTTAGAGAAATCTTTTATGAAACGTCGGTAAAAACCTGCGTGTCCTAGAAAACTTCGTATTTCTCTAACTGTTTTGGGTGGTTGAAGGTTTTTGATAATTTCGATCTTTGCTTTGTCAACTTCAATCCCCCTTTTTGATACAATGTGACCCAACACAATTCCTTGTCTCACCATGAAGTGACATTTTTCCCAGTTGAGCACTAGGTTGACATTAACACAGCATTTCAGTACTAATTCAAGATTTGTTAAACATCCGTCGAAACTTTCTCCACAGACAGAGAAATCGTCCATGAATACTTCCATGATTCCGTCTAAAAAGTCTGCGAAGATCGCCATCATGCATCGTTGGAAAGTTGCAGGCGCATTACATAGTCCAAATGGAATTCTCCGATATGCAAAGGTACCATAGGGACATGTGAACGTAGTTTTCTCTTGATCGTCAGGATGAATGGGAATTTGAAAGAATCCTGAATATCCATCAAGATAGCAGAAATGGGAATGTTTGGCTAAACACTCGAGCATTTGATCAATGAATGGTAATGGGAAATGGTCTTTGCGTGTAGCTTTGTTTAGTTTCCTATAATCGATACACATTCTCCATCCTGTTTGTGTACGTTGTGCTACCGATTCGCCTTTTGTATTTGTTATAACTGTAACACCTCCTTTCTTAGGCACCACATGAACTGGACTGACCCAGTTGCTATCTGAGATTGGGTATATGATGCATGCCTCTAGTAGTTTTTGCACTTCCTTCTTAACGACTTCACTTAGGATAGGATTTATTCGTCTTTGATGTTCTCTAGAAGTCTTGCAGTCCTCCTCCAGTATAATGCGGTGCATACAGAGAGAAGGGCTTATTCCTTTTAGGTCTGATATATTATATCCTAATGCGGCTGGATATTTCCTTAACACACTAAGAAGTTTTTCGGTTTCGATCTCTCCTAATTCGGCATTGACTATAACAGGTCGTTCGAGTTCTTTATCTAAGAATTCATACCTAAGATCTTCAGGTAATGTTTTAAGTTCTATGCCGGGTTTCTTATTAGTTAAGTCAGGATCGGGTGTTAAGGCTAAACATTCGCTTAGGTTGGCATCTAAGTGTTCTTGTTTCCAGTCTTCGTTCTTGAGGATAGTCGGTGTCTAAATTTTCAGCATCTCATAGTAGGTGTCCTCTTGGCATTCAAGTTCTTTGACACATTCATCAATGATATCTAGGAGACAACATGAGTCATCTATAGCAGGGGCTTTAAAGAATTGGGAAAGAATGAATTCTACTTTTTCTTCTCCTACCTCAAAGGTAAGTTTTCCTTTCTTGACGTCAATGATGGCTCCTGCAGTAGCTAAAAATGGTCTTCCTAGTATGATGGGAATGTTTGAATCTTCCTTGATGTCCATTATTATGAAGTCAGTCGGTATGTAAAATTGTCCTATTCGGACAAGAATGTTTTCTAGCATACCGACAGGAAATTTGACTGATCTGTCGGCTAGTTGTAAGGACATCTTGGTAGGTCTCATGTCGCCTAATTTGTGCTTTTCGCAAATAGATACGGGCATTAGACTGACACTGGCTCCTAAATCGCATAGAGCTTTGTCTATGACAAATTTTCCGATTACACATGGTATGGAGAAACTACCAGGATCTTTTAGCTTCGGAGGCATGTTATTTTGAATTATGGCGCTACATTCGGCAGTTAGCATAACGATTTCATTCTCAACGATTTTTTTCTTATTAGCCAATATTTCTTTTAGGAATTTAGCATATGACGACATTTTGGTTATAGCTTCTGTAAACGGAATAGTGACGTTTAGTTGTTTCAGAAGTTCTACAAATTTCTTGAATTGTCCCTCATTCTTGGGTTTTGCAAGTCTTTGAGGGTATGGAATTGGTGGTTTGTATGGTGGTGGAGGCACATAAGGTTTTTCTGAGGCCTCTCTGTTCTCATTCGCGTCTTCCTCTACGTTTTCAGATTTCTCTTTCGACTTTTCTACTTCCTTTTCTGGCTTTTGATACATGGTCGGGTTTTGGAGTCTAGGATCTACCGGTCCATCAAGGGTTGTCCCACTTTGTAATGTAATAGCATTTACATGTCCTTTAGGATTGGGCTGTGGCTGTCCAGGAAATGTACCAGCAGGTGCGGAAGAACTAGCTTGGTGTTGTGCTACTTGGGAGATTTGGGTTTCTAACATTTTGTTGTGAGTAGCTAGGGCATCTACCTTGTTTGCTAATAACTTCAATTGTTCACCGGTGTGAACGTTTTGATTGAGGAATTCTTTGTTTTGTTGGGCTTGATTAGCGATAAAATTTTTCATTAGGATTTCAAGGTTAGATTTCTTAGGAATGTTAGGAACATTACCAGCGGGTTTTTGATAGCCTGGAGGTACAGCTGGTGCTTGGCCAGGTGCATATAAAGCGTTATTGCTCTTGTACGAGAAGTTAGGATGGTTCTTCCAACCAGGATTGTAGGTATTGGCATAAGGATTTCCTTGAGCGTAATTTACCTGATCAGCCGTTATTCCTGCTAAGATTTGACATTCGGTTCCAACATGACCAGGTACTCCACAAACTTCACAGCTTGGGGTAACTGCAGCTACGGTAGCTGCAGGAGGTAAGGTCAAGCTTTCTATCTTTTGGGTAAGAGCATCTACCTTAGCATTAACTTTATCTAGGCTACTAACCTCGTACATCCCGCCTTTGGCTTGAGTCTTCTCCACAGATGTTCTTTCTCCTCCCTACTGATAGTGGTTTTGAGCCATGTTTTCAATGAGTTGGTTAGCTTCATCATAAGGCTTGTCCATCAGTGTACCACCTGCGGCGGCATCTATAGATAGTCTTGTGTTGTACAAGAGTCCATTATAAAACGTGTGGATTATCAGCCATTTTTCTAGTCCGTGATGTGGGCACATTCGCATCATATCTTTGTAGCGCTCCCATGCATCGAATAGTGATTCAGTATCCTTCTGCCTAAATTCGTTGATTTGGGCTCTTAGTGCAGCGGTCTTGCTTGGGGGAAAGTATCGTGCTAAGAATACGATCTTCAGTCCTTCCCACGTAGTGACGGAATTTGATGGCAAGGATTGCAACCAAGCCCAAGATCTATCTCTTAGTGAGAAAGGGAAAAGACGTAATCTTATCGCATCTTTACTAACACCATTTTCTATAACTGTGTCCGCAAATTGAACGAATTTTGTAAGGTGTTCATTCGGATCCTCAGAAGGATCTCCAGAGAATTGGCGTTGTCTGATAGCTGATATCAATGACGGCTTTAACTCGAAATCGTTTTGGTTTATTGCTGGAGCAGCAATGCTATTATGAGGCTCTTGTTGTGATGGAGCTGCGTACTCCTTCAGTGGACGGGTCCTTTGTTCTTCGGCCATGTCTAATTCTGGATTGGTTTCGGTTTCAGAGGAAGAATTAGAATCAGTTTCAGAATCAATCTTAATTTCTGGTTTAGGTAAGGGAATAGCGTGATTTAAACAGTAATCCCTGACTGCACGTCTTATGGAAAGAATGCGTTCAGGTTCGTCCGTCGGTTTGTCAAGTGGTTCGCCTTGTGAGCGAGTCCTTGGCATAAAAATCGACAAAGGATGTCTGTTGCTTAGTCTAAACGCGTAACAGAAGAATCGTAATTAATTTGACTACCAGTCCCCGCAACGGCGCCAAAAACTTGATCGGGACTTTATAAGTCTGTCGGGATACTAACTGCAAGTATACAGTTCAGTCGTTCTAGTTTTAAAAGATTATCGAACCCACAGAGACTGTGTATCAATCGCATACGATCTAATGCTACAGTTTTGTCTAACTAAGCGATGAATATTCGATATTTGGGGGAGACAGTTTAGTTTTAAAAGTAATAGTACTAATTATACCGGTATGTGATAATCGGACTTAGGGAATTCGATGAATCGCTTGGCCTATAAAGTATTTCGGTAAAAGCTAATTGTTTAAAAACCTGAGACATACACTCTCGTGTTTATGAAATAAGTCATGCTACTAAACCTAGTGGATGCACTTTAAATTTAATAACACTTTTTAAAAACAATTTGAATTTAATTAATTTATTAAAACACTCTCGTGTATTTAAAAATCAATGCTTCGTTACCACTATCTGGGTTGAACCCCAGCTCTCGCATGCAGGTTCTTGCCTTAATTAATTTCCCACTCTCGTGGCAAAATCGTGTTAATTAACCTCTCACTCTCGTGACAAGGATAGTTAAATTAATATTGGAAATTGGATACCAGAAATTGTTTTATGAATATTTTTGGCCAAGGTATCATTGAATTCTTTCAGTTCTTACGGTCACATACCGGTATTAATAATTTATCCAGACATAATTAACTTAACAGCAATAAAGTTTAGAATATAATTCATGGCAATAAATGGCATATTATAGAAACTAAATAAATAATAATTGCAATATAAAAAACCTGGAATTACAGATGCTATAGTAATCTTGAGGTAATACAGTAATCCAATCTTCGAGCCTGACTTGCAGTAGAAATTCGTGTTAATTCTTGTAAGAAGAATTAACACTTAAAAATAGAAACTAAGGCTTGAATGAAAATTACAAGGAATTGAAAGCAGAATTGCAAAACAAACAAATTGGAAATAACTGTAAAAATAAAATAAATATTTGCTCTGAGTAAAATTCTTCGACCCCTGGACTGTGCCTTGGTACTCATATATATAGCAGCAAAAATCAGCAGTTTAATTTGAATTCTTGATGAAGTCTTCGTGGAGAAATTGTAGGAGCAGTAATAGTAGTGGCAATAAAATAGGAGATTCAGTAGAAACAGGGAGAACTAGTCTGCCCTTCACGCCCACGTCTTCAAGCCATGCGTAACGTCCTCCTTCACGCGCGTGACTGTCATCACAGGTGGGTGACGGTCGTCACACGCTGAAGTGGTGCCTTACGCTCGTCAGGTGAGTGTGACGAGCATTTCATTTTGTTGAGGGGTGTTACGCCCGTCACAGGGGCGTGACGACCGTCACCTATCCAGAAGTCTACAATTTGTATTTTTTTAATTCTTTTTCTCTTTGTTTTTCGTCTAGCCTTCTTCATGTTGTCCTTTTTCATCGGTTTGAGTCGACAAGTGTTATACCTGCAAAAAGACAAATAATCTCGGAATAATCGAGGGTTAGACGACTTAAAGAAATATAAAATCGGTAAAAAGCATGTTAATTATACGATATGTTTTCTCGTTATCACCAAGTTTGTATTGAGGAATGAAGAAGGGTTAGGTTGGGCTTACAGAATCATGTCCCTTGCCCATACGGACATTCTTTGGAGTTCTAAGGACATGGAAAGAGTAGCTGTCATTGATCGATGTGGGGAATAACCCAATGTTCCATTGCTTGGAATTAGAGGGGGAATAACCTACAGTCCTTGCTTGGCTTTACGACAGTTTGGTCGCGCTCGGAGAGACGGTCCTCATGAGCTGCTGCTTACAGATATTGTCTTTGACTACAGGGGGGACGTTGATGAGAATCGCCGAAGGTTTATATGAGCCTGGGGCAGGGTGAACAGGTCTGACCCTCATGAGCTAGGACCAGAGACTTCTCTCCCGATGCAACCTTATCTCCAGTGGGTTCGAGCCCGTGCTCAAAAGCTGGGAATGCCTTATGAAGCTGTTTTTCCGATGGTTGTGGAGCATACTAATGAAGAAGGTGTTCCTTATACAGTCCTCTATCCCTATATGCCTACTGATCTTGGGGCATTGAAGAGATCTTGGATCCAGTTGAAGGAAGAAAGGGATACCTACCGGGAGAAGTATCATGAGCAAGAAAGGAAGATCTTGAAGCTCACGAGGCAACTTGAGAATGAGAGGACCATCAATGATTATTTCAGCACGAAGGGGAAACGACCATGGGATTTCTGATGTCTTTTATTATTTCTAGTTTAGATTTCCTTTTCAGTTATTTCTTTAGTAACGCCTTAAAGGCATTGTTAAACATTGTTAAAAGTTTAATCTAATAAAGTTTGTTTCATTTTTTTGGTTTACAAATTTAAATCTCCCTAAGTCTTTGAAGTTATTTCATATGCATTCCATTACCATGCACCTCATCACAGGTACTATTACAGGTTTCTTATCTTCTGCGCTGTTTATTTCAGCACAAAATGTCTTCTGAAATGCCTACTGATCAAGCCATCAAAGCTTTTCAAGCACAAAATGCTCAATTCCAGGAGATGTTCTTGAACTTGGCTAAAGGAAAACAGGATTTGAAGACTCTCATCCTGAAGGAGAAGAAGAAGAAGAAGAAGGTGGTTCTGCTGAATATGGGTCACAGATTTGGGAATAGGTTGCGACAGGAAGCTAGTCTGACTCATTCATCTGGAGGAGGAGAGAATCAAGAGGAAAGAAATGGTCCTAGCCCTGTGGTCTCTGATAATGACACTGATTTCGATGACGAACAGTACCCTCCTGCTGAGGATAGGTACAAACAACTTGAAGACCGATTGAGTGCTATGGAGATTCAGAAGGTCCTGGGTTTGGACTTCGAAGATTTGGGACTAGCATCTAGGGTGGTGATTCCTCACAAGTTTAAAGCTCTGGTCTTTTCTAAATATGATGGAGTATCCTGCCCAAAAATCCATCTCCGCTCATATGTCCGAAAGATTCAACCTTACACTGCTGATAGGAATCTATGGGTGCATTTCTTTTAAGATAGTCTATGCAGTAGGTCGTCATCTGGGTTTACTGAATTGATTATGACTGGGGAGATGGTAGAAGCTGGTATCAGAAGTGGCAAGATACAGAAAGGTGCTTCATCAAGTACAGAAAAGAAGCCTTTTAGGAAAGAAGCTAGTGCAGTTTACGGCTCGAGGAGCCAAAGCAGACCAGAATGCTGCCAAGCAGTGAATGCGGTATTAATATCAAGACCCACCATTGCCCCACAACGCAACAACTAGTAAAGAACGGAGAGGCCGCAGAGACAGTACACTCGGCTTGATATGACTTTGTCTCAAATTCTACCGCAATTGTTGAAAACCAACCTGGTAACTCTGAGGGAAGCCCCGAAGAATCCCAGCACCACATCTCCGCTGTATAATCCGAATGCCCGTTGTGCCTATTACTCTGATAGCCTGGGTCATGATACGAACAACTGTTGGGCCTTGAAGAATAAGGTGCAAGATTTGATTGAAGCTAAAGAGATTGAGTTTGACGCCCCAGAGAAGCCCAACGTCATAACTTCTCCTATGCCAAAACATGACCCGAGAGTCAATGCAATTGGAGATGATGAAGTAGAGTCAGATATCGATAGCTGGATCTACCCGACTACCAACGGTGGCTTGAACAACTGGACAGCAAAGGACTTCGTGCCCGTTTCTTTTATTACACAGTAATAGACTTTTGTTTTGAGATTTGTAACAGATAATTTGAAACTTTACAGCCCGGTGCCTTGCCCGAGGCACTTTGCTTTGTTTGTGAGGGCTTCTTATTTTTCATTTTCATATATCATCAATAAAGCATTGGACATTTTCTTGCATTATAAATTTTGCGCTCCTTGTTTTTCTCTTCTATCTTGCACTTTATAAAACAGCTATTGTCTTACACACACTCACATATCATAATACAGGTCCACATCCACTCTGGATCCCATTGATAATGACTCTGCTACTGCCAGTTATGACTTTGAAAATCCGATCAACCAAGCCGAGGACGAAGGTGAGGATGAATGTGAGGTGCCTGGGGAACTTGTTAGACTGTTACTACAGGAAGAGAGGGCCATACAGCCTCATGAAGAGCCAGTGGAATCAGTGAATTTGAGTATAGAGGAAGACAAGAAAGAGGTCAAGATAAGTGCCAAGTCTATGCAGATAAGGTGCATGTACCTCCAGTTTCTTTGAACATCTTGACAGCTACTTTGCGTTTTGCAATGTGGGGCATCGATATGATTGGCGAGATCAGACCTACTGCGTCCAACGGTCATCATTTCATTCTGGTAGCTATTGATTACTTTATGAAGTGGGTTGACGCAGCGTCTTTTGCTATAGTGACCAAGAATGTTGTGGCGCGGTTCATCTGACACAATCTGATCTGTCGATACGGTGTAGGATCATTATGGACAATGGTACAAATCTCAACAATACAATGATCACCGAGCTCTGCAAACAGTTTAAGATACAGCATCACAACTCTTCTCCTTACCGACCGAAGATGAATGGGGCTGTTGAAGCGGCTAATAAGAACATCAAGAAGATTGTGCAGAAGATAACGGTGACGTACAAAGACTGGCACGAGATGTTACCATTTGCTCTTCATGGGTACCGTACCTCAGCACGGACATCGTTAGTGGAAACTCCTTACTCTTTGGTGTATGGCATGGAGGCAGTCTTACCCATTGAAATCCAGATACCCTCTCTCCGGGTTATGAAGGATGCAGGTTTGAGCAAGGACGATTGGATCCCGACCCAGCTTGATCAGTTGAACTTAATCAATGAGAAAAGACTTACTACTATTTGTCATGGTCAAACGTATCAAAAGCATATGATCAAGGATTTTAACAAGAAAGTCAGACAACAAGAGTATCTAGTCGGGGATCTGGTGATCAAATGCATCATACTGCCGCAAGGTGATCCCAGGGGCAAATGGACCCCTACGTACGAAGGGCCATTTGTGATTAAGAACATTTTCTCGGGAGGAGCTATGATTCTAACCACCATGGATGGTGACGACCTTCCTCACCCCGTCAATGCAGACATAGTGAAAAAATACTACGCATAATCAAAGACCCGCTAGGTCGACTGGCCTAGGAAAAAATAAGGGCTTCCTGACGAACCAAAAGGGTTCGGGATAAAGTAAGGGATGAAATGAAAAAAATTTGTACACCCGGCAAGTCGAAAACCTGAAAAGGTGGCTTGGGCAAAAAAGGGTATCCCGGTGGACTGAAAACTCGAAAGGGCGGTCCAGGCAAAAATTAGGTATTAAAGCGTAACACTATGTCCCATTAGATCGTCTTGTAACCAGACTTTGGTATCGACTATCAAGCTCGGACGGCGCCAATCAATCTTATCTACCTTCAACCAAGTAGAAAAGTGATAAGATGCTCGAAGACATAAAGGAAATAGTAGAGTTGGAACCCAGTGGGATTGTTCACATAGTTGTTTTTCTTTGTTTTTTACAAATTGTATAAATTCTATCATTCGGCGGCGTTCTCTTACTAGGACGTCAGCCTCTTGTACAAAACTCCTATTTACAAGCCAACTTCAAAATCAATACAATTCATTTTCACAAAGAAATTTCAAATTGTTTTTCTTTTTCTGTTTTGTTTTGCAAGAACATCCAATGGTTCATTTTTGATATATACATTTGACAATAATTACTGCTCATAAATATTTACATGCGAAACAAAAGACGATTACTCGTAATTTTAGAAACAGGGGCAAACAAGAAATGTCCAAAGCTTTACAGTTATTCTATTCACCAGGTACAGGGATAGACCCAGTTGAAGAAAATGACTAAAAGTATATACACTCCCCGCAAAGTAAGAAAAAGATAGTGATGTTTGATTTCCCAAACAGGACACAACTCTCCCCAGCTGAGGTTCGCAATCGCGAATGAGTCGGTAAGATTCTCCCCAAGCAGAGTTCATCTATCACTAGAACTATAAGGTTATCCCTAGTGGAGTTTCTTTCTTCCACAAACAGAAATTATATCCCTGACAGACTTCATCACCGCCAGCAACGACAATTCATCCACAACCGAGGTTATTTATCCAAGTCAGCAGATCTCCTGACAAAGTATCTCTTCCCCACAGAGTCATTCTCTCACCAATGCATTCTCCAGCAGGATTATTCTCCCAATCATCTTCGGTCGTTATCCCCAGCAAGAAAAACTCTTTATATTCTTCATCAGCATTCAGGGATTTATTTTCCCCAACTAGAGAACATCATAAAAGCATTGCACATCTGTGATACGGTGGGAGAACTGACTTGAGGTTTTGCGTTTGTATTTGCACTTGTTCGGTTTAGCAAGAGTCGCCACCGACTTTTTATTTTATCCTAAAGGAAAGGTTAAAAAGCACAGGAAAAAACCTTTGAGATGTTTTCGTGGGTTCGGGGGGTAGATTATGAAAAGGGAAGGTGCTAGTACCCTTTTCATCCATGGTTATCCATGGGCTCTTAGTTACTTGCTTAGATCACTTGTCTTTGCTTTTCAATTGTTTGAAATGGTGCTTTTGTGTGTGGTTTTGAAAATGTTTTGAAAAAGATGCCTTGTCTAGGCAACCATTGTAACAATTCTTTACTCGAATGTTTTACAAAGGTGTTTGTCTTTTTGAAAAGATGTTTCAATGTTTTTGAAAGTTGTTTTGGAAGTTGTGTTTGTGAAGTGTGTTTTGAAAGTAGGCAAGTGTGTTTATCAAGTTTGATCAAGTAACTAAGAGCTATCTACCCTAAATTTCTCAAAGATCTTTCCTATGTTTTAACCCTTTTAACAGTATTGTTCCACCATTGTATTTGGTGGACAATCTTGTGTTAGGATGTTAACGGGACGGGCGCGGGTCATCGTTTAGACCATGAATGCAATAGTGTCAAGTGTCTTTGGCAATTTTCTTGAGGGACTATGATCATTTTGTTTAGGCAACTTCGAAAGCGTCATCGAGGGACTATGATCATTTGATTTGTTTTGTTTTGCCAAAGAAATCAACATGCAAACATGACCCATTTTGGAAGGCAACAAGCGGGATTACCATAGGGGTGCAAGTGTGAATTGTGTATTGATTGTCATGCATTTGTCTTGTATTAGGTTATCTAGCGATTGATTTTGAATCTTCGCATACAAACCCTAATTACTATACAGTATATAGAAAGCGATAAATTGCGGGAATTTAAAGTCTAAGCTATTACAAATAAGTATCCGGGGATGGGGGTACAAATGTTTACAAATGGGGATGAGTCTTATCAGGAGAGTATTGTCCAAATAAAATTTACAACCAAATTGAATCGTATTCTCAATGTAAAGTATAGCAATGTATAAGAATAAAAGAGAAATAAAAGTATTTGTGAAAGTGTATGTGATTATTTACAAAAAAATGTTAACTTAATGCCATATTAAGTATTAATATTATTTTTGTGTTTTTTGTTAATGTTATATAAATAAAAGGGTTTTAAAGAAAAAGTATTTAATTCCAAACAAACTAATTATTTATGTATCTTTTAATGTTTTTATGTACAAGGTTTAATTTAAACAAAAAAAGGTTTTAATAAAAGAAAAAAATGTTTAAACTTAATAAACCTAAGATTTACATATTTTTGTAAAAAGGTAATAAATATTGAGAAAAAAGTTTTGTATATAAAAAAAATGATATATTGTTTTTCTTAACAAAATAAATTATATGAAAAGAAATGGAATAATGTGATAAAAAAAGGATATTAGTTTGTGTACAAAAAAAAGAATGGGCTTTAGTGTTAATAAGAGGGGCAGGCCCCAAGCGAACAGGTTTAAGCAAAAGGGGGGGGGGGGGGGGGTGCGCCAATTTCATGGGCTTAAGCATTTTGTGAGGGAACAGGCCCAACGCGTTTGATAATTGTTTTAGGGTTCGTTTTTGTTGGCTTCAGAGTTAGGTTTACAGAGACTTAGAGCGGCGCCGTTCCCTTCATCGTCTTCTTCGTCTTTCTAGTTCTCAAGCAAAAGCCATTGATAACCCTCCCCTCGCCTCAGCTGCCAGACGCTACCTCCATCTCCCTCTCTCCATGTCTTTCTCAAGGCGATGATTCAAAAGGTAACAAATTTGTTTTTATCGCATTTTAAGGTTCTGGATTCATGTATGTTGTTAACCTTGGACAAGTTTTTTTAATTTTCTGTGTTCATTGTTTATGTTTTTGCGAGATATTAGAAAAAAAGGGAAAGAGGGACAATACCTTTGGAGAGGAGACGGAGGAGGACGGGAGGCGTCTTAGGCGGCCGGGCGGAGGGAGTATGATGACGAGGCTTGCTGACTTCCCTGGTACTTTGTATCTTGCTTTAGTTTAATGATGATAGCTTTGCTTCTGAAAACCCTAGCTTTTAGTTCTCTCTTCTTCTTCTGTTTGCTGGCCCGTTTGTTGTTGCTTTTGCCTCAGTATGTTGCTTTTGATGATTATGATATCTGAGTATGATGATGTTATTGTTAAATTTCTGAGATGCTTGCCATTTGTTGTTCTGATAACTTGATGTTGGTAATTTTGAGATTTGCTTTTCCTCTCTCTTTTGGCTTTGATTCTGAGATGCACCTAGTTCTGAGAATGTTTATGTTGTTGTTGGCCCTATGATGAGGTTGCTCTGAGGGTGTTTGGGATTTAGGTTTTGACAGGCTTATGTTTTGACAGGCTTTGGTATTATGCAAGCTTGTTGGAATTTGTTTGAAACTGGTTTTCTCTTCTCTTTTTGGGTTTTTTGTCAATGATGATGATTCCTGAGAGTTATTTTGATGTTGTGTTTTGGATTGGTTGGAATTTGGCTTGCTTTGAACACAGGTTATATGTTTGAGTTTAGGCCTCGTGTTTGAATAAGTTTAAGGCAGGTTCTGTTGTTTGCTTGACACAGGTTTTGAAAGGCTTGTGTTTGAAGAAAGCTTGGTTACAGGCTTTTTTTGTAACAGGTTTTGAGGGCTTGTGTTTGAAGGCTGTTTGTTTGAGGTTTATGAAGATTTTTAGGCTTTGGCTTGTGTTACTGTAAGTTTGAACTTTGAACACAGGTTTGTGTTTTGATGCAGGCTACTGTTTGAGAGTTTGTTTTGAAACAGGCAGGTTAAGGCTTGAAGGCTTGCAGCTTGGTTTGTTTACAAGTTTGAAGCAGGCTGTGGTTTTTGCTTGGCTTTTGCAAGGCTTGTGTTCTGTTTACAGTTTGTAGCCTATATTTTTCTATGTGGTTCTGCCTCTTTTCTTTACAGTGTTCTGATCTCTTTGTTTTATATCTCTTTGTCTTAAGCCTGCTGTACTGTAAGCCTCTTATTTTTCTCTCTCTTTCTCTCTCCACAGCAAAGTATATTTTATTACTTAGACTGTCCTTTTTTCTGAAAAAGTGTGGCTGGAAAATGATGATAGATTTGAATATGTTGCTTGCATTGTGTCTTTCCTCTGCATCTTTCCAGATTTCCTGCATATCTCTTGTGTACTTGTTGACAGCTTTATTGGCTTCTTGGTTGACATTGTGACTTAGTTGGCCATTTTGACAATTTGGTTGCCTTTTCAGTTTGCAATTTGGTTTGGATTTATGTAGCTTGTCCCTTTGGCTATTTTTGACAATGCAGTTTGGTTTGAAATTATGCATTTTGTTTAATATGCTGCCTTGTACATATTCATATGCTTGCAACATTATTTTCTTTCCCTCTTTGTGAACCAAGAGTCCTCTTGTGACTTGCAGAGAGGGCAAACAAACTGATTACGGCCAACACTTTTAATGATAATTTTTGATTAACTGTCTGAGAACGTTTTTTTTTAAATTCATCTGTACTGACTTCTTTCTTTTTTTCTTTGCAGATAAAAATCAGTTGAGCAATGGGGAGCAACAGTAGAAGATGAAGACTTAGGAAAATTAGGATATAGCTTTATTTTATTTTAATCATTTGTAATAAATATTATTATAAATACTTGTAAATAATTACTGTATTTAAATAACACTTGTACCAATAATTAAAAATAAATAAAAGTCTTTTTGTCAGATAATTCTTTAATTTCACTGTCTATTTAATTATTTAAGTTTTCTTGAATTAAAATAATTGGAAGTAAATCCCAATTATTCTAACTTAGATAAAATAAATAATTAATAAACACTGTAGTCTTGCAACTTCGCATTAACCAATAATAAACCCGGCGTTCCAATTAAACATAAGCAATGCACAATTAATCAAACAAACGTCCATATGCCTTTCCTTTTACTGGTTAAACCAAACACTGCAAATTTTCAACCAGAAGCCTCAACTTCTAACCCAGAGGTTCAGGTTTTTTGAGAAACAAAACTGAAATCTTGAGCAGGCGTCAAAGTAGTGTAACAGCCAATTAAGACACTGTGGATTCAAATTCTTCTGAGAATGCGCGTGCAAACCCTGATTCTTGATTTATTGTCAAAGAAGCGTCTGCCTGATCAAACCCTGAGCCAAACTCAACCAAACCCTAACAATCTGCTTGAACTGATTCAAAATCAATAAAAACCCTAATTTTGTTTGACTGACAAGAAAAGTCTGTTTGACCGATTCTTGAGCCAATCTGAAAAATCAAGAAAAGCCCGAAGCTGTGATTTCTTGTGAAAAAGAGAGAGGCCAAATTTTGGGGTACAACAGTTGCCCCTGTTCAATCTTCTTGAACCTGAAGAGTTAGATTGGCAAGTTTGTCGTTCGCGACTTGAAGGTAAAAGGAGATTGGACACTAGAGTGCCCAAAAAATTTGCACTCGTCAAAGCGTAGTTTGAGGGAATGGGCTTAAAGATGCCATTTGGTGATGGGCTTAAAGATGCCATCTGGAGATGTGACAGGGGGATGGGCTTAGAGATGTCATCTGGAAATTGCTGGTAGGAGGATGGGCTTAGAGATGCCATCTGAAGGTGATTGTATCTTGTTGGAGATGGGCTTGTAGATGCCATCCAAGAATGTTTGTTGAACTGTATGTCGTTGGTGAGGGGGTGAGTATCAGAAAGGTATCCATGTTTTGGAACATCTCTGAACTGGGGGTCTGAATAAGCAATAGATTGACATCCGTATCTAGAAGCATCCGTAAACTGTCTTCAAAAGTTGAATCTGAACAAGCGATAGATTAACATCCGTGTTTGGAGAATCCATAAACTGTTTTCAGAAGTCTTGGATCTAAACAAGCGATAGGTTAACATCCGTGTCTGGAGAACCCGTAAACTGTTTTCAGAGGTTGCATCTGAACAAGCGATAAATTAACATCCGTGTTTGGAGAATCCGTAAACTGATTTCAGAGGTCTTGGAGATGAATAAGCAATAGATCATCATCCATGTTGGGAAGCGTCCGTAAACTGTTTTCAAAAGTTGAGTCTGAACAAGCGATAGATTAACATCCGTGTTTGGAGAATCCGTAAACTGTTTTCAGAAGTTGAGTCTGAACAAGCGATAGATTAACATCCGTGTTTGGATAATCCGTAAACTGTTTTCAGAAGTTGAAGAGTCTGAACAAGCGATAGGTTAACATCCGTGTCTGGAGAACCCGTAAACTGTTTTCAGAAGTCTTGAAATAGAGAAGGAACCGGTGTAGGGTTGCCTGATGATGAGTCCGTGTAGAACTGTATCTGAAGTTGTGAAGGAAACAATGTAGGGTTTCCTGATGATGAGTCCGTGTAAAACTGCATCTGGATTTGAGAAGGAACCAGTGTAGGGTTTCCTGATGATGAGTCCGTGTAAAACTGCATCTGGATTTGAGAAGGAACCGGTGTAGGGTTTCCTGATGATGAGTTCGTGTAAAACTGCATCTGGATTTGAGAAGGAACCGGTGTAGGGTTTCCTGATGATGAGTCCGTGTAAAACTGTATCTTGGATAATTGTTAATGATAGCCTTTTATTCTTATCCTAAAAAGGACAAAATGTTAGCTAAACACAAAGTTATGTTGCATGAAATGTATGATGCAATATATGTTATATCAATGTTTATGATATGAATGTAATGAATGCGCATGTAAGCTGATGAGCTGTCTTGCTGAGGATAGATGAATCTTGGATGGCTGGAGATAATAGAATCTTGACTGCTGCCGGGGAAAGTAAATCCTTGACTGCTACAGGGGATTGTTGGAAATGAGAAGTCCTGGAACCACTGTTGGGGGATCCGGAGCTTGGGTTGTATGCCAATCTACTTGGGATTCCTGTCTTGAGGAGATCTTCACTGGGGAATATCTGAATATCCTTTGAGGAACTGAGAATGAGAGTCTTCATTCTGCTTGGGGATTGATAGTTGGAAGTTTTTTAGCTCCGCTGGGGATTGCAAGAATCTTTTGATTGCTGCAGGTATTGATCTGGGATCTTGAAAAGGTTGGTCGGTGACATAGTTGTCTTGGCTGGTTTCGGGTATTAATATCTGACCTAAGAAAGAAAGATAGTTTTCCTGGCTTGTTACAGGTATTAATCTTCAATCTCTTCATGTAGATAGTTTTCCTGGCTGGTTTCAGGTATTAATCTACAATCAGTCGTCCACAGATAGTTTTCCTGGCTTGTTACAGGTATTAATCTGGAACTTGGGTTACACGCCACTTTGAGAATGAGAATCTTCATTCTGTTGGGGGTCAGAAATTTGGAGTATACCAATCTTCTGGGGTTTTAAGGATGAGAGTCTTCATTCTGTTAACGGTCAGAAATTGGGAGTATACCAATCTTCTGAGGTTTTAAGGATGAGAATCTTCATTTTGTTAACTGTTAACTGTTGTCTGGTCGATCTCCAGGCTTTCACAGAAACTTGTATTGCTATCTGGTCGTAATCTAAACTTCACAATAACTTGCTAAGCTGTTACCCGGTCAAATCCGGGCTTCACGGCTTGGGTTAAAGATATACCACTATCTGGTCGACTCCAGGCTTCGTAGTATTCTTGGCTGCTATCTGGTCGTGATCTATGCTTCACAGAAACTTGTATTGCTATCTGGTCGTAATCCAGGCTTCATAGAAACATGTATTGCTATCTGGTCGTAATCCAGGTTTCACAACAACTTGTTGGGGATTAAACTATTATCCGGTCGAATCCGGGCTTCATAGCTTGCTCTTAGGAGATACCACTATCTGGTCGTAATCCAGGCTTCGCGGTAGTCTGATACTGTAACTGGGATCTGAATGAGTGACATAATGGCTACCGTGTTTGGAGCATATCTGAAACTGTATCTGGGAGTTGAGATCTATATGAGTAGCAGAATTACTTCCGTGTCTAGAGTGTATCTGAAACTGTAACTGGGATCTGAATGAGTGATAGAATGGCTACCGTGTTTGGAGCGTATCTGAAACTGTATCTTGGAGTTGAGATCTGTATGAGTAGAAGAATGACTTCCGTGTCTGGAGGGTATCTGAAACTGTAATTGGGATCTGAATGAGTGACAGAATGGCTACCGTGTTTGGAGCGTATCTGAAACTGTATCTTGGAGTTGATATCTGTACGAGTAGCAGAATGACTTCCGTGTCTGGAGTGTATCTGAAATTGTAACTGGGATCTGAATGAGTGACAGAATGGCTACCGTGTTTGGAGCATATCCGAAACTGTATCTTGGAGTTGAGATCTGTATGAGTAGCAGAATGACTTCCGTGTCTGGAGTGTATCTGAAGCTGTAACTGGGATCTGAATGAGTGACAGAATGGCTACTGTGTTTGGAACGTATCTGAAACTGTATCTTGGAGTTGAGATCTGTATGAGTAGCATAATGACTTCCGTGTCTGGAGTGTATCTGAAACTGTAACTGGGATCTGAATGAGTGACAGAATGGTTACCGTGTTTGGAGCGTATCCGAAACTGTATCTTGGAGTTGAGATCTGTATGAGTAGGAGAATGACTTCCGTGTCTGGAGTGTATCTGAAACTGTAACTGGATCTGAATGAGTGACAGAATGGATACCGTGTTTAGAGCGTATCTGAAACTGTATCTTCCAACAAGTGATGAAGGAATTGTTGAACGCTTTTGACATTCGAATGCCCCAAGTGATGATGAAGGAGACTTTCCCCAAGTTCCCTGAACTTTTGAGAGATTTGTTGAAATCTTGACTGGACTGCCCCAGGTTAACTGAACTTTGAAAGATCTGTTGAAACCTTAACTGGACTGCCCCAGGTTAAATGGACTTTGAAAGATTTATTGAAATCTTGACTGGACTGCCCCAGGTGTGCTGGATAGTGACATGTCATGCCCCCTTGTTGATAGGAGATTTGTCATCCTTCTTGAAGTGATTTTACTCACTGAGAGAGTTTTCGTTCCTCCGAACATTTGCTGTATGAATTTCTTTGTTGTCAAACAAATAACCATCTGCAAACAATGATATTCAAATAATGCAAAGTTTATGCTTGTCTCGAAGTTTTGAAAAATGCGTCTTTTAGCAGAAAACTTTTTATAAGATAAATTCAACACAAGATTTAGGGCAAAGCTTTACAGGAGTCAGGATACCTTTTGTAACAGTATGCTTTCGAACTAACCCATGCTTCAATTAGGACTTTTGAAGGGTTGTAACGTGGCTTGGTTCACTGTTTAAGAAACAAAGGATAAAGGATCAAAGTATATTTGTACCCACCCGCTCTTCGTGATGTCCTTCAATCCTAAACTCAGTTAATTGTGCGTCGAACTCTATTCGAATTTGGAACGAATTTTTGGTGATGGTTCACACAAGTTGGATTTGAAGGGAAGTCATCATCTCCTTTTTTTCTTTTTCAACATTTTTCATGTTGTTGAGGATTTGTAATGACCTCGTTCTTTTGATTTGTTATCCCTAACTTTTGCCTGACTGTTCCTGTTTTCGAGATTACAGTCAGCGGGATGCCCCAACTTTCTTAAGCCTCCTTTATAGGGTTTGGCTCAGTAGGATTTTTCTTTTTTGAGAGATAATGGCTGCCTATGAGATAAGGAACCATCACTGTCTTTTGATTCCAGAGGAATGCTTTCTTTTTTGATGTCGTTCGTTGTATTACGAACTGAGAGTTTGCAACTTCAATGCGCACCTTTTTTGGATTAACTGAGAGACTACCCTGCCCCAGGTTTAAATCAAAGGCTTCAAATTGTTTAGAACAGAAAACTACTACTTCTTTGGCTCGAAGGGGTTGACTAGGGATTATCTTCCTTATAACTCCAGTGTTTGGGAATTGAAAGAAATGCCTGTACATCATCAGCAAGGTCTGTTCAAAAGCATACTGTATGAGATTATGGTATTGTTTCGTCATCCTCCCTCTAAAGGCTTGCAGCTTTTTATCAAGGGTTAAATATCATAAGGAAAGCATAAGAGCAGTGAAAACGAATGGATGAATTCAAGACAAACATATGCAATGCATTAATGAAACAAAGTTTGACATTAATAGATAATTGTTTGAATAACAGAAGAAATTACAACTTGAAAATTCAAATGGAACAAAAGTCTCTCAGTTCGAGCTTTGTCATTTCAGGTGGAAAAACCCTTAACGGAAGATTTTCATCTCGCCATCGGGCATGAATCTCAGCACTCCAATGTCAATCAGATCTTGAATCTTGTTCTTCAAGGCCCAACAGTCATCGGTGTCATGTCCCGGACTATAGGAGTGGTATACACAAAATGCGTCGGGATGATAGTTAGGAGCGGAGGTATTGGGCTTCCGAATAGGATCCCTCAAAGCAGTCAGAATGACCTCCAACAAGCGCTCCAGTATTAGAGATAACGGTATGTCAGTCTCAGTGAACTGTCTTCCAGACATAGTTTGCTTACGCCGGTTACCCCGTTGACGCTGACGAGGTTGTTGATGGGCTTGTGACCCTGAAGCAAGTAGAGGAGCCTTTCCCTTGTCTTCTTGTCTCAAAGGGGGTTGAATGATGACTTGCTCTTCAACCTCATATGTTTGCCCCACTTGGTTGTCCCGAAGCAGTTGGTTGACGAGAACTCTGAGCTCCTCTTGTCTTTGAGCCAAGTCCTGGATGAGAGCCATCTGGCCCACCAGTTGTCCCATCATTTGGATCCTCATTGCAGTCAGCTCAGACTGAAGTTCTTCCAACTGATCACTCCTGGCATTGCTTGAATTCCCCTGGACCATGCCCCTTGTGAGGAGAGCTTTCACTTCTTCTTTCCCCAGGGACAGGTTCAAGAACATTTCCTGAAGTTGAGCATTTTGATCGTGGATATCCTTGACAGTCCTCTCTAGAGCCATCTCTACTGAAATAAACAGTAGGAGAATAAGGAAACCTGAAAAGGAAAAATTGTTATGATGCAATGCATGATATGTGGATGCATGTTTTCAAGAATCTCTTGGGGTAAACACAAGAAAACGTTAGAGGTTGAGCTTTGATCTTTGATTGGAGAACTCTGCACTGGTGGATGTCTTTCCACGAGAATCAAGCTCACCATGTCAAGTGGGTCATAGACCCTGATTCAAGTTGTTGCACTTGATCTTTGATGGCATTTGTTTAGAGGAGAAAACCTCTTGCCCCTTGGTAGACGTCTGGTTCAACGTGACCCTGCATCAAAAGACCCTCGAGATCCTTGAAATGGTTAATGAAAATGCTATGGTATGATGTCATGATGTTATGTACATGTATGCAAAAGCAAGTAAGTTGTATATACAGGTAATCATATTCATACAAAGCAAACAAGTCCTTAGGTTTAGGCTTGCATGGGGTTTGTAGGTAAGTACCCTCTTGAAGTTAGTTGGCTCATCCTGTCCTAAAATAGAAACTGGGTTCTAAGGAGCTCAATATCATTGGATTATTTTCTGTGTTCATTGTTTTGATTTAGCCACTTAACTGGCGACCAAAATATTCCAAGAAAGCAATCCTCAATGAGTGTAGTATCGAGTATCTACTAACTTCAGACTGCACCAAAGTCGGTCATCTCACTACCCCTAAAAAGGCTAAGATGGTCAATTAAGGTTCTAAGAGTTCGTTAGTGCTTTATGACATCACTCAGCGGCCCCGTACTCTCCTTGATTGAACTCAAGGGTTACCGGTACTCACAAATATGTCACACTAACATAGCTTACTGCTTCAACCATGTCGGTATACCCCACACAGTTCCCTCACAGTTTTATTGCTATTTACCTAAAAAGGTGCCCCCAAATCCGGGTGTAGGATTTACAACAAACCCAAACAAGGACCAAAAAAGTAAAGCAATCAAAGCAAGTATGTATAGGTGATCTGAAACCCTAAGGTAACCCCACTTTAAAAAATAATCCCCAGTAGAGTCGCCAGTTCTGTGATACGATGGGAGAACTGACTTGAGGTTTTGCGTTTGTATTCGCACTTGTTCGGTTTAGCAAGAGTCGCCACCGACTTTTTATTTTATCCTAAAGGAAAGGTTAAAAAGCACAGGAAAAAACCTTTGAGATGTTTTCGTGGGTTCGGGGGGTAGATTATGAAAAGGGAAGGTGCTAGCACCCTTTTCATCCATGGTTATCCATGGGCTCTTAGTTACTTGCTTAGATCACTTGTCTTTGCTTTTCAATTGTTTGAAATGGTGCTTTTGTGTGTGGTTTTGAAAATGTTTTGAAAAAGATGCCTTGTCTAGGCAACCATTGTAACAATTCTTTACTCGAATGTTTTACAAAGGTGTTTGTCTTTTTGAAAAGATGTTTCAATGTTTTTGAAAGTTGTTTTGGAAGTTGTGTTTGTGATGTGTGTTTTGAAAGTAGGAAAGTGTGTTTTGCAAGTTTGATCAAGTAACTAAGAGCTATCTACCCTAAATTTCTCAAAGATCTTTCCTATGTTTTAGCCTTTTTAACAGTATTGTTCCACCATTGTATTTGGTGGACAATCTTGTGTTAAGATGTTAATGGGACGGGCGCGGGTCATCGTTTAGACCATGAATGCAATAGTGTCAAGTGTCTTTGGCAATTTTCTTGAGGGACTATGATCATTTTGTTTAGGCAACTTTGAAAGCGTCATCGAGGGACTATGATCATTTGATTTGTTTTGTTTTACCAAAGAACTCAACATGCAAACATGGCCCATTTTGGAAACCAACAAGCGGGATTACCCTAGGGGTGCAAGTGTGAATTGTGTATTGATTGTCATGCATTTGTCTTGTATTAGGTTATCTAGCGGTTGATTTTGAATCTTCGCATACAAACCCTAATTACTATACAGTATATAGAAAGCGATAAATTGCGGGAATTTAAAGTCTAAGCTATTACAAATAAGTATCCGGGGACGGGGGTACAAATGTTTACAAATGGGGATGAGTCTTATCAGGAGAGTATTGTCCAAATAAAATTTACAACCAAATTGAATCGTATTCTCAATGTAAATTATAGCAATGTATAAGAATAAAAGAGAAATAAAAGTATTTGTGAAAGTGTATGTGATTATTTACAAAAAAATGTTAACTTAATGCCATATTAAGTATTAATATTATTTTTGTGTTTTTTGTTAATGTTATATAAATAAAAGGGTTTAAAGAAAAAGTATTTAATTCCAAACAAACTAATTATTTATGTATCTTTTAATGTTTTTATGTACAAGGTTTAATTTAAACAAAAAAAGGTTTTAATAAAAGAAAAAAAATGTTTAAACTTAATAAACCTAAGATTTACATATTTTTGTAAAAAGGTAATAAATATTGAGAAAAAAGTTTTGTATATTAAAAAAATGATATATTGTTTTTCTTAACAAAATAAATTATATGAAAAGAAATGGAATAATGTGATAAAAAAGGATATTAGTTTGTGTACAAAAAAAAGAATGGGCTTTAGTGTTAATAAGAGGGGTAGGCCCCAAGCGAACAGGTTTAAGCAAAAGGGGGGGGGGGGGGGGGGGTGCGCCAATTTCATGGGCTTAAGCATTTTGTGAGGGAACAGGCCCAAAGCGTTTGATAATTGTTTTAGGGTTCGTTTTTGTTGGCTTCAGAGTTAGGTTTACAGAGACTTAGAGCGGTGCCGTTCCCTTCATCGTCTTCTTCGTATTTCTCGTTCTCAAGCAAAAGCCATTGATAACCCTCCCCTCGCCTCAGCTTCCAGACGCTACCTCCATCTCCCTCTCTCCATGTCTTGCTCAAGGCGATGATTCAAAAGGTAACAAATTTGTTTTTATCGCGTTTTAAGGTTCTGGATTCATGTATGTTGTTAACCTTGGACTAGTTTTTTTGATTTTCTGTGTTCATTGTTTATGTTTGTGCGAGATATTAGAAAAAAAGGGAAAGAGGGACAATACCTTTGGAGAGGAGATGGAGGAGGACGGGAGGCGTCTTAGGCGGCCGGGTGGAGGGAGTATGATGACGAGGCTTGCTGACTTCCCTGGTACTTTGTATCTTGCTTTAGTTTAATGATGATAGCTTTGCTTCTGAAAACCCTAGCTTTTAGTTCTCTCTTCTTCTTCTGTTTTCTGGCCCGTTTGTTGTTGCTTTTGCCTCAGTATGTTGCTTTTGATGATTATGATATCTGAGTATGATGATGTTATTGTTAAATTTCTGAGATGCTTGCCATTTGTTGTTCTGATAACTTGATGTTGGTAATTTTGAGATTTTCTTTTCCTCTCTCTTTTGGCTTTGATTCTGAGATGCACCTAGTTCTGAGAATGTTTATGTTGTTGTTGGCCCTATGATGAGGTTGCTCTGAGGGTGTTTGGGATTTAGGTTTTGACAGGCTTGTGTTTTGACAGGCTTTGGTATTATGCAAGCTTGTTGGAATTTGTTTGAAACTGGTTTTCTCTTCTCTTTTTGGGTTTTTTCTCAATGATGATGATTCCTGAGAGTTATTTTGATGTTGTGTTTTGGATTGGTTGGAATTTGGCTTGCTTTGAACACAGGTTATATGTTTGAGTTTAGGCCTCGTGTTTGAATAAGTTTAAGGCAGGTTCTGTTGTTTGCTTGACACGGGTTTTGAAAGGCTTGTGTTTGAAGCAAGCTTGGTTACAGGCTTTTTTTGTAACAGGTTTTGAGGGCTTGTGTTTGAAGGCTGTTTGTTTGAGGTTTATGCAGATTTTTAGGCTTTGGCTTGTGTTACTGTAAGTTTGAACTTTGAACACAGGTTTGTGTTTTGATGCAGGCTACTGTTTGAGAGTTTGTTTTGAAACAGACAGGTTAAGGCTTGAAGGCTTGCAGCTTGGTTTGTTTACAAGTTTGAAGCAGGCTGTGGTTTTTGCTTGGCTTTTGCAAGGCTTGTGTTCTGTTTACAGTTTGTAGCCTATATTTTTCTATGTGGTTCTGCCTCTTTTCTTTACAGTGTTCTGATCTCTTTGTTTTATATCTCTTTGTCTTAAGCCTGCTGTACTGTAAGCCTCTTATTTTTCTCTCTCTTTCTCTCTCCACAACAAAGTATATTTTATTACTTAGACTGTCCTTTTTTCTGAAAAAGTGTGGCTGGAAAATGATGATAAGATTTGAATATGTTGCTTGCATTGTGTCTTTCCTCTGCATCTTTCCAGATTTCCTGCATATCTCTTGTGTACTTGTTGACAGCTTTATTGGCTTCTTGGTTGACATTGTGACTTAGTTGGCCATTTTGACAATTTGGTTGCCTTTTCAGTTTGCAATTTGGTTTGGATTTATGTAGCTTGTCCCTTTGGCTATTTTTGACAATGCAGTTTGGTTTGAAATTATGCATTTTGTTTAATATGCTGCCTTGTACATATTCATATGCTTGCAACATTATTTTCTTTCCCTCTTTGTGAACCAAGAGTCCTCTTGTGATTTGCAGAAAGGGCAAACAAACTGATTCCGGCCAACACTTTTAATGATGAGTTTTTATTAACTGTCTGAGAATGTTTTTTTTTAAATTCATCTGTACTGACTTCTTTCTTTTTTGTCTTTGCAGATAAAAATCAGTTGAGCAATGGGGAGCAGCAGTAGAAGATGAAGACTTAGGAAAATTAGGATATAGCTTTATTTTATTTTAATCATTTGTAATAAATATTATTATAAATACTTGTAAATAATTACTGTATTTAAATAACACTTGTACCAATAATTAAAAATAAATAAAAGTCTTTTTGTCAGATAATTCTTTAATTTCACTGTCTATTTAATTATTTAAGTTTTCTTGAATTAAAATAACTGGAAGTTAATCCCAATTATTCTAACTTAGATAAAATAAATAATTAATAAACAATGTAGTCTTGCAACTTCGCATTAACCAATAATAAACCCGGTGTTCCAATTAAACATAAGCAATGCACAGTTAATCAAACAAACGTCCATATGCCTTTCCTTTTACTGGTTAAACCAAACACTGCAAATTTTCAACCAGAAGCCTCAACTTCTAACCCAGAGGTTCAGGTTTTTTGAGAAAGAAAACTGAAATCTTAGCAGGCGTCAAAGCAGTGTAACAACCAATTAAGACACTGTGGATTCAAATTCTTCCGAGAATGCGCGTGCAAACCCTGATTCTTAATTTATTGTTAAAGAAGCGTCTGCCTGATCAAACCCTGAGCCAAACTCAACCAAACCCTAACAATATGCTTGAACTGATTCAAAATCAATAAAAACCCTAATTTTGTTTGACTGACAAGAAAAGTCTGTTTGACCGATTCTTGAGCCAATCTGAAAAATCAGGAAAAGCCCGAAGCTGTGATTTCTTGTGAAAAAGAGAGAGGGAAAATTTTGGGGTACAACAACATCCATACATCATGAAATGCATACGCATTATACAACACAATCTCACTTATTTTGAGAATATCATTACTCAATACATGTCATACATCATTACATTACATACGACTAACCCTTTACATTTCAGGAAAAATACGATCAAATTCTCACAAAGTTCAAGCTATGAAGCCCGGGTAAGACCGAATAATATCTTGATTCCTCCATCATATTGTGAAGCCCGGAGAACGACCGGATAACAGTATCAGAATACCGCGAAGCCTAGATTACAACCAGATAATGGTTTATCTCAGATTCAAGCTATGAAGCCCAGATTCGACCAGATAATAGATTAATCCCCAGCAAGTTACTGTGAAGCCTGGATTACAACCAGATAGCAGTACGAGACACCATGAAGCCTGGATTACGACTAGATAGTGGTATATTATAAACACAAGCCGTGAAGCCCAGATTCAACCAGATAGCAGCCTAACAAGTTATTGTGAAGCCTGGATTACGACCAGATAGCAATACAAGACCATGAAGCTTGGATTATGACCAAATAATTATAGAAGACGTTGTGAAGCCTGGATTACGACCAGATAGCAGCCAAGAATACTACGAAGCCTGGATTACGACCAGATAGTGGTATATCTTTAATACAAGTTATGAAGCTCTAATTTGACCGGATAATACCTTGATTTCCCCGAACACCATGAAGCTTGGATTCGACCAGATAATGGTATAATGCATCGCGAAGCCTGGATTACGACCAGATAGCAGTTTGAGACATCGTGAAGCCTGGATTACGACCAGATAGCGGTAAAAAGACACTGAAGCCTGGATTACGACCATATAGTGGTACAAGACATTGCGAAGCCTGGATTACGACCAGATAGCGGTATAAGATATTGCGAAGCTTGGATTTCGACCAAATAGCAATTTCACCTGGACAGTTACTAAGAAGCCCGGAGTCGACCGGATATTAGTGTGCCCTAAATTCAAGTTAAAGCCCGAATGCGATCGAATAACAACTGGATTTCTTCTGAAGCCTAGATTACGACCATATAAGAATTGAGAAATTGTGAAGCCTGAATTACGACCGGATAGCAAGATTGATCTCATCTCCCCAATAAGTCACTATAAAGCCTGGATTACGACCAGATAGCAGTCGATCTTATCACTATGAAGCCTGGATCACGACCAAATAGTAGTTCATTTTCACCTCTTCGACCAAGAGATGATTCCCCAGTAGAATAACGAACGACCGAAGCTCCTAAAATTCAACTTTCTCTCAAGATAGAGACCAGCATTCCCCAGCGGAATCCTCCTCAGCATCAGGTATACAAGCTCTCGCTAAAGAATCTCTTATGCGATCGACACTCCTTCGAATGGCATCTTTAAGCCCATCTTCCGTCATCAATCTCAAAATGGCATCTATAAGCCCATTCCCGACATCACAAAGACAAATATTACTTCATGCGAGTGCAAATTTCTTGGGCAGTCTAGTGTTCAATCATCTTCCACCTTCGGATCACGAAAGGAAGGCAAGCCAATCTACATCCTTAGGTTTAAGAAGATTGAACAGGGGCAGCTGTTGTACCCCAAAATTTTCCCTCTCATATTTCTCATTACATTTCAAGTGAGGTCTTCAAATTGCTCAAGGAAGTCCAAGGGTTGACCAGACAAACTCTCTTCTAAGGCAGTCTACCTCAAATTAGGGTTTCATGTTGCATCAAGATACTTGAGTCCAAGGGATCCCAAATTCTCACAATTGTACTAATATGATCTCAAGATCATCCATGTCAAGTTTCAAGCCTTGCATAGAAAGTTCGCTCAGTCAATTGCTCAAAGGCCTGAAAATCAACTGTGTTAGGGCAAAAGTCAACTATGGCCTACATACAGTCAAACTTCAATATTTTTGGTCAACATCCTCATTTTGAAGTATTATTCATCATTTGATCAAGGGTTGATCATGATTCATCAAGTATTGCTCACAATTCATCAAAACCCAAAAGTTGCTAAATTAGGGTTTTGTAGGAAAAGTCAACTCAACTTTGACCAAGCATAACTTTCTCATACTTTATGATAAATGACCCATACAAATCTCATTTTTAATAGGATGCAATTACCTACAATTCATCTTCATCTCCCAAGTTCAAAATGTGCACTCACAAGAAGTTATGAATTTGGACATTATAGGTCACTTTGAAAAGTCAACAAAAACACCTTTTTTGTCAAAGCCTCACACATGAACATGGAATACCAAATTGAGATGAGACCAAAAGGGTTGCTCAGAGGACATCTCAATATTTCTAAAAAGTCCAAGAACACCTTCAAAGAGTCAAAATTGAGGAAGTTATGCATTGGTGAAGTTGACCTTTTTTTGCAAAATTGTCAAAAGTCAACTATGCCTCAAATTACAATTTTTGCTAAATGGGCCCAATCTTTTGCACTTGTTTTGAGTTGGTAGCATGGTACATGATCCCTAGCTATTTCCACTTGTCTTTATCTTATTTTTATTATTTATTTGATTTTTATTGCAATTAAATCAATTTAAATCAAAACAAATCATGAAAAATCCAAATCATTGAAACCTCAAGATCTTGTGCATATTTCAGGTCCTATATCCAGTTGGAAAGTGAATCAATTCGTGCAAGGCCTTTCTGTGCATGAAAATATTGGTTTTGGCCTAGTTTTGGAAAGACTTTCAAGGGAATCAAATCAAAATCAAAAGCTATAATGGATAAAGATTGAGAGCATAATTTCAACCCTAATCCAATCCTTGGTATATAATGAACATTTGCAGACCTAAAACACAAGGTTTGAGAGGCGTGTAGAGTGAAGAAAAACTTTCAAAAAATCAAGAAAAAGTGGCAATCTGATTTCATAGTTCCAGGTTATCTCAAGCCTTCCAAGCTATCTCATTCGCTTCCTAGGTGTTCAAGGAGTCTATACCAATCACCAACAAGTGTTTTCGTGCCCAGAAACGCAATGTAAGTGACTCACGACATCCCTCCCTTTTTGAAATCGAATCTCATGAATTTGACATTGTTAGCATGATTGGTTTATATATTCTGAATCCTTGAAGCATTTGCAAGCTAATGGTAACAATTAATTGCATTTTTGCTAACCATACAGAGATCCACCATTGTTAGGTTTTCTTGTTTCGTTTTAGGGTTTTCTTATGCAGGAAAAATTGGCCCAAAAGAAGAGCACTATGGTGTTCACAAGGTCAAGACGAATTGATCTACACCATTAGTTTTCATTTATTGAGCTTGTATGAAATTCTGGAAATATGCAGGGGATGTACCTATGCTTTTTGTCCATAGGTAAAAGTCATCAGACTTTTAGCAACGAAGGGAGGTAGGAGATGATGGTGTGGCATGGCCTGACTGACCCATTCAAAAATTCGTGCGCTGGAAATTAGCATGTTGTGTTTTTCAATATAATCATTGTTTTTATCTTTTATACAATAAAGCGCGTTGGTTCAGTTGGTCAGTGGGAGAGAGAAAAAGCCATAGGGCCTGGGTTCGAATCCTAGGTCCCCCATATTATTTCATAACATTTTTTCTTGTATAATCAGGCGTGTGTACAGGTAAGGGGTTCACCATGTGCCCTCAATGTTCAATCACTAGATATCCTGAAGGCCAGATCTAACGCCCATCATTTGGAGGTCCATGATGCACCTTGGTCAACTTGCAACATGGAATATGAGAATCAACTTTGGGCCAAGGCTTATTGGGCTTGAAAGTCAGACTGGCACCCCCCTTATGCTTTGGATACCAGGCCCTTTTTCTTTATTCTTTTATATTTTCCTTTTATTTATTATTTTGATTAAATTATTTTCTAACATAAAAATTAATTCTTTTTTACAAAAAACTCATAAAAATCAATTTCATCAAATTTAGGTTTTTTTTTTTTATATATTTTGTCAAAATTAATTTAATTAGTTTAATTTAATTTTAGGGAAATTTTAACCTTTTGTAAATAAATTAAAATAAATTAGAAAATTAGGGTTTTATCTAATTTAATTTTTATTTTCTTTTCTTAAAATAATAAAAATACAAAAATAGGTCAAAATTAATTATTTTTCTTAATTTAATTTAATTAGTAATTAGGTTTGTATTTATTTAATTTAAAACCTTATTTTTCTCAAAATAATCAAAAACAACCAAAAAATGATTTTTTTTCTTTTAGTTAGGTTTAGACGGGGTCAAAACCCTAATTTTTCTCGTTCTCGTTCCATCGCGCGCGCGTTAATTTTTTTTACAATATCAATGTAACTGCTCATGGGATGTAATAGTTTAATTAGGACTTCTCGTTTATTTATCGTTTTCTACGGGTTTTTGGCTATGTAATTAATCCCCCTCCCCGAAGCCTTGTAATAGTGTAGTTTTATTTTCCACATTTTAATTTTCGCAAATATTAACTGTTAGATGTATTAATATAAGAGTGCATGACAATAATGTATGTTAATTTTAAAACGGTTAGCAAACCCTAAATGTGCAAAGATAATAACTTGAAATCAAATCACCCGCACATGCGCACTCCTAGGGTATACTCTCACTTCGGTTGCCTTCGGTAAACAATCATTAAGTATAGGGTATTTTAGTGGTCGCTCTCTTGTCTAAACAAAGATCAATTGTTCCGTTCGGAAATGTTGCCTCGGAAAAGTTGCCTCGAAAATGTTGCCTCGAATATGATCTTAAGACACTAGGGTTATTACTAAGACGTCCTAACATTGCTTTAGTGGTCGTACGTCCCTTTCGAATTGACCCTTACAAACTCCAACAACGGTGCTACCTACTCATTAATAGTGGGATAGCATTGTCTAAAGGAAACATGAACATAAACATTCTTTTTCGAGTAGGTAGATGCTAGTAGGTACTTGCTCAAAATCAAAGTCTTCCTCACTTACACTCTTTTCAAACAAAGTTTTCAAAAACACTTGGTAACACTCTTGAAGACAGAAGCAACAGTTAAAACAAAGTAAAACAAAAGCTTTTCAAAACACACAACATACGTGAGCAATTTTTAAAATGATGAGCAAGTACCTAAGAGCCCGTAGAAAACTATGGATAGAAAGGGTGCTAATACCTTCCCTTTCTATAATCTACCCCCCGTACTCAAAATCTCAAAAAAGGAATTTTTCTGTGCTTTTTTCCTTTCCAGTTGGATAAAATAAAATTTGATGGTGACTCTTGCTTACCGCGACATTTTGCAAACACAAACGCAAAACGCAAACCAACATTTTCATAAAAACCAGTCCGGTTCTGCCACCGTATCACAAAACTCTATTGGGGATTCTTCCGTAGTTAGAGAAGTAAACCCTACACGGGGAGGAGGTTTTATAAACTGTTTAATATTATAAAGCTCGGCTGGGGAAAACAGATTTCAGTTCTCTGAAGGAACTTTGCTGGAGGAAGAAATTCCTACTTGGGAAAGAAGAGATTAAAACTTTGGTTGCTTCTACTCTGTGGGGAACATAGACATCACGGGGTCGTACGTAATGGTGACTTCGTCTCAAACTGTCTCTGCCCCAATACTTGCTGGAAAGAGTAACTGTCAGGATTGTAAATTGTTTCTTAAACTTTGCCCCGTTCCTTAAAGTCATTAGCAACTATCTTTGTGTTTTTTATGCAAGTATTTGTGAACAGTGATTATATTTAAATGCACATGTCAAAAATAAGTCAATGAACGTTTTTGCAAAACAAAACAGTAAAAGAAAAACAAATAGTTTTGTACTTTCAAGGAATAATTTGTATTGATTTTTTTGAAGTTCGCCTATAATAGGAATTTTGTACAAAGAGACTAATGTTCTAGTAGGAGAACACTGTCGTAAGAAATGAAAACTACAAAAAATAGTGTACAAAGAGAAAACAGCTATGTGTAATAATCCCATTGAGTTTCAATTCTTCTACTGCCCCTATGTCCTTGAGTGTCTCATCACTTTGATACTCATCCGAAGTTAACTGGATTGATTGGTACCGTTTGAAATTGATATTTGATACTGAAGTCTGGTCGCAAGGTGATCCAATGGGACATAGTGATACGCTTTGAATCCCTAACTTTTTCCATGATCTCCCTTTCAGGTTTTCAGTCCACCGGGATACCCTTTTTTGCCCAAGCCGCCTTTGCAGGTTTTCTACTTGCCGGGTGTACAATTCTTTTTTGTTTTTATTCCTAACTTTTTCTCGAACCCTTTTGGTTTGCTGGGATGCCCTTATTTTTGCCTAGGCCAGTCAACCTAGCGGGTCTTTATTCATCCGTAGTATTTTTTTCACTATGTCCGTATTAACAGGGTGAGTAAGGTCGTCACCATCCATGGTGGTTAGAATCATGGCTCCACCAGAAAATATGCTTTTGATTACACATAGCCCTTCGTATGTGGGAGTCCATTTGCCCCTGGGATCACCTTGTGGAAGTATGATGCGCTTGATTACTAGATCACCCACTTGATATACTTGACGTCTGACCTTTTTGTTAAAATCCTTGATCATCCGTTTTTGATACACTTGACCATGACAGACAGCAGTAAGCCTTTTCTTATCAATCAGATTCAGTTGATCAAGTCGAGTCTGGATCCAGTCATCTTCGTTAAAATTCGCATCTTTCATGATCCTCAAAGAAGGGATTTGGACCTCAATAGGTAGGACAGCCTCAATGCCATATACCAGAGAGTAAGGTGTTGCCCCTTTTGACGTACGTGCTAAGGTGCGGTAACCATGAAGAGCAAATGGTAACATCTTGTGCCAGTCTTTATATGTCATTGTCATCTTCTGTATGATTTTCTTAATATTCTTGTTAGCAACCTCCACAACACCATTCATCTTCGGTTGGTAAGGGGACGAATTATGATGCTGGAGATTGAATTGTTTACAGAGTTTGGTGATCATCATATTGTTGATATTTGTACCATTGTCTGTGATGATTCTCTTTGGCACACCATACCGACAAATCAGGTTATGCTTGATAAGTCGCGCCATAACATTCTTGGTAACAGTAGCAAAAGAGGCAGCCTCAACCCACTTCGTGAAGTAATCAATGGCCACTAGGATGAAGTGATGCCCATTGGAAGCGGTAGGTCTAATCTCTCTGATCATGTTAATTCCCCACATCGCAAAGGTCCAGGGAGCCGTCAATACATTCAAGGGAACCAGAGGTACATGCACTTTATCAACATAGGTCTGGCATTTGTGACAAGTTCGGGAATGCTGATAACAGTCGGCTTCCATAGTGGACCAATAATATCCTTCCCGTAGGATCTTTTTAGCCATGGTATGTCCACTAGAATGGGTGCCAAAGGTACCTTCGTGTAAATCTGTCATAATCCTCTCTGCTTCATTCTTATCTATGCACCAAAGTAAAGTAGAGTCATGGTTACGCATGTATAGGATTCCATTACTGAGGAAGAACTTTGCAGAGAACCTTCTCAGAAACTTCTTATCTTTGACAGATGCCTCCTCAGGGTATTCTTGAGCCTCGAGATATCTTTTCACTTGATGGAACCAAGGTTTGTTTATTACCCCTTCAGTATCGATCTCATAGCAGTAAGCTGGTTCATCCAATCTCTCAATAGTGATCTGAGGAGCCTCATTGTCCCATATGACCTTGAACATAGATGACATGGTAGCTAACGCGCCCGCTAACTAATTCTCTTCTCGTGGAAAATGCTCAAAGGTGACTTCTTCAAAGTGTGGAAGCAATGTCAGCACATGTTCTTTGTAAGGGATGAGATTTGGGTGCTTCGTGTCCCACTCCCCTTTGATTTGACTTATTACCAAGGCTGAATCTCCGAAAATTCTCAAGAACTTGATCCTCAGATCAATAGCAGATTTGAGACCCATGATGCATGCTTCATACTCCGCCATGTTGTTGGTACAGTTGAAACATAATTTGGCCGTGAAAGGAGTATGACAGCCTTCGGGAGATATGATTAGAGCACAAATTCCATTGCCGAGTGTGTTGGAGGCTCCATAAAAAACCATAGTCCATCGGGATCCTTCATCGGGTCCTTCATCTGGTCCAGTTTCTTCACAATCAATCACTAACATAATGTTCTCATCCGGGAATTCAAAGTTCATGGATTGGTAGTCATCCACAGCCTGATGAGCCAAATGATTAGCTAGTACACTTCCCTTGATTGCTTTCTGGGTCATGTATTGGATATCGTATTCGGTCAAGATCATTTTCCATCTTGATATTCTTCCGGAGAGAGCGGGCTTCTCGAAGATGTACTTGATAAGATCCATTTTAGATATCAAAAAAGTGGTGTGGGTCAACATATACTGTCTCAGTCGGTGAGCAGCCTATGCCAAAGCGGAGCAAGTTTTCTCGAGCAGTGAGTATCTTGTCTCACAGTCGGTAAACTTTTTGCTAAGGTAGTTGTTGTACCCAAAACTTTTCCCTCTCATTTCACTAAAGACATGCCTCTAGAGGTCCTCAATTGCTCAAGGATGACTAAGGATTGACCAGACAAATCCTCCTCCTAAGGCAACAAGCTTCAAACTAGGGTTTCACTCCTCATCAAGATGGTTGAAGTCCAAGGGTCCCAAATGCTTTCCATGGTCCCAATATGTTCTCAAGATCATCCATGTCAAGTTTCATGCCTTGCACAAGAAGTTTGCTCAGTCAATTGCCCAGATGCCTGAAAATCAACTGTACTAGGTCAAAAGTCAATTGTGGCCCACATACAGTCAAACTTCAAGATTTTTGGTCAACATCAACATTTGGAAGAGATATCCATCATTTGATCAAGGGTTGATCATGATTCCTCATGAACGCCTCTCTAGGGTTAAAATTGTAGGAGATATGCATTGTCAAAGTTAACCATTTTTAGAAAATTGTCAAAAGTCAAATGTGCTCAAAAGTGCATTTTTTGTCAAATGGGCCTAGCTTTTCATTATTGTATCTTGTTTGTGACATGGTCCACGACCCAAATCAGCCTCCATATATTAGTTTCTTATTTATTTATTTTATTTTGATTTTTATTTATTAAAAGTTAGATTAAATCAAATAAATTGCAAAAAATATAAAAGATTGATTTTTTATCTGATTTTTTGCAGGAATCAAATCCAATTAGGCTGGCATATCATATCAAATCGTGCAAGGGATGATTAAACAAAATTGGCATGATTATGCTTGTTTTGGAAAGATATAATACAAGAGCAAAATTAAATCTAATTTCCATGATTCACAGAGATTTAATTTCTTTTTGTTAACCTAATCAGTTATACTACATATGTAGAACATACCCAAGCCAAAAGAAGGATTGCAGTCGTGAGAACCCCAAACAAAACTCAAATTTTGGAAGAAAAAGTGTGGATAAGTTTCAAGCTTAGAGGATGATTTAATGCAATTCAAAACCACAAATCCATTCCTGGATATCTCCTGATGCTAACAGCACCATTTGCACGTCCTGAGAAACCCAGAATCACTCCCTGTAGACCCACAGTTTGCATATCCAAACTAGATTTTGATTTTACAGGTTACACATAGTTGTTCACTTTTAAGCATAAAATTGTGTTTTTATCATCATTTGGAATGTTTTGATTTATTTAATTTGGCGTTTTGATGCATATATTGATGAATGCCATGGCTAGGGTTTATTTGGTTGTTTTAGGGTTTCCTTGCACAAGTTAAATTGGCCCAATAAAAGGGTACCATTATGCTCGTGGCATCAAGATGAGTTGATCCATGTGCTTAGAATTAATTTATCATGCTTGTTGTTGAGTTTTGAAACTTGCAGTGCTATAGCCATGGAGTTTGGACGTAGGTAAAAGTCCCTAACCTAAAGCGACGGGTCTGTGGGGAAGACAATGGCGTGTCCCAACCTGATTGGGCAATTCAAATTTCGCGCATTTTTCAGTTCATTCACTTTGTTTTATATAATATATATTAGTCTTATCATATTAACAACTAAACATGATAGCCCAGATGGCAAGGCGCACATTGTATTGAGTGGGAGGACCTGGGTTCGATCCCAGGTCCCATCAATTTTCTTTATTTTCTTAACATTTGAACGCAGGTCCCATGCATTATGCTACAAGACGTCCATCATGCCTATCACCATTCATCCATTGGATTCGTCTCCAATCAGATCCAACGTCCCACACATCAAAGACCACGGTACACCATCAGAAGGGAGTAGCACATAATCAGGCGTAGGATTGGGCTCAACCTTCTTGGGCCTAAACAATTCCGCAACATACCCCCTAGATTAATCACAACACAGGCCCAAATCTATTTCCTTTCTATTTTATTTTCTTATTTTAATTATTTTGTTAATTATTTTCTTTTTTACAAAATAACCCAAAAAATCATTTTTTCATTAAATCAAAAATCACAAAAACATCAAAAATTATTTTTCATAAAAATATTTTATTTCTCTAATTAATTAGTTTAATTAAAATTAGGGCAATTTAATTCCTTTTTTATATAATCTAAAATAATTAGAAATTAGGGTTTAATTTGTACATAACCTAATCTTTTCTCAAAAAATAACAAAATATTTTTTCAATTAGAGTTTTAGGTTTCCTAATTTATTCCCTCGCATTTAATTCATCGCGCGTACCTTTAAATTCTTTTATTATTATTGTAACTGCTCCGAGTTTGTAATAGTAATTAGGGTTTTAAATTCCGCATCTTAATTTTCAGTCCACGATAATTATGTATCTGCAAAAGCCTTGTAATAGCTAGGAATTTTAACTTTCCCGCATTTTATTTCCGCAAACTATAAACTGCTTAGATGAATGTTAATAGGATTGTATGGAAAGACTAACTGAAAATTAATACAGTAGAAAACCCTAAATGTGCAAAGATAAATTAACTGAAAATTACACTCGCACATGCTCACTCCTAGGGTTTATTCCACTCCAGTTGCCTTCGGTAAACGGTCATGAAGTATAGGGTTTGTTAGTGGTTGTCCTCTAGCCCTGAAAAATCTAAAATGACCCATTCAGATGTTGCCTAGGAAAAAGATATTTAAGGATTTAGGATGATTACTAACATTTCCTAACATTTCTTTTGTGATCGTATTTTTCCCTTCAAATGTCCCTAAAAACCCCAACGACGATGCTACCTATTTCTCAATAATGGGATAGCATTGTCTAAAAGGAAAACGAACAGACCTTTTTCGAGTAGGTAGATTAGTTCCTAGGTACTTGCTCAAACAAACAAAAAATTATTCACACCAACACTTTCCAAACAAAGTTTTCAAAAACAACTTCGTAACACTCTTGAGGACATAAAAAAGGGTTAATACGAAGTAAAACAAAAAATTTCAAAAGAAGCACACACAAGCAGTTTTCGAAATGAGCAAGTACCTAAGAGCTCGTGGAAAACCACTGATAGAAAGGGTGCTAAGACCTTCCCTTTCTATAATCTACCCCCCGTACTCAGAAACATCTCGAAAAAGGTTTTTTCTGTTCTTTTTCCTTTTCCTGATTGGATAAAATAAAAGTCGATGGAGACTCTTGCTTACCGCGACATTTGCGAACAAAAAACGCAAACCAGTATTAACAGTCGATTCTGCCACTGTATCACAGAACTGTCGACTCTGCTGGGGAATAAAATATAAAGTGGGGGTAAACCTTAGGTTCTAAGTTATATTTAATTGCTTTCTCTTCATTGTCTTGCTTGCTTTATATTTATGGGAACTGTTTGGGTTATTTGATCCTACACTCGGATCGGGAAACACCTTTTAGGTAAGTAGCAATAAACTGTGAGGGAGTTGTGTTGGGGTATACCGACAAAGTTAAAGCAGTAGCTACGCTGATGTGGCACTTTGGTTGGTACCTGTAACCCTTGAGTCAATCAGGGAGATGTACGGGGCCGCCGCGTGGTGTCATAAAGCATTAACTGACCTTAGAACCTTTAATTTCACAACTTGGCCAGTAGGACGTAGCGAGATGGTCGACTTTGGTGTATGCCCAAGGTCAACAGATACTCAATGCTACACTTATTGTAGCTTCACTTCTGAGTTTTGTTTGATTACGAGTTAACCGTCAATTGAACAAGGCTTGGGGAAAAGACCGGTGATATTGAGATCCCTTTAGAACCCGGTTACATATTTATAGGACAGGTTGGACCAATCCAGCTTCAAGAGGGTATGACCTGAAAACTCAAGCAGGCCTTAAACATAAGGACTTGGTGTGATTTGCCTGTGTTTGCTATACCTGTGATTTATCATGACATCATAAACATCATACCATAGCATATCATACTAACTGTCTCAAGGGTTTCTAGGGCTCATCTTTGCTCTGTTTTGTAGGATATGGCATCCTCCTGCAGGAACACTATTCAGATTAACCTAGTGAAAGTATCTCCCCAATTAAGGGACTTGGCAATAAGGATTCCCGAAAGCTCTCCTTTCATTGAAAAGCATGGTCGGTTGCTCAACTTGGTCACTGCAAAACCTGACATAGAAATGTTGAAAGTGTTGTTTCAGTTCTTCGATCCTATGTATCACTGTTTCACATTCCTGGATTACCAGTTAGTGCCTACTATGGAGGAATTTTCTCAGTTATTAGGGATACCCATTCTTGATCAGCTACCTTTCAGCGGTACAGAAAGACATCCCAAACCTGAAGAAATTGCTAAAGCTCTATCCTTACAACGGTCCGACATAGTGATAAATTGGGAAACCAAAGGGAGTGTTCAAGGAATTCCGGTTAAATTTCTGTTCGAGAAGGCTTACTATTTTGGGATACCCTGGATATACAAGCTTTTGAAGAGGTTTTGGAGCTCCTTGTCTACGAGATGGTATTGTTCCCTAATGCGGATCAACTCGTAGATGTGAGCACAATCCAGGTTTTTCTGTCTCGGAATCCGGTACCTACATTACTCGAGGATATTCTACACTCTTTGCATGCTCACACTCTAAAAAGAAGGGGGACCCTCCAGTGTTGCACTCATCTATTGGCTAGGTGGTTTATTTCTCACCTACCCAGATCTACTTTGAAGAATGAACAGGGTAAAAGATGGTCTCATCGACTGATGTCCCTTATGCATTCAGACATTCATTGGTGTTCACGGTTCTCGGGAGATGTTACTATCATTGATCGCTGCGGTGAATTCCCTAATGTCCCTCTCTTAGGCATTAGGGGAGGAATCACTTATAACCCTTGCTTAGCATTAGGGCAGTTTGGTTATGCGAGAAGGGATGGTCGTCATGATACACTTATTCAAGGAATCACCTTCAACTATGAGAATGATGTTCTGGGTTACCGCAAAAGGTTTATACAAGCTTGGAGTATGGTACATAGGGTTGACAACAAGACACTTGGTCATAAGAATTCCATACCTCTCGAGCCTTATCTCAGATGGGTACGAGCCTGTGCTCAAACTCTTATGATGCCTTATCCCGCTATCTAACCTATTATTATGGAACCAGTTGCGGAGGGAGACACTCCTCACCTTGTTCTTCATCCAGACATGCCAATTGATCACAAAGAGTTACAAAAGTCCTGGGGTTCATCTTAAAGAGGAGCGAGATACGTTTGAAGCCCAATTCTACGCCAGCAAGAAGAAGGTCTTGGAACTCACTAGGCTACTTCATGAAGAGAGGAATATCAACGCCTATATCGCGCGAAAGAGGATGCGCTCATGGGAAACCTAGTCTTCTTTTTGTTTTATTTTGCTTAATTGTACTCTCAAAATACATTCTTTGTAACAATTCAAGTTTACTAATACAATTCGTGTTTGTTCCTTTTTGTTTAAACAAATTTGAGCCTTTAAGAACCCTTGAAAACATTGCATACATATCATACATATCATTGTATAACAGGATTCATAACAGGTTTCTCATCTCCTCCGCTGTTTATTTTAGCAATGGCTCTTGAACAAACTGTGAAATATCTTTAGACTCAGAACATACAGTTCCAGAAAATGATTGTGGCTCTGGCCAAAGGACATGAAGAGCTGAAGGCTCTGATTGTTAAGAAGAACATTAAGAAGACCAAGAGGACAGCCGGTGTGGCACATATGAGCAAAAGGTTCAGAGGTCCACCAAGACGGGTTGTTGATTTAGCTTCTTCATCTAAAGAGGGAGAGAATCAAGAGGGTGAAGCCAGAGAGGAGGACCCTAGTCCTAAAGAGTATGACAATGAAAATGATTATAATGAGGAGCAGTACCCTCTGGCTGATGAAAAGTATAAGTAGTTAGAAGAGCGTCTGAGTGCTATGGAAATCTAGAAGGTTCCTGGGCTGGATTTTAAAGAGTTGGGTCTGGTCTCCAGGGTTGTCATCCCCCCAAAATTCAAGGCACCAATATTTGCTAAGTACGATGGGGTCTCTTGTCCTAAAATGCATCTCCGTTCCTATATGAGGAAGATACAACCTCATACTGCTGACAAAGACTTGTGGGTTCACTTCTTCCAAGACAGTCTATCTGGAACACAACTGGATTGGTTCTATCAGCTGGAAAGAGCCAATGTTCATAACTGGGAAGACCTTGCTGCTGCATTTTATAAGCAATATCAGTATAATGCAGACCTCGCTCCCACTCGTACACAACTCCAAAATTTGTCTTTGGGTTCGAACAGGGGTTTCAAGGATTATGCTCAAAAGTGGAGAGATTTGGCTGGAAGAGTTCAACCTCCCTTGGCTGACAGGGAGCTCGTGGATATGTTCCCGGGAACTTTGACTGGGCCATTCTTCAACCATATAATTGGAAGTTCATCGGCGGGTTTTACTGAACTGATCTTAACAGGAGAAAGAGTGGAAGCTGTAATCCGAAGTGGAAAAATTTAGAAGGATGCCTCTTCTAGTGCTACAAGGAATCTGTTTGCAGGTAAAAAGGAAGTCAGTTTCGTCTATAACCAAAAGAATCAGAATCGAACCGAGCATCGTCCGGCGGTAGGGGCTGTTATGATTCCCAAACCTGCACCTGCTCAGCAAAGAAATAATCAGCCAAGAACAGAAAGCCCAGCTAGACAGTTCACTCAGATCAACATGACGCTGTCTCAGGTTTTACCTCATTTTCTGAAGTCCAATATGGTTACACTGAGGGAAGCTCCGAAGAATCCGAACACCACCTCTCCCTACTATAAACCGAATGCTCGTTGTGCTTACCATTCGGAAAGTCCAGGCCATGATACCAATGACTGCTGGGATTTGAAGAACAAAGTACAGGATCTGATTGATGCTAAGGAAATTGGAATTGATCCCCTGGAGACTCCCAACATTATCACTGCCCCTATGCCGAAACATGGTCGGGGTGTTAATACCGTTGAAGAAGATGTGTTTGTGACTTCTGTGGAAGAATTGGTGACCCCACACATGACTATCAAAGGGAATTTGCTGAAGGCCAGTTTATTTCCGGGATGTGATTAAGGTTGCCACCCTTGTTCATTTCTACCGACTGGTTTCCCTTTGTTGAAGACATGTGTTCAGCACCTAATGGATGACAAAGAGATTCTGTTTGAGAAGACCCCTATTCCGACTGTTTCTTGTAAAGACATTGCTATCATAACCATTTCTGCCAATCCTCCCAGGGCCTCCGCTAAGAGACCCGTCAGGATTACATCAATTCCAAAGGTGACTCCGTTGATCATAACCATGCCAGGGTCAATCCCATACTCCTCGGACAAAGTTGTTCCTTGGAACTATGGGGCCGACGTCTATTACCACGGCGTAAAGCAGGACATGCTAGCCATTAAAGAAAAAAATGCTGAAAATGTTGATTCTGACATCGTCAATATTACCGGAACCAGTAAAATAAAAAGAAGTGGAAGAGTGTTCTCCCCTGAAATTTCTGCCCCGAAGACTGTTACTGGACCTGTGATCATTCCTGTTGTGGTTCCACCCAAGACTACTACTGCAATTCCAGTAATAACTCCTGTTGACCCTCCCATCACCGAGTCGGTCGAGACTTGAGGCAAAGACATACTGATTGAGCCTGTCCTGACAAAGGCTAATTCAGTAACCATACCAGAAGCTTCCAAAAAAGAAATGGAAGAAATTTTGAAGATAATAAAGAAGAGAGACTACAACGTGGTCGAGTAGCTGGGGAAGACCCCATCCAAAATTTCTATGTTGGCTTTGTTGATTTGTTCCGAGGCCCATGCGAAGGCTTTGGTTAAGTTTCTAAAGAAAGCTCACGTGCCACAAGAGACATCTGCTGATCAGTTTGAAGATTGTGTGGCTAGTCTGACTGCCGATAATGGTTTGGGTTTTTCCAATGCGGATCTGACACCAAAGGGAAGGAAGCATAATGATGCTCTTCATATTTCCGTTGAATTCAGGGGCATGACTCTGGCCCATGTTTTGGTAGATACTGGCTCCTCGTTGAATGTGTTACCTAAAAAAGCTCTGAACAGATTAGACTGTGAAGGATCGACCTTAAAGCCTAGCAATATAGTAGTAAGAGCTTTCAATGGTTCGAAGAGGATGGTGCATGGGGAAGTGAATGTCCCTATCAAAGTTGGTTCCCAGACCTTCGACTCCACTTTCTACGTAATGGATATCAAACCATCATATTCTTGCTTGTTGGGCGCCCTTGGATACATGGGGCTGGGGCTGCTACTTCTACCCTCCACCAAATGTTGAAGTACCCAGTAAGAGGAAAGATTGTCACTGTGCATGGTGAAGAGGAGTATATGATCAGTCACTTGAACTCCTTCAGGTACGTGGAAATGGATGGCGAGTTCATCTAGACTCCTTGCCAGAACTTTGAAGAGGTACCTCTGATTATGGCTACAGCAAAAACTACCGACAGTCCTCCAAAGGTCACCAAATCTCCCTCGAAGATGGCTTCTCTCAAGGATGCACGAGCAGTGGTTGAAGAAGGTGCTCAAAAGGATGTTCGTCGCGCTCGAGCTGGAGGACCTCCCCTATGCATCATCAATCCTGGGGTCAATACGCTTGAAGACAGTGATGGTGATTCCGACATTGACAGCTGGATCTTCCCGACTACCAACGGAGGATTCAGTAACTGGACTTCCAAGGACTTTGTACTGATTACTTTTGTTCAGGAGTAATTGTCTTTCTGATTTTTCAGATATGTAATTTAAAAACAATATAAATTCTATAGCCATGTGTCTTACCCGGGGCACAATGGTTCTATTTGTGAGGGATATCATGTTTCATTTTCATATGACATCAATAAAGCATTAAACTTTGCATACAAATTTTGCACTCTCTGTCTTTCTTTTCTTTTATTCTGTCTATACAGTTATGCTCTTACACACACTCATGTTTCCAAATGAAGATCCATATCCACTCTGGATCTCATTGATAACAGTTCTTCTATTGCTCATTATGACTTTGAAAATCCGATCAACCAAGCCGAGGATGAAGGTGAGGAAGATTGCAAGGTACCCGGAGAACTTGCTAGACTATTACATTAGGAAGAAAGGGCCATACAGCCTCATGAAGAGCCGATTGAGATAGTGAACTTGGGTACATAGGAAGACTGAAAAGAGGTAAAGATAGGTGCAAATCTGGAGCTTAGTGTCAAACAGCGGTTGGTACAGATGTTGCATGAGTATGTTGAAATCTTCGCCTGGTCATATGAAGACATGTTGGGACTAGACACGGATATAGTGGTTCATCGTCTGCTGACTAAAGAAGACTACCCTCCGGTAAAGCAAAAGTTCCTTCGTATGCACCCTGAGATGTCAGAGAAGATTAAAGCAGAGGTTATGAAGCAGTTCAACACAGGGTTCTTAGCTGTCACCTCCTATCCGCAGTGGGTTTCTAATGTGGTTCCAGTACCTAAGAAAGATGGTAAAGTACGAATGTGTGTGGATTACAGAGACCTGAACAGGGCAAGCCCCAAGGATGACTTCCCACTTCCCCACATCGATGTTCTCGTTGACAACACCGCACAACACAAAGTCTTTTCCTTCATGGACGGTTTCTCTGGCTACAATCAGATCAAGATGGCACCTGAAGACATGGAGAAGACAACCTTTGTTACACAGTGGGGAACTTTCTGCTACAAGGTGACGCCGTTTGGGTTGAAGAATACTGGGGCAACTTATCAACGAGCTATGGTAGCTCTGTTCCATGACATGATTCACCATGAGATAGAGGTTTACATCAATGACATGATAGCCAGGTCTCAAACTGAGGAAGAACATCTTGATCATCTACAAAATTTGTTTGATAGGTTGAAGACGTACAAGATGAGGTTAAATCCGAACAAGTGCACCTTCAGGGTGAGGTCCAAAAAGCTGCTGGGGTTCATCGTCAGTGACAAAGGTATTCAGGTAGACCTTGCAAAGGTGAAGGCCATACAAGAGATGCCGACTCCCCGTACTGAGAAGGAAGTTAGAGGTTTCTTGGGACGCCTAAATTACATTTCCCGATTCATTTCACATCTGACTGCTACTTGTGAGCCAATCTTCAAGCTTCTGAAGAAAGATCAAGTGGTAAAGTGGAATGACGAATGCCAGGTCGCCTTTGACATAATCAAGCAATACCTCCAAGAATCTCCTATTCTGATGCCTCCGACTGGAGGAAGACCTTTGATAATGTACTTAACAGTGCTAGATAATTCAATGGGGGCGTGTGTTGGGGCAGCATGACGAGTCTGGTTGAAAAGAGCATGCAATATACTACCTTAGCAAAAAGTTTACCGACTGTGAAACACGATACTCACTGCTCGAGAAAACATGCTGTGCTTTAGCATGGGCTGCTCGCCGACTGAGATAATATATGTTGACCCACACTACTTTATTGATATTTAAGATGGATATGATCAAGTACATTTTCGAGAAGCCCGCTTTCTCCGGAAGAATAGCAAGATGGCAAATGATCTTAACCGAGTACGACATCCAATACACAACCCAAAAAGCAATCAAGGGAAGTGTGTTAGCTGATCATTTGGAACATCAAGCCGTGGATGACTACCAGTCCATGAAATTTGAGTTCTCGGATGAGAACATCATGTTAGTAATTGACTGTGAAGAACCTGGACCGAATGAAGGACCTGAGGAAGGTTCCCGATGGTCTATGTTTTTTGATGGAGCCTCAAACGCACTGGGTAAAGGCATTGGCATTGTAATCATATCTCCTGAGAGTTTTCATACTCCGTTCACCGTCCGATTATGTTTCAACTATACCAATAACATGGCAGAGTATGAAGCGTGTATCATGGGTCTTAGAGCTGCTATTGACCTAAGGATCAAGTTATTGAGTGTATTCGGGGATTTCACTTTGTGTAATCTCAAGCCTTAACTCAACTTTAGTTTTGATGAAAGACAAACAAGCTAGTTTGATGAAAGACAAACAAGCACTATGGCAAGAAGGAAAAGAAGTGGAATTAGCTTAAAGAATCATTCACTCAAATCTTCAAGGATCATGGCAAGCAATCAAGTATATCAATTCTCATTTGAACTACATTGATTAGAAATGCTCAAAAATGATATACACACCTGCCACAACACTTCACTTAAAGTATAAAACAAATTTTAAGTTTTTCACTGATGTAAATCGATTAACATATGATGTAAATCGATTTACACATGCTTTTTCAAAAACTGATTGTTTCTGGCAGCAATCGATTTACATGAAGTGTAAATCGATTGATCATAGAACTGAGTTGAATTTTTAACACTTGTAAATCGATTTACACATCATGCTAATCGATTTACACTTCAAATTTTTTTAAAACAAGAACGTTACAAACCCGTGCAATCGATTTACATCTCATGCTAATCGATTTACACGTTGTAACTTGTGAAAAATCTGAACTGGTTTCAAGATATCCTTCACACCTTTTCTCCAATAGATGCATGGTCATACATTGCATCCTCTCAAGTTTTTCAAACAGAAAAGTGTCCATTTGGAAAGGTATCTTGATTACTTTAAATACTAAATCTTTCAAATTAAAAAACAACTCTTCTCTTATGCAATAATTCTGAACTTTGTAAAATATTCAAACTTCATATTTCTTAACTTTTAAGAACAAAGATTTTCTGCACTTTCACACATATAAGAACAGAAATCTTTGAGCATTATCTAACCATTGTGTTACAGTTTGAATTGCTTACAAGAGAAGAAAGAAGAAACTTCATTGAAGTCACTCTATGTGATCAACATCTTTCAAGAAATCATATTTCATAGAATTATACAAAGTGTAACTTATTTCCAGGATTGTTGGAATTAAGTATTGGAATACTTGTGTACCTTGTTGTCCATTGTTGGAAACAAGAGGTATCTTTTGAGAGGATTATTCTCAAGAGACTTATTGGAAATCCAAGAGGGTGTTCTTGGTATTTGTTAGAGTCTTTAGTTGATAAGACTAGGAAGAGTCTTGTAAAAGTTCTAACAAAATAGTGAAATCTTATGCGTGTTTGCAAGGGGACTGGACGTACTTCCGGGGTGTGGAAGGAACCAGGATAAATCTCCGTGTCTCTTTACTTTCTGAACTTTACAGTTTTTCCAAAGCACTAAAACAAAACCAGAAAGTAAAAAATAAGTCAAAAATCGACCATCACCTAATTCACCCCCCCTCTTAGGGCAATCTTAAACTTACAATTGGTATCAGAGCAGGTTATAGGTAACCTGCTCCTAGAGATCCAGAATGGCTTCGGCAAATCATCAACCCGTTTTCAGAGATGGTGGTAGTAACAACAAGCCTCATCTATGCTGTGGTGAATATTTTGAATTCTGGAAAATACACATGAAGGCGCATCTAGAAGCACAAGGAAAGGAGATATGGGATGCTGTTAAAAATGGTCCATTTATTCCGGTTACGGTAATCAATGGTGTTGGCTCTTCAAAGCCTAAAACTGCATGGGACGACGACGACAAAAAGAAAGTTCTCTATGACAAAAAGGCAATAAGCCTTCTTCAAGGTGCACTTAGTATGGACGAATTTTTCCGTGTCTCGACATGCAAAACAGCAAAGGAAATATGGGATACCTTGGTACAAACTCATGAAGGAACGACTGAAGTAAAAAGATCAAGGCTAAATACCCTAAGTCAAGAATATGAACTATTTAGAATGCAGCCCGGAGAATCCATTCTTGACTTACGAAAGAGATTTATGCATTTGACAAATCACTTAAGTGCTCTTGGTAAAACCTTGACAAATGATGAACTCAACTTGAAAGTCCTCAGATCATTGACTAGGGAATGGCAACCAAAGGTAACAGCAATCTCGGAAAAGAAGAGTCTCTCCGCAATGACTTCCGCTACATTATTTGGAAAACTTCAAGAATATGAAACGGAACTCGGTAGACTTGAAAAACATGAGAATCTAGAAAAGAAGTCCAAAAACATTGCTTTAAAAATTGATTCAAAGGAAGTTGTAAAAGAAGACAATCCGGAAGAAGATGAAAATTTCATGCTTCTTGTTAAAAGACTTGGGAAATTTTTTGGTAGAAATGACAAGGGAGGATCTCATGCACATAAGAGAAAGCACTTCAAGAAAAGAGAATCTTCCACATCAACACAAGATGTCTCATGTTATTAATGTGGAAAGCAAGTACATATCAAGCCAAAATGTCCAAATCTCCCAAAGAAAAACGGATTCAAAGGAAAGGACTCAAAACAAAAGGAAGCCTACATAGCATGGGAAGATAATGATATGAGCAGTACATCGGAATTGGAAAGCGACGAATGTGAAAATTTAGCCTTAATGGCATCGCATCACTCCGACGATAAAGAAGAGGTTAGTAATGAATTTACTCTTTTTGATGATGATGTTCACGGTGCAATTGATGACCTCTTGAAAGAATGCAAAAGTTTATACAAAAAGGTGTCAAACCAAGAAAAAGAACTTCTAATTTGTCTAGAAAAAATTGACACCATGACTAAAGATTTTGATCTTCAAAAATAGAATTTTATAAAAGAAAAGGAAAACTTTGCATGCTCCAAGTGTGAATCAAATGTCTTTCAAATTGTTCAATTGAAAAGAGTCATTGAACGATATGAAAAAGGACAAATAGGGTTGGAAGGATTACTAAGCCAACAACGTTATCCAAATGATAAAAGAGGTCTTGGTTATGTGAATTCTAAGAAACCAAGTAACAATCCCACTGTTTTTGTAAAGGCTAGTAATAGTTCCAATCCCAAGATAGTAGAAAAGAAGCAAGTTGTTCATAATCATCAAAAGAAAAAGCATAATGTATCTAAAAGGAAACAAATTCCTAGATACAAGAGCAAATTTGTTCCAAACTGTTTTTACTGTGGTATTATTGGACACACACCTAATGCATGCTATATTAGAAATTTCAGTATGGCTAGTGGACACTATGCATGGGTGAAAAAGGGAACTAACTATGAAGGACCCAAGGCAACTTGGGTACCTAACAAGAAATAATCTGTTTTTGTAGGTATGCTTGAAATCCACATCAAATCTTTGGTATCTTGACAGTGGATGTTCAAAGCATATGACAGGAGATGTACACCAATTTTCATATCTAGTACATAAAGCCAAAGGGTATGTCACCTATGGAGACAACACCAAAGGAAAGATTCTTGGCGTTGGAATAGTTGGCACACCTCCATCCATTCAAATTGAGGATGTTCTCTATGTTGAAGGATTAAAGCACAACCTTCTTAGCATAAGTCAACTTTGCGATAGAGGGTTCAAAATCAAATTCAACAAAGAAGAATGCCTTATTATGGATGAGGCAACCAATGAGGTAAAACTCAAAGGTATAAGATCTAACAATATTTTTATGATCACTTTAGATGATTTGTCTATGAAGGTACAATGTCTTATGGTAAACAACAATGACGCTTGGTTATGGCACAAGAGGATTGCTCACATTCACATGGAGAACTTGAACAAATTGGTTAAGCATGACTTAGTTATTGGTCTACCAAAGATGAAGTTCATCAAAGACAAATTATGTAGTGCATGCCAAAAGGGCAAACAAACCAAATCAACTTTCAAACCAAAGAATGTGGTTTCAACAACAAGACCACTTCAATTGTTGCGCATGGATCTTTTTGGTCCATCTAGAACAAAAAGCTTCAGAGGTAACATTTATGCTTTAGTTATTGTAGATGATTTTTCCCGTTTTACTTGGACTTTGTTTTTAGTGCACAAAAAGGACGCATTCAAGGCATTCAAGAGATATGCAAAACAAGTTCAAAATGAGAAGTCATTAAAGATAACATCAGTCCTAAGTGATCATGGTGGAGAGTTCCAAAACAGTTTGTTTGAAGAATTTTGTGAAGAAAATGGGATCTTCCGGCACCTATCTTGATCCAGATGAATCAGGGAATTCTATTGACATAACTAAGTATCATGGAATGATTGGCTCACTCCTCTATTTAACAGCAAGTAGACCTGACATCATGTTCAGCGTTTGCCTATGTGCAAGATATCAAGCCAATCCTAAAGAGTCTCACCTTGCAGCAGTCAAGCGCATAATAAAATATCTCAAAGGAACAACCAACATCGGATTATGGTATCCAAAAGGTAGTATGTGTAATCTAGTTGGTTATTCTGATGTTGACTATGCAGGTTGTAAGACTGATCGCAAAAGTACAAGTGGAACATGTCACATTCTCAGAAATGCCTTGGTTTCATGGTCATGCAAAAAGCAAGCAAGCGTCGCTCTCAGCACTGCCGAAGCAGAATACATTGCGGATGGTAGTGGATGCGCCCAAATTCTTTGGCTAAAACAACAGTTACTTGACTATGGAGTAAACCTTGGATGCATTCCACTTTGATGTGATAACACAAGCACGGTCAATATTACGAAAAATCCAGTTATGCATTCCCGGACAAAACACATTGACATCAGACACCATTTCATCTGAGATCACGTACTCAAAGGAGATGTCGAGATTACTTTTATGGATACTCAAAATCAACTCGCGGACATTTTCACAAAACCACTTGCAAAGGATGCATTTTTCAAAATTCGTCGTGAACTCAGAATCCTAGATGAACAAGATATATAAGGTGCACTCTATCCTTAACTATACTTTAATGTACATATATATGGGTTTAGACAATGTTTCAAGTGTTAAAATTATTGTTTTTAAAATTTTTCCTTTAAGTAAATCGATTTACTTGGTGTGTAAATCGATTTACCACTGAAGCAAAACCTTTTTTAAAATCCTTTTGTGTAAATCGATTTACACAGTATGTAAATCGATTTACCACTGAACGAAAATTATTTTTCATAAAAATTCTTTTGTGTAAATCGATTTAACCAATGGGCAAATCGATTTACCACTGAACTGAAGCATTTTTATGTAATTTTTCTCTATGCAAATTAACTTTTCAGCATGTGATATTTATGAGTCTTTAATATATTTGTCAATCTTACCTTGCCTCCCACCTTCTTTTTGACCAATCATGGAATCTTGACCACTCCACTCAATTAAAACCTCATAAAGACCTCACTTACTCTCTCTACTATATAATCTCACCAAAACTCCCTTACTATCTCATAACACCCAAACTCACTCTCCCTCTCATAACAACACAAAAATTATCTATCTCCCTTACTCAAAACCCTAACCATATCCATGGCTCCCAAGAGAAAAGCAACAGCCTCAGAAAAAGGAAAGAAGCAAACTGTTGCAGCCGCTGAAAACTCTTTGCTCGAGTACCTCTCGGATTCATAGCGTGAAATATTTATCAAGCATTTTCAGAAGAAAATTATCTCAGCTCCAAAATTTGGTATGTTATCTACCTTTCCCGATGAATGCTTCACTTTTCAAAGGGATTTGATTGCTTATGGGTTAGAACCATTAATATCATCACGTGGTTACTTTTACCCGGATCTAGTTCGCGTATTCTACATCAATATGCATTATGATAACAACAAATGTTATACCTATGTGATCGGAACAAGAATTCCTCTGCATTCCAAAACTATAGGCAGAATTTTGAGAATTCCATATACTGGAAGTACCCTCTATGACCCAGAGGATGCTGATTGGGAAAACTATAAGAAGCGAGAATTCTTCTACAGCATTTGCAGGTTGTCAGAATCTGAATACCGTGCAAAGCGGATTCGTAGTCTTGGCGGTGTTATTCTGGCTCGGGACACTTGGAGTGCTGGTAACTTTCATATTGATGATAGATTGTTTCACTATTTTGTGGTATATATCTTATTTCCTAGAGCAGGAAATCATTGTACTGTGACCGACCTAGAACTGCAAATACTCTATGCGAGGAAAAATGGCATTGCGGTAAACTGGGCTAAACTGATTGTGGTGCATATGTTAAGAGTTGCCACAAGGGCTACTTTTCTACCATATGCATACTTCATTACAAGGATCTTGTAAGCATTTGATATATATTTTACTGGGTTTGAGCGGATTGAAATGGATCCAATCACCAATAGGATCTACATCAAAAATGTTGATTCTAGGATGGGTGTTCATTTCAATTCTGAAGCAAAAACCATCACATTCATTGGAGAGGATGTTGTAGGTGATGAAGGCAATAATGCATATGAAGAAGACAATGAAGTTCCTCCTCCTGCTGCCTCTTTTGGTCCAACAAACCAAGATGTTATGGATTACATGACTCAACAGTTTGCATCTCTCAACTCTAACATCAATGCTCGATGGACCGAGATAAATGACTCTACCTCCTCTCGCATCAATGCTTTTCAGAATGATGTGAACCAACAGTTTTCATACCTATACTCACATCTTCATATTCCTCCATACGATCCAAATAATCCAGCACCTCCGCCTCCTCAATACACTGAACCACCTCTACAACAACAATTTCCATATCAAGGACCCTTCTAATGTGTTCCTGACCAATATTATTAAATTCTTGTTATTTATCAATATGTTTTTGTTTTGTATTACTTCAAGTATTAGTGTTTGTATCATGTATCTTTGAACTTCGTTCGCTATATTTAGAAATTTGAGTTTTTAGTTCATATCTGTTTCAACTTGTTATAAGTATCATCTTGTTGCATCTTTCCCTTCTTTTTGATAATGTCAAAGGGGGACAAGGATGTGATAGCACTTTATGGTTGTTTGTTTGTTTGTTTCAATTTTCTTTACAGGGCAAGCTTTCAAAACTTTTTCTCCATAGGGGGAGAAATCTAACTTAGGGGGAGAAAACTCCTTTGGCTCCAAATCTGAACAACTCATAAAGAAAGATGGTTTGTCATCATCAAAAAGGGGGAGAATGTAATCTCAAGCCTCAACTCAACTTTAGTTTTGATGAAAGACAAACAAGATAGTTTGATGAAAGACAAACAAGCACTATGGCAAGAAGGAAAAGAAGTGGAATTAGTTTAAAGCATCATTCACTCAAATCTTCAAGGATCATGGCAAGCAATCAAGTATATCAATTCTCATTTGAACTACATTGATTAGAAATGCTCAAAAATGATATACACACCTGCCACAACAATTCACTTAAAGTATAAAACAAATTTTAAGTTTTTCACTGATGTAAATCGATTAACATATGATGTAAATCAATTTACACATGCTTTTTCAAAAACTGATTGTTTCTGGCAGCAATCAATTTACATGAAGTGTAAATCGATTGATCACAGAACTGAGTTGAATTTTTAACACTTGTAAATCAATTTACACTTCAAATTTTTTGAAAACAAGAACGTTACAAACCCATGCAATCGATTTACATCTCATGCTAATCGATTTACACGTTGTAACTTGTGAAAAATCTGAACTGGTTTCAAGATATCCTTCACACCTTTTCTCCAATAGATGCATGGTCATACATTGCATCCTCTCAAGTTTTTCGAACAGAAAAGTATCCATTTGGAAAGGTATCTTGATTACTTTAAATACTAAATCTTTCAAATTAAAAAACAACTTTTCTCTTATGCAATAATTCTGAACTTTGTAAAATATTCAAACTTCATATTTCTTAACTTTTAAGAACAAAGATTTTCTGCACTTTCACACATATAAGAACAGAAATCTTTGAGCATTATCTAACCATTGTGTTACAGTTTGAATTGCTTACAAGAGAAGAAAGAAGAAACTTCATTGAAGTCACTCTATGTGATCAACATCTTTCAAGAAATCATATTTCATAGAATTATACAAAGTGTAACTTATTTCCAGGATTGTTGGAATTAAGTATTGGAATACTTGTGTACCTTGTTGTCCATTGTTGGAAACAAGAGGTATCTTTTGAGAGGATTATTCTCAAGAGACTTATTGGAAATCCAAGAGGGTGTTCTTGGTATTTGTTAGAGTCTTTAGTTGATAAGACTAGGAAGAGTCTTGTAAAAGTTCTAACAAAATAGTGAAATCTCTTGCGTGTTTGCAAGGGGACTGGACGTACTTCCGGGGTGTGGAAGGAACCAGGATAAATCTCCGTGTCTCTTTACTTTCTGAACTTTACAGTTTTTCCAAAGCACTAAAACAAAACCAGAAAGTAAAAAATAAGTCAAAAATCGACCACCACCTATTTCACCCCCCCTCTTAGGGCAATCTTAAACTTACACTTTGGTGATAAGTTAGATCAAATGCGAGTGGGATACGAAACACCCGAACCTTATCCCTTACAGAGAACATGTACTGACACTGCTGTCGCATTTTTAAGAGATCACCTTTGAACATTTCACACAAGAAGAGAATCAGTTAGCGGACGTGCTAGCTACTATGTCGTCAATGTTCAAGGTCAGGTGGGACAATGAAGCTCCCTGAATCACTATTGAGAGGTTGGATGAACCAGCATACTGCTGTGAGATCGATACTAAGGAGGTAGCCGACAAACTTTGGTTTCATTAGGTGAAAAGGTATCTCGAGGCTCAAGAATACCCCGAAGGGGCATCTGTCAATTGCAAGAAATTTCTGAGAAGGTTTGCTGCAAAGTTCTTCCTCAGCAATGGAATCCTCTATAAGCGCAATCATGACTCTACCTTACTGCGGTGTGTAGACAAGAGCGAAGCAAAGAGGATCATGGCAGACCTACATGAAGGTACCTTTGGCAATCACTCCAATGGACATACCATGGCAAAGAAGATCCTATGGGCAGGATACTACTGGTCCACTATGGAAGCCGACTGTTATCAGCATTCTCGAACCTGTCACAAGTTCCAAATCTATGCTGATAAGGTGCGTGTACCTCCAGTTCCCTGGAACATCTTGACAGCTCCCTGGACCTTTGCAATGTAGGGCATTGACATGATCGGCGAGATCAGACCTACTGCGTCCAACGAGTATCGCTTCATCCTAGTGGCCATTGATTACTTCACGAAGTGGGTTGAGGCTGCCTCCTTTGCTACGGTTACCAAGAATGTGGTGGCACGGTTCATCAAGCATAACTTGGTTTGTCGTTATGGTATCCCTGAGAGAATCATCATGGATAATGGTATTAATCTCAACAACTCGATGATCATTGAACTCTGTAAACAGTTCAAGATTCAGTATCATAACTCTTCTCCTTACCGGCCGAAGATGAATGGGGCTGTCAAAGCTGCTAATAAGAATATTAAAAAGATCATACAGAAGATGACAGTGACATACAAAGACTGGAACAAGATGTTACCATTTTCTCTTCACGGGTACCGTACTTCAGCATGTACGTCGACAGGGGAAACACCCTATTCTCTGGTATATGGCATTAAGGTTGTCCTACCCATGGAGGTCCAGATCCCTTCTCTATGGATTATAAAGGATGCGGGTTTGAGCGAAGACGATTGGATCCAGACTCGACTTGATCAATTGAACTTAATCGACGAGAAAAGACTTACTGTTGTCTGCCATGGTCAAATGTATCAGAAATGGGTGATTAAGGCCTTCAACAAGAAAGTCAGACAAGAAGCGTATCAAGTAGGGGATCTGGTAATCAAGCGCATCATACTGCCGCAAGGTGATCCTAGGGGAAAATGGACTCCCACCTATGAGGGACCATTTGTAATTAAGAACATATTTTCGGGTGGAGCCATGATTCTGACCACCATGGATGGTGAAGACCTTCCACACCCTGTCAATGCGGACATAGTGAAAAGATACTACGCATAATAAAGACCCGCTAGGTTGACATACCTAGGAAAAAATAAGGGCATCCCGGCGAACCAAAAGGGTTCAGGCAAAAATTAGGGATAAAAAATGAAAAAATTTGTACACTCGGAAAGTTGAAAACCCGAAAGGACGACTTGGGCAAAAAAGGGTATCCCAGTGGACTGAAAACCCGAAAGGGCAGTCTAGGCAAAAATTAGGGATTAAAGCGTATCACTATATCCCATTGGATCACCTTGCGATCAGACCTCAGTAATCAGATATCAAGCTCAAACGGTACCGATCAATCCAATCAGCTTCGGACAAGCAGCAAAGTGATGAGATGCTCGAAGACATAATGGCAATAGCAGAATTGAAACCCAATAGGATCAGTACACATAGCTGTTTTCTTTTTGTACACAATTTCTGTAATAATTTCCGTTTTTACGGCGGCGTTCTCTTACTAGAGCGTCTGCCTCCTTGTAAAAAACGTCTGTTATAGGCAAATTTCAAATCAATACAAAGCGTCTTTTGAGTACAAAACTCTGTGTTTGTTTTTTTTGTTTTCTGTTTTGTTTTGCAAAAAAAAGTCCAATATTTTATTCTTGACATATGCATTTGAATATGATTATTGTTCACAAATATCTGCATATAAAACAGAAAGACAATTACTAAGAACTCAAAGAAACTGGTACAAAAACCTAAATACCGATAGTTACCTCGTCCATCATGGTACAAGGGGCAGAGACAGTTGGAAGCGAAGTCACTATCACATACAAGCTAGTGATACCTATATTCCCCACAGAGCCGAGACAACCAAGGTCTGACCTCCGTATCCCCAAGCAGGAATTCCTTCCCCAGCAGGTTCCTTCAGAAAGCTGATATCTGCATTCCCCAGCCGAGTTTTATAACCATGAGTAGTTTATAAAGCCATCTCCCGAGCAGAGTTTATTTCTCTGACAGCAGAAGCTCAATCTCTAACAGAGCTCTTCTCTCCAGCAATGGAAGTTCATCCCCAGCTGAGTTTATTTCTCCAAATCAGCAGATCTTCCAACAGAGTATCTCTCTTCCCCACAGAGTCATTCCCCGACAGGATTATTCTTAGACAGAGTCTTCTCCGACAGAATGTTCTCAAGAAGAATGGATGTAAATCCCCAGCTAATAATATTCGGTCACTATCCCTAGCGGAAACAAAGAACTCAACTCCTTATACTCTCCAGCAACAGTCCAGGATTTATTTTCCCCAGCTAGAGAATATCACAATAGCATTGCATATCCATACATCATGGCATGTGCATACATATTATACAGCACAATCTCATTTTTTTTAGAACATCATTACTCAATACATTTCATACATCATGACATTACATATGACTAACTCTTTACCTTTCAGAGAAAGATGCAATCAAGTTCTCATAAGTTCTCTCTGGTTCAGTCAAACTGACACCAAGGTTTCTATTCCAGTTGAAGATATTCCAACACTTTTCAAGATTTTCTCTGGTTCAGTCAAACCGATACTAAGGTTTCTATTCTAGTTGAAGATGTTCTAAGACTTTTGTCTGGGTCAGCCGAATCACCGCTAAGATTCCCATGATTTCTATGCCAGTCAAAGTTAATCCGAGACTTCTCCCGGGTTCAGTCAAATCGATACTAAGATTTCTCTCCCAGTTGAAGACTACTCGAGACCTTTCCCTGGTTTAGTCAAATCGATACTAAGATTTTTATTCCAGTTAAAAAAACTATGAAGCCCAAAAACTGACCGGATAACAGCTTAATTTCCCCAAATTACTGAAGCCTGGAGCACGACCAGATAACGATATAAGACGTTGTGAAGTATGGAGCACGACCAGATAGCGGAAAAAGACACTGTGAAACATGGAGCACGACCAAATAATAGTATAAGGTACTGCGAAGCTTGGAATCCGACCAGATAGCAGTTTACACGGCCAATTACTATTGAAGCCTGGAAACGACCGAATGTTAGTATGCCTTAAATTCAAGTTGAAACCCGGATGCGACTGGATAACCACTTAATTCCTTATGAAGTTTGGAGCACGACCAGATAACAGTTTTTGAGATTGCAAAGCCTGAAGCACGACCAGATAGCAAGTTTAATCTCATCTCCCCAGTAAGTCACTGTAAAACCTGGAGCACGACCAGATAGCAGTCAGTCTTATTATCCTCAGTAAATCACTGTAAGGCCTGGAGCACGACCAGATAGCAATTCATTTTCATCTCCTCGACTAAGAGATGATTCCACAGTAGAGTAACGGACAACTGAAGTTCCTAAAATTCCAGTTCTCCCAAGACAGAGACCAACATTCCTCAGCAGATTCCTCCTCAACGACAGGAACAAGAATTCTCATCAAAGGAATATCTCGGGAAATCAACATCCTCTAGATGGCATCTTTAAGCCCATCTCCGACGATTCTCTGTCATATCTTCTGGATGGCATCTTTAAGCCCATCTCTGATGACCTTCCATCATCTCCTCCAAATGGAATCTGTAAGCCCATTCTCGATACTACCTACACAGTCCAACACCATCTCAGACAAGTGCAAATTTCTGGGCACTCTAGTGTTCAATCATCTTCCACCTTCAGATTACGAAAGGCAGACAGCCAATCTACATCCTCAGGTTTAAGAAGATTGAATAGGGGAAGCTGTTGTACCCCAAAATTTTCCCTTTCATTTCACTCAAGACATGCCTCTAGAGATCCTCAATTGCTCAAGGATGACTAAGGATTGACCAGATAAATCCTCCTCCTAAGGCAACAAGCTTCAACTAGGGTTTCACTCCTCATTAAGATGGTTGAAGTCCAAGGGTCCCAAATTCTTTCCATGGTCCTAATATGTTCTCAATATCATTCATGTCAAGTTTCATGCCTTGCACAAGAAGTTTGCTCAATCAATTGCCCAGATGCCTGAAAATCAACTGTATTAGGTCAAAAGTCAACTGTGGCCCACATACAGTCAAACTTCAAGATTTTTGGTCAACATAAACATTTTGAAGAGATATCCATCATTTTATCAAGTGTTGATCATGATTCCTCAAGGAATGCCCCCAAATTCATCAAAACCCAAAAGTTGCTAAATTAGCATTTCATAGGAAAAGTCAACCAAACTTTGACCATGCATAACTTCTTCATACTTTATCAAATATTTTCCATCCAAGGATCATTTTGAATAGGATGCAATTCCCTACAACTCATATTCATCCCAAAAGTTCAAAATATGCACTCATCAAAAGATATGAATTTCTACATTATAGGTCCTTTTGAAAAGTCAACAAAAACACCTTTTGGGTCAAAGCTTCTTACATGAACATGAAAGACCCAATTGAGATGAAACCAAAAGGGTTGTTTAGGGGATATCCTAAGATTTCTAAAAAGTCTAAGAACACCTCTCTAGGGTTAAAATTTGTCAAAGTTGGCCATTTTTAGAAAATTGTCAAAAGTCAAATGTGCTCAAAAGTGCATTTTTTTGTCAAATGGGCCTAGCTTTTCATGATTGTATCTTGTTTGTGACATGGTCCACGACCCAAATCAGCCTCCATATATTATTTTCTTCTTTATTTATTTTATTTTGATTTTTATTTATTAAAAGTTAGATTAAATCAAATAAATTGCAAAAAATATAAAAGATTGATTTTTTATCTGATTTTTTGTAGGAATCAAATACAATTAGGCTGGCATATCATATCAAATCGTGCAAGGGATGATTGAAGCAAAATTGGCATGATTATGCTTGTTTTGGAAAGATATAATACAAGAGCAAAATCAAATCCAATTTCCATGATTCACAAAGATTTAATTTGTTTTTGTTAACCTAATCAGTTCTACTACATATATAGAACATACCCAAGCCAAAAGAAGGATTGCAGTCGTGAGAACCCCAAACAAAACTCAAATTTTTGAAGAAAAAGTGTGGATCAGTTTCAAGCTTAGAGGACGATTTAAAGCAATTCAAAGCCAAAAATCTATTCCTGGATATCTCTTGAAGCTAACAGCACCATTTGCACATCCTGAGAAGCCCAAAATCACTCCCTATAGACCCACGGTTTGCATATCCAAATTTGATTTTGATTTTACAGTTTACGCATAGTTGTTGACTTTTAAGCATAACATTGTGTTTGTATCATCATTTGGAATGTTTTGGTTTATTTAATTTTGTGTTTTGATGCATATATTGATGAATGCCATGGCTAGGGTTTGTATGGCCGTTTTAGGGTTTCCTTGCACAGGTTAATTTGGCCCAAGAAAAGGGTACCATGATGCTCGTGGCATCAAGATGAGTTAATCTGTGTGCTTAGAATTAATTTATCATGCTTGCTGTTGATTTTTAAAACTTGCAGTGCTATAGCCATGGAGTTTGGCCGTAGGTAAAAGTCCCTAACCTAAAGTGACAGATCTGTGGGGAAGACGATGGCGTGTCCCAACCTGATTGGGCAATTCAAATTTCGTGCATTTTTCAGTTCATTCACTTTGTTTTATATAATATATATTAGTCTTATCATATTAACAACTAAACATGATAGCCCATATGGCAAGGCGCGCGTTGTATTGAGTGATAGGACCTGGGTTCGATCCCAGGTCCCATCATTTTTCTTTATTTTCTTAACATTTGAACGCAGGTCCCATGCATTATGCTACAAGACATCCATCATGCACTACCACCATCCATCCATTGGATTCGTCTCCAATCAGATCCAACGTCCCACATATCAAAGACCACGGTACACCATCAGAAGGGAGCAGCACAGAATCAGGTTTAGGATTGGGCTCAGCCTTCTTGGGCCTAAACAATTCAGCAACATACCCCCTGGATTACTCACAACACAGGCCCAAATCTCTTTCCTTTCTATTTTATTTTCTTATTTTAATTATTTTGTTGATTATTTTCTTTTTTACAAAATAAACCAAAAAATCCTTTTTTTTTATATTAAATCAAAAATCACAAAAACATCAAAAATCATTTTTCATAAAAATGTTTTATTTCTCTAATTAATTAGTTTAATTAAAATCAGGGAAATTTAATTCCTTTTTTATATAATCTAAAATAATTAGAAATTAGGGTTTAATTTGTACATAACCTAATATTTTCTCAAAAAATAACAAAATATTTTTTCAATTAGAGTTTTAGGTTTCCTAGTTTATTCCCTCGCATTTAATTCGCCGCGCATACCTTTAAATTCTTTTATTATTATTGTAACTGCTCCGAGTTTGTAATAGTAATTAGGGTTTTAAATTCCGCATCTTAATTTTCAGTCCAAGATAATTATGTATCTGCAAAAGCCTTGTAATAGCTAGGACTTTTAACTTTCCCGCATTTTATTTTCGCAAACTTTAAACTGCTTAGATGAATGTTAATAGGATTGTATGGAAAGACTAACTGAAAATTAATACAGTAGAAAACCTTAAATGTACAAAGATAAATTAACTGAAAATTACACTCGCACATGCTCACTCCTAGCGTTTATTCCACTCTGGTTGCCTTTGGTAAACGGTCATGAAGTATAAGGTTTGTTAGTGGTTTTCCTCTAGCCCTGAAAGATCTAAAATGACCCATTCAAATGTTGCATCAGAAAAAGATATTTAAGGCTTTAGGATGATTACTAACATTTCCTAACATTGCTTTTATGATCGTATTTGTCCCATCAAATGTCCCTAAAAAACTCCAACAACGATGCTACCTATTTCTCAATAATGGGATAGCATTGTCTAAAAGGAAAACGAATAGACCTTTTTTGAGTAGGTAGATTAGTTCCTAGGTACTTGCTCAAACAAATAAAAACTTTTTCACACCAACACTTTCCAAACAAAGTTTTCAAAAACAACTTCGTAACACTCTTGAGGACAGAAACAAGGGTTAATACGAAGTAAAAAAAAACTTTTCAAAACAAGCACACACAAGCAGTTTTCGAAATGAGCAAGTACCTAAGAGCCCATGGAAAACCACAGATAGAAAGGGTTCTAACACCTTCCCTTTCTATAATCTACCCCCCGTACTCAGAAACATCTCGAAAAAGGTTTTTTCTATTCTTTTTCCTTTTCTTGATTGTTTAAAATAAAAGTCGGTGGCGACTCTTTCTTATCGCAACATTTGCAGACAAAAAATGCAAACCAGTATTAACAATCAGTTCTGCCACCGTATCACAGTAGTATATTGCATGCTCTTTTCGACCAAACTCGTCATGCTGCCCTAGATCACACCCCATTGAGTTATCTAACATTGTTAAGTACATTACCAAAGGTCTTCCTTCAATCAGAGGCATCTGAATTGGAGGCTCTTGAAGGAATTCCTTGATTCTCTTGAAGGTGGTTTGGCATTCGTCATTTCACTTTACCACTTGATCTTTCTTCAGGAGTTTGAAGATTGGCTCACAAGTAGCAGTCAAATGGAAAATGAACCTGGAAATGTAATTTAGGCGTCCTAAGAATCCTCTGACCTCCTTCTCAGTGCGAGGAGCTGGCATCTCTTGTATAGCCTTCACCTTTGCAGGGTCTACCTGAATTCCCTCGTCACTGATAATGAAACATAGCAGTTTACCAGACCTTACCTCGAAGGTGCACTTGTTCCGATTTAACCTCAGCTTGTACGTCTTCAACCTATCAAACAACTTTTGTAGATGATCACGGTGTTCTTCCTCAGTTTTAGACCAGGCTATCATGTCATCAACATAAACCTCTATCTCATGGTGAATCATGTCATGAAACAGAGCTACCATGGCTCGCTGATAGGTTGCCCCAGCGTTCTTCAACCCAAACGGAATCACTTTGTAGCAGAAAGTGCCCCATTGTGTGACGAAGGTTGTCTTCTCCATGTCTTCGAGTGACATCTTGATCTGATTGTAACCAGAGAAACCATCCATGAAGGAAAAGATCTTATGATGCGCGGTGTTGTCAACCAGAACGTTAATGTGGGGAAGCGGAAAGTCATCCTTGGGGCTTGCCTTGTTCAAATCTCGGTAGTCCACACACATTCGTACCTTTCTATCCTTTTTAGGCACCGGGACCACGTTAGCAACCCATTAGGGATAAGAAGTGACAACTAGGAACCCAATGTTGGACTATTTCATAACCTCTTCTTTAATCTTCTCTGACATTTCAGGGCGCATACGACATACCTTATGCTTTACCGGAGGGCAATCTTCTTTAGTTGGCAGACGATGAACCACAATATCCATGTCCAGTCCTGGCATGTCTTCATACGGCCAGGAAATGATCTCAACATAATCATGAAAAATCGGAATCAAACGTTGTTTGACACGAAGCTCTAAATTTGTACCTATCTTGACCTCTTTTTTGTTCTCTTATGTGCCCAAATTTACTGTCTCAACTGGCTCTTCATGAGGCTGTATAGCCCTTTCTTCCTGCTGTAACAGTCTGGAAAGTTCTCCAGGTACCTCACAATCTTTCTCACCTTCGTGCTCGACTTGGTTGATCGGATTTTCAGTCATAACCGGCAATAGCAGAGCTGTTATCAATGGGATCCAGAGTGGATATGGATCTATAGTTTGATATGTGGGTGTGTGTAAGAGCTTATCTGTATAGACAAAAAATAGAAAAGAAAAACAGAGAGCGCAAAATTTGTATGCATAAACGTCCAATGCTTTATGTTTTACCCCAAAATTTTCCCTCCCATATTTTCCAATACATTTCAAGTGAGGTCCTCAAATTGCTCAAGGAAGTCCAAGAGTTGACCAGACAAACTCTCTCCTAAGGCAGTCTACCTCAAATTAGGGTTTCATTTTGCATCAAGATGTTTGGATCCAAAGGGTCCCAAGTGCTCATCATTGCCCTAATATGTTCACAAGATCATTCATGTCAAGTTTTAAGCCTTGTAGAGGAAGTTTGCTCAGTCAATTGCTCAAAGGCCTGAAAATCGACTGTGCTAGGGCAAAAGTCAACTGTGGCCCACATACAGTCAAACTTCAAGATTTTTGGTCAACATTCTCATTTTGAAGTATTATTCATCATTTGATCAAGGGTTGATCATGATTCCTCAAGGATTGCTTACAATTCATCAAAACCCAAAAGTTACTAAATTAGGGTTTTGCAGGAAAAGTAAACTCAACTTTGACCAAGCATAACTTACTCATACTTTATCAAAAATGACCCATCCAAAGCTTATTTTTAAGAGGATGATACAATTCATCTTCAGATCCCAAGTTCAAAATATGCACTCATAAGAAGATATGAATTTGGACATTATAGGTCATTTTGAAAAGTCAACAAAAACACCTTTTGGGTCAAAGCTTCATACATGAACATGGAAGATTAAATTGAGATGAGACAAAAAGGGTTGCTTAGAAGACATCTTAAGCTTTCTAAAAAGTTCAAGAACACATCTCTAGGGTCAAAATTGAGAGAGTTATACATTGGCCAAGTTGACCCTTTTTGCAAAATTGCCAAAAGTCAAATATGTCCCAAATTGCAATTTTTGTAAAATGGACCCAACTTTTTATGCTTGCATTGAGTTTGTAATGTGACCCACGACCAATGAGCCCTTCCACTTATCATTATTTTATTTATTTATTTATTTTGATTTTATTTCAATTAAATCAAATAAAATCAATATAAAATAGTAATAATATCAAAAGCTAATTAAATCTTGAGATTTTGTGCATGATTAGGTCCAATACACAGCTGGAAACAAGATCAAATCGTGCAAGGTTCAAAATGGATAGAAAAAGATTGAATTTGCTTAATTTGGAAATATTTACACAAGGATCAAATCATGAATCAATAATCATAATTGGAAAAGATTTGATACAAAGTTGCAACCCTAATACATTCTTGGATACATAAGGAACAATTGCAGACCAAAAAGAAGGAGGTTGGAGGCGTGCAAAGGCGAGAGCGACTTTCAAATATTTCAAAGAAAGTTGCAAACTGATTTCCAGGTTTGAGAGCATCTCAAGCAATTCTAATCATTCCAATCAACTGCTGGACTCTCCAGGATCAAGATTCAATCGCTAGCAAGCTTCTTCATGCCTTGGAACACGCTGTAAGATTCATACGGTTTCCATATTTTCTTGAATTCGAAAACTTTAATTCTGGCATATTTAGCATGATTAATTGATATATTCACAATCCTTGAGTTGTTTGCAAGCTAATGGTTATGATTAATTTCGTTTTTGTTAACTGTATAGCAAGTTGCCATGGCTAGGGTTCATGCTTTATTTTTTAGGGGTTTTGCATACAGGAACAATTGGCCATTAATAATGGTACCATGATGCTCGTGAGGTTGCAACGAGTTGATTGGTACCATTGGTTGTCATTTATCATGCCTGAATGAGATTTTGGAGTGGACAAAGATTGTACCTACGCCCAGTGTCCGTAGGTAAAAGTATGTGATCTAAAATGACAGAAGCCATGAGGAAGATGATGGCGTGGCAGGTGGTGAATGGCCAGTTTTGAATTTCGTGCATTTTTGAGTTTAGCCATTTGTTTTAGCTTATTATATTTTTTGTTAATTATTGTTACAACTAAGCAAACCAGCGCAGGTGGTAAAGCCATTGGTCCTTGATGCACACGTCCTGGGTTCGATCCCAGGCGTGTGCATTTTATTTTCTCAAAATTTCCAGGATGATTTAGTGTACCACATGGAAAAGGACTCATCATGTACTCTCCAAATCTGGTCATCCAAACCACTAGCAAGCCAGATCCAAGGCTTCTCCAACGAGGATCCACCATGTGCATAGGTCAAGCGTACACACAGGATTTGGAAAAAGTCAATGGAGGCCTAAGCTTGTTGGGCTTGAAATTGCAAACAGCACCCCCCCCCCCCTTTGCTAGCACAACACCAGGCCCATTCTTTCTCTTTTCTATTTTTTTTCTTTTATTTAATTTAATTAGTTTAATTATTTTCTAACCAAAATTAATTTCTTTTTTCACAAAAATCATAAAATCAAATTTCAAATATTTAGAATTAGGTTTTTTATTTTATCAAATTTAAATTTAATATTAGTTTAATTTAATTTAGGTTAATTCTAACTTTTTTTTATATATTTAAAATCAATTAGAAAAATTAGGGTTAGCTTGATTTAATTTTTATTTCTTTTCTCAAAACAAAAAAAATACAAGAATAGGTTAATTTAATTATTTTTCTTAATTTAAATTAATTAGTAATTAGGTTTTTATTTATTCAATTAAACCTTATTTTCTTAAAAATAACACAAAAACACAAAAAATGATGTTTCTTTTAATTAGGCTTAGTCGGGATCAAAACCCTAATTCTCTCGTTCTCGATTCATCGCGCGCGTTTTATTATTTTTGCAATATTAATGTAACTGCTCATGGTATGTAATAGTTTAATTAGGTTTTTCTTTATTTATCGTTTTTACGAGTTTTTTGGCTATGTAATTAATCCCTACCCCGAAGCCTTGTAATAGCGTAGGTTTTTTATTTCTCGCATTTTAATTCTCGCAAATATTAACTGTTAGATGTATGTTAATAGGATTGTATGACAAGATTGCATGATAATTTAAAATGGATAGAAAACCCTAATATGCAAAGATAATAACTTGAAATCAAATCACTCGCACATGCGCACTCTTAGGGTATACTCTCACTTCGGTTGCCTTCGGTAAACAATCATTAAGTATAGGGTGTCTTAGTGGTTGCCCTCCTGTCTAAACAAAGATCAAATGTCCCATTCGGAAATGTCGCCTCGGAAAGGTCGCCTCGAAAATGTTGCCTCGAATATGATCTTAAGACTCTAGGGTTATTACTAAGACATCCTAACATTGCTTTAGTGATCGTACGTCCCTTACGAATTGACCCTTACAACTCTAATGACGGTGTTACCTATTTCTCAATAGTGGGATAATGTTGTCTAAAGGAAACAAGAATAGAAACAATCCTTTTTCGAGTAGGTAGATGCTAGTAGGTACTTGCTCAAAATCAAACTTTTTCACACCAAACACTTTTTTCAAACAAAGTTTTCAAAAACAACTTCGTAACACTCTTGAGGACAGAAACAAGGGTTAAAACAAAGTAAAACAAAACTTTTCAAAACAAGCACACACAAGCAATTTTAAAAGATGAGCTAGTACCTAAGAGCCCGTAGATAACTATGGATAAAAAGGGTGCTAAAACCTTCCCTTTCTATAATCTACCCCCCGTACTCAGAAAATCTCGAAAAAGGAATTTTTCTGTGCTTTTTTCCTTTCCGATTGGATAAAATAAAAGTCGGTGGCGACTCTTGCTTACCGTGACATTTTGCGAATATAAAACGCAAAACGCAAACCAACATTTTCAAAACAGTCGGTTCTGCCACCGTATCACAATACTGGCGACTCTGCTGGGGATTGTTTAAGTGGGGTATACCTTAGGATTTAGTTCATCATAAATTGCTTCTCTTGTTTGTTTTGGTTGCTTTACTTTAAAGGTTTTATTTGGGAGTTACTATAGATCCAAACTCGGATATGGGGACACCTTTTAGGTAAGTAGCAATAAACTGTGAGGGAACTGTACGACGTAGACCGATACGGTTGAAGCAGTAGCTACATTGATGTGGCACATTGGTTGGTACCGATATCACTTGTGGAGAAACGAGGAGAATATGGGGCCACTATGTGTGTCGTTAAGCATCAACTGACCTTAGAACCTTTAATCGACCAACTAGGCCATTAGAAAGTAGTGAGATAGTCGGCCTTGGTGTAAAGCTGAGAACTGGTTGATACTCGATGCTACACTCATTGAGACCATACTCTCGAGATAGTTCCGGCTGCAAGAAAAGATTGCGTGAGCTGAAACCATGACCGATGGAGGATGGTCAGTGATATTGAGAACCTCTAGAACCCGGTTACTTTTGCTAGGACAGTTTGAAACCAACTGAACTTCAAGAGGGTAATACCTTTGACCCCATGCAAGCCTTAAACTTAAGGGCTTTTATGTGACTTGTTTGCCTTTGCCATGCCTGTTATCTGCTATACCTGTTGTTTTTATCATGACATCGTGCATCATAACATGGCATTCATACTTCATTATACTAACCATTTCAAAGATCGAGGGGATTTATCTTTATTCTGTTTTGCAGATTATGGCTTTCATGCGCAGAAACACCATCCGAGTTAACTTTGTGCAAATACATGCTCAACTTAAAGAGTTAGCCTCAATAGTTTCTAAGACTTCTATGTTCATTAAGAGGAATGGTCAGCTTCTTAGCCTGGTTACCTCAAAGTTTGATGAGCAGATGATGAGTGTGCTTTTCCAGTTCTTCGATCCTGTGCATCATTGCTTCACCTTTCCAGATTACCAGCTGGTTGCCACTTTGGAAGAGTTCTCTCACTTATTGGGCATATCCATCCTTGAGCATATGCCCTTCACAGGTATGGAAGAGACTCCTAGACCAGAAGACATTGCCTCAGCTCTGCATCTGAAACGGGCTGATGTAGTATCCAATTGGGAAACACAAAGCGGGGTCGAAGGTTTCTTATATAAGTTTCTGATAGATCAGGCTCAGCTATTCTGGGATAATTTGGATTTTCAGGCTTTCGAAGATATCTTGGATCTCCTTATCTATGGTTTGGTCCTCTTCCTGAATCCAGATTCCTTTATAGATGTGAATGCGGTTAAGATCTTCCTTTCTCGCAACTCTACTAGGTGATATCTTGCATGCCCTCTACACTCGTACTGTGCGAAGAAGAGGGACTCTTATATGTTGCATGCCATTGCTGTCGAGGTGGTTTATTTTGCACCTTCCTAAGTCTGTGCTGAAGAACGAAGAAGGTTTGGGTTGGTCCTATAGAATAATGTCACTTGCCCATACATATATTCTTTGGAGTTCTTGGGCTATAGAAGACACTGCCGTTATTGATCATTGTGGGGGATACCCTAATTTCCCGTTGCTTGGAATTAGAGGGGGAATAACCTACAATCCTTGTCTAGCTTTGCGATAATTTGGTCGTGCTCGGAGGGATGGTCCCCATGAGTTACTTCTTGAGGATATTGCATTTGACTACAAGGAGGATGTTCAGGAGCACCACCGGAGGTTTATACGAGCATGGGGCATGGTGAACAGATCTGACCCCCAAGAGCTAGGACTAAGGACTTCCCTTCCTATGCAGCCTTACCTCCAATGGGTCCGAGCTCATGCCCAGAAGCTTGGGATGCCTTATGAAGCAGTACTGCCAGTAATTGTGGAACCTACTAATAAAGAAGGCAATCCTTACACAGTTCTTTATCCTTATATGCCCACTGATCCTGGGGCATTGCAGAGGTCTTGGATTCAGCTGAAAGAGGAAAGGGATACTTATCGGGAAAAGTACCATGAGCAAGAAAGGAATATTTTGAAGCTCGCCAGGCAGCTCGAGGAAGAAATAGTGATCAATGACTACGTCAGCACAAAGAGGAAGCGTCCATGTGACTTTTGATTCTGCTTTTTTTTTAGTTTTAAATCTTGTTTTATTTACTTCTTTTGTAACGCCTTAAAGGCATTGTTGAACCTTTTTATAGATTAATCTAATAAAGTTTGCTTATTTTTGGTTTACAAATTTAAATTTCCTAAAGTCTTTGAAATCATTACATACGCATCCCATTATCATGCACATCATTACAGGTACCATTACAGGTTTCTCATCTTCTTCGCTATTTATTTCAGCAGAAATGTCTTCTAATCAAGCCATCAAAGATCTTCAGGCACAAAACGCCCAATTCCAACAAATGTTCTTAAGCTTGGCTAAAGGGAAAGAGGATCTGAAGACTCTGATTCTGAAAGAGAAGAAGAAGAAGAAGAAGAAGAAGAAGAAGGTCGTTCTTCTGAATATGGGCAAAAGGTTTGGGGATAGGTTGAAACAGCAAGCTGATCTGACCTCTTCATCCAAGGAAGGGGAGAACCAAGAAGAAGAAAAGGGCCTCAGTCCTGCAATCTCTGATGATGATACAGATTATGATGAGGAGCAATATCCTCTTGCCGGGGATAGGTACAAGCAATTAGAAGACCGTCTGAGTGCAATGGAGATTCAGAAGATCCATGGTTTGGATTTTGGAGAGCTGGGATTGGTATCAGGGTGGTGATCCCTCATAAGTTCAAAGCTCCGGTTTTTGCCAAGTACGATGGAGTATCCTGTCCAAAACTCCATCTCCGCTCGTATGTCCAGAAAATCCAACCCCACACTAATGATAGAAATTTGTGGGTGCATTTCTTTCAAGATAGCCTATCAGGGACTCAACTGAATGGTTTTATCAGTTGGAAGGAGCCAATGTCCGAAACTGGGAAGACCTTGCTGCTGCTTTTTACAGGAAGTATCAGTATAACACCGACCTTGCTCCCACTCTTACTCAGCTCCAGGGTATGTCTATGGGTGCAAGTGAAGGTTTTAAGGACTATGCTCAAAAGTGGAGAGACTTGGCTGGAAGAGTCCAACCCTCCTTTGTCTGACAGAGAGTTGGTTGACATGTTTCTAGGGACGCTATCTGGTCCATTTTTCAATCATCTGATCGACAGTTCGTCATCTGGGTTTACTGAGTTGATCTTGACTGGAGAGAGAGTAGAAGCTGGTATCTGAAGTGGTAATATACAGAAGGATACTTCATCAAGTGCAGTAAAGAAGCCTTTCACCGGTAAGAAAGAAGCTAGTGCAGTCTACGGCTCGAGGGGCCAAAGCAGACATGAACACTGTCAAGCAGTAAATGCAGTAGTAATATCAAGACCCACAGTTGCTCCACAATGCAACAATCAACAAAGGGTGGAAAGACCACAGAGGCAGCAGTACACTCGGCTCAATATGACCCTATCTCAAATTCTACCACAATTATTAAAAACTAATCTGGTAACTCTGAGGGAGGCCCTGAAGAACCCCAACACCACTTCTCCTCATTATAACTCGAATGCCCGCTGCGCCTATCACTCTGAGAGTCCAGGTCATGATACAAACAACTGTTGGGCCTTGAAAAACAAGGTGCAAGACTTGATGGAAGCCAAAGAGATTGAGTTTGACGCTCCGGAGAAGCCCAACGTCATAACTGCTCCCATGCCCAAGCATGGCCATGGAGTAAATGATGTGGACGATGATTTATTTGTGACCTCTGTGGAAGAAATTTCTACTCCTTTGATGACGGTTAAGAAGAATTTATTGTTGGCCGGTTTATTTCTGGGCTGTGGTGAAGGTTGCCATGCGTGCTCAATTCTGCCTGCTAGTTGCCACTTATTGAAATCAGGTGTTCAGCGCCTGATGGATAATAAAGAGATCATGTTCGAAAAGACTATGATTCCATTAGTTCCAATTGAAGATGTTGCCATCATAACCATTTCTTCCAATCCTTCCAAGGTTTCCTCGAGAAAGCCTGTTAGGATTACATTCGTCCCAAGAATTGCTCCGCTAATAATTACTGTCCCTGGTCATATCCCGTACACTTCGGATAAGGATGTCCCTTAGCACTATGGCGCCGATGTGTATTACCATGGAGTTAAACAAGACCTAAAAATTGAGGAAGCTGATGCCAGCAATATTTTCGGGGCTAGCAAGGTCACCCGACGTGGAAGACTCTTTTCTCCCGAGATTTCCCCTCCGACTGTCCATAAACCTGTTTTCATTCCATCTGCTAGTACATCAGCTGCTATCCCAGTTCCTATTCCAGCTATCACCCCTGTCGCCGAGCCATCTGGGACTCGGGGCAAAGAAATCACAGGTGAGCCTGCCCGGACGGAGGCACCTAAGAAGATCATTGTAGAAACCTCGAAACAAGAGATAGAGGAAATACTGAAGATTATCAAGATGAGCGACTACAACGTAGTCGAGCAGCTGGGGCACGTCAAAAATCTCCATGGTGTCCTTGTTATTGTGTTCAGAAGCCCACACAAAGGCTCTAATCGCATTCCTCAAAACTGCGCATGTGCCTCAGGAAACTTCAGCTGATCAATTCAAAGATTGCGTGGCTAGCTTGACTACCGACAATAGGTTTTGTTTCTCAGATGCAAATCTGACTACCAAAGGAAGGAATCATAATGATGCTCTGCACGTCTCAATCGAGTGCAGGGGCACTACTATGGCCCATGTGCTGGTGGATACCGGGTCCTCATTGAACGTTTTGCCAAAGAAAGCATTAGACCGTCTGGGCTGTGAAGTTTTGATTCTAAAGCCGAGCAATATTGTGGTCAGGGCTTTCGACGGGTCAAAAGGGATGGTGCACAGGAAGGTGGACATCCCTGTTAAAGTTGGATCTCAGACTTTTGTATCCACCTTTTATGTGATGGATATCAGACCATCATATTCTTGCTTGCTGGGTCTCCCTTGGATTCATAAGGCTGGGGCAGTAACTTCCACGCTCCATCAAATGTTGAAATACCCGGTAAAGGGGAATATTGTCACACTACGAGGTGAAGAGGAGTACATGGTGAGTCATCTCAAATCCTTTCTCTATGTGGAGATGGACGGGGAGTTCATCAAAACCCCTTGTCAGAACTTTGAAGAGGTCCCCCAGACTTTAGCGTCAACTGAAGTTGCTACCGACAAACCTCCAATGAAGATGGCTTCTCTCAAGGATGCCAGGGATGTAATTGAAGAAGGTGGGTGTACCAATTGGGGTCAGCTCCCTGATTTTACTCACAAAACTGACAAATTTGGTTTGGGCTTTACTACAGGGGATCAAAGGGCTGTTAGGCGCACACGGATTGGTAGACCTCCTCTGCGTATCAGCAATCAAGGAGTTAATGCAATCGGAGATGGTGAAGAAGATTCATATATCGACAGCTGGATCTACCCAACAACCAATGGCAGACTAAGAAACTGGACGGCGAAGGACTTCATACCTGTTTCTTTTATTCCACAGTAATTGACTTTTGTTTTAAGAGTTGTAATAGACAGTTTGAAACTTTACGGCCCGGTGACTTGCCCGAGGCACCTTGGCTTTGTTTCTGAGGGCTTATTATTTGTCATTTTCATATATCATTAATAAAGCATTGGACGTTTCTTGCATTACAAATTTTGTGCTCCTTGTTTTTCTTTTTCTGTCTCTCGCTTTATCAAAGCAGTTATTCTCTTACACACACTCACGTATCATAATGCAGCTCCATATCCACTCTGGATCCCATTGATAACGACTCTGCTACTGCCAGTTATGACTTCGAAAATCTGATCAATCAAGTCGAGGACGAAGGTGAGGATGATTGTGAGGTGCCTGGAGAGCTTGCTAGACTATTACTACATGAAGAAAGGGCCATACAGCCTCATGAAGAGCCAGTTGAATCAGTGAATTTGGGTACCGAGGATCAAATGTCCCGTTCGGAAATGTCACCTCGGAAAGGTCGTCTCGGAAATGTTGCCTTGGATATGATCTTAAAACTCTAGGGTTATTACTAAGATATCCTAACATTGCTTTAGTGATCGTACGTCCCTTACGAATTGACCCTTATGATAACGAGAAATCATATCATACAATTACTACGCTTTTTACCGATTTTATAATACATTAAGTCATCTAACTCCCGATTATTCCGAGTTTATTTGTCTTTTCACAGGTATAACATTTGTCAGCTCAAACCAATGAAAAAGGACTACATGAAGGAGGCTAGACAATAAACAAAGAGAAAAAGAACTAAATCTGCAAAGTTTGGAGATTTTGGAGCAGTGACGACCGTCACACCCTCGTGACAGGCGTAACGACCCTCAACTTGAAATGACGCTCGTCACACATCACTGACGAGCGTAATGCGCTATTTAAGCGCATTACGACTGTCACCCACCTGTGACGACCGTTACGCGTGTAAAGATGAACGTTGTGAATTGGTGGAGACGTGGGCAACGTAAGGGAAAACTTGTTCTCCTATTTTCCCTCCACTCAATAACCATGCTCCCTATATTTCCTCCACTCAAGCCTTTTCTCAAGATACTTTCAACTGCTATTTTCTCTCCTATATATATGTGTGATAGTGCAAGGCTGCAAGGGTCGAAGGAATTCTCCCAGAACAAAATTACTACTTTTGCAATTATTTTTATTTCCTTATTCTTGAGAATTTTCTACGTACTGTAATTTCTACTTCCAGTATTATTTCAAGCTTTAGTTTTAGGTGTTAATTCTTCATTCAAGAATTAACACAATTTATTTACTTCAATCAAGCTGCAAGGAATATTGTAACATTTCAAGATTACCATAGCAACGCTATTTCCAGGTTTTTATTGCAATTAATATTTATTCATTCTTGTATTATGCCAATTATTTTTATGGATTATATTTTGGATTGCATTGTTATTAAATATATTATGTCCGGCTAAATTATTCGTACCGGTATGTGACTCTTAAGAACCAGAGAATTCAGTGATACCTTGGCCAAAAATATTTATAAAACAATTTCTGGTTTCCAATTTCCATGTTTAATTTAACTACCCTTGTCACGAGAGTGAGAGGATAATTAACACGTTTTTGCCACGAGAGTGGGAAATTAATTAAGGAAAGAACCTGCATGCGAGAGCTGGGGTTCAACCCAGATAGTGGTAACGAAACATTAATTTTTAAATACACGAGAGTGTTTTAATAAATTAATTAAACTCAAATTTTTTTCAAAAAGTGTTATTAAATTTAAAGTGCATCCACTAGGTTTAGTAGCATGACTTATTTCATGAACACGAGAGTGTATGTCTCAGGTTTTTAAACAATTAGTTTTTACCGAAATACTTTATAGGCCAAGCGATTCACCGAATTCCCGAAGTCCGACTATCACATACCGGTATAGCTATTACTATTATTTTTAATTAAACTATTTCCCCCCTAAAATCAAATATTCATCGCTTAGTTAAACAAACTGTAACATTAGATCGTATGCGATTGATCCTCAGTCTCTGTGGGTTCGATAATCATTTAAAACTAGAACGACTAAACTGTATACTTGCAGTTAGTATCCCGATAGACTCATAAAGTCCCGATCAAGTTTTTGGCGCTGTTGCCGGGGACTGATTAGTCAATTAATTACGATTCTTCTGTTGTGCGTTTAGACTAGGCAACAGGAAAACCCTTTTTCGATTTGTATGCCAAGGACTCGCTCACAAGGCAAACCACTTGACAAATCGACGGACGAACCTGAACGCATTCTTTCCGTAAGACGTGCAGTCAGGGATTACTGTTTAAATCATGTTATTCCTTTACCCAAACCTGAAATCAAGATTGATTCTGAAACAGATTCTAATTCTTCCTCTGAGACCAAAACTAATCCAGAATTAGACATGGCCGAAGAAAAAAGGACCCGTCCACTGAAAGAGTACGCAGCTCCATCACAACAAGAACCCCACAACAGCATTGCTGCTCCAGCAATAAACCGAAACGATTTTGAGTTGAAACCGTCATTGATATCAGCTATCCAACAACGCCAATTCTCTGGATATCCTTCCGAGGATCCAAATGAACATCTTACAAAATTCGTTCAATTTGTCGACACAGTTATAGCAAATGGTGTTAGTAAAGATGCAATAAGATTACGTCTTTTCCCTTTCTCGCTAAGAGATAGAGCTTGTGCTTGGTTGCAATCCTTGCCATCAAATTCCGTCACTATGTGGGAAGGACTGAAGATTGTATTTTTAGCACGATACTTTCCCCCGAGCAAGACTGCTGCACTAAGAGCCCAAATCAACGGATTTAGGCAGAAGGATACTGAATCGCTATTCGATGCATGGGAACGCTACAAAGATATGATGTGAATGTGCCCACATCACGGTTTAGAACAATGGCTGATCATCCACACGTTTTATAATGGACTCTTGTACAACACAAGACTCTCTATAGATGCCGCCGCAGGTGGTACACTGATGGACAAGCCTTATGACAAAGCTAACCAACTCATTGAAAACATGGCTCAAAACCACTATCAGTGGCGAGGAGAAAGAACATCTGTGGAGAAAAGTCAAACCAAAGGCTGGATGTACGAGATTAGTAGCCTAGATAAAGTTAATGCTAAGGTATATACTCTTACCCAAAAGATAGAAAGCCTGACCTTACCTCCTGCAGCTATCGTGGCTGCAATAACCCCAAACTGCGAGGTTTGTGGAATCCCTGGTCATGTTGGAACCGAATGTCAAATCTTAGCAGGAATATCAGTCGATCAGGTAAATTACGCTCAAGGTAATCCTTATGCTAATACCTATAATCCTGGTTGGAAGAACCATCCTAACTTCTCGTACAAGAGCAATAACGCTTTATATGCACCTGGCCAAGCACCTGCTGTACCTCCAGGTTATCAAAAACCCGATGTTAATGTTCCTAACATTCCTAAGAAATCTAACCTTGAAATCCTAATGGAAAATTTTATCGCTAATCAAGCCCAACAAAACAAAGAATTCCTCAATCAAAACGTTCACACCAGTGAACAGTTGAAGCTATTAGAAAATAAGGTAGATGCCCTAGCAACTCACAATAAAATGTTAGAAACCCAAATCTCCCAAGTAGCACAACACCAAGCTAGTTCTGTCGCACCTGCTGGTACATTTCCTGGACAGCCACAACCCAATCCTAAAGGACATGCAAATGCTATCACATTAAGAAGTGGGACAGCCCTTGATGGACCGGTAAATCCTAGACTCCAAAACCCGACCATGTATCAAAAACCTGAAAAAGAAGTAGAGAAGTCGAAAGATCAATCTGAGAATGTAGTGGAAGACGCGAATGAGAACAGAGAGGCTTCAGAAAAACCTTACATGCCTCCACCACCATATAAACCACCAATTCCATACCCCCAAAGACTTGCAAAATCCAAGAACGAGGGACAATTCAAGAAATTTGTAGAACTTCTGAAACAATTAAATGTTACTATTCCGTTTACAGAAGCTATAACCCAAATGCCGTCATATGCTAAATTCCTAAAAGAAATATTGTCTAATAAGAAAAAAATCATTGAAAACGAAACCGTTATGCTAACTGCCGAATGTAGCGCCATAATTCAAAATAACATGCCTCCAAAGCTAAAAGATCCTGGTAGTTTCTCCATACCATGTGTGATTGGAAAATCTGTCATAGACAAAGCCCTATGCGATTTAGGAGCCAGTGTTAGTCTAATGCCCTTATCTATTTGCGAGAAGCTCAAACTAGGTGACATGAGACCTACCAAGATGTCCCTACAACTAGCCGATAGATCAGTCAAATTCCCTGTTGGTATGCTAGAAACCATTCTTGTCCGAATAGGACAATTTTACATATTGACTGACTTTATAATAATGGACATCAAGGAAGATTCAAACATTCCCATCATACTAGGAAGACCATTTTTAGCTACCTCAGGAGCCATCATTAACGTCAAGAAAGGAAAGCTTACCTTCGAGGTAGGAGAAGAAAAAGTAGAATTCATTCTTTCCCAATTCTTTAAAGCCCCTGCTATAGATAACTCATGCTGTCTCCTAGATATTATTGATGAATGTGTCAAAGAACTAGAAAGCCAAGAAGACACCTATTCTGAAATGCTGAAAATTCCAACACCAACTATCTTCAAGGACGATGACTGGAAACAAGAACATTTAGATGTCAACCTAAGCGAATGTTTCGCCTTAACACCCGATCCTGCCCCAACTGATAAGAAAACTGGTATAGAACTAAAACATTACCTGAAGATCTTAGGTATGAATTTTTAGATAAAGAACTCGAACGGCCAGTTATAGTCAATGCCAATTTAGGGAAGACCGAAACCGAAAAACTTCTTAGTGTGTTAAGGAAGTATCCAACCGCATTAGGCTATAATATATCAGATCTAAAAGGAATAAGCCCTTCTCTCTGTATGCACCGCATTATGCTGGAGGAGGACTGTAAGACTTCTAGAGAACATCAAAGACGAATAAATCTTATCTTAAGTGAAGTCGTTAAGAAAGAAGTGCAGAAACTACTAGAGGCAGGCATCATATACCCAATATCAGATAGTAACTAGGTCAGTCCAGTTCACGTAGTGCCTAAGAAAGGAGGTGTTACAGTCATAACAAACACAAAAGGCGAATCGGTAGCACAACGTACCCAAACAGGATGGAGAATGTGTATCGATTATAGAAAACTAAACAAAGCTACACGCAAGGACCATTTCCCATTACCATTCATTGATCAAATGCTCGAGCGCTTAGCCAAACGTTCCCATTTATGTTATCTTGACGGATACTCAGGATTCTTCCAAATTCCCATTCATCCTGATGATCAAGAGAAAACCACGTTCACATGTCCCTATGGTACCTTTGCATACCGGAGAATGCCATTTGGACTATGTAACGCACCTGCAACTTTCCAACGATGCATGATGGCGATTTTCGCAGACTTTTTAGACGGAATTATGGAAGTATTCATGGATGATTTCTATGTCTATGGAGAAAGTTTTGACGAATGTTTATCAAATCTTGAATTAGTACTGAAACGCTGTGTCAATGTCAACCTAGTGCTAAATTGGGAAAAATGTCACTTCATGGTAAGACAAGGGATTGTGTTGGGTCACATTGTATCAAACAGAGGGATTGAAGTCGACAAAGCAAAAATCAAAATTATCAAAAACCTTCAACCACCCAAAACAGTTAGAGAAATAAGAAGTTTTCTAGGACACGCTGGTTTTTACCGCCGTTTTATAAAAGATTTCTCTAAAATCACCAAGCCACTAACTGAGTTATTAATGAAAGAAGCTGAGTTTATTTTCGACGATAAATGCTTAAACGCATTTAAGACACTCAAGGAAGCCTTAATCTCAACACCTATTATGCAACCTCCTGATTGGAACCTACCATTTGAAATAATGTGCGATGCGAGCGATTATGTTGTAGGCGCAGTCCTAGGACAACGGAAAGTAAAAAGCTTCACGCTATCTACTACGCAAGCAGAACACTCGATCCCGCACAAATGAATTACGCCACTACGAAGAAGGAACTCTTAGCTGTGGTATTCGCATTGGATAAATTTTGTTCCTACTTAGTAGGCGCCAAAATCATTATTTACACGGATCATGCCGCGATCTGATACTTACTAAGTAAGAAAGACGCCAAACCGCGACTACTCCGATGGATCCTACTCCTACAAGAGTTTGACTTGGAAATAAAAGACAAAAGAGGAACTGAAAACGTGGTAGCTGACCATTTATCAAGATTAGATGGAATCCAAACCGAGAGTGTTCCCATAAATGAAGATTTCCCTTATGAACGCCTTATTGCTAAGCTAGAGATAACTCCTACCGACAGTTTAGATCAACACAATGAACCTTTAACAACTTCGGTAGTAAAAGCCATTTGTACCAACACCACATTACCATGGTATGCTGATTTCGTCAACTATTTAGCTGTCGGTGTTTTACCACCTGACTTAACGTACCAACAGCGGAAGAAATTCTTCCATGATCTTAAACACAACTTTTTGGATGAACCATTACTCTTTAAAAGAGGCGCCGATGGTATCTACCGTCGCTGCATTCCTAATGATGAAATAGACGACGTCATTTCCCATTGCCATTCCGCCCCTTATGGTGGACACGCTAGTACGTCGAAAACTTGTGCAAAAATACTTCAAGCTGGATTCTTTTGGCCTACCTTATGGAAAGACGTCCACGTAGCAATTATGAACTGCGATAGATGTCAACGCACAGGAAATATATCTAGACGCGACGAAATGCTGCAAAAAGGAATCCTCGAAGTAGAAATTTTCGATGTATGGGGAATTTATTTCAGGGGACCATCCCACGCATCTTTTGGAAATAAGTATATTTTGGTAGCCGTTGACTACGTATCAAAATGGATTGAAGTTATCGCCGCACCCACAAACGATACACGCATGGTACTAAAACTATTCAAGCATGTTATCTTCCCACGATTCGGTGTACCAAGACTAGTAATCAGTGATGGTGGTTCCCATTTTATCTCTAGAATTTTCAAAAAGTTACTTTCAAAATATGGCGTTAAACATCGCATAGCCACACCATACCTTCCTCAAACGAGCGGACAAGTGGAAGTGTCAAATAGGGAAATAAAACAAATCCTTGAGAAAACCGTAGCCACATCCAGAAAAGACTGGTCCTCCAAGCTAAATGATGCTCTTTGGGCATATCTGACAGCTTTTAAAACCCCTATCGGAACAATGCTGTTTAAATTAGTTTATGGAAAATCTTGTCATTTGCCAGTAGAATTAGAACATAAATCTTATTGGGCCATTAAAACCCTTAACTTAAATTACAAGATTGCTGGCGAGAAACGAGTATTAGATATCCATGAATTAGAAGAATTGCGTTTAGACGCTTATGAAAATGCTAGAATCTATAAGGAAAGAACAAAAAAATGGCACGATACGCGTATCTCACGGAAAGAATTTAAGGAAGGATACAACGTACTCCTATTCAACTCTAGACTGAAACTTTTCCCGGGAAAATTACGTTCCAGATGGTCAGGACCATTCGAAATTAACAAAGTTTTCCCAAGTGGTACGATAGAAATTAAAGGAAATTCTATCGAACCATTCATAGTCAATGGCCAGCGCCTAAAGCACTACTTTAACGTCAGAAATATCAACTATTCGGCTTATCTTCAGTTAAGTGAGCCACCTACCCCGATACCTAACTGAATAGGTATTATCTGTCGAGTCGTCGACATAAAATAAAGGCGCTTCGTGGGAGGAAACCCATGTTTTATTTTAATTATTTTTACTGTTTTAACATGTTTTTATTTTTCTTTTCTTTTTCTTAATCTTTAAAATTTTCATGATTGCATTTCTTACTCCTTTCTGTTTTCTTCTATTTTTATTTTCCCTTTAAACTTTCTTTTTCTTTTTGCTTTAACTTCGACAATTTTTTAATCTGAAAATACTAACTTAATTTTCTCAAACATTTATTAAATATTTTCAGGGGGTAATTCTTTTGCTTTCATATTTAGCTCTATGGCACATGTAAACTTCATGAATGTCACTTTGAGAAGCAGACACCAAAGAAGACGCTTTGAGGATCTGGCTGAGCGGGAAATGTGCCCTACAATCTACGCTGATGACCATGCTATGACCGCTCTTGGCATTCGTGAGAGTGTCATGTATTTGCTACATCAGATTAGCTGGGACACTACTCCTATCCAAAGACGTTACTGTACTTACAAGAAGCTGACCCTTGAGTTCCTGAGCACCCAGAGCTTCATTCCAAATCACGGGATGGGATTCAACCGTGGGTTGATCACTTTCAAGATGTTTGACATGGACTACACATATAACCTCAGGGAGTTTAGCCACCTGCTAGGATTCCCTTTTGGACCTGATGTTATCACTATGACCCAGGAGGACCTCTTGCTTGATTCTGATCTTGATTTTTTCTGGGGAAGCATCGTTGGCAATAACCATCCAAAGCCGTCTGATCTTTATTCTGAGTGCATCCATAACCCGACTATCAAGTACTTTCACAAGATCATCACCCACACCCTCTTTGGTAAACAGCAAAATGTTACATTCGTGTCCCGCGATGAGCTCTTCATTATGTACTGTGCATCCCAGAGTCGTCCGGTAAACGGTGCCGCTTATATGCTAGCTAACATGGAGCGTATTATCCAGACTCCAAATGCACCAATCTTGTTGGGTGGTTTAGTCACCATGATATCAAATGCAATTGGACTCCGTAGGCCTATGCTTGGATCAGCCCCGCATTATGGAATAAAGTCAATGAACATTGAATTATGCTTCAACACTAGCTTTATCGGGAACCTTGGGCCAGATCAATTTAAGCTGTTAATTAATAATGAGATTGTCCACCAGTTTAAGCTCCCGAACCCTATCACTAGTGTGCATAATAGAGCAAACTGGCTTTTTGACCTCCACCATCCTTCTACACCGCCTTCGTCTCCTTCTACTGTTGACATTTACGAAGTACCCAACACCTCTCGCGATGATGAAGACCCTGCCACACCACCGGGATACCATCAGTTCCCTGATCCATGGGAACAACAGGAAGCTTCTACTGAGACCGCCACCCAGGCTCCAGAGATTCCACCACTGCCTTCACCTACTGTTACCCTGCACTCTTTGCATGAAGAAATTACTGAAATGCGGGGCGAGCTTACATCTCTCCGGGTGGACTTCATCGCTTTCATGGATTTGATGACCGACCAGCTGGATTTCATGCACCAGCATATGTTCCCGACTCCCCGTGGCTAGAGTTGCCATTGTTATCTTATTCTTTTTTCTCGCATTTGTACATACAGTGGGGACACTGTTTAATTTTAGTGTGGGAGGGATTCTAGTTATTTTAGCATCTTATTCTAGTTATTTTAAAAATTTTTCATTTTTATTTTTAGTTATTCTGAAACAATTTTTATGGATTAATTCAATTATTTATCAAGTATCAAGTTTATTTTATTTCTCATTAATTTTTTATTTTCAGTATATTTTATTTTTTAATTTACTGTTTATATTTCCCGCAAATATTATTATTATGTGCTGGTAAATAATATTACTTTAATATTCAAAACTTTAATTAATTAGAATTTTTCAAACTTAAAATATTAAGAAAATAATAAAAAAAAATATATAAAAATATATAAACATCTCCAACGGTCTTGTAACGGTCTTCTCATTAATGACATTGAACGTGTGACGACCGTCACAGCCTCGTGACGGGCGTAACACGCATTTTTTCCGTGTGACGACCGTCACACCCTCATGACGACCGTCACGCATACAATATATCAGAACGGCTATTACATAACCGTTCCAACCATTCTCTTCTTAACCTCCCTTCCTCCATTGTTACAAAATCACACGAAAACTACCCACTCCACTCCATTTTTTTCAAACTTCCAAATTTCCAACACTAAAATACTATCCACCCACTACCCCCAATTTCATATTCCAAAACCTTTTTCAAGCAAATCCTACGAACACCATGGCCAACAACCAACAAGCTCCTGCTCTCACTTTCAGATCCGGCGAACAAGGAGAAAACCAACGGGTAAAATTTCAGAAGTTTCAACGCCGAGGTCTCCAACCTACACGGTACGTTGATATTGATTGCTTGAGGAGTTTGGGACTACTTGACATTGTCCGCCAATTATTGCAAAGTGTGGATTTATGGAACTTGTGCCGCGGACCAAGACCGATTTATGAAACTCTTACTCTTGAGTTTTTGAGTTCCTTTGTTTACATCACTCTTCCAGGTGCCACGAACCAACTGTCAGGCCTGGCCAAATTTCGCATGTTTGGCATTGAGCACGAGTTTCCTCAATCCGACATCGCGCAACTTTTAGGATTCTGTTCGGACGAAGGTGTTCATCTCCGCATGCCGGATAATTTTGGTGAGGAAGCCTTCAACTTATGGCACAGTTTGACGAATATCCATGTCGGATCCTACGACCACCTAAATGCCACCCACATTCATAATTCGGCCATCCGCTATTTCCACCGCATGCTCAACAACACAATCTTCGCCCGTGACAACAACCACAAGCTCAACTCCAAGGAGCTCTTCTTTATGCATTGCGTGTTCACGGGGCAAAAGATCAACGCCGCCCCGTTCTTGCTCGCTCACATCCACTCTATTTGTGCTAGAGGCGGAAAACCCTTCTATTTTGGAGGGCTGGTCACTTCACTTGCCATAGGCCTGAACTATGGTGATGCTCTCGCGACTATGCCTTATATGGCACCGGCTTTGCTAACTTTGGATCACTGCAAAGCCGCACATCTCATTTATGAGCGGGAGGATGACAGATTCCACCCTGTGATCAGGAACACTATTTATCAGAACATCATTTTGCCTTGCAGGGACCGAATTGATCCACGAAACCGAGCAAACTGGATGTTTGATCCTGCAACTCCCGCGGAGCGCGCACCTGCTCATGAAGACCAACCTGCAGCCCCCGCAGACGAAATGCAAGAAGAGTTGGATAGTGCTCCTCCAGTCCACGACATTCCAGGACCTTCATCTGCACCTCCTCCTATTAATCTTGAAGACATCCTCCGCGCCATCCATATGCAAAACCAAATGAGCGCAGCACTTGAAAGAAGGCAACACGAGCAATTTGAGTCTCTATGCGCTCAAAACGCTCAGATCTTGACTGGGCAACGCAACATGAATGAGAGGTTAGATGAGGCCTTGTCAGAGCTTAACGCCTTAAGGCTGGACGTCAGCACCCTTGGTTTCCAAGATAGTGACACAGAAGCCACTCCTACCAGACGCTCTCGCACCAGGAGTAGAGGACGTGGTCACCAATAGTTTTTCTTTATTTTTTATGTAGTTCATTAATTTTTCTGTTTCTTTTCCTTTCCGTTTTTTTTTGTAATTGTACTTCCCCGCCTATATACCGCGACATTGAGGACAATGTCGGATTTAGTGTGGGAGAGGTACCTTTCCTTCCTTTATAAACTAGTAATTTTTATGATATATCTCGATTTAAATTCTTCACTTTATTCAGCCATACCAAAAAAATTTATCTTCGCATTAGCCCGACATACCTATTTTAACGAAATCCCCAGTTAGGGAAGCCGAAAACGACATAACAAGATTGATACGGTTATGACACCGTAGACTTCCTACTTACGCGATCCGTTTCAATAACCATTATACCGACATCTAGAGTTTTTAGTGCTACAGTAACCCCTAGTAGTTTATACTAGCAGTCAGCACCGTCTTGACACAAACCACATGGAGAATCGATGAATATAAGTGTTTGATGCCTGATCATTAAAATATCCTTCCTATCTCGCTGCTAAAAGAAAAGAAATTTTGTGCACCAAAATATACGGTCACATATAAGAGTTGAGAAAATAAAGAAGGAATCCAGTGTAGGTTGGTTCAGAGGTATCTGGTTCTGAACTCGGTAGGGCGTGTTATGGCTCGATCCCCCACAACCTCCAACTTGGATAAACATATGTAGGGTTGCAACATTCGTGTACCGGACCCCGTGCTAAATAGATCAAAGTCACTAACCGGTTACTCCACTACGTGCGTGCTAAGACAAAGGGCTTAATGTGATTGCGCCAGAACAAAATCGGGTGAAATAGATAAGAGGAACTCTGGGAAGAATTATAACGGAACTGTTGGATAGCTCGTTTGAAATGGAAGCCTACGACTAAGCTTATTGCTTGTGTCATTAGCGTTTCTTTAGTGTTTCACTCAATTATTGGCCAAACCGACGAGGATTTCCCGAAATTACTTTAAAAACCCAAGGTATGTCATGCGTATGCGCTGGACAAAACTTGTCCGACCTTTCGAATGACTATTTGCTTGAGGACAAGCAAAGGTTTAAGTATGGGGGAATTTGATAACAATAAATCGTAGCATATCATTACTATGCTTTTTACCGATTTTATAATACATTAAGTCATCTAACTCCCGATTATTCCAAGTTTATTTGTCTTTTCACAGGTATAACATTTGTCAACTCAAACCAATGAAAAAGGACTACATGAAGGAGGCTAGACAATAAACAAAGAGAAAAAGAACTAAATCTGCAAAGTTTGGAGATTTTGGAGCAGTGACGACTGTCACACCCTCGTGACGGGCGTAACGACCCTCAACTTGAAATGACGCTCGTCACACATCACTGACGAGCGTAATGCGCTATTTAAGCGCATTACGACTGTCACCCACCTGTGACGACCGTCACGCGCGTAAAGATGAACGTTGTGAATTGGTGGAGACGTGGGCAACGTAAGGGCAGACTTGTTCTCCTATTTTCCCTCCACTCAATAACCATGCTCCCTATATTTCCTCCACTCAAGCCTTTTCTCAAGATACTTTCAACTGCTATTTTCTCTCCTATATATATGTGTGATAGTGCAAGGCTGCAAGGGTCGAAGGAATTCTCCTAGAACAAAATTACTACTTTTGCAATTATTTTTATTTCCTTATTCTTGAGCATTTTCTACGTACTGTAATTTCTACTTCCAGTATTATTTCAAGCTTTAGTTTTAGGTGTTAATTCTTCATTCAAGAATTAACACAATTTATTTACTTCAATCAAGCTGCAAGGAATATTGTAACATTTCAAGATTACCATAGCAACGCTATTTCCAGGTTTTTATTGCAATTAATATTTATTCATTCTTGTATTATGCCAATTATTTTTATGGATTATATTTTGGATTGCATTGTTATTAAATATATTATGTCCGGCTAAATTATTTGTACCGGTATATGACTCTTAAGAACCAGAGAATTCAGTGATACCTTGGCCAAAAATATTTATAAAACAATTTCTGGTTTCCAATTTCCATGTTTAATTTAACTACCCTTGTCACGAGAGTGAGAGGATAATTAACACGATTTCGCCACGAGAGTGGGAAATTAATTAAGGCAAGAACCTGCATGCGAGAGCTGGGGTTCAACCCAGATAGTGGTAACGAAACATTAATTTTTAAATACACGAGAGTGTTTTAATAAATTAATTAAACTCAAATTGTTTTCAAAAAGTGTTATTAAATTTAAAGTGCATCCACTAGGTTTAGTAGCATGACTTATTTCATGAACACGAAAGTGTATGTCTCAGGTTTTTAAACAATTAGTTTTTACCGAAATACTTTATAGGCCAAGCGATTCACCGAATTCCCGAAGTCCGACTATCACATACCGGTATAACTATTACTATTATTTTTAATTAAAATATTTCCCCCCTAAAATCAAATATTCATCGCTTAGTTAAACAAACTGTAACATTAGATCGTATGTGATTGATCCTCAGTCTCTGTGGGTTCAATAATCATTTAAAACTAGAACGACTAAACTGTACACTTGCAGTTAGTATCCCGATAGACTCATAAAGTACCGATCAAGTTTTTGGCACCGTTGCCGGGGACTGATTAGTCAATTAATTACGATTCTTCTGTTGTGCGTTTAGACTAGGCAACAGGAAAACCCTTTTTCGATTTGTATGCCAAGGACTCGCTCACAAGGCGAACCACTTGACAAATCGACGGACGAACCTGAACGCATTCTTTCCGTAAGACGTGCAGTCAGGGATTACTGTTTAAATCACGCTATTCCTTTACCCAAACCCGAAATCAAGATTGATTCTGAAACAGATTCTAATTCTTCCTCTGAGACCGAAACTAATCCAGAATTAGACATGGCCGAAGAACAAAGGACCCGTCCACTGAAAGAGTATGCAGCTCCATCACAACAAGAACCCCACAACAGCATTGCTGCTCCAGCAATAAACCGAAACGATTGAGTTGAAACCGTCATTGATATCAGCTATCCAACAACGCCAATTCTCTGGATATCCTTCCGAGGATCCAAATGAACATCTTACAAAATTCGTTCAATTTGCCGACACACTTATAGCAAATGGTGTTAGTAAAGATGCAATAAGATTACGTCTTTTCCCTTTCTCGCTAAGAGATAGAGCTTGTGCTTGGTTGCAATCCTTGCCATCAAATTCCGTCACTACGTGGGAAGGACTGAAGATTGTATTTTTAGCACGATACTTTCCCCCGAGCAAGACTGCTGCACTAAGAGCCCAAATCAACGGATTTAGGCAGAAGGATACTGAATCGCTATTCGATGCATGGGAACGCTACAAAGATATGATGCGAATGTGCCCACATCACGGTTTAGAAAAATGGTTGATCATCCACACGTTTTATAATGGACTCTTGTACAACACAAGACTCTCTATAGATGCCGCCGCAGGTGGTACACTGATGGACAAGCCTTATGACGAAGCTAACCAACTCATTGAAAACATGGCTCAAAACCACTATCACTGGGGAGGAGAAAGAATATCTGTGGAGAAAACTCAAACCAAAGGCGGGATGTACGAGATTAGTAGCCTAGATAAAGTTAATGCTAAGGTAGATGCTCTTACCCAAAAGATAGAAAGCCTGACCTTACCTCCTGCAGCTATCATGGCTGCAATAACCCCAAACTGCGAGGTTTGTGGAATCCCTGGTCATGTTGGAACCGAATGTCAAATCTTAGCAGGAATATCAGTCGATCAGGTAAATTACGCTCAAGGTAATCCTTATGCTAATACCTATAATCCTGGTTGGAAGAACCATCCTAACTTCTCGTACAAGAGCAATAACGCTTTATATGCACCTGGCCAAGCACCTGCTGTACCTCCAGGTTATCAAAAACCCGATGTTAATGTTCCTAACATTCCTAAGAAATCTAACCTTGAAATCCTAATGGAAAATTTTATCGCTAATCAAGCCCAACAAAACAAAGAATTCCTCAATCAAAACGTTCACACCGATGAACAGTTGAAGCTATTAGAAAATAAGGTAGATGCCCTAGCAACTCACAATAAAATGTTAGAAACCCAAATCTCCCAAGTAGCACAACACCAAGCTAGTTCTGTCGCACCTGCTGGTACATTTCCTGGACAGCCACAACCCAATCCTAAAGGACATGCAAATGCTATCACATTAAGAAGTGGGACAGCCCTAGATGGACCGGTAAATCCTAGACTCCAAAACCCGACCATGTATCAAAAACCTGAAAAAGAAGTAGAGAAGTCGGAAGATCAATCTGAGAATGTAGAGGAAGACGCGAATGAGAACAGAGAGGCTTCAGAAAAACCTTACATGCCTCCACCACCATATAAACCACCAATTCCATACCCCCAAAGACTTGCAAAATCCAAGAACGAGGGACAATTCAAGAAATTTGTAGAACTTCTGAAACAATTAAACGTTACTATTCCGTTTACAGAAGCTATAACCCAAATGCCGTCATATGCTAAATTCCTAAAAGAAATATTGTCTAATATGAAAAAAATCATTGAAAACGAAACCGTTATGCTAACTGCCGAATGTAGCTCCATAATTCAAAATAACATGCCTCCAAAGCTAAAAGATCCTGGTAGTTTCTCCATACCATGTGTGATTGGAAAATCTGTCATAGACAAAGCCCTATGCGATTTAGGAGTCAGTGTTAGTCTAATGCCCTTATCTATTTGCGAGAAGCTCAAACTAGGTGACATGAGACCTACCAAGATGTCCCTACAACTAGCCGATAGATCAGTCAAATTCCCTGTTGGTATGCTAAAAAACATTCTTGTCCGAATAGGACAATTTTACATACTGACTGACTTTATAATAATGGACATCAAGGAAGATTCAAACATTCCCATCATACTAGGAAGACCATTTTTAGCTACCGCAGGAGCTATCATTGACATCAAGAAAGGAAAGCTTACCTTAGAGGTAGGAGAAGAAAAAGTAGAATTCATTCTTTCCCAATTCTTTAAAGCCCCTGCTATAGATGACTCATGTTGTCTCCTAGATATTATTGATGAATGTGTCAAAGAACTAGAAAGCCAAGAAGACACCTATTCTGAAATGCTGAAAATTCCCACACCAATTATCTTCAAGGACGATGACTGGAAACAAGAACATTTAGATGTCAACCTAAGGGAATGTTTCGCCTTAACACCTGATGCTGCCCCAACTGATAAGAAAACTGGTATAGAACTAAAACATTACCTGAAGATCTTAGGTATGAATTTTTAGATAAAGAACTCAAACGGCCAGTTATAGTCAATGCCAATTTAGGGAAGACCGAAACCGAAAAACTTCTTAGTGTGTTAAGGAAGTATCCAACCGCATTAGGCTATAATATATCAGATCTAAAAGGAATAAGCCCTTCTCTCTGTATGCACCGCATTATGCTGGAGGAGGACTACAAGACTTCTAGAGAACATCAAAGACGAATAAATCTTATCTTAAGTGAAGTCGTTAAGAAAGAAGTGCAGAAACTACTAGAGGCAGGCATCATATACCCAATATCAGATAGTAACTGGGTCAGTCCAGTACACGTAGTGCCTAAGAAAGGAGGTGTTACGGTCATAACAAACACAATAGGCGAATCGGTAGCACAACGTACCCAAACAGGATGGAGAATCTGTATCGATTATAGAAAACTAAACAAAGCTACACGCAAGGACCATTTCCCATTACCATTCATTGATCAAATGCTCGAGCGCTTAGCCAAACGTTCCCATTTATGCTATCTTGACGGATACTCGGGATTCTTCCAAATTCCCATTCATCCTGATGATCAAGAGAAAACCACGTTCACATGTCCCTATGGTACCTTTGCATACCGAAGAATGCCATTTGGACTATGTAACGCACCTGCAACTTTCCAACGATGCATGATGGCGATTTTCGCACACTTTTTAGACGGAATTATGGAAGTATTCATGGACGATTTCTCTGTCTGTGGAGAAAGTTTTGACGGATGTTTATCAAATCTTAAATTAGTACTGAAACGCTGTGTCAATGTCAACCTAGTGCTAAATTGGGAAAAATGTCACTTCATGGTAAGACAAGGGATTGTGTTGGGTCACATTGTATCAAACAGAGGGATTGAAGTCGACAAAGCAAAAATCGAAATTATCAAAAACCTTCAACCACCCAAAACAGTTTGAGAAATATGAAATTTTCTAGGACACGCTGGTTTTTACCGCCGTTTTATAAAAGATTTCTCTAAAATCACCAATCCACTAATTGAGTTATTAATGAAAGAAGCTGAGTTTATTTTCGACGATAAATGCTTAAACGCATTTAAGACACTCAAGGAAGCCTTAATCTCAACACCTATTATGCAACCTCCTGATTGGAACCTACCATTTGAAATAATGTGCGATGCGAGCGATTATGTTGTAGGCGCAGTCCTAGGACAACGCAAAGATAAAAAGCTTCACGCTATCTACTACGCAAGCAGAACACTCGATCCCGCACAAATGAATTACGCCACTACGGAGAAGGAACTCTTAGCTGTGGTATTCGCATTGGATAAATTTCGTTCCTACTTAGTAGGCGCCAAAATCATTATTTACACGGATCATGCCGCGATCCGATACTTACTAAGTAAGAAAGACGCCAAACCGCGACTACTCTGATGGATCCTACTCCTACAAGAGTTTGACTTGGAAATAAAAGACAAAAGAGGAACTGAAAACGTGGTAGCTGACCATTTATCAAGATTAGATGGAATCCAAACCGAGAGTGTTCCCATAAACGAAGATTTCCCTTATGAACGCCTTATTGCTAAGCTAGAGATAGCTCCTACCGACAGTTTAGATCAACACAATGAACCTTTAACAACTGCGGTAGTAAAAGCCATTTGTACCAACACCACATTACCCTGGTACGCTGATTTCGTCAACTATTTAGCTGCCGGTATTTTACCACCTGACTTAACGTACCAACAGCGGAAGAAATTCTTCCATGATCTTAAACACTACTTTTGGGATGAACCATTACTCTTTAAAAGAGGCGCCGATGGTATCTACCGTTGCTGCGTTCCTAACGATGAAATAGACGACGTCATTTCCCATTGCCATTCCTCCCCTTATGGTGGACACGCTAGTACGTCGAAAACTTGTGCAAAAATACTTCAAGCTGGCTTCTTTTGGCCTACCTTATGGAAAGACGTCCACGTAGCAATTATGAACTGCGATAGATGTCAACGCACAGGAAATATATCTAGACGCGATGAAATGCTGCAAAAAGGAATCCTCGAAGTAGAAATTTTCGATGTATGGGGAATTGATTTCAGGGGACCATTCCATGCATCTTTTGGAAATAAGTATATTTTGGTAGCCGTTGACTACGTATCAAAATGGATTGAAGCTATCGCCGCACCCACAAACGATACACGCGTGGTACTAAATCTATTCAAGCATGTTATCTTCCCACGATTCGGTGTACCAAGACTAGTAATCAGTGATGGTGGTTCCCATTTTATCTCTAGAATTTTCGAAAAGTTACTTTCAAAATATGGCGTTAAACATCGCATAGCCACACCATACCTTCCTCAAACGAGCGGACAAGTGGAAGTGTCAAATAGGGAGATAAAACAAATCCTTGAGAAAACCGTAGCCACATCCAGAAAAGACTGGTCCTTCAAGCTAAATGATGCTCTTTGGGCATATCTGACAGCTTTTAAAACCCCTATCAGAACAAGGCCGTTTAAATTAGTTTATGGAAAATCTTGTCATTTGCCAGTAGAATTAGAACATAAATCTTATTGGGCCATTAAAACCCTTAACTTAAATTACAAGATTGCTGACGAGAAACGAGTATTACATATCCATGAATTAGAAGAATTGCGTTTAGACGCTTATGAAAATGCTAGAATCTATAAGGAAAGAACAAAAAAATGGCACGATAAGCGTATCTCGCGGAAAGAATTTAAGGAAGGAGACATCGTACTCCTATTCAACTCTAGACTGAAACTTTTCCCGGGAAAATTACATTCCAGATGGTTAGGACCATTCGAAATTAACAAAGTTTTCCCAAGTGGTACGATAGAAATTAAAGGAAATTCTATCGAACCATTTATAGTCAATGGCCAGCGCCTAAAGCACTACTTTAACGTCGGAAATATCAACTATTCGGCTTATCTTCAGTTAAGTGAGCCACATACCCCGATACCTAACTGAATAGGTATTATCTGTCGAGCCGTCGACATAAAATAAAGGCGCTTCGTGGGAGGCAACCCATGTTTTATTTTAATTATTTTTACTGTTTTAACATGTTTTTATTTTTCTTTTCTTTTTCTTAATCTTTAAAATTTTCATGATTGCATCTCTTACTCCTTTCTGTTTTCTTCTATTTTTATTTTCCCTTTAAAATTTCTTTTTCTTTTTGATTTAACTTCGGAAATTTTTTAACCTGAAAATAATAACTTAATTTTCTCAAACATTTATTAAATATTTTCAGGGGGTAATTCTTTTGCTTTCATATTTAGCTCTATGGCACGTGTAAACTTCATGAATGCCACTTTGAGAAGCAGACACCAAAGAAGACGCTTTGAGGATCTGGCTGAGCGGGAAATGTGCCCTACAACCTACGCTGATGACCATGTTATGACCGCTCTTGGCATTCGTGAGAGTGTCATGTATTTGCTACATTAGATTAGCTGGGACACTGCTCCTATCCGAAGACGTTACTGTACTTACAAGAAGCTAACCCTTGAGTTCCTGAGCACCCTGAGCTTCATTCCAAATCACGGGATGGGATTCAACCGTGGGTTGATCACTTTCAGGATGTTTGACATGGACTACACCTATAACCTCAGGGAGTTTAGCCACCTGCTAGGATTCCCTTTTGGACCTGATGTTATCACTATGACCCAGGAGGACCTCTTGCTTGATTCTGATCTTGATTTTTTCTGGGGAAGCATCGCTGGTAATAACCATCCAGAGCCGTCTGATCTTTATTCTGAGTGCATCCATAACCCGGCTATCAGGTACTTTCACAAGATCATCGCCCATACCCTCTTTGGTAAACAGCAGAATGTTACATCCGTGTCCCGCGATGAGCCCTTCATTATGTACTGTGCATCCAAGAGCCGTCCGGTAAACGGTGCCGCTTATATGCTAGCTAACATGGAGCGTATTATCCAGACTCCAAATGCACCAATCTTGTTGGGTGGTTTAGTCACCATGATATCAAATGCAATTGGACTCCGTAGGCCTATGCTTGGATCAGCCCCGCATTATGGAATAAAGCCGATGAACATTGAATTCTGCTTCAACACTAGCTTTATCGGGAACCTTGGGCCAGATCAATTTGAGCTGTTAATTAATCATGAGATTGTCCACCAGTTTAAGCTCCCGAACCCTATCACTAGTGTGCATAATAGAGCAAACTGGCTTTTTGACCTCCACCATCCTGCTACACCGCCTTCGTCTCCTTCTACTGTTGACATTTACGAAGTACCCAACACCTCTCGCGATGATGAAGACCCTGCCACACCACCGGGATACCATCAGTTCCCCGATCCATGGGAACAGCAGGCAGGTTCTACTGAGACCGCCACCCAGGCTCCAGAGATTCCACCACTGCCTTCACCTACTGTTACCCTGCACTCTTTGCATGAAGAAATTACTGAAATACGGGGCGAGCTTACATCTCTCCGGGTGGACTTCATCGCTTTCATGGATTTGATGACCGACCAGCTGGATTTCATGCACCAGCATATGTTCCCGACTCCCCGTGGCTAGAGTTGCCATTGTTATCTTATTCTTTTTTCTCGCATTTGTACATACAGTGGGGACACTGTTTAGTTTTAGTGTGGGAGGGATTCTAGTTATTTTAGCATCTTATTCTAGTTATTTTAGCATTTTATCATTTTTATTTTTAGTTATTCTGAAACAATTTTTATGGATTAATTCAATTATTTATCAAGTATCAAGTTTATTTTATTTCTCATTCATTTTTTATTTTCAGTATATTTTATTTTTTAATTTACTGTTTATATTTCCCACAAATATTATTATTATGTGTTGGTAAATAATATTACTTTAATATTCAAAACTTTAATTAATTAGAATTTTTCAAACTTAAAATATTAAGAAAATAATAAAAAATATATATAAAAATATATAAACATCTCCAACGGTCTTGTAACGGTCTTCTCATTAATGACATTGAACGTGTGACGACCGTCACAGCCTCGTGACGGGCGTAACACGCATTTTTTCTGTGTGACGACCGTCACACCCTCGTGACGACCGTCACACATACAATATATCAGAACGGCTATTACAGAACTGTTCTAACCATTCTCTTCTTAACCTCCCTTCCTCCATTGTTACAAAATCACACGAAAACTACCCACTCCACTCCATTTTTTTTCAAACTTCCAAATTTCCAACACTAAAATACTATCCACCCACTACCCCCAATTTCATATTCCAAAACCTTTTTCAAGCAAATCCTACGAACACCATGGCCAACAACCAACAAGCTCCTGTTCTCACTTTCAGATCCGACGTACAAGGAGAAAACCAACGGGTAAAATTTCAGAAGTTTCAACGCCGAGGTCTCCAACCTACGCGGTACGTTGATATTGACTGCTTGAGGAGTTTGGGACTACTTGACAATGTCCGCCAATTATTGCAAAGTGTGGATTTATGCAACTTGTTCCGCGGACCAAGACCGGTTTATGAAACTCTTACTCTTGAGTTTTTGAGTTCCTTTGTTTACATCACTCCGCCAGGTGCCACGAACCAACTATCAGGCCTGGCCAAATTTCGCATGTTTAGCATTGAGCACGGGTTGCCTCAATCCGACATCGCGCGACTTTTAGGATTCTGTTCGGACGAAGGTGTTCATCTCTGCGTGCCGGATAATTTTGGTGAGGAAGCCTTCAACTTATGGCACAGTTTGACGAATATCCATGTCGGATCCTACGACCACCTAAATTCCACCCACATTCATTATCCGGCCATCCGCTATTTCCACCGCATGCTCAGCAACACAATCTTCGCCCGTGACAGCAACCACAAGCTCAACTCCAAGGAGCTCTTCTTTATGCATTGCATGTTCACGGGGCAAAAGATCAACGCCGCCCCGTTCTTGCTCGCTCACATCCACTCTATTTGTGCTAGAGGCGGAAAACCCTTCTATTTTGGAGGGCTGGTCACTTCACTTGCCATGGGCCTGAACTACGGTGATGCTCTCGCGACTATGCCTTATATGGCACTGGCTTTGCTAACTTTGGATCACTGCAAAGCCGCACATCTCATTTATGAGCGGGAGGATGGCAGATTCCACCCTGTGATCAGGAACACTGTTTATCAGAACATCATTTTGCCTTGCAGGGACCGAATCGATCCACGAAACCGAGCAAACTGGATGTTCAATCCTGCAACTCCCGCGGAGCGCGCACCTGCTCATGAAGACCAACCTGCAGCCCCCGCAGACGAAATGCAAGAAGAGTTGGATAAGGCTCCTCCAGTCCACGACATTCCAGGACCTTCATCTGCACCTCCTCCTATTAATCTTGAAGACATCCTCCGCGCCATCCGTATGCAAAACCAAATGAGCGCAACACTTGAAAGAAGGCAACACGAGCAATTTCAGTCTCTGTGTGCTCAAAACGCTCAGATCTTAACTGGGCAACGCAACATGAATGAGAGGTTAGATGAGGCCTTGTCAGAGCTTAACACCTTAAGGCTGGACGTCAGCACCCTTGGTTTCCAAGATACTGACACAGAAGCCACTCCTACCAGACGCTCTCGCACTAGGAGTAGAGGACGTGGTCACCAGTAGTTTTTCTTTATTTTTTATGTAGTTCATTAATTTTTCTGTTTCTTTTCCTTTCCGTTTTTTTTTTTTTGTAATTGTACTTCCCCGCCTATATACCGCAACATTGAGGACAATGTCGGATTTAGTGTGGGAGAGGTACCTTTCCTTCCTTTATAAACTAGTAATTTTTATGATATATCTCGATTTAAATTCTTCACTTTATTCAGCCATACCAAAAAAATTTATCTTCGCATTAGCCCGACATACCTATTTTAACGAAATCCCCAGTTAGGGAAGCCGAAAACGACATAACAAGATTGATACGGTTATGACACCGTAGACTTCCTACTTACGCGATCCGTTTCAATAACCATTATACCGACATCTAGAGTTTTTAGTGCTACAGTAACCCCTAGTAGTTTATACTAGCAGTCAGCACCGTCTTGACACAAACCACGTGGAGAATCGATGAATATAAGTGTTTGATGCCTGATCATTAAAATATCCTTCCTATCTCGCTGCTAAAAGAAAAGAAATTTTGTGCACTAAAATATACGGTCACATATAAGAGTTGAGAAAATAACAAAGGAATCCAGTGTAGGTTGGTTCAGAGGTATCTGGTTCTGAACTCGGTAGGGCGTGCTATGGCTCGATCCCCCACAACCTCCAACTTGGATAAACATATGTATGGTTGCCACATTCGTGTAACGGACCCCGTGCTAAAAGGATCAAAGTCACTAACCGGTTACTCCACTACGTGCGTGCTAAGACAAAGGGCTTAATGTGATTGCGCCAGAACAAAACCGGGTGAAATAGATAAGAGGAACGCTGGGCAGAATTATAACGGAACTGTTGGATAGATCGTTTGAAATGGAAGCCTACGACTAAGCTTATTGCTTGTGTCATTAGCGTATCTTTAGTGTTTCACTCAATTATTGGCCGAACCGACGAGGATTTCCCGAAATTACTTTAAAAACCCAAGGTATGTCATGCGTATGCGCTGGACAAAACTTGTCCGACCTTTCGAATGACTATTTGCTTGAGGACAAGCAAAGGTTTAAGTATGGGGGAATTTGATAACAAGAAATCGTAGCATATAATTACTATGCTTTTTACCGATTTTATAATACATTAAGTCATCTAACTCCCGATTATTCCGAGTTTATTTGTCTTTTCACAGGTATAACATTTGTCAACTCAAACCAATGAAAAAGGACTACATGAAGGAGGCTAGACAATAAACAAAGAGAAAAAGAACTAAATCTGCAAAGTTTGGAGATTTTGGAGCAGTGACGACTGTCACACCCTCGTGACGGGCGTAACAACCCTCAACTTGAAATGACGCTCGTCACACATCACTGACGAGCATAATGCGCTATTTAAGCGCATTACGACTGTCACCCACCTGTGACGACCGTCACGCGCGTAAAGATGAACGTTGTGAATTGGTGGAGACGTGGGCAACGTAAGGGCAGACTTGTTCTCCTATTTTCCCTCCACTCAATAACCATGCTCCCTATATTTCCTCCACTCAAGCCTTTTCTCAAGATACTTTCAACTGCTATTTTCTCTCCTATATATATGTGTGATAGTGCAAGGCTGCAAGGGTCGAAGGAATTCTCCCAGAACAAAATTACTACTTTTGCAATTATTTTTATTTCCTTATTCTTGAGCATTTTCTACGTACTGTAATTTCTACTTCCAGTATTATTTGAAGCTTTAGTTTTAGGTGTTAATTCTTCATTCAAGAATTAACACAATTTATTTACTTCAATCAAGTTGCAAGGAATATTGTAACATTTCAAGATTACCATAGCAACGCTATTTCCAGGTTTTTATTGCAATTAATAATTATTCATTCTTGTATTATGCCAATTATTTTTATGGATTATATTTTGGATTGCATTGTTATTAAATATATCATGTCCGGCTAAATTATTCGTACCGGTATGTGACTCTTAAGAACCAGAGAATTCAGTGATACCTTGGCCAAAAATATTTATAAAACAATTTCTGGTTTCCAATTTCAATGTTTAATTTAACTACCCTTGTCACGAGAGTGAGAGGATAATTAACACGATTTCGCCACGAGAGTGGGAAATTAATTAAGGCAAGAACCTGCATGCGAGAGCTGGGGTTCAACCCAGATAGTGGTAACGAAATATTAATTTTTAAATACACGAGAGTGTTTTAATAAATTAATTAAACTCAAATTGTTTTCAAAAAGTGTTATTAAATTTAAAGTGCATCCACTAGGTTTAGTAGCATGACTTATTTCATGAACACGAGAGTGTATGTCTCAGGTTTTTAAACAATTAGTTTTTACCGAAATACTTTATAGGCCAAGCGATTCACCGAATTCCCGAAGTCCGACTATCACATACCGGTATAACTATTACTATTATTTTTAATTAAAATATTTCCCCCCTAAAATCAAATATTCATCGCTTAGTTAAACAAACTGTAACATTAGATCGTATGCGATTGATCCTCAGTCTCTGTGGGTTCGATAATCATTTAAAACTAGAACGACTAAACTGTATACTTGCAGTTAGTATCCCGATAGACTCATAAAGTCCCGATCACCTTACAACTCCAACGACGGTGTTACCTATTTCTCAATAGTGGGATAGCGCTGTCTAAAGTAAACAAGAATAGAAACAATCCTTTTTCGAGTAGGTAGATGCTAGTAGGTACTTGCTCAAAATCAAAATTTTTCACACCAAACACATTTTTCAAACAAAGTTTTCAAAAACAACTTCGTAACACTCTTGAGGACAGAAACAAGGGTTAAAACAAAGTAAAACAAAACTTTTCAAAACAAGCACACACAAGCAATTTTAAAAGATGAGCTAGTACCTAAGAGCCCGTACATAACTACGGATAGAAAGGGTGCTAACACCTTCCCTTTATATAATCTACCCCCCGTACTCAGAAAATCTCGAAAAAGGAATTTTTCTGTGCTTTTTTCCTTTCCGGTTGGATCAAATAAAAGTCGATGGCGACTCTTGCTTACCGCGACATTTTGCGAATATAAAACGCAAAATACAAACCAGCATTTTCAAAACAGTCGGTTCTACCACCGTATCACACTTTATTAATGCCATATGAAATTAAACATGATAACCCTCACAAATAAACCATTGTGCCCCGGGTAAGACACATGGCCAAAAAGTTTATATTTTTTATTACATATCCAAAAATAAGAAAGACAATTACTTCTGAATAAAACTAATTGGTACAAAGTCTCTTTCCGTCCAGTTACTGAGTCCATCATTGGTAGCAGGGAAGATCCAACTATCCATGTCATCGTCACCATCAACATCTTCTGTGGCAGAGACAACATCAATAGCATTGACTCTCGGGCCATGCTTGGGCATGGGTGCAGTTATGATGTTGGGAGTCTCCGGAGCATCAAATTCAATTTCCTTTACTTCAATAAGGTCTTGCACCTTGTTTTTCAAAGCCCAACAGTCATTGGTATCATGGCCTGAACTTTCTGAATGGTAAGCACAACGAGCATTTGGATTGTAGTGAGGAGAGGCGGTGTTGGGATTCTTCGGAGCTTCCCGCAAGGTTACAAGATTAGATTTCAACAAATGTGGCAAGACTTAATACATCGTCATATTTATCCGGGTAAACTGTCTTACCGGCCTTTCTGTTCTAGGCTGATTGTTCCTTTGTTGAGTAGGTGCAGGTTTATAGATCATAACAGCCCCTACCGCTGGACGACATTCAGTTATATCCTGATTCCTTTGATTGTACACAGCACTAACCACTTTCTTCTCAGCAAATGGCTTCCTTACTGTACTGGAGGATGCATCCTTTTGGATATTACCACTCCTAATTCCAGATTCCACTCTTTCTCCCGTCAAGATCAATTTAGTGAAGCCGGCTGAGGAGCTTCCAATCAAGTGATTGAAAAACGGACCATACGGGGTACCCAGAAACATATCCACTAGCTCCCTATCAGACAGGGGGGGTTGGACTCTTCTTGGTAAATCCATTCACTTCTGAGCATAGTCTTTAAATCCCTCGCTCGAACCCATAGATATACTTTGGAGTTGTGTACGGGTGTGAGCAAGGTCTGCATTATACTGATACTGCTTGTAGAAAGCAGCAACCAAGTCTTCCCAATTACGGATGTTGGCCCTTTCCAGCTGGTAGAACCATTCTAGTTGAGTTCCGGACAGACTATCCTGAAAGAAGTGGACCCATAAGTCCTTGTCAGCAGTGTGAGGTTGTATCTTCCTCACATAAGAACAGAGGTGCATCTTGGGACATGAAACCCCATTATATTTGGCGAACATCGGCACCTAGAACATTTTCGGGATGACAACCTCAGAAACCAAACCCAGTTCTTCAAAATCCAGACCCGGTACCTTCCGGACCTCCATTGCATTCAAACGATCCTCCAGCTGTTTGTATTTTTCATCAACAGGAGGATACTATTCCTCATCATAGTCAGATTCATCATCAGATTATTTTAGACTGGAGTCTTCCTCTCTTGTTTCCTCCTCCTGATTGTCTCCTTCCTTTGATGAAGTTATCAGTTCAGAGGCTCGCCACACTGGTCCTCTGATCCTTCTTCCCAAGTTCACCACACCAGTTGGTTTCCTTGGCTTCTTCTTTTCTTTAACAAGCAGGGCTCTTAGTTCTTCTTGCCCCTTGGTCAGAGCCATGATCATCTGTTGAAACTGGGCATTCTGAGTCTACAGATCCTTTATTGTTTGTTCTAGAGCCATTGCTGAAATAAACAGTGAAGAGGATGAGAAACCTACTTTGAAACCTTCTTATGAAATTATATGTATGATATATGTATGCAATGTTTTCAAGGATTTCTAAGACTCAAATTTTCTTAAACAGAAAGAGAACAAACGTTAATTGTATTAAGAATTTTTATTGATCACAATAATGACTCTTGGGCTCACAAGGGATCAAAGAAAAAATAAAACTCTCCAAGCAAAGGAAAACTCAAGCTTCCCATAGGCGCATCTTCTTTGGTGCAATGTAAGCGTTTATACTCTTCTCTTCATGAAGTAACTGGGTGAGCTCTAAAACCTTCTTCTCGCTTGCGTAGAATTAGGTTTCGAAAGTATTTCGTTCTTCTTTGAGTTGGATCCGGGATTTTCGTAGTTCCTCAAGATCAGTTGGCATGTCGGGATAAAGAACAACGTAAGGAGTGTCTCCCTCAGCAATTGGCTCCATAATCACAGGTAAGATGGTAGGGTAAGGCATCATAAGACATTGAGCACGAGCTCGCACCCATTTGAGGTAAGGCTCAAGAGGGATGGAATTCTTGTACCCCAGCGTCTTGCTATCAACCCTGTTTATCATGCCCCAAGCTCGAATGAACCTTGTGATACGGTGGGAAAGAGAACTGATTGTTTTGGAATGTTGGTTTGCGTTTTGCGTTTGTTTTTGCAAAATGTCGCGGTAAGCAAGAGTCGCCACCGTCTTTTATTTTATCCAACAAGGAAAGGAAAAAAGCACAGAAAAATTCCTTTTTCGAGATGTTTCTCGGGTTCGGGGGGTAGATTATAGAAAGGGAAGGTGTTAGCACCCTTTCTATCCGTGGTTATCCATGGGCTCTTAGGTACTTGCTCATTGTGTTTTCAAAATTTTCTTTTCTTTGTGTTTGTGGGTTTGAAAGAAGTTTTTTGTTTGAAAAGGAGTGTAAGTGCGAAAAGTTTTGTTTTTGTTTTGAAAGAGCAAGTACTTAAGAATCATCTACCTACTCGAAAAGGGAATTAAATTGTGCTAATTTCCTTTAGACAATGCTATCCCACTATTGAGGAGTAGGTAGCACCGTCGTTGGAGTTTTGAGGGTCAATTCGATTAAGGGACGTGTGGTCATTAAAGAAATGTTAGGACGCCTTAGCGGTAACCCTAATGTCTTAGATCATTTTATCCGAGGCAACTTATGATCTTTGGACAAGAGGGCGACTTCTAAACCTTCCTATACTCAATGACCACGTTCGAAGGCAACCAAGTGAGGTGTACCCTAAGAGTGCGCATGTGCGAGTGTATTGTTTCGGTTAATTTTATCTTTATACATGTTATGAGTGAGCTATGTTGATTTTAAGTTCATACATTTGATCTTGTCATGCATTCCCTATTATCAAACATCTAACAATTAATAGTTGCGGAATTTAAATTGCGGAAATTAAATCTAAACTATTACAAGGCGTCGGGTATTTACATCCCCAAAAACAACCCTTTAATTTAAATTGCAGAAAATAAAAGAAAGCGATAAAATAAAAGTCCTAATTAAAAGCTATTACATACCGGGAGCAATTACAATATTGGATAAAATGATACGCGTGCGAGAAATTAAATCGGCGCATTTTTTAGGGTTTTGACCCTTTTTTGAAAGAAAGCATGTTTTTGTTATTTTTGAATTAAATGGAATTAAATCCAAGCTAATAAATTAAATTAATTAATTAATGAAAATATTTTTGGATTTTTGAATATTAAAGGAAATAAAATAATTTTAATCAAAGTTAGTAAAAACCTAATATTCTACATTGATTTTAATTTATTGCAAAAAATGTTAAAAGTTAAACCTATTTAAAACTAAATTAATTAAATTAGTATTTATTTACAAAAATAAAATAATGAAATTAATAAAAATAATATTTTTGTGTTTTCTGATTTTATGAGGAAAAAATTTAATTGGTTAGTTTAATAAAAATAATTAATTAAAATAATAAAGCAAATAAATAAATATAATAAAAAGAAAATAAACCAAGGGGTGTTGGGCCCAAGAGGAGGTGAAATCTGCAATTCTGAGGCCCAATTCAAGCCAGCATGCGTTTGACTTTTTCCATACCATGTGTGCCCGTTGACTAGAGACCATGGTGGATATTCAATTTTGGCCATTGGATTTGATCTGAAGCCATTTGGCAACACTCTGTATGGAGACATATGATAGGTCACGCTCTTGATGCTGCATGGAATCACCTGTAAATAAAATGCAACAAAGTTTTTGGGGATGAGATAATCCACTAGCACCTTAGCCACTACACCACTTCCATTTTATTGTTATTGGAATAGGCAACAATTATTATATATAAAACAAAACATTATACCTGGAAAATAAAAAAAATAGCACGAATATTTAAATCAACTAATAGGGAGAAGACACATAGTCGTCTTCTTCGTTGAAAAGCCTGGATATTTACCTGTGGATTTTATCCGCAGCTAAATCCATGGCTCACTCCTAAAACAAATTCCAGGCCATATAAATACAAACTAAGACCATCACCATGTTCGTCTCTCCTTCCTGAGCACGTCTATACCCCTTATTTGTCCCAATTTTTCCTGAAATCAAAACTCCTAAAAAACAAGAACAAAAACCCTAGTTTCGGGTACAGGGTTACAAGCTATGAAAACAAAATCAAATAATGTAGAAATGTTCTAAATAGACCGATTAGCATGATTGTACAAAGATTTTGGCAAAAAGATGCAAGAACAAGAGGTTATGTTTTCGTGTACAGGGCCATGTTCATGGGTACTTACAGCACAATTTAGGTGACGAGAAGGCTTGGTTTTGATGCATATCGCTTCAGTGGATGGCAAACAAGAACACCATGTTGAGTTTTGGTCTTCAAAACGTGTCTAGGATCGATTTCAGATTCAAGCTTTTCAAGCTTTTTCAAGTTTTGTATTTGTGATTTGGGCAGCTTTCTGGTCGTGTATTGTGTGTGTCTAGCTTGTATGAGTAATAAGGAATGAATTAGGTTAAATCTTGGGCTTGGATCCTTGTGTATTGATGATTCAAGATTTGATATGATTCCTCCATTAAAGGCTTCCAATTTCTTTCCAAATCCAAGATTTTGTGCATGATATGGCTTGGCACGAATTTGATTGTGTTAATGATGTCAATTAAGACCTGTAATGATCAAAAAGATATCAAGTTATTAAGATTTGGATTTTATTTGTATTTAAATTGATTAAAAATGAATTAAATCAATAAAAATCAAATAAAATAGAAAAATTAATAATTGGACATAAAACTGAAGATAGGACACGTGTGTGGTGTGACAAGATCAAATCAAGTGGAAAAAAGTGGGCCCTTTTGTCAAAATTTGAAGTTTTGGGGATAGTTGACTTTTGGCAAATTTGGAAAAATTCCCAACTTCAACAATGCATAACTTCTTCAATTTTGAACTTTTGGAGGTGTTCTTGGACTTTTTAGAAACCGTGAGATGTCCTCTAACCAACCCTTTTGGTCTCATCTCATTTCGATATTCCATGCTCAAGTTATAAGCTTTGGAAAAAAAGGTGTTTTTGTTGACTTTCAAAAATGACCTATAATGTCCAAATTTGTAACTTTTTGTGAGAGCATTTCTTGATCTTGGAGTGTGAAGATGTATTGTAGGAAATTGCATATTCTTCAAAATGAGCTTTGGATGGCTCATTTCTCATAAAGTATGAGAAAGTTATGCTTGGTCAAAGTTGAGTTGACTTTTCCTACAAAACCCTAATTTAGCAACTTTTGAATCTTGAGGAATTTTGAGCAATCTTTGATGAATCATGATCAACCCTTGATAAAATGATGAGTTATCCTTCAAAATGAGAATGTTGACAAAAAATCTTGAGGTTTGACTATTTGTAGGTCACAGTTGACTTTTGCCCTAGCACAGTCGATTTTTGGGCCTCTTGAGCAATTGACTGACCAAACTTCCTCTGCAAGGCTTGAAATTTGACATGGATGACCTTAAGAACATATTAGGACATTGGGAAGAACTTGAGATAATTTGGATGTAAGGACCTTGATGCAACACAAAACCCTAATTTTGAATTGACTATCTTAGGAGATGATTTGACTGTCCAACTCTTAAGCCATCTTGAACAACTTGGAGATGATTCATGACATATCTTGAGAAATATGGGAGGGAAAATTTTGGGGTACAACAGTTTCCCCTGTTCAATCTTCTTAAACCTGAGGATATAGATTTGCTTTCGGGCCTTTTGTGATCCAAAGGTGGAAGATGATTGAACACTAGAGTGCCCATAAATTTGCACTCGTATGAAGTGGTATTAGCATGGTGATGTCGGGAATGGGCTTACAGATGCCATTTGGAGATTGTTGGTAGGTGGTTTTGTCTTCTTTGACTGGTTGAAAACATCAAGATCTAGGAACTGACTAGTATTCAACATAGTATACCGTTGAGATTATAGCACTCGTCCACACTATGACGTAGGGAAACATCTTCATCAAGATCTAGGAACTGACTGGTCTTCAACTTAGTATACCATTGAGATTGTAGAACTCGTCCACACTTTGACGGAAGAAAACATCAAGATCTAGGAACTGACTAGTATTCAACGTAGTATACCGTTGAGGTTATAATACTCGTCCACACTATGACGTAGGGAAACATCTTCATCAAGATCTAGGAATTGTCTGGTCTCCAACGTAGTATATCGTTGAGATTATAGAACTCGTCCACACTTTGACATAGGAAAACATCAAGATCTAGGAACTTACTAGTATTCAACGTAGTATACCGTTGAGGTTATAGCACTCGTCCACACTTTGACATAGGGAAACATCTTCATCAAGATCTAGGAACTGTCTGGTCTTCAACGTAGTATACCGTTGAGATTGTAGAACTTGCCCACACTTTGACGGAGGAAAACATCAAGATCTAGGAACTGACTAGTATTCAACATAGTATACCGTTGAGGTTATAGCACTCGTCCACACTATGACATAGGGAAACATCTTCATCAAGATCTAGGAATTTTCTGGTCTTCAACGTAGTATATCGTTGAAACTATAGAACTCATCCACACTATGACGGAGGAAAACATCAAGATCTAGGAACTGACTAGTATTCAACGTAGTATACCGTTGAGGTTATAGCACTCGTCCACACTTTGACGTAGGGAAACATCTTCATCAAGATCTAGGAATTGTCTGGTCTTCAATGTAGTATACCGTTGAGATTGTAGAACTCGTCCATACTTTAACAGAGGAAAACATCAAGATCTAGGAACTGACTAGTATTCAACGTAGTATACCGTTGAGGTTATAGCACTCGTCCACACTATAACATAGGGAAACATCTTCATCAAGATCTAGGAACTGTCGTGTCTTCAACGTAGTATACCGTTGAAACTACAGAACTCATCCACACTATGACGGAGGAAAACATCAAGATCTAGGAACTGACTAGTATTCAACGTAGTATACCGTTGAGGTTATAGCACTCGTCCATACTATGACGTAGGTAAATTATCGAGATTGAGAACCTTATCTGAAATTCAACCGAGGATAATTCAATTGAGATTTAAGAACTGGTCAGGTCTTCGACGTAACTGAGAACTTTAATTGTATATTTCCTGAAAGGTAAAGGTCAGTCATATGCAATGCATGATATGGATCAAGCAATGATGTTCTCAAAATAAATGAGATTGTATTCGTATAATGCGTATATGCATGTATCATGATGTATGGGAATATAATGTTTCAGCTGGGGAAAATAAATCCCGGAGCTGCTGGAGAATAGAGTTGAGTTCTTTGTTTCTGCTGGGGATGATGAACGAAGATGATTGTGAGAATAAACCTACAGGAGAAAAGAACTCCGTTGGGGAATAAACTAATGAAGAGATTACTCCGAGGGGAATTACTCTGTGGGGGAGAAATGCTCTATTGAAGATTTTAATGATAAACTCCGTTGGGGATTCCGCTAATAAACTCCGCTGGGGATTTCAACGATAAATTCCGCTGGGGATGGATTACCGTTGCTGGTGATATTGAATCTGTTGAGGATTGAATTCCTGTTTGTGAAAGGAAAGAACTTCGTTGGGGATGATCTTTCAGTTGCAACTTGCTAGGGATAACCCTATTAGACTCTTGTGGGGATAAATCTCTAAGTTCTGCTGGGAATGATCCTTTGAACTCGGTTTGGGAGATTTATTTTTGTACTCCGCTGGGGGTAAGCTTCCAAAGTCTACTGAGGATGATGTCTCAACTCCGTTGGGGAAGCTTTTTTAGACTGCGCTGGGGAAATGGCTCCACTGGGGGTATCTTATATTCTGCCGGGAAACATTCTTATACTCCGTTGAGGAATATTAAGACTGTCGGGGATACTCTTATGCTTGCTGGGGAATATCTTTATACTCCGCTGGAGAATATTAAGACCTTCTGGGGATACCAAACCTTTTTAGGGCTGATGGTAGACCAACTCTGCTCGGGGAGAGTATTGCTGATTCGTTCATGGTTGTAAGTCTTAGCTGGGAGAGCTACCATTATTGTCTTATTCTGCGGGGAGTGAAAGTATCTTAGCCATATTCTTTAGTTGAATCTACCTTTATACCTGGTGGACAGAGCAACCAGACAGTTCGGACAATTCTTATTGCCCCTGCTTCTGATATTACCCGTAATTCATCTTTTGTTTCACATGTAAATATTTATGAGTAGCAATTAATGTCAAATGCATATATCAAAAATGAACCTTGGACGTTCTTTGCAAAACAAAACAGATAAAGGAAAAACAGTTTGAAATTTCTGAAAATGAATTTGTATTGATTTTGAAGTTTGGCCTGTAAATAGGCGTTTTTTTGTACAAGAGGCTGACGTCCTAGTAAGAGAACGCCGTTGAACAAATGGAATTTATACAATTTGTAAAAAGAAAACAAAACAGCTATGTGAATAATCCCACTGGGTTCCAACTCTGCCATTGCCTTTATCTCTTCGAGCATCTCATCACTTTGCTACTAGTTGAAGATGAATCAGATTGATTGGTGTCGTCCGAGCTTGATAGTTGATACCGAAGTCTGGATGCAAGGTGATCTAATGAGACATAGTGTTACGTCTTAATCCCTAATTTTTGCCTGGACCGCCCTTTCGGGTTTTCAGTCCACCAGGATACCCTTTTTTGCCCAAGTCGCCTTTTCAGGTTTTCGACTTGTCGGGTGTAAAAAAAATTTTATTTTCATCCCTTATTTTTGCCCGAACCCTTTAGGTTCGCCGGGAAGCCCTTATTTTTTCCTAAGCCAGTCAACCTAGCGGGTCTTTGATTATGCGTAGTATCTTTTCACTATGTCTGCATTGACGGGGTGAGGAAGGTCGTCACCATCCATGGTGGTTAGAATCATAGCTCCTCCTGAGAAAATGTTCTTAACCACAAATGGCCCTTCGTAAGTAGGGGTCCATTTGCCCCTGGGATCACCTTGAGGTAGGATAATGCGCTTGATTACCAGGTCCCTAACTTGATACTCTTGTCGTCTGACTTTCTTGTTAAATGCCTTGATCATCCGTTTTTGGTACGTCTGACAATGATAAATAGCGGTAAGTCTCTTTTCGTCGATTAGGTTTAGCTGATCAAGTCGGGTCTGAATCCAGTCATCTTCACTCAAACCTGCATCCTTCATGATCCGGAGAGAGGGTATCTGGACTTCAATGGGCAAGACTGCCTCCATACCATATACCAAGGAATAGGGTGTTGCCCCTGTTGACGTCCGAGCTGAGGTACGGTACCCATGAAGAGCAAACGGTAACATCTTGTGCCAGTCTTTGTATGTCACAATCATCTTCTGCACAATCTTCTTAATATTCTTATTAGCCGCTTCAACAACCCCATTCATCTTTGTCCGGTAGGGAGAAGATTTGTGATGCTGTATCTTGAATTGCTCGCAGAGCTCAGTGATCATCTTATTGTTGAGATTGGTACCGTTGTCCGTAATGATCCTCTCTGGTACACCGTATCGATAGATCAGATTGTGCTGAATAAACCGTGCCACGACGTTCTTGGTTACAGTAGCAAAGGAAGCTGCTTCAACCCACTTCGTAAAGTAATTGATCGCTACTAGGATGAAACGATGCCCGTTGGATGCCGTAGGTCTGATCTCGCCGATCATATCAATGCCCCACATTGCAAAAGGCCAAGGTGTTGTCAAGACATTCAGAGGAACTGGAGGTATGTGCACCTTATCAGCATAGACCTGGCACTTGTGACATGTCCGAGAATACTGATAACAGTCAGCTTTCATTGTGGACCAATAATATCTTGCCCGTAGGATTTTCTTTGCCATGGTATGTCCACTGGAATGGGTTTCGAAGGTACCTTCATGTAACTCTGCCATGATCCTTTCTGCTTCATTCTTATCCACACAACGCAGTAAGGTTGAATCATGGTTACGCTTGTAAAGGATGCCATTGCTGATGAAGAACTTTGCTGCAAACCTCCTCAGAAACTTCTTGTCATTAACAGATGCCCCCTCAGAGTATTCTTGAGCTTCAAGATACCTCTTTACTTCACGAAACCAGGGTTTTTCTGTTACTTCTTCAGTCTCAATATCACAGCAATGTGCCGGTTCGTCCAACCTTTCAATAATAATTTGGGGAGCTTTGTTGTCCCAATTGACCTTGAACATAGAAGACATCGTAGCCAGCGCGCCCGCCAGCTGATTCTCCTCTCTAGGGAAGTGTTCAAAGGTTATCTCCTCAAAGTGGGGAAGCAACGTCAATACATACTCCTTGTAAGGAATGAGATTTGGGTGTTTCGTATCCCACTCGCCTTTGATCTGACTGATCACGAGAGAGGAATCTCTGAAGACACTTAGAAACTTAATCCTTAGGTCAATTGCTGCTCGAAGACCCATGATGCATGCTTCATACTCCGCCATGTTGTTGGTGCAGTTGAAACATAGTCGGGCGGTGAACGGAGTATGAGAGCCTTTAGGAGATATGATCACGGCGCCAATGCCATTACCCAAAGCGTTTGAAGCTCCATCGAAGTACATAGACCATCGGGATCCTTCCTCAAGTCCTTCATCCGGTCCACGTGTCTCACAATCAGTTACCAACATGATATTCTCGTCCAGAAATTCAAAGTTCATAGACTGGTAATCATCCACTGCCTGATGTGCCAAGTGGTCTGCCAACACACTTCCCTTGATTGCCTTTTGAGTCGTGTATTGGATGTCATACTCAGTCAAGATCATCTGCCATCTTGCTATTTTTCCGGACAAGGCAGGCTTTTCGAAGATATACTTGATTGGATCCATCTTTGATATCAATAAAGTAGTGTGAGTCAACATATACTGTCTTAGCCGGCGAGCAGCCCATGCCAAAGCGCAGCAAGTTTTCTCGAGCAGTGAGTATCGGGTTTCACAGTCGGTAAACTTTTTGCTAAGGTAATAAATAGCATGCTCTTTTTGGCCAGACTCGTCATGCTGCCCCAGCACACACACCATTGAGTTGTCGAGTACTATCAAGTATAAGATCAGAGGTCTCCCTTCAACTGGTGGCATCAGAATAGGTGGCTCTTGGAGATACTCTTTAATCCTTTCGAAAGCGGCCTGACATTCATCGTTCCAACGTACTACTTGATCTTTCTTCAGCAGCTTGAAGATTGTCTTACAAGTAGCAGTTAGGTGCGAGATGAATCAGGCAATGTAATTCAGACGTCCCAGAAAGCCTCTGACTTCTTTCTCTTTTCTGGGAGCTGGCATCTCCTGTATAGCTTTCACTTTTTCCGGATCCACTTGAATACCTTTGTCTCTTACGACGAAACTCAGTAGCTTACCAGACCTCACCTCGAAGGTGCACTTGTTCGGGTTTAACCTCATCTTGTACAACTTCAACCTGTCAAACAGTTTCTGCAGATGGTCAAGGTGTTCCTCCTCAGTCTGGGATCTTGCAATCATATCATCGACGTATACTTCAATCTCGTGATGGATCATGTCATGAAACAAAGTAACCATGGCACGCTGATATGTTGCCCCAGCATTCTTTAACCCAAAAGGTATGACCTTGTAGCAAAAGGTACCCCACTGAGTAACAAAAGTCGTCTTCTCCATGTCTTCGGAAGCCATTTTAATCTGATTATAACCGGAGAAACCATCCATAAAGGAGAAGACCTTGTGCTGAGTGGTGTTGTCAACCAGAACGTCAATATGAGGTAGAGGGAAGACATCCTTAGGGCTCGCCCTGTTCAAATCCCTGTAGTCAACACACATTCAGACCTTACCATCTTTCTTCGGCACTGGAACCACATTGGCCACCCACTGAGGGTAAGAAGTAACTGCTAGAAAACCGGCGTCAAACTGTTTCATAACTTCAGCCTTGATTTTCTCAGACATCTATGGGCACATACGGCGAACCTTCTATTTCACTGGAGGACAGTCTTCCTTGGTAGGAAGGCGATGAACCACAATATCGGTATCCAAACCAGGCATATCTTCGTAGGACCAGGCAAAGATCTCAACATAGTCATGCAGCATTTGAATCAACCGTTGTTTCACACTAGCTTCCAGATTTGCACCGATCTTGACCTCTTTCTTATATGTCTCGGTACCCAGATTCATTGTTTCCACTAGCTCTTCATGTGGCTGGATGGCCCTCTCTTCTTGAAGTAACAGTCTTGCAAGTTCACCAGGAACTTCGCAATCATCTTCACCTTCGTCTTCGGCTAAGTTGATCGGATTTTCGAAGTCATAACCGGCAGTAGCAGAGTCGTTACCAGTAGGATCCAGAATGGATGTGGACCTGTATATGTGAGTGTGTGTAAAATAGTTGTTTTGCAATATATAATAAAGAAAAACAAGGAGCGCAAAATTTGAAATGCAAGAACATCCAATGCTTTTATTAATGATATATGAAAATGACACACATAAAGCCCTCACAAATGAAGCCACAGTTCCCCGGGTAAGACACCGGGCCATAAAGTTTAAAACATTTTCTGATACAAATTCAAAACAAAAGTTTCATTACTGGGTGATAACTGAAACGGGCATAGAATCCTTCACTGTCCAGTTGCTTAATCCACCATTGGCAGTCGGGTAGATCCAATGGTCGATATCAAACTCTTCATCATCGTTATCCCTGATAGCATTCACCCCTGCATCTTGTTTAGGCTTCTCTGGTGCTCCGAACTCAATCTCTTTCGCATCGATCAAGTCTTGTACCTTATTCCTCAAAACCCAGCAATCATCCGTATTATGCCCCGGGCTATCAGAGTGAAAAGCACAGCAGGCATTAGGGTTGTATCTCGGTGATGTGGTATTTGGATTCTTCGGGGCTTCCTTTAGAATCACCAGATTAGTCTTCAGCAACTGTGGCAGAATTTGAGATAAGGTCATGCTGAGACGGGTGAATTACCTTCAAGGTCTCTCATCCTTTTGTTGATTGTTATGCTGAGGAGCACCAGCAGGTTTTGAAATAACAATCGCATTAACAGCTTGGTGGCGTTCAGGTCTATTCTGGTTTCTTGAACTGTAGACAGCAATGGACTCTTTCTTGATGAGGCACCCTTCTGTATCTTACCAGCCTTAATACCAGCTTATATCCTTTCACCGGTCAAAATAAGCTCTGTAAACCCAGACGAAGAGCTTCCAATCAGGTGGTTGAAGAATGGACCAGACAAAGTCCCCAGAAACATGTCCACAAGCTCCCGATCAGCCAAGGGTGGTTGCACTCTACCAGCGAGGTCCCTCCACTTCTGAGCATAATCTTTAAATCCTTCACCCGTTCCCATTGACATACCCTGGAGTTGGGTACGCGTAGGAGCAAGGTCAGAGTTGTACTGATACTTCCTGTAGAATGCAGTAGCCAAATCTTCCCAACTGCGGATACTGGCTCCATCCAACTGATAGAACCACTCAAGCTGAGTCCCTGAGATACTGTCTTGGAAGAAGTGGATCCATAGGTTCTTATCAGCGGTGTAAGGCTGAATCTTCCTCACATATGACCGGAGGTGCAGCTTCGGACAAGAAACTCAGTCATACTTAGCAAAGGCTGGTGCCTTGAATTTGTGGGGAATAACCACCCCAGATGATAGACCCAGATCACCAAAGTCTAAGCCAGGCACTTTTTGAACTTCCATAGCACTCAACCGATCTTCCAGTTGCTTGTATCTATCCTCGGCAGGAGGATACTGTTCTTCGTCGAAGTCCGTCTCGTTGTCGGAGACCACAGGGCTAGGAGCCCTCCTTTCTTCTTGACTATCTTTCCCTCTAGATGAGATGGTCAAATCAACTTCATTCTGAAGCCTGTTTCCAAACCTGTGCCCAGTGTTGAACAGGATTATCGTTTTCTTCTTCTTTTTCTTCTCTTTCAGAATCAGGGTCTTCAGGTCTTGCTGACCCTTAGCTAGACTCATGAACAGCTCTTGAAATTGGGCATTCTGGGCCTGGAGGGCCTTGATGGCTTGCTCAGTTGAAGGTTCAGCAGACATGATGAGTGATTGCTGAAATAAACAGCGAAGAAGATAAGAGACCTGCAAAGGGTACCTGTTTATGAAGTGCATGGGATGAAATGTGTATGACTATGATTTCAAAGACAATTGAGAGATTCAAATTTGTAAACCAGAAAGGAAACACACTTTATTAGATAAACTTCAAAATTCAAATTGTTCAACTGATGCCATTAAGGCGTTACATGAAAAGGGAATACTGAAAAGTAAATAAAAACTGAAATGGAAATAAACAAAGGCCCATCAATGCTCCCATGGTCTCTTATTATCAGTGCGGACATAGTCATTAAGAATCCGCTCGTTCTCCAACTGCCTAGTCAGCTTCTGGATCTTTTGCTCTTGCTCGTTGAACTTCTCTCGGTAAGAATCCCGTTCTTCCCTCAGTTGCATCCAAGATCTCTTCAGTGCCCCAATGTCAGTGGGCATATAAGGATGGAGGATGGTTGGAAGAACCCCCTCTTCATTAGCAACTTCAAGAGTGACAGGCTGGACGGCTTCATATGGCATACCCAGCTTTTGGGCACGGATACGGACCCATCTGAGATATGGCTCCATCGGAAGTGAAGTCTTTGGGCCCAGCTCATGTGGATCAGATTGTTGAACTCTATCCCAAGCCCTTATGAACCTGCGACGTTGCTCGTTGCTATCCCCCTGAAAATCAAAGATGATATGAGGCATTAGCAGCTCGTGAGGTCCTTCTCTTCTGGCTCTTCCAAACTGGCGGAGAGCTAAGCATGGGTTGTAAGAAATTCCTCCATGGGTTCCTATCAATGGAACATTAGGATACTCTCCACAGCGATCAATGATAGTCACCTCATCCATACCTTTGAGAGTCCAGATAATGTCATTATGCGAGAGAGACATCAATCTATAAGCCCAGCCCATGCCTTCTTTGTTCTTCAGTACTGACTTAGGGAGGTGCAAAATAAACCACCTCGAAAACAAAGGAGCACAGCACATCAAGGTTCCCCGCTTTCGGGCAGTACGAGCATAGAGCTGATGAAGGATGTCACCCAAGAGAGTGGGTACAGGGTTCTGAGATATGAAGATCTTTACCGCATTAACATCAACAAAAGTGTCAGGATTCGGAAACGATACCAAGCCGTATATCAAAAGAGCCAGAATATCCTCGAAGGCCTTGAAGTCTAGATTATCCCAGAAATAGTTAGCCTTACCAACCAAGAACTTAGTCAGAAAGCCCTTTTCTCCACTTCTAGTCTCCCAATTAGCCATTACCTCCTCTTTGGTCAAATGAAGGGCTGCAGCAATCTCTTCGGGCTTAAGAGTTTTTTCCCAACCAGTAAACGGGGTCTGCTCCAGAACAGAGATACTGAGCATCTCAGAGAACTCTTCTAGGGTAGGAACCAGTTGGTAGTCCTGGAAAGTAAAGCAATGGTACAGCGGATCATAGAATTGGACCAGGACACTCATCATCTGCTCGTCCAATTTGGAGGTGACCAAACTGAGAAGAGAACCATGCCTCCTGATGAAGGAAGTAGTGTCAGGCATATTTGCAACCAACTCTTTAAGCAAGGTAGGAACTTGGACAAAGTTGATCCGGATGGTATTCTTACGCATGGGCATCATGATAACCTACAAAACAGAACAAAGATAAATCCCTCTTGTCTTTGAAATAGGTTAGTCTAATGCAAGATGTATGCAATGTTATGATGTCATGATGTCATGATAGAAAGCACACCACAAGTATCCACAAATGGCAAACATGGTAAGGGCACACAAGTCACACATTGAGCCCTTAAATTTCAGGCTGGCAAGGAGCTTAGGTACTACCCTCTTTCAGTTCAGTTGGTTTAAACCTGTCCTAAAAATAGTAATCGGGTTCTAGAGGATCTCAACATCACTGACTACCCTCAATCGGTCATAATTCCAGTTTAGCAACCTTTTCTTGCAGTCGGAATCATCGCGAGAGTTTAGTCTCAATGAGTGTAGCATACTGCTAGTGTTCTATGGCCAAGTTGGTCAATTTAAAGGTTCTAAGGTCAGTTGGTGCTTAATGACCCCTTAGAAGACCCATATTCTCCTCGTTCCAACACAAGGGATATCGATACAGACTAAAGTGCCACACCAACGTAGCTACTGCTTCAACCGTGTCGGTCTACGCCGAACAGTTCCCTCACAGTTTATTGCTACTTACCTAAAGGGTATCCCCCAGATCCGGGTTAGGATCTATAGAAACTCCGATACAAGCCCACAAAGATAAATCATACAAAGCAAACAATTGAAAACAACAGTGATCTAATCCTAAGGTACACCTCACTTATAATAGTCCCCAACAGAGTCGCCAGTTCTGTGATACGGTGGGAAAGAGAACTGACTGTTTTAGAATGCTGGTTTGTGTTTTGCGTTTGTTTTTGCAAAATGTCGCGGTAAGAAAGAGTCGCAACCGTCTTTTATTTTATCCAACAAGGAAAGGAAAAAAGCACAAAAAAATTCCTTTTTCGAGATGTTTCTCGGGTTCGGGGGGTAGATTATAGAAAGGGAAGGTGTTAGCACCCTTTCTATCTATGGTTATCCACGGGCTCTTAGGTACTTACTCATTGTGTTTTCAAAATTTGCTTTTCTTTGTGTTTGTGGGTTTGAAAGAAGTTTTTTATTTGAAAAGGAGTGTAAGTGCGAAATGTTTTGTTTTTGTTTTGAAAGAGCAAGTACTTAAGAACCATCTACCTACTCGAAAAGGGAATTAAATTGTGCTAATATCCTTTAGACAATGCTATTCCACTATTTAGGAGTAGGTAGCACCGTCATTGGAGTTTTGAGGGTCAATTCAATTAAGGGACGTGTGGTCATTAAAGTAATGTTAGGACGCCTTAGCGGTAACCCTAATGTCTTAGATCATTTTATCCGAGGCAACCGTTTCGAGGAAACTTATGATCTTTGGATAAGAGGGCGACTTCTAAAACTTCCTATACTCAATGACCACGTTCGAAGGCAACCAAGTGAGGTGTACCCTAAGAGTGCGCATGTGCGAGTGTATTGTTTCGGTTAATTTTATCTTTGTACATGTTATGAGTGAGCTATGTTGATTTTAAGTTCATACATTTGATCTTGTCATGCATTCCCTATTATCAAACATCTAACAGTTAATAGTTGCGGAATTTAAATTGCGGAAATTAAATCTAAACTATTACAAGGCGTCGGGTATTTACATCGCCAAAAACAACCCTTTAATTTAAATTGCGGAAAATAAAAGAAAGCGATAAAATAAAAGTCCTAATTAAAAGCTATTACATACCGGGAGCAATTACAATATTGGATAAAATGATACGCGTGCGAGAAATTAAATCAGCGCATTTTTTAGGGTTTTGACCCTTTTTTGAAAGAAAGCATGTTTTTGTTATTTTTGAATTAAATGGAATTAAATCCAAGCTAATAAATTAAATTAATTAATTAATGAAAATATTTTTGGATTTTTGAATATTAAAGGAAATAAAATAATTTTAATCAATGTTAGTAAAAACCTAATATTCTACATTGATTTTAATTTATTGCAAAAAATGTTAAAAGTTAAACCTATTTAAAACTAAATTAATTAAATTAGTATTTATTTACAAAAATAAAATAATGAAATTAATAAAAATAATATTTTTGTGTTTTCTGATTTTATGAGGAAAAAATTTAATTGGTTAGTTTAATAAAAATAATTAATTAAAACAATAAAGCAAATAAATAAATATAATAAAAAGAAAATAAACCAAGGGGGTGTTAGGCCCAAGAGGAGGTGAAATCTGCAATTCTGAGGCCCAATTCAAGCCAGCATGCGTTTGAATTTTGCCATCCCATGTGTGCCCGTTGACTAGACACCATGGTGGATATTCAATTTTGGCCATTGGTTTTGATCTGAAGCCATTTGGCAACCATCTGTATGGAGACATATGATAGGTCACGCTGTTGATGCTGCATGGAATCATCTGTAAATAAAATGCAACAAAGTTTTTGGGGGACCTGGGATTCGAACCCAGGTCCCATGAGACAATCCACTAGCGCCTTAGCCACTACACCACTGCCATTTTATTGTTATTGGAATAGGCAACAATTATTATATATAAAACAAAACATTATGCCTGGAAAATAAATAAAAAATAGCGCGAATATTTAAATCAACCATTAGGGAGAAGACACATAGTCGTCTTCTTCGTTGAAAATTTTGGATATTTACCTGCGGATTTTATCCGCAGCTAAATCCATGGCTCACTCCTAAAACAAATTCCAGGCCATATAAATACAAACTAAGACCATCACCATGTTCGTCTCTCCTTCCTGAGCACGTCTATGCCCACTACGCCAAAAACGAGTTTTGGCACCACTACATAGACAGCGCTTATGCAAAAGCGCTGTTGTAGGTATAAAAAAAAAAATACTTTAGACATCACTTATTAAAAGCGCTGCTATAGGCCTTATCAAAGGCAACGCTTTTTCTCCCTAAGCGCTGCTATAGGGTTTAAAAAAAATAATAATTAAAAAAATTAATAAAAGCGCTGCTAAAGGGTATGCTTTAGACAGGGCTTTCAAAAAGCGCTGCTAAAGGTGTAAGTCTAAAAGCGCTGCTAAAGGGGGGGTAAACCTAAAGCGCTGCTAAAGGGGGGTACCTTTAGCAGCGCTTCTTGAAAGCGCTGCCTTTGTGTAAATCTAAAAGCGCTGCTAAAGGGGGGGTAAGCCTAAAGCGCTGCTAAAGGGAGGTACCTTTAGCAGCGCTTCTTGAAAGTGTTGCCTTTGGTTTGTTAATTTATTTCTAAACCCCTAACCTCTAAATCAGATTTCCAGAAACACAAAATTAAACCCATATCGCTGTTCATCTTCTTCTCCATTCGTCTCCTCCCATTCTCTCTTCATCCTCTCAACACTCGTCTCCTCCCAAACTCCCCCTGTCTCACTCCATTACTCCCTTTGTTCCGTCATCTCTCAAACCCTCCTCCCAACCGCTTCATCTTCATTGTTACCAACCACCACCATCAATTGTCAACCGTCTCCATCCTTCATCCCTTCGTCGTCCTCTAACCATTACCCTCCGCCTCGCATCAACGACACAATCACCAACACCAGCAGCCTCCTCCGTTGCATCACCTTCGAATCTTCGGCCCACGGCTAATTCATTTTTTCAATCCAAGTAAGTGTTCCTATCATTAAAGCATGTGCTTCTGGATTCATTTTTTGGTGTGCATCGTGACTAGAGTGTTTAGTTGAATGTAGGTGATTTATGTGTTGAGATTTTCTGGATTCTGTGAGCTTTGGGGTTTGATTTAGGAATTTAGGGTTCAATAGTTAAGTGAATAGTATTCTATTTAGTTTTGATTTGAATTTCATTTGGAAGTAATGCACTATATAGTTTTGATTTGATTTTAATTTCGTTTTGAAATTTATGTTTTTTCATTTGATTTTAATTTTGTCCTGACATTGCTGTTACTCTGAAATTTCGTTTCACTGGTTCTAGGTTTCGGAATATTTTTTGATTAATTTTCACTGTTTCTTGCCGTTTTGATTGGTGAAACATTATTTCTTTCTTACATACAGCCCTTTTTTCATGGTTAATAAGGTTATAATTTATGTATTTATATGGAACGAAAATGGTAGATTGTTTGCTAGGGAATGAGCTTATTGTTAACTTCTATTGGATGAGACATGCAGAGTGTTCAAAAAAACTGTTTACGGGACCGAATTGTTGAACTAAACTCAACCGAAATGAAAGTAACTGAATCAATTATAATAGTTCAAGAACTGAATCACTAATTCAATCACAGTTCTTAAACTAAAACTGAACCATGAATAACAAAACTGAATCGTTTAGAACTATACTGCAAAGGTTAAAGTTAAACACTTTACATGTCTCAAATTATCAGTTCACCAAAAACTTGTTGCTTAGAGACATATTATGAAATTGAGCATCTAATTAAGAAATTGAAAATCTCTCATTTATCACACTAAGTGTTCAAACTTCAGCTTAGTTATGTTTGAATGTTTCTGTTAAGAATAAGATGGTATATTCAATTTTTTTTCCATTTTCTTTTCTATATGTTTAAATTAGAATTTGAATGTTTATTATGAGTCTTTATCACAACAGTATCTTTATTCTTTGTTTGTATGTGTGTGTGAATAGTAGTTTTTTTCATTTTTCTTGAATAATCATACCTTGCAGTAGAGCTTTAATTAATTATTTTCTTGGTTGATGAATGTATTTTTTTTTAAATAAGCTCCTTATTCAAATTTAACCGCTTTGATTGTTGATGAGTAGCAAATTAACTCTCAAATATGATTTTTTAGGATTCTGTCAGTTTTGCTTCAGTAGGTAATAACATTGTTGTTTGCTCTATTAGATGATAAAATTGATGATTTTGTTTGTTCTAAACAGTAGGTAATAACTTAGGCTGGTCTCCATGATTTTGTTTGTTCTAAACAGTAGGTAATAACTTAGGCAGTGTGCTTAAATGATATGAAACGCGAAGACTATCAATGTATTTCTATGGTACCTGTATTAATTTGAAAATATTGTCTGATTTTATTTGATTGTTTAATTTTTATCATTGTGAAAATATCCGCCCCACTTGAGAGATAGACTGTCCCAATGCCCTTTCAAGCATCCTGTGAATGTTGTGTTTAAAAAAAACCATTAATATGTTAAATAGCTGTGGCTCGTTTTATGTATTTGTTCAGTGTTATACTTGTGAATTGATGAGATATCCTTGTGTTTTATATAAGAATATGCTTGTTTTATTATAGATACCTACAAATTAGGCTGCTTTATTTGACGTGGAATTGTTCATATAAACAAAAAAGAATTCAAAGGTTAATTCGTGCAACCAGATATTTTAAATTGTGTGGAATGAAACTTGTAATAGTAATATTCTTGACGCACAACCATAGTAGTCATTGAAAAGAAGCAAAACTAAAACACACCAACATACAAACTAAATGTATGTTTCAAAGAGGTTAATGATGGTTTAAGAATTCTTGAGATCTGTTTAGTGGTTTTGAAACTAAAGAACAATTATATGGTAGTAAGGGATTTGACAGCTTAAATAGAAAAACTGAATTATAGATTGATTAATTTGTTGTAGAAGCTTGCATTCATTTAGCCACCAGCACTTATATATGACACATGCACGAACACTATGAGCACAATTCAACTTTTCTATGATGCATTTCTTTGAGGCAAAGTTAAGTGCAATGTCTCGATGTTGCTTCTAAAAAATATAACCTTTAGTTAATTTACTGCTCTGTAACATTTAAGCTTAGTTTTCAATTTTTCATGAGCAAACAAGTGGAGTCATCATGTAATCCTTCCATTTCTCTTTAGCATAGCATCAACCATTTTTGCAAGCAGCTAAAACATTTTTTTTTTGAATGTGGCTATGAATGTGTTTTCTATTAAACAAGCAGAAATAATTATAAGAAAATATAGTAATTTTAATTATATAAGTGTGTTTTCTTATTAAAAATGAGTAGTATATATATTACAATTCTTCATGGATCCTTTTTAATTTATAGTTTGTTAGTTAATAACTTTTTACGAGTAAATTTTTTGTGTGTGTGTTTTTCTTTTCAAAATATATAGTTCTTTGATGTGGGTGAATAAGTATTTTTATGTTACTCATTTTATTATCAAATATAATATTAAGTGAGTCTTGTAATTTAAGATTTTGTCAGTCATATATAATTACATAAAGCAGTAATTAACTAACTAACCAAAAGTGAACATTTTGCTTTTAGCATAAAGCAAAATTGCTTTATGCTTTGTAATTTTAATTTGAATTAGATTTTCACAGTTTTGATTATATAGCGATGATACTTGATAAAACAAGTTAAGGTGTATATCTTGATGTATATCCGTATTTTCTTTCCATGTGTAGTGTCCTCGTTAGCACAATGGTGTAGATTGCAGTTATTTTATGTTGAGGTTTATGAAAGAAACTATTCTTTTGGACCGATTAGAGATTCCATCCACGGTATGAATTTCTAACTTAGGAATTATTTTCATATTTCTCATAAAATGACTTAGTATTTTAATTAAATCATACTATGTTATATTATTATGTAGTACTTTGATGAATTCAAGTGTGCTTCATACTCAAAAGATCAATTGGATGAACTTATGGAGGATTGGTGCCAATTTGTTATGGAGTTGAGAGTTTTATTATAAGGTATAACTTTGAGTTTTGAGAATATAATATATGTCGTTATAGTTGTGTTACAATATTATTGTTTTTGTTGTTGTTATTTGGTAACTTGTATGAATTTTGATTTTTTGATTTTGTTTTCGGTTATATAGGTGCAGCTCGATGTAGAAGATAGAGTTATATATTCATCGTGGATTTTGTTTCATTGTTGTATATACTAATGTTGTTGTTGTGTATATTGTACAAAAAGGAGTGAAGAGATGAATATTGATGTAGTTATAATATTGTTTCATTGTTGTATAATGTTGTTGTTGTGTATATTGTGCAAAAAGGATTGAAGAGATGAATATTGATGTTGTTATAATATTGTTTCATTGTGGTATATATTAATCTTGTTGTTATGTATATTGTGCAAAAAGGATTTAAGAGATGAATATTGATGTTGTTATAATATTGTTTCATTGTGGTATATATTAATGTTGTTTTTGTTTAAAATGTTATAATGAAGCTATAATTTCTGGTGCAAAAACGGTGAGAATAAATTTGATAGGCAGCGTTTTGTTTTAAATGAAAGCGCTGTCTAAAGTGATTGAAAAAAAAAATTTTAAAAATAAGGAAAAGCGCTGCTAAAGGGGGGGGGGGGGGGGGTAATAGACAGCGCTTTTCATGAAAGCGTTGTCTAAAGTGATTGAAAAAAATTTTTTTTTAAAAATAAGGAAAAGCGCTGCTAAAGGGGGGGTAATAGACAACGATTTTCATGAAAGCGCTGTCTAAAGTGATTGAAAAAAAAATTTTAAAAAAGAGGAAAAGCGCTGCTAAAGGGGGGGTAATAGACAGCGTTTTTCATGAAAGCGCTGTCTAAAGTGATTGAAAAAAAAATTAAAAAAAATATGAGGAAAAGCGCTGCTAAAGGGGGGGTAATAGACAACGCTTTTCATGAAAGCGCTGTCTAAAGTGATTGAAAAAAAAATTAAAAAAAAATGAGGAAAAGTGCTGCTAAAGGGGGGTAATAGACAGCGCTTTTACCAAGCGTTGTCTAAAGTGATTAAAAAAAAGCGCTGTCTATACCTTTAGCAGCTGAGGTTTTAGCAGCGCTTTTAAGCGCTGTTAAAGGCCTAAAAAGCGCTGTCTAATCCCTTGTTTGGCATAGTGGCCCCTTATTTGTCCCAATTTTTCCTGAAATCAAAACGCCTAAAAAATAAGAACAAAAACCCTAGTTTCGGGTACAGGGTTACAAGCTATGAAAACAAAATCAAATAATGTTGAAATGTTCTAAATAGACCGATTAGCATGATTGTACAAAGATTTTGGCAAAAAGATTCAAGAACAAGAGGTTATGTTTTCGTGTACAGGGCCATGTTCTTGGGTACTTACAGCGCGATTTAGGTGACGAGAAGGCTTGGTTTTGATGCCTATCGCTTCAGTGGATGGCAAATAAGAACACCACGTTGAGTTTTGGTCTTCAAAACGTGTCTAGGATCGATTTCAGATTCAAGCTTTTCAAGCTCTTTTCAAGTTTTGTATTTGTGATTTGGGCAGCTTTCTGGTCGTGTATTGTGTGTGTCTAGCTTGTATGAGTAATAAGGAATGAATTAGGTTAAATCTTGGGCTTGGAATCCTTGTGTATTGATGATTCAAGATTTGATATGATTCCTCCATTAAAGGCTCCCAATTTCTTTCCAAATCCAATATTTTGTGCATGATATGGCTTGGCACGAATTTGGTTGTGTTCATGATGTCAATTAAGACCTGTAATGATCAAAAAGATATCAAGTTATTAAGATTTGGATTTTATTTGGATTTAAATTGATTAAAAATGAATTAAATCAATAAAAATCAAATAAAATAGAAAAATTAATAATTGGACATAAAACTGAAGATAAGACACGCGTGTGGTGTGACAAGATCAAATCAAGTGGAAAAAAGTGGGCCCTTTTGTCAAAATTTGAAGTTTTAGGGATAGTTGACTTTTGGCAAATTTGGAAAAATGCCCAACTTCAACAATGCATAACTTCTTCAATTTTGAACTTTTGGAGGTGTTCTTGGACTTTTTAGAAACCTTAAGATGTCATATAACCAACCCTTTTGGTATCATCTCATTTTGATGTTCCATTCTCAATTTATAAGCTTTGGCAAAAAAGGTGTTTTTGTTGACTTTCAAAAATGACCTATAATGTCCAAATTTGTAACTTTTTGTGAGAGCATTTCTTGATCTTAGGGTGTGAATATGGATTGTAGGAAATTGCATCTTCTTCAAAATGAGATTTGTATGGGTCATTTCTCATAAAGTATGAGACAGTTATGCTTGGTCAAAGTTGAGTTGACTTTTCCTGCAAAACCCTAATTTAGCAACTTTTGAATCTTGAGGAATTTTGAGCAATCTTTGATGAATCATGATCAACCCTTGATAAAATGATGATTTATCCTTCAAAATGAGAATGTTGACAAAAAATCTTGAGGTTTGACTATTTGTAGGTCACAGTTGACTTTTGCCCTAGCACAGTCGATTTTTGGGCCTCTTGAGCAATTGACTGACCAAACTTCCTCTGCAAGGCTTGAAATTTGACATGGATGACCTTAAGAACATATTAGGACATTGGGAATCACTTGAGGTCATTTGGATGTAAGGACCTTGATGCAACACAAAACCCTAATTTTGAATTGACTGTCTTAGGAGATGATTTGACTGTCCAACTCTTGAGCCATCTTGAACAACTTGGAGATGATTCTTGACATATCTTGAGAAATATGGGAGGGAAAATTTTGGGGTAAAAAAAACATCTTGCGATAACCCTGAACATTATTCTCATAGTCAAATGTGATTCCTTGGACGAGTGTGTCGTGAGGACCATCCCTTCTAGCGTAACCGAACTGTCGCAACGCCAAACAAGGATTATAAGTGATTCCTCCCCTAATGCCCAAGAGAGGGAAATTAGGGAATTCCCCATAATGATCAATGATGGTGACACTCTCCAAGGACCAAGAACACCAATGAATATCTGAATGTGTAAGAGACATCAGCCTATGAGACCATCTCATACCCTGATCATTTCTCAGAATAGACCGGGGTAGGTGCGAAATAAACCACTTATCCAATAGAGGAGTGCAATACATAAGGGTCTCTCTTCTATTTAGAGTGCGAGTATGCAGAGAGTGTAGAATATCCCCAACTAAGGTAGGTATCGGATTATGAGACAGAAAAATCTTAATCGCGTTCACATTTATGAGTTGGTCCGTGTTATGGAATAGTACCATCCCATAGATGAGAAGGTCCAACACATCTTCAAAAGCTTGTAAGTCCAGGTTATCCCAAAAATAGTGAGCTTTCTCAGATAAAAACTTTACTGGAAATAATTGGAAACCTCTTCTGGTTTCCCAATTTGCCACTACATCAGACCGTTGTAAAGATAGAGCTTGAGAAATCTCTTCAGGCTTTGGGTCTCTTTACGTAGCGTTGAATGCTAGCTGATTAAGGATAGGTACCCCCAATAACTAAGAAAACTTATCCATAGTAGGCACTAACTGGTAATCAGGAAAAGTGAAGCAGTGGTGCAACGGGTCAAAGAACTGAAAGAGCACCTTTAACATTTTTTCATCAAGGTTTGAGGTCACCAAGTTGAGAAGTCGACAAGCTTTTCAGTGAAGGGAGAGCTTTCAGGAATCCTTGATTCTAACTCCTTGAGTTGAGGATGCACTTTCACAAGGTTGATTTGGATAGTATTCCTTCGAGCGGATGTCATGTCCTACAAAACAAGACAAAGATGAGCCCTAGAAAATCCTTGAAATAGTTAGTATGATATGCCATGTTATGATGTCATGATTATGCTAAGAAATCACAGATATAGCAAGCACAAGCAAATCACACAAAGACCTTAGGTTTAAGGCTTGCATGGGTTTTAAGGTCATACCCTCTTTAAGTTGGATTGGTTCAACTTGTCCTATAAATAGTAACCGGGTTCTAAGGCATCTCAATATCACTGATCTTTCCCACAAATTTTGTTTGATAGGCAACTAACTTGCAACCAAACAAAATTCAAGAGTTAAATCTCAATGAGTGTAGCATCGAGTATCTGCCGACTATAGGAATACACCAAAGACGGCCATCTCGCTACGTCCTAATGGCCAAGTTGTTCATTTAAAGGTTCTAAGGTCAGTTTACGCTTCATGACACCATGCAACGGCCCCGTATTCTTCTTGATTAACTCAAGGGCTACCGGTACCAACCAAAGTGTCGCATCAATATAACCATCGCTTCAACCGTGTCGGTATACCCCGTACAATTTCCATGATCTATTTCTACTTACCTAAAAGGTTTTCCCAGATCTGGGTGTAGGATCTATAGTAACCCAAACAATACCTTAAAAGTAAAGCAAACAAACAAGCAAATAATTTATAAATGATATGGACTTTAATGGAAACCCCACTTTTATAATAGTCCCCAGCAGAGTCGCCAGTTCTGTGATACGGTGGCAGAACCGACTGTTTAATACTAGTTTATGTTTTTTGTTTGCAAATGTTGCATTAAGCAAGAGTCGCCACCGACTTTTCTTTTATCCAACAAAGGAAAGGGTGAAAAGAACATAAAAAGACATTTTTTTGAGATTTTCTGAGTAAAGGGGGTAGATTATGGAAAGGGAAGGTGTTAGCACCCTTTCCATCTGTGGTTTTCCACGGGCTCTTAAGTACTTGCTCATTTTTTAAAACTGTTTGTGTTTGTGTGTTTTGAAAGATTTTTGTTTGTTTATGGTAACTCTTGTATGAGTCCTCAAGAGTGTGATAAAGCGTTTTTAAAAATAGTTTTTGAAAAGTGTGTAAGTGTAAAAAATTTGGTTTGAGCAAGTACCTAACAGTTATCTACCTACTCGAAAAAGGATGTTTTTTCCCTTCTACCCTTTAGATAGTGCTATCCTACTATTAGTGAGTAGGTAGCCCTATTGTTGGATGTTGAGGGACAATCAAAGGGACGTTTTACAATCACAAATCCAATTTGTAGAGACGCTTTAGCAATTTTCTTTTAGGGACTAGATCATTTACCGAAAGGCAACTGTAGGGTCATCGAGGGACTATGATCTTTTTTTGATTTATGGATCTTTACTAAAGCGTTCCTGCCTCATGACTATTTTATTTAAAGGCAACCAAAGTGGGAGATACCTTAGAGGTGCACATGTGCAAATGTGTTGATATTCAATTATTTTTGGTCTTTTTGTTAGGTTAGCTAACGATTAATTGACTTTATCTTGTCATGCACGCCTAAGTTACTAACAATTATATATACAGAAAAATAAAACGCGGAAAGTAAAAATCTAGACTATTACATGGCTTTGGGAAGGGGGATTTACACTGTACAAAGCTTTAGGAAAAAATAATGAAAGTAGTAAAAAAATTCCTACTTAATCTATTACATACCGGTATACAGTTACATTATTATAAAAAATGCGAGAACAAGAATAATGCACGCGAAATGAATATTACGTCTAAAAGGAACCTAAGAAAATACTAAGTAAAAAATCCTTTTGATTGTTTTTTGATTTAAGAAAATAACTAAATCAATTATTCTAAAGTCTATTTAGAAAATTAACTTAAGAAAAATAAACTAAACTCTTTTTTGTGGTTTTTTATATTTATGAAAAGAAATATTAAATCTAAATTAAGTCCTAAATTCTAGTTCATTTTAAATTAAGAAAATAGTTAAAATTTAATTAACTAATTAATTAAAGAAATTAATTATTTAATTAAAAAAATCTATGTCTAATTTTTTTGTGAGTTTTTTATTATTATTATTAAAAAAGATTAACAAATGAAATAACTAAATAAAATAAAAGAAAAAAGATTGGGCTTGATGGCTGAAGTAGAATGGGCGTTGCAATTGAAATTTCGCTAAGCCCGGATTGTGAAGCCCAGGTCCGTCCATGGATCCAATGTGGGCAGTACTTGATGGTACATGGTATCTCATGTTCTATATGTCATGCATTCCATGTAATTCCCCTAACCTGCTATAAGGATATCTAGGAACTCATATACACACATTAGAACATTCAATAATTAATAAAAATAGAGATTCAAATTTGAGATTATACCAAAATAGTGATAGCTTGGATCCAGTGATCTGGGACCTTGCAAGCTTTGAGAATGGTTGGAACAAGTCACTGGGAACCTCAAGAGCAATGTATGATTACTAGTTCGTACCAAAAGTACCTGCAAATTGGGTTTCAAATTTTTACCACTTTTTATAATTTTGCAAAAATGGTAGAGCACTCTCTAGGATGTGTAGGCGTGTTAAAATGTTTGCTAGATGCTTGTTTATATAGAGAGGAATGAGGAGACAAGAAAACAAAGGTTTAAACAACCTTAAAGAAAACGTTTCAAAGCCATGAATGAAATTTATAACGTTGGCCAAAAACAAGGAGACTTGTCAATTTGAATTTTAATGAATGTGGACATGGATGCACGAAATCTTGGGCTTTAAGGCAAGCTAAAACACCAGTCCAAAGGCCAAAACCTATTTCCAATTATTTTATACACTTTATTTTTTATATTTATTTGAAATAAATTAAAACAAATGTGTACAAAATAAGTAAAAAATGTAAGGCATGGTAAGAGTGTTTTTGGAGGTCCTCTATAATCTTATAAAGATGTTTGAAATCCAAGAAATTGAGCCCTTTCCTTAAAACTTCAAATTTGCTCAATGCATAATTCTTGAAAATTCCCAAATTTTCCCAACTTGGGTAAGCCATAACTTGCTCAATTTTCATCTCATGATGATGATCTTGGACTTTCTGGAAAGTCAAAGAAGTCTAATTCAAACCCTTTTTTATTAGTTTTGTATTTGAAGATTTTATCTTGATGTAAAAGGTCTTGGCAAAAACTGGCTTTTGTTGACTTTCTGAAAATGACCTGTAATGTCTGAGCTTGTATCTTTCAAATGGTGCATTTCTTGGACTTGGGGACTGAAGAGAACTTGTGGGGAATTGGATTCTCTTCAAAATGAGATTTATGGAAAATTTCTAATAAATTATGAGAAAGTTATGCTTGGTCAAAGTTTGGTTGACTTTTCCTATAGAAACCCTAATTTGCCATTTTTGACTTTTGATGGGTTAATAGCATTTCTTGAGGAATCATGATCAACCCTTGATCGAGTGATGGATATCACTTAAAAATATTGATGTTGACCAAAAATCTTGAAGTTTGACTATACATGGACCACAGTTGACTTTTGACTTAGCACAATTGATTTTCCAATACTTGAGCAATTGAATGAGCAAACTTATTGAGCAAGGCATGAAACTTGGAATGGATGATCTTGATGACATATTAGGACCATGGAAAGAATTTGAGACCTTTGGAGCTCAATCAACTTGATGAAAATTGAAACCCTAGTTGGGGGTTCATTGCCTTAGGAGGAGAATTGTCTGGTCAATTCTTGGTTAACCTTGAGCAATTGAGGACTTATAGGAATATATCTTATGTGGAAATAGGGGGGCAAATTTTGGGGTACAACAGATTGAAAAAAACCATTTAGTCCCACATTGCTCATGTGAGAAATATTAACTACCTTACTTCACTATATAAGGAGTGCACATGTTTCATTCCAAATCACATCAAAAACTATTCTATTAGTTTTTCCTTCCTCACTCTCATAACTCTGCGTCTCTCGAATTGTCGAAGCGCCATCTTCTTCCCCTTTCTTCCTACTCGTTGAATTTTCCGAGTATTTTCTTGAATTCTCTTTAGATAATTATGTTAAGGTCTCCTCATTTGAGTTAAGAAATTTTCAAGTTTAATATTTTGGATTTTCTTTGGAGAATTATTTGAATTTCTCTTTGTTGGAGAAATTATTATGAGTGGTCAAATGACCATTATTAATTTCTCTTTGGAGAATTATTTGATTTTCTTTTTGTTTGAGAAATTATTATGACTGATCTTTGTACCAGATACTACGAGTGGTGTTGATACCATATTTGAGTGGTCTTGTACCATTCGAGGGTGTATTTCTAGACCTATTATCTACCATCCAAGTAGTAACCGTACAGTATAGAACTGAGCTATTTTATCTTGGAGGCGGCGCGGTAGTTTGACTGCTTTGCATAATTTTGAGCAGTGTCGCGAAACGTCTTAAAGAGAGCGACCTAGTCTGCGACTCAACCTGGTAATTTCTTTGGTGGCAAATATTTCAAAATCCGAAAACAACACTAACAAATATAATTCGAATAATGAAGAGATTTGATTTGAATCATGAATTTTTTTATTTTGTAGAATTTGGTTGTGGAAACGCGACTCAAATCATTAGAATGTCAAATTTGAAACATGAGCAAGATTATGAAATTGGAAATTTTTTTCTAGAAACATGATTTGAATCATATCATGGTCTCGTTTGATTATAATTATGAAAAAAATTAAAAATTAATTCAATTTTGGAAATTTGATTTGAATCATGATTTGAACCACCAAACAAAATTCTTAGTTTTTCATTTGCTTGATTCGCTTCACTCTCTGACAAGAATAGTTTCAATCATAAGTCTATGATGCTAATCAACCATAATTCATATATGTTCACCGGTTAATTTATTTATAATTAATGCAATATGTATTTTCTTAACTTTTTGTTATGTTTCACATATATAGAGATCCCTTTACAGATATGTGATATAAATCATATATGTGTAGAATCATTGATGCATTGTCAACTACACCAAAATTTGATATGTAAGAAGCGGTGATAAGGCGGATTAAGGAGGTTGGAATCAGACATAAAGTGATTGTTGTCATTACTTGTTCATATATTGAAATGGGAAAGAGAGAGAGAGAGAGAGAAGAAACAAATTAATTTGTGGTTGTGATCATGGTTGCCAAACTCTTGGGTAAACTCGTAAACTCGTACGAGTTTACGAGTCTAAGAAAAAATGAGTAGACTCGTGCATAAAATCATATTTTGATAGTCTCGAGTAGACTCTGATAGATTCAAACAAACTCATATAGACTCGCGAGTCTATGGTGAACTTACGAGTCTATAAATTTTACTAAATATTATTTTTTTAATCCAAAAAAGACCCAAATTCCCAAAAAAAAATATTTATTTTTTTAAAAAAACCTTTATTTGCTTGTACGGGAATTAGAAAGTTTTTTTCTTGTCTCTTGTTTCAACAAAGTTAGTTCCTCCCTTCTTCAACGACGTGGTCACATTTTTTCTTTCTCTTGATTTGATTCCATTCGTTGTCGTACATTAATCATTCATTATGTAAGTATTTTCTTGTATGTTTCACTTGTATGTTTCTTTGTATGTTCTCTTGTGTAAAGTGATGTGCCATTGTTCAATCATGTCCACTGATCCCAATCTTCATGTATCAATTTGCACGTGGCGAAATGGTTTAGATAATTTATGATTGGCAGAAAACGTTTTAGTCTGTTTTGAAATAATGCATTACTCACATGAAAAATTACTACAAGTTTTACTCATTAATTAATCATTAATGATAATTATAAGGAACTTGCGTACAAGTGTTGTAAGGAAAGTTAGGGTGAGTTGACAACCTTGATGATAGAGACATAAAAACACCTCAATTAAGAATCTATTTTGCCATAAGTCTAGAACAGTTTGAGCAGAGGCATAGTTTTAAATTATGGTCAAGGGAGTGGTTGCGGTTGCGGATATTGCGATTGCCCTAGAGCTTTAAATCACCTCAAGATACTGATGAAGGTGATGGTGATGATTTCACCAGAGATTTGGATAATTGAATTTGTTAACATATATGTTTTATGATTTTTTGCTTTATATAGTAGCCACTAGCCAGTTAAGAAGAAGTTAGTACTTTAAGTTTTTAACTGCATACTTTTCTATTTTGCATGTTTTATTAGAGTTTTTTGTTAATAAATTTGTTATGGAGTATGAGATTTAAATATATATTTGTGTCATATATGACACATTTACAGGTTTAAAATTATATATGTGTGTCATATATATGTCACATACATGTTTTAAAAAGTCGTTTTTAATATTCCATAGACTCGTACGAGTTTGCGAGTCGAGTCTACGGACCTTTTACGAGTTTGAGTAGACTCACGAGTTTGACAACCTTGGTTGTGATAAAGGTGTAAAATATGAAGAATGGTATAGTGCAACACAAAATGCTACTAAAAATGTAGTTATTCATTTAAAAGAAGATCAACACCCTATGAAGATGGTTCAAAATGGAAGATTGATATAAAATATGGACTTCACAACTAAGATTTACCTTATAGATTTGAAGGTCATGCGTTTGTTAGTCTTCTAAGTTCAAATACCTATAGATGTTGTTCATTTCCATTAGAGGAAATTAATCATGGAAGGTGAACAAGAGGTTTACAACGATGATGGATCATAGGTGGACATGAGTAATTCAATATAGGTATTATGGAAAAGGTTTATGTCACTGGATGTTGTAGTTAAAAGAGCATTAAATAATAAGATGTGTGAAATTGCTTACCCTACTACAACTTCAATGTGTCCATCTCCTCAAAAAATAAAAAACCAATTGAGGAGTGAAGAAGAAAGAGAAGAAACTAATTGGATATCATGTTTATCGAGAACCTTCATAACATGAGCATGTCGATCAAGAATACTTAAGTTCTCAAAGATCGTCAAGTAGGCCATGTACACATTCATCTCAATCTTCTAAAAAGAAATATTCTAAGAAACCATCTAAAATCAATTTATGTTTCAATTTTCTAAACATATTAGACCATATATTGATGATATATTTGACGATTGTTGCACCCCAAAGTTTACCCTCTTCATTTTAACCCTAATTGACTTATGCTTCTCTAACATACACATGTATTCATATCATTGGTTCTGTGGTCATGGGATCAAGGTATCTTTCAGTTGATTTTCTTCAAGCAATAGAAGATTGTTGAATGGTCAATTAATGCAAAGAGGATCCAATATCCTCATTCTCATGGTCAACTCAAGGGTTTCTCATGCCTCAAGACATCTCAATGTGTCCATCATTTCATCAGATGTTTGAGTTTGCCAAATATTTTAAGAGAATCACACTTCTCATATCCATCTCTTGAAATTAGGGTTTTGATCAATTAAAGTGTGTGACATTTTTCGTGAGTAAGATTATTGAAGAATTATCATCTCATCATCATGCAAGTTATCTTTTTTCAAGAGATTCTCCATCATACATAGAGGAGTTAGGGTTTTGAGTATGTACACCCATCTCCTAGCATTTTGACTGAAAATTAGGGTTTTGGTCAAAGTCAATCTCCCATTGACTTTTTGAGAAAAACTTGGTTCCATGGTTCTCTATATGTTCTAAAGCATCTATGAATGGAAAATTAACCATTGATTTTGATAAGAAGATTCTCAATTGATCAAATAATTACAAATCAATTGATTTGGGGGAAAAGTCAATTGTGCAAGCTAAAAGTCAACTCTTGACTTTTTGAGGTCAACATCATTTTTTACAAGTCAAATGTAGTCAATGTTTTATATTTGATCAAGAATTACCAAGAGAATCAAGAAAAATCAGGAATTTATCAAAGTTGCCTAATTTGGAATTAGGGTTCATGTGAAAACTTACTATTTCTTGTAAGTTCAAGTGTTATGATTAGTCAACTTTATGCCCATATTTTATGGGTATTTAAGCTTGAACTTAATTTTTCTTCAACATTAGAGTTACTCATCTTTCTTAGATCTTTCCAACCATGTCAAGAACACTTCATTTGGATCATTATTGGGAAAGATATGATGGTGTAAATATGGGCATTTCAAGCTTGTGAAATTTCAAAACTTAGTGAAATTTCACTAAGTCTCTTGATTAGTTTCATACACCTCCTTTCATGGCCAATTTTCTATGTGATTAAAGTTTCAATTTGATTTGCAATCAACATAAAAAATTTCCTCTCATTTCAGGCTTTCCATAAATCTAAATTTCACCAGTTTGGTTCATAAGAGATCAAGTTATGGTGGCTGGAAGTTAGAAGATTCAAAGTTGAATACTTACCAGCACTTTGAAATTCCTGCCACACTTCTTTGATCATCTCAAGTCACCAAAATTCATGGTATATTTTCATGGACTTCCAAGCCTTAAATTAAAAACTTGTCAACACCATTCTAACTCCTCATAAACCAATCTTTCCAAAGAGTCCAACTTTACTCCAAATGATTGAGAGTTGAGAGAGATATAAAGTTTTGGCTGGGATGGGCAAGATGGCTCAGTTTGTAGTCAGAAATTGATTTTTTAGAGATGGTGTGTGCGTTGCTAAAAGTTTGCTGCAGGAATTCGGTACATATCATGCTCACATGCCTTCCATCGGATCCCTTTACCTCTTTTGGCTAGACAAAGTGAATACACGCCAGGCACAAGAATTGGCATATTTGCCAAAGTTGGCAAATTTTTCCAAAAGTGTTGATTAATCTCTCTCTCTCTCTCTCTCTCTCTCTCTCTCTCTCTCTCTCTCTCTCTCTCTCTCTCTCTCTCTCTCTCTCTCTCTCTCTCTCTCTCTCACACACACACACACACACACACACACACGTGCCAATCCTTGGATTTTCCTCACACTCTCATGGTGACATCATATACTCACTAAAGCACAACAAAACGCCCAACATTTGTCTATGAAACACAAGATATTGTACAACTTGCTTCTTTCACAGGAATTATCCAAACAACCCTCCCAACGGTTCTGTGAACTTTCTTTCCTCACGAACACTCTCTATATAACACACTCAACACCCTTATTCCAAAAGATTGAAGAGCACGTATTGGAGGAGAGAGAAATAAAATCTCAAATTCTCTTGGAACCATTTATGTTTTCCTTCGAATATGAGGTTTCCCATGAAAAGCTTTACTCTCTTCACTCATTTTCTTTCATTTGAATCCTCACAAGGAAGATTTCCGGGTTTCTAATCTACTTGCAAGCTCAAGAGCTAGTGGATTTATTTTCCACTAAGGTAAGCTTCCTCACATCTCTCATTCATGGATTCACATGCATTAAAATAATGTAAATATGTTTAGAAGCATACAACTGGCCATACATTAGGTGTTATATAGATAAATGTATGCATCTTTACTTGTTGTTGATGTTTGAAATTTATAAAAAATGTGTGAAACATAGGTTTTCATGTTCGATTTTCTATGTGTTTAAGTGACCGTTTGGTGAAATTCTTGATGTTATGATGTTCTACAATGTGAGTACTATCACTTTGGTGTTTAGATTTTTGAATTTGGTTAAGAATCAAAGGATCTATGTCGATTTAAATATAGCATGATAAACACGAGTTAGGGCATCTATTTTATGTTCATCTTTGGTCAAGCGAAGAAGATGAAACATGCCTCTTCATCATTGGTTCATAAACTTTCCATGCTCCCTCTCTCTCTCTCCTTGCCACGCGTTTTCTTCTTTTTGTTTTATTTGTTTTATTTAATAAATCAGAAAATGAAATAAAAATTGGAGACAAGGGTTAATGTATGTCTTGGGCTTAGCATGCTTTGTAACACCCTATTTTCCTGTATGTAATTTTAAATAAAAATTAGAGTAAATTAATTTCTAAAATAACATCAACAAGTAGGATGTAACATCTCCATACATCATACATGCTCAATAAACAAGATACGTAAGCAAAATCATAAACGTCAAGTCTTAAACTTCATTGCATTTATTCATAGTGGAAAACATCAATAAATAATTATTCTCAATCCTCAACATAAGTGGTATTTTTCATCATCCAAAAATCAGCGTAATCATAAGGTAAATTCAAAAGAACAGAGTTTTACAAAGGTTACTCCCAACATAATAAGACAAACGCAAAACTCCCAAGTGTTATGTATCAGAGCAGGAACTAACTCAATCTATGCAAATAAGGTAACTCTTCGCCTAACCTCGGTCTCGAGCTACTTCGAATCATCTGCATGTTATCCACGTAGAGGCAACATTCAAACAGAAAGGGTGATATATCATAACAATATAAGAAGAAGCATAATAATGAGCAGGTAGAAATTCAAGTACACATCATTATACATATTTACCTCACACCTTTTCTAGTTCATCATACTACGAAACACATCAACATAATTAAGTGCATACACAACACAAAAATTCCATCATAACGAAAGTAGAAATTCATTCAACACTCAAATAATCAATAACTAACAATCATGTAATACAGTGAAACTGACGCTGACTCAATGCATGTGGTACAAATAGGGCAAAACCCTCAACTTAATAAATTCCAACTTAGGGCAACAGCACCAATACATGCCATGTTTCGCCAATACAGGTCATCTTTCGCCAATACATGCCATCTTCAATGAATCCATGCAACAGTGACATGCAACAACATAATTTCACATTGATTATTCTTATCTATCAATGATGTAATGCCGGTTAATTAATTAATTATTTAATTAATTACTTTTTTGAAATTATTTGTTGAAGTTGTAAGATGTTATGAATTTTTGGCATAAATTGCTAGATTATTACTAGTTAATTAATTAGTTGATTAATATTAGTAATAATGCTAGAATTAATGGAATACTAGAATTATCATGTTGGGCCTATTTTAATGGTTGGAAGTAGTAATACAGGGGATGTATCGTTAAGCCCATTAAGAAGAATAATAATGTGAGGTCTTATTTAAATGAAGAATCAGGTCAATTGGAATAAGGAAGTTGTTGGAAACTGGCCGTTAGAAGTGCAGAGCAAAGGAATAAGGAGAAGAGCAAAGCAAGGTTCCAGTCGAAGTTGTAGAGCGACCTTCAATCCAAGGTAAGGGTGGGGTTCTGACCTTATAATGAGACTATTGATGAATATTGTGTAGGGGTTGGTCGTAGGTATAGTTGTTGTGTGTTAATTATTCTGGACCTGTTTTTGAAAGTTGCCAGTTATCATGTTGTGGTCGTTTAGGAATCTTAAGTATCATTGTCTTGTACGATTGATGAATCTGGTAATAGGAGAAATAGTTTCCCCATTGCTATATTTTCCATGCGGTTGGCCAGAAGTTAATGGTCAAAGAGGATACAGTAATGATGAGTTAACATTCGTCATAGACTGAACGAAATCTGTGCAAAAACGTGAAGACGTGTTGTGCCGAGGTGCACGAGTATTTACGTCGAGCGACATGAGACTGTGAGATGTTCCAAGGAGCACATGTGCTAGGTTTCGAGCAGCACAAGGCTACAAGGTGCGTCGAGGGGAATAGATAGTTATATCCAGTGACATAAGGCTACACGATGTGCCGAGAAGTATGGGGTGTTGGCCGGTAGAGAGGCATGAGGGAAGGTACCGAGCAGCACGACCACTGTGTTGAGGGGTACACGTCATTTTAATGTCCATACTGTTATTCCCGTGCAGGCTACTTTAGTTATTTAAATTGGTTTAAGAATCTCAGCATAATAATTAAAATCTTAAGGTGTTCTATCCCTATAAGATTAATGAATTCTAGTAGAGATAAGTTAGTAGCAGGAGAGATACTATAATTAATAAGTGACTAGGAATATATATAGTCGAATTACCCGAATAATTACGCAGGACATTATAGTATATTTTGGTTGATATGGTGTAGTGTATACTTGCTGTAATTTGAGAATTTTCAGGTAATATTGAATTTTGTTAAGATGCCTCTAATTATTGGAAGATCTTAAGTTATAGGCTTAAGGCCAATGTTGAATTATGTTAAGTTATTTTTGAATTATTGTGGTTGTTGTTACTACATTCATGTGGTTGTTGCAAATATAGCATATCAAGTTAGAACTGATATTCGGTAAGTTGGCCTGGATTGACAAATTAAGTTGAAGGCTTATGCCTTGATGATGCCTCTATTAATTGGCAGATTATTAAGTTGGGAGTTTTGCTCTACTGGTACCATATGTATGTGCATAAAAATAAGTCTCCTTCCATGTTTCATCCTGAACTGTTGTGTGGATGAATTAATCATGTTAAATGTTGGCAAAAAGTTGTGAAGTGGTGATTTGTATGAATTTATTCTAATATATCATTTATCGTGTGTTCTATTATATAGTTCGATATCTCACCCCTTCTGTTTGAATGTTGCCCTCTGTTGGTAACGTGCAGGTAATCAAGAGTGAAGGTTGTTTACCTTTAGTAGTTCAAGTCGGTGTCGTTGCTCTGATACGTAACACTCAGGGGGTGAACATTTGTTGCTTTATCATTGATTTTGAGTTTAAAGTCTTTTCATTAAATACTTATTGTTTTGAAATTGTTTTTAGTTGGAAAAAGATGTTATGTCATTTGAGTCGAAAATTATGATTCCGCTACGTAGTTATGAAAGTTGTTGGTTTTAAAAGACTAATTTATGTTGTTGTTGGTTCATCCGAGTTTAAAGTGTTATGTGTTTGTGTTAAATGTCGTTGTTTCCAAGTTGAAAGTGTAGCATTCCATTTGTTTGTTGGAAATTTTGTAACTCTGATTTTATTTAATCTGTTGGGTAGAAATGGGGTGTTACATTAGTGGTATCAGAGCGATTCGGTCCGTTCGACCAAGTTGTCGAGTGGTAGTTTTGTCTAACAATCGAGTATTGTTAACTTGAGTTCTAATCGTTGTTTATGTTGTAGTGATAAGTTGATATGGCTGGAAGGAATGACGTTGCACATGCTCCAGATTTTTGGAAGCTATGGCGCATGCTATGGAGAATCAACCGAACACTGACGGGAATGCTGGATCTCGTAGCTTGGCATCCTTCTAGAGGGAGAATCCGCCTATCTTCAAAGGTAAGTATGATCCTGACAGAGCGTTGGATTGGTTGAAAGAGATTGAGAGAATCTTCCATGTGATGGACTGCACTCTAGTGCAGAAAGTTCGATATGGTACTCATATGTTAGCAGTCGAGGATGATGACTGGTGGCTAGAGACTTGTCAGAAATTGGAAGCTGCAGGCGAAAATGTCACTTGGGTTGTGTTCCATAGGTAATTTATGAGGAAGTATTTCCCTGAAGATGTTCGTGGTAAGAAAGAAATTGAGTTTCTTAAGCTGAAGCAAGGGAGTATGTCGGTTGTTGAATATGTTGCAAAGTTTGTTGAGTTGCTAAGTTTTATCCGCACTACACTGAGGAAAATGCTGAGTTTTTAAAGTGCATCAAGTTTAAGAACGGGTTGCGCCCAGAGATCAAGAAGGAAGTTGGATACCAAAAGATTTGTGTCTTTGCCGATTTAATTGATAGTTGTAGTATTTATGAAGAGGATAATAATGCTCACTATAAGATTATTAATGAGAAGCAGGGTAAGCACCAACAGAACTATGGTAAGCCTTATGATTCCCCAGCTGGTAAAGGTAAACAAAAAGTTTCTCAGGGTCATAGAACTAGTGGGGGAGATGCTCCTGCTGGTGTGGTTTGTTTCAAATGTGGAAAACTTAGTCATAAGAGTAACGTGTGTAATGTTAAGGTGAAGAGGTATTTCCGTTGTGGTAAGAAGGGACATGCTATATTTGAGTGCAAGCATAAAGAGATGATTTGCTTTAACTGTGGTGAAGAAGGATACATTGGTAGTCAGTGTTAGAAACCAAAAAAGGCACAAACCAGTGGAAAAGTGTTCGCTTTGGCTGAGAATCAGACGGCTAATGAGGATAGACTCATCAGAGGTACATGTTTCATTAATAGTACTCCTTTAATTACTATTATTGATACCAGTGCTACTCATTACTTTATTGATGTTGATTTCATTGAAATATTAGGTCTTATGTTATCTTCTATGAATGGAGAGATGGTCGTCGATACTCCAGCTAAGGGATCAGTGACTACTTCTTTTGTGTGTTTAAAGTGCCTGTTGCCTATCTTCGACAGAGACTTTGCCGCTGATTTAGTTTTTTTGTGTTTAAGTGGGTTAGATGTGATCTTAGGTATGAACTGGTTAGAGCATAACTATGTTCATATTAATTGTTATAACAAGTCGGTGAGGTTTTCTACTCTAGAAGAGGAGAAAGTTGTTTTGTTATCTGCTAGACAGTTAAGACAGTTGATGCAAGAAGAGGCTCAGATGTTCTTATTGATGGCGTCGCTATCTGTCAAGGATCAAGCTATAATTGAGGAATTGCAGGTGGTGTGTGAATTTCCTGAATTTTTCCCTGATGAGATTCCTGATGTACCGCCAGAGAGAGAATTTGAATTTGCTATTGATCTTGTACCTGGTACCAGACCTGTTTCTATGGCACCATACATGATGTCTGCATCTAGATTGTCAGAACTAAAGAAGTAATTGAAAGAGTTACTTGAAAATAAATTTTTAAGACCAAGTGTATCACCGTGGGGAGCTCCAGTGTTGCTAGTAAAGAAGAAAGATGGAAGTATGAGACTTTGTGTTGATTATAGACAATTGAATAAAGTGACAATTAAGAACAAGTATTTGCTTCCAAGAATAGATGACTTGATGGATCAATTGGTGGGTGCTCGAGTTTTTAGTAAGATTGATTTGACATCGAGTTAACATCAGATCAAATTGAAGGATGAAGATACCCAGAAGACAACTTTCAGAATGTGTTATGGACATTATGAGTATTAGGTGATGCCTTTCGGTGTTACTAATGCACCAGGAGTATTCATGGAGTACATGAACCGTATCTTTCATACTTATTTAGATCGGTTTGTAGTGGTGTTCATTGACAATATTTTGATTTACTCTAAATCAGAGCAATTTCATGCAAAGCACTTAAGAATAGTATTGCAAGTTTTGAAAGAGAAGAAGTTGTATGCAAAGATGTATAAGTGTGAATTTTGGTTAAATGAGATTAGTTTTCTTGGTCATGTTATCTCAGGTAGTGGCATTGTTGTAGATCCATCTAAGGTAGATGTTATGTTGAAATGGGAAACTCCAAAGCCGGCTACCGAGATTAGATGCTTTTTGGGACTAACTGGTTATTATAGAAGGTTTACCAAAGGTTTTTCTAAGTTGGAACTTTTGTTGACTAAGTTGACTTGTAAAGGTAGAGCTTTTGTGTGGTATGTTCAGTGTGAAGAAAGTTTTACAAAATTGAAGAAAAGATTGATGCCGGCTCCGATTTTGACATTACCTAATCGAGGAGAACCTTTTGTGGTATATTGTGATTCTTCCAAGATGGGTTTTGGAAGTGTGCTTATGCGGAATGAAAAGGTAGTTGCTTATGCATCAAGGAAGTTGGGGACTCATGAAAAGAGCTTTCCTACGCATGATTTAGAGCTTACTACAATTGTTTTTATGCTTAAGATTTGGAGACACTACCTCTATGGTTCTAAATTTGAAGTATTTAGTGACCATAAGAGTCTAAAATATCTATTTGATCAGAAAGAATTGAATATGAGACAACGAAGGTGGTTGGAGTTGTTAAAGGATTACGATTTTGGTTTGAATTATCATCCAGGAAAAGAAAATATGGTGGCCGTTGTGTTAAGTCAAAGACTTTACATATGTCAGCAATGATGGTTAAAGAGTTGGAATTAATTGAACGGTTCAGAGATATGAGCTTAGTTTGCAAGGTGACACTGCAGAGTGTTATGTTGGGAATGTTGAAGATTTATAATGATTTTCTGGATAATATCAGAGAAGCTCAGAAGTTAGATGGAAATTGATAGACTTGATGGTTGGGATCGATCAGTCCGAGAATAAAGATTTCAAGTTAGATGTGTAAGGTGTGTTAAGATTCCGTAATCGAATTTGTATTCTTGATGATGTGGAGATGAAGAAAGTGATTTTCGAGGAAAGTCATAGAAGTAAGTTGAGCATTCATCCAGGAGCTATAAAAATGTATCAAGATTTGAAGAATTTGTTTTGGTGGCTTGGAATTAAGAGTGATGTGGCTCGGTTTGTGTATGCATGTTTAACTTGTCAGAAGTCGAAAGTTAAACATCAAAAGTCTGCAGGGTTGATGCAACCGTTAGAAGTTCCAGAATGGAAATGGGATAATATTTCGATGGACTTTGTGACAGGATTACCTAATACTCCAAGAGGACATGATTCAATTTGGGGTCATTGTTGATAGGCTTACAAAGTCGGTTCATTTTATTCCTATTAACATCAGTTTTCCAATATCAAAGTTGGCGGAGATTTACACTATTGTAATTGTAAAGCTACATGGTGTTCCTTTGTGTATTATTTCGGATAAAGATGCGAGGTTTACTTCAGATTTTTGGAAGAGTTTGCAAGAAGCATTGGGCTCTAAGTTGAGGTTGAGTTCGGCATACCACCCCCAGGAGGATGGTCAAAATGAAATGACTATTCAGTCGTTAGAAGATTTGTTGAGAGCATGTGTTCTTGAGCAGAGAGGTTCGTGGGATACTTATCTTTCGTTAATAGAGTTCACTTATAATAACAGTTACCATTCTATTATTAGAATGGAACCTTTTGAAGCATTGTATGGTCGGAGATGTATAACTCCTTTGTGTTGGCATGAATCTGGAGAAAGCGTAGTACTGGGACCTGAACTTGTTTGAGAGACTACCGAGAAGGTGAAGTAAATTCAATAAAAGATGAAAGCTTACCAAAGTAGACAGAAGAGTTATCATGACAAGCGAAGGAAAGATTTATAATTTCAAGCAGGTGACCATGTGTTTTTGAGAGTTACACCTGTGACCGGTGTTGGGCGAGCATTAAAGTCTAAGAAGCCCACTCCTCATTTTATTGGTCCGTATCAGATTTCTGACAGAGTTGGCAAGGTTTCATATAGAGTGGCTTTACCGCCTAATCTTTCGAATTTGCATGATGTGTTTCATGTGTCACAACTCCGGAAATATATTTTAAATCTATCTCATGTGATTCATATAGATGATGTGTAAGTAAGGGATAATCTCATTGTAGAGATGATGCATGTACAAATCGTGGATCATGAAATGAAGACTCTAAGAGGAAAAGAGATTGCTTTGGTGAAAGTAGTCTCGCTAGGAGCTGTCGGAGAAAGCATGACGTGGGAGTTGGAAAGCAAGATGCGGGACTCATATCCCGAGTTGTTTGAACAAGGTAAATTTCTTAGGAAGAAAATATTCTAAGTGGGGGAGAATTGTAACGCCCGTTAATTAATTAATTATTTAATTAATTTTTTTTTTAAATTATTCGTTGAAATTGTAAGATGTTGTGAACTGTTGGCATAAGTTGCTAGATTATTACTAGTTAATTAATTAGTTGATTAATAATAGTAATAATGCTAGAATTAATGGAATACTAGAGTTATTATGTCGGGCCTATTTTAGTGGTTGGAAGTAGTAATACAGGGGGTGTGTCTTTAAGCCCATTAAGAATAATAGTAATGTGAGGTCTTATTTAAATGAAGAATCAGGTCAATTGGAATAAGGAAGTTGTTGGAAACTGGTCATTAGACGTGCAGAGCAAAGGAATAAGGAGAAGAGCAAAGCAAGGTTCCGGTTGAAGCTGTCGAGCGACCTTTAATCCAAGGTAAGGGTGGGGTTCTTACCTTATAATGTGACTATTGATGAATATTGTGTAGGGGTTGGTCATAGGTATAGTTGTTGTGCGTTGATTGTTCTGGACATGTTCTTAAAAGTTACCCGTTATCATGTTGTGGTCGTTTAGGAATCTTAAGTATGACTGTCTTGTACGATTGATGAATATGGTAATAGGAGAAATAGTTGCCCCGTTGCTATGTTTTTCCGTGCGATTGGCCGGAAGTTAATGGTCGAAGAGGATACAATAATGCTGAGTTAACGTTCCTCACAGACTGGATGAAATCTGTGCAAAAACGTGAAGACGCGTTGTGCCGAGTGTTGTACCCAATTTTCCCCCTAAGATTCCTCTATTATTTCATACCATCACAATGCAACAAGATTACACACTAGGGTTTGGTTCCTCTCTTTATCTTTGGCTTTTCTCACGGGGAATCACCAAGCACCTTGAATTGTATTTTTATGATCATCTATGTTTGGTTTTATTAACTTCTAGCTAATAAATACAATGAATGTTTGCCCTAATCGATGATGTTATAGGTGAGAGCACAACACTTTCTATCAAGTTGATCTACAGGTTCATAATTCTATTTCCACGCCTTCTTCAATAAAAGCTTCATTGATATTCAAGCCTTATCATTGATTATGTTTTGAAGAAATATCATGACAAAGTCTATTATGAGTCATCATGCCTCAAGTTGTCAAAGATAGTCAAAAGATACAATGTTTGATTGAAGAAGTTTGACCTAGTTGGATAAACTCTTGATTTCTTGATCACAAGTACATATTTTCCTCAATTCCCAATATTTGGAAGTGATTATGGTTGCTATGGTTCATCATTATCATCCTCAATAACTTATATTTACATGACAAAGATATTTGTGCAAGAAGGTCAGTCAAAATTGAAAAGGGTTCTCAAGGCATTTTGTTGCTCTAAGAGCTAGGGTTTTGAACTTCAAAGGGGTATATCTTACTCATATTTTGGTATTTTTGAATGATTCCAAAGACATGCTTCTCTTCAAAGGATTATCACCAATCATTTCAAAAGTTTCAAGGAAATTTTGTTTGAAAGGTACTTTATGATGAAGAAAGATTACAAGTCCTCTAGATGAACCATCAATTTCCCTTATGTGACTTCAAAGGACCATAACTTGGTCAATTTTTATCTCCTTGAGACCATTCTTTTTCCATATTTATTTTAAGAATGTGAACTTAATCCCTTCTTTTAAGTGAAAAGTGTGAAAATGGATATAAGATGCCCTAAGGATGCAAAATATTATAGCTCATCTTATGAATTTTTGCCAACTTCAACAAGTAATAACTTTCTCAATTTTTGGATATTTTGGATGGTTCAAGTCTCAAAATTCCATTCAAGAGATCCACTTCATGACATCTCTTTTGGTCAAGAGCAAATTTCAAATGGAAGACCATGTTTGGATGCAAGACATTATAGGTCATTTTTGAAGAAAAACTTAGAAATTTTCTAAGTATAGAAAGTCAACCTTTTTTCTGAACTTTGACTCATTGCAACTTTCAGCTCAGGAATCCATTTAATTCCATTCTTTTCACATTATAAAGCTTGTGATCTCATCTTTCTAAAGTTTCAAGAATCATGTCTTAAGACTCCTTGAGCTGAGAATGCCATTGGTTCAAAACTGGTACCTTGAAACTGAAGTTTCAACTCAAGTCAGAATTTGAAATCCTTGATTTGGCTTCTAAACACAAGTTTTCTGCATGCTTTTGCTTCTAATCATGTTTAATGAACTTCCAGAAGTGATTAGCACATTGAAACGCAAGGTTTGGATGAGTTTTGGTTAAAATAGAAGTCACATTTTTCTTGTTTGCAACTTCACACGATTTCCTTCCAAATCCCATCATTCCACACACTTGAGCATTCAATCAGCTTCCCTATAAATAGAGGACCATACATCATTCATTTTCTCAAGCTTAGAGAGCCATAATCACCCTGCCAAACTCCCTCTTGAACTCAATTTTCTACAATTTCGAATTTACTCTCATAGCCTTTCTCAATCTATTTTCTTTGTGAACTCACCTTCCTTGAACCTCACTGAAGCTAACAGAAGAAGAATTAAGCTTTAAGCCTCCCTAAATCGTGCTAGCCAAGTCAAGTTTCAGATCTCTGAAACTTAACTTCAATAGATAGATTCCTTCACCAATTCTCTCAAACTTTGATACTGTTATGAAGCTCTCATCATCCTGGTTCTAGTCGCAACAATTGTTTTCAACCGGAAGTACGTTTTGGCCATGAAATTTCAAATCCAATTTCAAAACTTCTCTTCCAAAACGACTGACCTCCAGCTTATATAAATTTTTCGTGAGGGTACCATTGGAATCATCTTGAAGATACGAAGCAAATGGTACCGGTCTCGTGTCCTAATTTTATAGTTTCAGGGACCTGTAAATCTCATGGTTGGAGGTTGAAGATGACCAATGTGTCATCCATCAGCCAATGAAAGCACGACACGCTTTTTTTCAAAATCTGATTTAATTATTGATTTCGTGCATTACTCAGTAAAGACTATGATATTCACAACATGTCTGATCCATTGGATTAACTTACTAATGCGTTTTGTCTCTCATCCATTGGTCCATATTTTTTTTTTTACTTTATTTTTTATTTTTGATTTTTATATTTTAATTGTTTTAAACTTCCAAAATTCATTTCTGATTCAAAAATTATGAAAAAATTCACAAAAATATTTTCAAATATTCTCTTTCTGAATTTTATTTTTTTCATAATTTTATTTTTAAATTTGGTATTTTTTATAATTTTTCTTTGTTTTGGTTTGTTTTTAATTATTTAAAAAATACGTTTGAGAATTTTTAAATTCTGAAAAAATGTATCAATATCATTTCCATTATTTATGACCTTCTAAATTTTTTTTAGAATTTTATTTTGAATTCTACTATTTTTTATCTTTTTTCCACTTATTTGAGCAATTTTAATTAGGTTAAAAATAGTTTCCGACTTTAAAAAATCACCAAAAAATTTATATAAATATTTGAACTCATTTCTGATTTTTCTATGGTCTTATTTGATTTTTCTTGGGTGTTTTGAATATAGTTTCTATTTTCTCCTTTTATTTTTATTTAAAAATCTTTTTTTCTTTATTATTAAATACAATTTTATTGTGCATATTTTCTGGTTGATCTTGGACTATGAAATTTTGATCATGAGCTTTATTAACATCATTGGATTCATGGTGTTGAGCTTACTCCATAAAAAATGGATGAATGATTTTAATAATAGTTTGATTAAATTTTTGGTTCAAATATGGTTTAATTCTTACCCCATCCCTCTTCATCTTATCCTTTTCTTTACTGTACTAAATGTTATTGGAGAATAATTTACATATCATTTCTCAAAACATATGGTACATAGATTACTATTGACCGGCCTCAAAATAGGTGCGACTTCTATATAAGTCCACTTACGATTGCTTAACATAGTGTTGTCTCGATTCAAGAAATGATCATTCATGGCCCAAACCCATGTTTGTAAGCCCAGGTATATTAATTTGAATCCTTGGAACCAATAACCTTGAGGTTCATTGTTAGGAGGCTTTGGTCTTATCAATCCTCTAATGAATCTTCATAATCTTTGGTCAAAGTGAATCACTTAAACATCAATGATCATTTAGTGTTGCCTTGGGAATTTTAAATGGATGATATACTTGACAAAAAGAAAATGAAACTTATTGTCAAGAGGATTTTATTTTATCAATCTTCTAATGAGTTTCAAATGCAAGTTTCAAGATGGTCATTCAATGAACCTCTAATTTCTAACAATTGACTTTATTTTATGCTTTTACTTCATTTGAGCATTTACTTTTATGCCATTTTCATTTTTCTCTCTTGAGCTTTTCATTTTCTTTTTGAAGATACTTAATAATCAACTTGAACCATAAAAAAACTTTAATGTTACTTAGACTACTTGGTTACTATCCTTGGCATTTATAGAGATTATGGACTTCTTGGACTTAGGATTAGAAACCTTGACCTATCTTTGTGACCTTGTGACCTCAACTGTTATTTTTGTCTGGATTTCTTGGGGTTTGCCCCAAGACATTGGGTTGTTTGTTTTGTGTGCAAGTTATTGTGATTACATGCTTTGTCTATGATCTGGAATTCATTTGTATACAGCTGTTACTCTGCCCAATTTTTGTGAAGACTTAATGCAATTGAAGCTTGGTTTTCTTAAGAGGTTTATTATCTTTTCTTGTTTGGTTTCAAATCTAAAGGATGAGAATTCTACATTGACTCATTGTGTCAAATGTTGGCTTCTTGTTGGTTAGACGGTTCTTTTCCCTAGATTTTACCTTATGCTTTAGGATAGTCCCTTCATCTCCTCCCATCTTTTTTAATTTCAAAAATCATCTCCCTCCTTTTGAAAACTCTTCTTTTTTTAAAACTTGAACCGCTTTCATAATAAACTTGGACTTAGGTCCATGCATTTTCAAAAAACACTTTCTTAATCAAACCTTAATAAATTTAATAATACTTTGACATTTTTGTGAGAAGACTAAAAGTCAATTAATCTCATTCAAACCATTTTTCCACTTTGGCTTTTTACTTTAAAATTTTCTCAGAAGATTAGACTCTTGTCAATTCTTGTAGTGATGCGAATTACTATACTTCTACGATATATAGTGAAGTGAGATATTTTCCACTTTGGTGTTGAGTGAGGCTTTGTTGATTTTAAAATCCAAGCCATATCCTCCACTTTGAGATGATGCAAATTCTCCTTTCTCCTAATCGTGGGTAGTACGTATGTTCTTCCACTCGGATAAGACGACGATGTCTCATCTCTTAAAATCAACCAACACACTTGTGTTATTTTAAAAAAATTTAAAGGTGAACTATGAGTACCCTGATCCCCTATTGCACAGAAGGTGGCACGTAGGCACTAAAGGTTCGCAACTACGGAGGGTGCAAAAATCATAAAAAATACTTCTTTCCTCATCTCCTCAATCTATTTTTATACAAACATTTATAGCCAAAATATACATATTTTCAAAGAGGTTCATGCGGAGTACCGTAGATGTTTAGGGTGCTAATACCTTCCCTTTGCATAACCAACCCCCGAACTTAGATTTTCTCCCCCTCTTTTTGGGTTATTATCTCTTTTCCCATTCCTTTGAAAATAATAAAGCGTGGTGGCTATTTTTTTTTTTTTGATATGTGCGAGTCAAGTCAATCCAATGGCTTAGTCTCAACATTTCTATCGCTACACCGAGGAGCACAGGTATTTGCGTCGAGCGGCATAAGACTGTGAAATATGCCGAGGAGCACAAGTGCTAGGTTTCGAGCGGCACAAGGCTACAAGGTGCACCGAGGGGAATAGGTAGTTGTGTCGAGCGACACAAGGTTGGACGATGTGCAGAGTAGTATGGGGTGTCAGCCGGTACAGAGGCATGAGGGAAGGTACCAAGCGGCATAGCCATTGTGTCGAGGGGTACACATCATTTTAATGTCCCTACTTTTATTCCTGTGCAGACTACTTTAGTTATTTAAATTAGTTTAAGAATCTCAGCATAATAATTAGAATTCTTAAGGTGTTCTATCCCTAAAAGATTAATGAATCCTAGTAGAGATAAGTTAGTATTAGGAGAGATACTATAATTAATAAGTGACTAGCAGTATATATAGTCGAATTACCTGAATAATTACGTAGGACATTATAGTATATTTTGGTTGATACAGTGTAGTGTATATTTACTGTAATTTGAGAATTTGCAAGTAATATGGAATTTTGTTAAGATGCCTCTAATTATTGGCAGATATTAAGCTGTACGCTTATGGCCAATGTTGAATTATGTTAAGTTGTTGTTTAATTATTGGGGTTATTGTTACTACATTCATGTGGTTATTGCATACATAGCATATCAAGTTGGAGCTGATGCTCAGTAAGTTGGCCTAGATTGGCAAATTAAGTTGAAGGCTTATGCCTTGTTGACGTCCCTATTAATTGGCAGATTATTAAGTTGGGAGTTTTGCTCCACTGGTACCACATGCATGTGCATAAAAACAAGTCACATTTCATGTTGCATCCTGAGTTGTTGTGTGGATGAATTAATTATGTTAAATATTGTCAAAAAGCTATGACGTGGTGATTTGTATCAACTGATTCTAATATATTATTTATCGTGTGTTCTATTATATGGTTCGATATCTCACCCCTTCTATTTTGAATTTTTCCCTCTGTTGGTAACGTGCAGGTAATTAAGAGTGAAGGTTGTTTACCTTCAGTAGTTCGAGTCGGTGTCGTTGCTCTGACACGTAACACTCAGGGGGATGAATGCTTGTTGTTTATCATTGATTTTACTTCTGTTTCTGAATTTTAAGCCGTTTCGTTAAATACTTGTTGTTTTGAAATTATTTTCAGTTGGACAAAGATGTTATGTCATTTAAGTCGAAAATTATGATTCTGCTGCCTAGTTATGAAAGTTGTTAGTTTTAAATGACTAATTTATGTTGATGTTGGTTCATCCGAGTTTAAAGTGTTATGTATTTATGTTAAATGTCATTGTTTCCAAGTTGAAAGTGTAGCATTCCATTTGCTTGTTGGAAATTTTGTAACTTTGTTTTTATTTAATCCGTTGGGTAGAAATAGGGTGTTACAAATGCCACGCCAATACAGGACATCATCATCATCATTATGATGCATATCATGTCACACAATAAAAATGCAACAATATAATTTCAAATGGATTATTCTTACCTATCAATGCCACGCCAATACAGGCTATCATCATCAACATCATTAGGCTATACAACGTGCAAACAATCAAACCATTCATACAACATCATCTAACTTAATCACAACACAAATCATCACACATTACTAAGAAATATACACAGATAAGCACTAACAATGGTAAAGTAATTACCTATTGCATTCAAATTTATTTCTATAGGATAGAAAATTATTTTAGCTTTACAACGGTCCATACGACGCATCAAACGGACACCCGAGGATAAAGTTATGTGATTTACAATTTTAAAAAATTCCATCTAACTAGTGGTAGCCGGTTACTTAATACCAGTGTCGTACCCCAAAATTTTCCCTCCCTTTTCTTTAAGATATTCTTCTTGGTTTTTTCAGCTATTTAAGGCTTCTCAGGCTTCGAGACATGTCAATTGATTCATCAAGGGTTTAAGTCTGCAAGTGTTCAAAATTTCTCCTGTCCTTTGATGTTGAGCTAGGGTTTTGACTTTTGAAGGTGTGACACCTATTGACATCAAGGTTCATGTTTCAATGGTTGTGCAATATTAAGGTATATATTTGAGTTTATCTTGAATTAGTGTTTTGATTCATGATGTTGAGTTTGAGGACTCTTTGATAATACATTGTTTATTCATGAAGAAAGTTAACCAAATTTGGATTTGAGGTTGGGGTTTCCTCATCTTTTGGTTTTTTTTTGTTGACAATTATTTAAGGCATCATCACTTTGAGTGAGCACTCAAATGTTTGTTGGAAAAGTAGAAGTGATTGAATTCAATCGCATAATGGACATCAAGATTTTTTGAGCTCAAATTTGAAAAACAAAAGAGTTTTAGACTTGGTGCGAGTGGGCGAGGATTTGATGAAGTTTCTTTTTCAACTGAAAATATGGAGTTTTCCTTTTTATCTCAAAGTTTCACTTACTACATCAAATTCAAGAAACTGAATTACATCCTTCGTGCAAGTTTTCATATCCTTTTGGAATTAAAAATGAAGATTTTTTTCCATTTGGAATTTATTTGATCTTAAAAGACTACAAAGTTTCACACTTATTTCAAGTGGTCTAAAGATTTATTAAATGTATGACAAAAGGAAGAGATTACAAAACTTCATGTTTTATTCCAAGTTTTCAAATCCATTTACAAATCTTAAAACAGTTCAAAGAAGTGACAAAATCATACATGTTCAATTACACAAATTACAAATTTCCTATTTTTGTTCTATACAAAGAAAGGAAAAATCTTCTTGTTCTTCCTCAAATGTCTTGCCAATATTCCAAGACTTCCTTCATCCTTGATCCAAACTCATATCAATGCATCCATCACATGAAACAAAAAGAAAATCGAAGTCAGTTAGCAAGCAATTAAAAGTGAACAAAAATTGCAAAGTATTTTAGCTCATCATTAGGGTTTGGCTTATGGAATCAGATTTTTAGGGCTTAAATCTATTGTAAATCACAAGTGGATTGGTTCACAATAGGACAAATTCAAACATAAATTCAAAATGAAAGTTCATCACAAAAGCATCTCAAATACAGCAGGTATGGGTTCAAAGGCCCAAGAAGCATCACAAATCCAAATTCAAGTCCAAAGCCTCAAACAATATTATTCTATCATTTACCTAAAAGACATATTTTTCAAATCACAATCAAAACTTGGTTCACAAAAGACAAAAGACAAATCATAATTAACATCATGTTTCCATGCAAACAATCCAAAAGCCTCATATTTGTTGTTTCAATCAAAGTCAGAATTGTAATGTCAAAATCACAGGCCTAGCTTTGCTACGAATCTCAAAACAAACAAAGTTGTTTGGTTCATAGAAAAAAGTCTACAAGTGTGATACGGTGGGAGAACTGACTTGAGGTTTTGCGTTTGTGTTCACAAATGTTTCGGTTTAGCAAGAGTCACCACCGACTTTTTATTTTATCCAAAGGAAAGGTCAAAAAGCATAGGAAAGACCTTTGAGATGTTTTCTTGGGTTGGAATTGACCAAGTTGAGAAGTCTATCATGTCTTTCATTGAAGGGAGAATTCTCTGGAATCTTGGAAGTAAGCTCCTTGAGTTGAGAAGGGATCCTCACAAGGTTGACCTTAATTGTTTTTCTGCGGAGTGATTCCATTACCTACAAAACAGGAACATAGATGAAAATCCAAACCCTTGAAATGGTTAGTGGGTGCAAATGATGCTTCATGATGTTCATGATGTATGCACAAGTATATGTACAAGCAAATCACACAAGATCCTAGTTTCAGGCTTGCATGGGGCTTCATAGGTAAGTACCCTCTTGAAGTTTAGTTGGCTCAACCTGTCCTATAAATAGTAACCGGGTTCTAAGCAGCTCAATATCACTGGATTATTTTCTGTGTTCATTGTTTCAGTTTAGCCACTTCACTGGCGACTGAAATATTCCAAGAAAACAATCCTCAATGAGTGTAGCATCGAGTATCTACCAACTTCGGACTGCACCAAAGCCGGTCATCTCACTACCCTTAAAAAGGCCAAGATGGTCAAGTAAAGGTTCTAAAAGTCCATTAGTGCTTCATGACATCACTCAGCGGCCTCGTATTCTCTTTGATTGACTCAAAGGCTACCGGTACCCACAAATATGTCGCACTAATATAGCTATTGTTTCAACCATGTCGGTATACCCCGCACAGTTTCCACAATGTATTGTTATTTACCTATGAATGTTTCCCAAATCCGGGTAGAGGATTTCAAACCCAAACAATAGAACCAAATGTAAAGCAATCAAAGTAAACAAGGTAAGTATGGAAAGGTGATCTAAACCCTAAGGTTACTCCACTTTTAAAATTGTCCCCAGCAGAGTCTCCAATTCTGTGATACAGTGGGAGAACTGACTTGAGGTTTTGCGTTTGTGTTTGCAAATGTTTCGGTTTAGCAAGAGTCGCCACCGACTTTTTATTTTATCCAAAGGAAAGGTCAAAAAGCACAGGAAAGACCTTTGAGATGTTTTCTTAGGTTCGGGGGGTAGATTATGAAAAGGGAAGGTGCAAGCACCCTTTTCATCCATGGTTTTCCATGGGCTCTTAGTTACTTGTTTAGATCACTTGCTTTTGCTTTTCAATTGTTTGAAATGGTGCTTTGTGTGTGGTTTTGAAAATATTTTGAAAAGAGGCCATTGTTGTGTCAACATTTGTAATGATTCTTGTTTGAATATATACAAAGGTGTTTGTCTTTTGAAAATATGTTTCAATGTGTGAAAGTTTGTTTTGGGAAATGTTTTGAAATTGTGTTGTGAGGTGTGTTTGAAAATAGCAAGGATGTTTTTGCAAGTTTTGATCAAGTAACTAAGAGTTGTCTACCCTATATACTCAAGAGTCTTTCCTACACATTTTTAACCCTTTTGACAGTGTTGTTTTACCATTGCATTTGGTAAACAACCTTGTATTTGGATGTTAAACGGGACAGGGACGGGTCATCGTATTGACCATGATAGCAATTGTGCTAAGTATCTTTAGCAAATTTTTGAGGGACTAGATCATTTTTGTATAGGCAACCAAGATAGCGTCATCGAGGGACTATGATCTTTTTGTTTTGTTTTTTTTCTTTGCCAAGATACTCAACATGCATAACATGGCCATTTTAAAGGCAACAAGTGGATGAAACGCTAGGGGTGCATGTGTGCATTGTGTTGTCAATTTGCATGTTTTTATGTCTTGTATTAGGTATAGCTATTTGTTTTGATTTTGGATATTGCATACAAACCCTAATCTCTATCATAGCATATTTGAAAGCTATAAGTGCGTAAAATAAATCTACGACTATTACAACATTGATATGGGGAGGGGGATACAATTTTGAATGGGGAGTATTTGCAAGAAAATAAAACCCTAAGATTTACTATTACATCCAAATTGAATTCTTTGCATCAAATAATAAATAAGCAATATTTAAATAAGCAAATTAAGTACAACTATGCAAAATATTATAAGTATGCAAAAAATGTTTTTGTTTATTTTTATGTATGTAAAAATATAATATTTAATGTATTAAAAAAATAGAAATAAAAGATTATTTTTGTTAAGGGTAAAAACCCTAATTTTCTTTAAGAAAGTATATAGATTAATTATATTATTTATGTACAATAAAATAAAATAATAAAATATATACAAATGTCAAAAAAAAATCAAAAAAAAATATTATTTAAGTATGTAAATAATAAAAATAAAGGTATAATATTTTTATGTATTATTTTCAAGTTTTTATTAAATAAAATAAAAGCATGTTATTTAACAATTATTTTTATGTTAGAAAAAATAATAAAAAATACAAAATAAAATGTGAAAATTTATGAAAATGTTTTTAATAATTTTTTATATTTAGAAAAATAAAATAAAGTCAGAAACTAAAAAAGAAATGAAAATATATGAAAATATAAATCAAATGGGCTGAGGGGTGTAAATAGCAAGTCAGTGGTGCAAATAGCAAGGAAATGACAAGGCCCAGCCCAGATCAGCTTCATCTTCAACCTTTGAATCAAAAAAATGCTCGCCTGTGTACCAAATCTGGAAATCCTGCATACGTGCTCTAAAGCAAAAACTCATAAAACCAAAGTCATAGCATTTTTCAAGACGATTCCAACCATATAAAGAACTTAATCTAACTCTCAAAGACCAGAGAGAATTTCTCTGGCCCTAATTTTTAACCTAACTTTTTCAAGAAGTTCATCAATCAAATTCTCTCAGCACACTTAACTTAAATGAAATCTATGCATATGTACAGCTTAAGGGCTATGAGTACTACATTTTTTATTCATAAACCTAAGCCTAATGATTCCTAAATAGAGAGATAGGAAGTTGAAAAATACTTGTTTCAGTTGAACACGAGTATGGCAATGTGGAGCTTTTCAGTGAGGCCTGAGATGTTTGGGAGCTTGCTTGAACTTCCTCTGACCTTCCCCAATGCTTTGTTTGCTTTGGATTTGCTTGAACAAGCTTGTAGAAGTCAACCTACACAAGTTGAAAATAGAAATGGTGAAGCTTACAAATGGAGTTACAATCAATGGCCAATGGTTGGGATAGCTCAGGTGGGTTATATGCAAGGTATTGGAACAGGTTTGGGGCAAAACGCACGAGTAGTTTTTGCTATGGAACTCAAAGTGCAGAAACTTCCCTGTTTTGAAAGAGGAAGATGATTTTGTGTTTTGGAAGGCTTGAAGGTTTAATCACTCGTGTTTATGGCTCAAGGCAATGTGTAAAACTTGTTTCAAATGCTTACAAGAGTTGGTTATATCAGATACTCAAGATATGTGATTTTGGCAAGTTGACTTGTTTTGAAATAAAAGTGTGAAGTGATATAAGATAGGCCTGTACACGCTATCTCCAAGCATGCACAAGTTTGTTGTACTTTTGCCTAAGTTTATGGAACTTGTTTGCTGCAAAGAGAGAGGTCCAAGGCTCAAGGGGAAGCTAGTTGACATAAAGTTGCCTTTATCAAAATGGCATAGTTCACTTTTTGCCAAAAATAGATTAAACTCTTATACAAACTTCCATTGATCAGAATAATGCCTTAGACCATTGAATTTGAATTCAATTTTTGAGTGTGGAAGGTTTTAGAGACCTGTATTCAAGTACAAGCTAAGTTGGACAAATTTTGCAACTTGTGTCAACATGAAAATGCCATGGATCAAAAGTGAGTTTTTGCCAAATTCAAACCTTCGATTATCACTAACCATAAATGATTTTGGAGAGTTCCTTGAAATTTTGGAAATCTTTTAACATGATCTACAATCCATATTTGAAATGTATTTTGATATTCCAAGTGGAACTATGTGAAAAATGGTCATGAAGATAGGTCAAAATCCTGCCTAAACTAGGGCAAAATTTCACTAAGTTAAAAGTTTCATGGACCCTTGTTCCAAAAATCATAACTTGAGATCCAATCTTCTTTTGGGAAAACTTTGTGAATCAAAGTTGTAGATTTTATGGAGTAATACAACTTTCATGTTGGAAGTTTTGTTTGAATCCAATTGCATCATGGTGAAAATGTTTGGCAAAGTTGGGAAAAAATAAGAGAATTTCATAACTTGGAAAAATTCTAAGTTATGAAAATTTTCAATCTTAAACCCTAATTTGCAAATTAGGTTTATTGATGAACAAGTTTCATGTTTTGACTCATTTTGATGAAAAATGACCCTTGGCACTTGATTTTGACCAAAAAGTTAAAGTTTGACTTTTTAGTGTACAGTCAAATTTTTATTAGTTGACTGAAAAATTCATCTGTCAATCTAATGCTTTTGAGATCTTTTGAACCTTGTGAATAGGTCAAGATGATGCCATTGAGTCATTGAATCCATACTTGAACCCAATCTGCCATTTGGCTAGGTGAAAAATCAGAAATTTCCCTTATACAGTCAAAACCCTAAAAATGACCATTTTGGCCTTTTGCTGATCTGATCAAATTTCTTGAGGAGTTGTGGTACAAACTTGATCAAATGGTGAATATGAGTCTATAATGTTGATATGGATCAAAATTTATGAGGTTTGAATGTAAATTGACCACAATTGACTTTTTCCCCAATATAGTTGATTTCTAGGTCAACTGTCCAATTGACTGGGCAAAAATTTGAGTTAAGGCTTGAAACTTGGTATGAGCAATCTTGTAGATCCAACATGAAGTATGAAAGTCACATTGAGCATTGAAAGTCCAAAAATCTTTGTGCAAACTCAAACCCTAATTTTAGGTCAACACTGCAAGGAGATGTCATAAGCAGAGCAAACCCTAGCTTGGTCTTGAGTACAAAGAGTCTTGTGAGGGGAAATCTTGATAAAATGAGAGGGAAAATTTTGGGGTACAACAAAAAGCAACAAAGTACAAAAGCCACCAGCAAATACAAGTTTGAAAAGAAGCAGTACAGAAAATCACAAAATCAGCAAGTACAAAAGGAGCCAGCAAAAGTAAGCATTTGACATATTAGTAAAGAGGGAAAACTCATAAAATGTTCATCACAGTACAAGAGCTGTCAAACGCAGCTGTAAAAGCATCACAAAAGCCAAGTACAGAATCAAAAGTCAGCAAGCAAAGTCAGAGGCAGCATAGCAAGGTACTACAAAGTTGAGTTGTTAAAAATCAGAAAGTAATAAGTCTAACAAAAGCGATTTTCTCTTAAGTTAATGTCACGGCTTTATAGAAAACAAGTTCACAGCACGCGGAGAGAAAAACAAAGTTCAATATAAAATATCAAGAGACAGTATCAGAAAGAAGAGAGCAACAAAATTCGAAAACAAGCATACAGAACCGAGCCACTATAACAACCATCAAACCCTTCAGAAAAATTAAACACAAGAAAGCAGAGCCACAAACCCTAAATATAATCATCACTATCATCACAACTCTAACACAGAAAAAAACAAAACCCTAACACTTTAAATTCATCATTTTCCTCATACCATAAACCCTTTAGAAGACACAAATCTAAAGAGAAAGGAGTAAAAACAGAAAGATCTCACTGAGAACCCAAGGTTATTACAAATCACGGATTCAAGCTTGTTGGGACCACTTCGTCTTCCTTTTCCTCTTTATATTCATCGTACTATACTGCATCCATTATCAAAGATCATTTTCTGTTTAAATCCAAAACTTAGCGTTTCGTTCGCCCCTTTCGAGATTTAGGAATATTAGCATATAATCTGTAGAAAATAACCATATATTAGTGATTAGATGGAAGAGAGGAAGAGATTGGTATAAAAAAATCATGGTTTAGACTAGCGCCGCCGTCGTCATCATCGTAAGGCGATTTCCGGTGCGGCCAAGCCGTCGTCTTTGGTGAAGGGCATCACAGAGAGAACGAGAGAGTTTAAGAGTGAGAGAGGAAGTGTTTTCTGTTAAAATGAGACAATGTCTCATTTTTGGTTGTTTGGTTTAAAACAGTCAGGCCCATCTCAAAATAACAATAATTCAGGCCCAAGTCTTCTTCAGCGCATACACCCCACTATTCGTGTTTATACCACCCTTCATTACCACTCTACCGGGCCAACCACAAAATAAAAACCAGGCCCAACTCCTTTCCCTCACGCATACGCCCCCTGCTTGCTTTATGCCACACAGACCCAATCCCCATTTTATGTATTTATTTTATTTTTTGTTTGCATATAAAATAGTTTGGGCTTTAACTTTTCTTTTCAAAACTGTTTTACTTATTTACACCATTTTCACTTTTTAACCCCATTTAATTTTTATTTTTTCATTTTTATTTTCTTTATTTTTATTATTATTATTATTATTATTATTATTATTATTATTATTATTATTATTATTAAATCAAAAATCCCAAAAATGTTTTACATTTTATTTAGAATATTTAGTATTAGTATTTTATTTCTTTTAAAACAAAAAGACCAATAATATCTTCTTTTACAAATTCCTTTTTAATTAAAATAATATTAGACTTAGATTTATTTTATTTTTTATTTTTAATTTTCTTTTTAATTAAAATTAATTTAGAACTTATGATTTTTAATTAATTAACCTTTTTATACTAGTTTAATTAAGATAAAACCATTTCATAAAAACCCTAAAATTGCTTTCTTGATTAATTCAATTTCTTTTCTCAAAATAACTTACGTTTAGTTTTTCCAGAATTAACTTAGACTAATTAGTTATTTTCCCTTTAAGTTAAACCCTCTTGTACAAAAAACTCAAACAAAAAAAGCAATCTCATTTTCCTTTCATATTGCCTTTACATTCTTGTACATATATTTGACATCATTTAATATGGTTGTAATAGTAATTAGATTTAATTTCTCTTGTTCCACCATTTGTAAATTTGTACCCCCATCCCCAAATGATGTAATAGCATAGAATTTTACATTTCCGCAATTTATCGCTTTCAATATAAATGCTAGTAATTAGGGTTTGTATGGAAAGACATAAAATCAACAAGTAGAAAATCCTAATTCAAAGAAGAAAATGCATGAAATAAAAACACTTGCACACTTGCACCTCTAGAGCTAACCTCATTTGTGTCCTAAAATAAAAATAGTCATGTTACACAAACGTGGGATACTTTAGCAATGACCCTCGAATACAAGATCATAGTTCCTCGATGACCCTTCGAATGTTCCCTTCGATAGACGATCTTAGACCCTTACAATAAATTGCTAAGGTACTCTACAATGTTGCCTTCTATGACTATACAATGACCCGCGCTCGTCCCTTCACATCCAATAATAGGGCTTCTTATCAATCAATGGTAAGATAGTAATATCTAAAGGAAGAGGAAATGAACAAAGACTTTTTGAGTAGGTAGAACTCTCGTAGTTTCTTGCTCACAACGATTTTCAAAACATTTCTCAAAACACACAAACACTTTCAAATGAAATATTTTCAAAAGTCAACATTATGTATACATTCTTATAGAGACGAGAATCATTACAAAGTTCGCCTAAACGAAGGCACTTTTCAAAAATACTTTCAAAAACATCACAAACATATTTCAAACAAAGCATTTCAAAGTGAGCTAGCAACTAAGATCCCGTAGATAACTATGGATGAAAAGGGTGCTAACACCTTCCCTTTTCATAACCTACCCTCCAAACTCAAGAAAATTCTCAAAAGGTATTTCCTGTTATTTTCACCCTTTCCTTTATTGGATAAAAGATAAGTCGATGGTGACTCTTGTTATCCGCAACAATTGCGATAAAATGCAAAACACCCAAGTCAGTTCTCTCACTATATTACAGAACTGGCGACTCTGCTGGGGAGTACTTAAAAGTGAGGTTACCTTAGAGACTATATAACCTTTAAATGCTTTCATTGTTTGACTTGTTTGCTTTACATTTTGGGTCCATGTTTGGGTTTTTTTAAGATCCTCTACCCGGATCTGGGAACATTATTAGGTAAGTAGCAAAGATCATGGAGACTGTACGGCGTAGACCGATATGGTTAAAATGATGGCTACATTAGTGTGACACGTTTGTTGGTACCGATATCCCTTGTGGCGGATCAAGGAGAATACAGGGCCACTGTGTGGTGTCATGAAGCACTAACAGACCATAGAACCTTTAATTGAACAACTTGGCTATTAGGAAGTAGTGAGATAGCCGACTTTGGTGTAGAGCTGGAGACTGGTTGATACTCAATACTATACTCATTGAGATCGAAGTTTCAGGATATTTTGGTCGCTAAAACAAAGGCTTGCGCTGAAATAATGGCCGATGAAGAAAGATCAGTGATATTGAGATTCCCTAGAACCTGGTTACTTTTGTTAGGACAGGTTGAACCAACTCAAATTCAAGAGGGTACTTACCTATAAACCCCATGCAAGCCTAAACCCAAGGATTTGTTTTCTTTGCTTGTATATGTTTATTTGTACATAACATCATCATACCATAGCATTTTCAATAACCATTTCAAGGGTATCAAGGGTTTATGATACAAGGTGATGTTGAACCAGACGTCTATCAAGGGGCAAGAGGATTTATTTTCCTCTAGCCAAATTCTATCAAAAAACCAAAGCACGGTAACTTGAGTCAAGGGCTATGACCCACTTGACATGGTGAGCTTGATTCTCGTGGAAGGACATTCAATGATACAAAGTTCTTCAATCAAAGTTGTAGTCAAAATTCAACTTCTAACATCTTCTTGTGTTTACCCCGTGAGATCCTTGAAAACATTGCATCCATATACAATGCATCATATCATGATAGGTTTTCCCCATACAGGATTTCTCATCCGTTTACTATTTATTCCAGTAAAAATGGCTCTCGAGCAGACTGTCCAAGATCTTCAGACCCAAAATGATCAGCTTCAAGATTTGTTCCTAAACATGTCCAAGGGGCAATAAGAAGTGAAAGCACTTATCATTAAGAGCATGAACAATAACAATCCTGAAGACAACAAGGAGGTCCAGATGATACAATTGCAAGCAGAGATAGAAATGATGAGAATCCAGATGTTGGGACAGATGGCTCTCATCCAAAACATAGCTCGGGGACAAGAAGAGTTGAGAATTCTTGTCAACAAGCTTCATCAATAAGGATGCAACGGTATGAAACAAACAGTTAAGATTGGGGATCAATTCATTAATTATCCCCCGATAAGATAAGAAGTTGGTTTGGTCGAGAGAACACCTTTCAAAATGGCTATTACACCGTGAGTCTAGCAATGGACTCGCCAAAAACGACAGGGTAGTCAGCGTAAGCAAGATACGCCTAAAAGACAATTTACTGAGATCAACATGTCCTTGGCCCAAGCATTGCATCATATGTTGGAGGCCAAGTTGGTTACATTAAAGGAGCCTCCTCAAAAACCTAATACTTCTGCTCTCCGTTACAAACATGAAGAAAGGTGTGTGTACCACTCCAACAGTCGTGGACATGACACTAACCACAGTTGGGCGTTGAAAAACAAGATACAAGACCTGATCGACGAAGGAGTGTTGGAATTTACACAAGATGGTCAACTTGAGTTTTTCTGTCATTCCTCAAAGGCACACCATCTGAAGTGACAAATTTAGGCGGAGAAATTTTTGTTCATTCGAATTTTCAGTTGTAATTTCTTTGTTTGCTTAAATATTTATCTTTATGTTGGACCTTGGTTGTTCTCACTAATGCATTGCATATGTTTGTTTTGAGTTAATCCATTCGTTTTCACTATACTGAAATTATGATTTTACCTCTTTTTGTATGATATTCAACTCTCGACTAAAAGCCTTACGCCTTTAGAGGGAGGATGACGAAAATAATACCATAATCTCATACAGTATGATTTTAGACAAACTTTGCTGACCATGTACATGCGTTGTTTCAAATCCCAAACAATGGAGTTATAAGGAAGATAATCCCTAGTCAACCCCTTTGTATGATATTTAACTCTTGACTACAAGCCTTACGCATTTAGAGGGACGATGACGAAAATAATACCATAATCTCATACAGTATGCTTTTGGACAGACTTTGCTGACCATGTACAGGCGTTGTTTCAAATCACAAACAATAGAGTTATAAGGAAGATAATCCCTAGTCAACCCCTTTGAGCCTAAGAAGTAGGAGTTTTCTTTTTTGCACAAATTTAAACCTTTAAGTTATAACCTGGGGCAGGGTAGTTTGTCAGTTAATTCAAATGCGCATTCAGTCACAAGTTGTCACTTCTAAATCAAAATATGGTGTTGGTTCCCCATAAAATAGGCAGTCTTTACCTCTCAAAAGAAAAGCCCACTAGGTCAAAACCTATGAAGGAGACTTAAGAAAAAATGGGGCATCCCGCTGGCTGTAATCTTAAAATAAGAGCAGTCAAGCAAAAATTAGGGATAATAGATAAAAAAAGGAGGTTACTACAAATCCTCGACAACATGAAAAATGTTACAAAAATGACTGCCTTCCCAAATAAACTTCTAATATCCAAACCATCACCAAAATACCATTCCAGATTCCAATTGGAATCCAAACGCACAATTAACTGAGTATAGGACTGGAGAACATCATGGAGAACGGGTTGGGTACAAATAAACTTTGAGCCTTATCCTTTGTTTCTTAAACTGTGAACCAGGCCATGTTACACCCCTTTAAAAGTCATAATTGGAGCATAGGTTAGTCCGAAAGCATGATGTTATACAAGGTATCCTGACTCTTGTAAGGTTTACTGTAGATCCTAAGTTGAATTCATATTCTTACAAATTTTTTATGGTCTTTAAGAGTGCATTTTTCAATTTTTTTTTCTCAAGAAAAACATAAACTTTGCATTGTTCAAATACCACTGTTTGCGTATGGCTAATTGTTTGACAACAGAGAAATTTGCACGAAAGATATCCAATGAATGAAAACTCTCTCAATAAACAAAATCACTTCAAAGGGAAAGATGCCTCCAATAACAAATCTCTCATAATCAAGGGGGCATGACATGACCATCTGGGGCAGTTAAGTCGAGATTCAAAGAATCTCTTAAGAAGTGCTGAATAGCCAGGGGCTGATTTTAATCTGGATCACTTGGAGGCAATGTTACATTAATCATGGGTTTTAATGAAATCCACTATGAAATCCTCCGATACTAAGACTTGATTAAAGGACCTTCGGTACCACCAAATTGCTTGTCTGTACCAGTAGTATCAGATGGTGTCAGTATCATGTCTTCGGATCCTTCTATGACAGTTCTTAGAAAATACCGAAACTACATTACTTGTTTGTACCAGTAGTATCAGATGGTGTCAGTATCATGTCTTCAGATCCTTCCATGATAGTTCATAGAAGATACCGAGACTTGATCAAAGGACCTTCGGTACCACCAAATTGCTTGTCTGTGCCAATAGTATCATATGATGTCAGTATCATGTCTTCAGATCCTTTCATGACAGTTCTTAGAAAATACCGAAACTTAATTACTTGTATGTACCAGTAGTATCAGATGGTTCCAGTATCATGTCTTCGGATCCTTCCATGAAAGTTCTTAGAAGATATCGAGACTTGATCAAAGGACCTTCGGTACCACCAATTTACTTGTCCGTGACAGTAGTATTAGATGGTGTCAGTATCATGTCTTCGGATCCTTCCATGATAGTTCTTAGAAAATACCAAAACTTAATTACTTGTATGTACCATTAGTATCAGATGGTGTCAGTATCATATCTTTGGATCCTTCCATGACAGTTCTTAGAAAATACTGATACTTGATCAAAAGATCTTCGGTACCACCAAATTGTTTGTCTGTACCAGTAGTATCAAATGGTGTCTGTGATACGGTGGGAGAACTGACTTGAGATTTGTGTTTGTATTCTCACTTGTTCGGTTTAGCAAGAGTCGCCACCGACTTTTTATTTATCCTAAGGAAAGGTCAAAAAGCACAGGAAAGACCTTTGAGATGTTTTTGTGGGTCCAGGGGGTAGATTATGAAAAGGGAAGGTGCTAGCACCCTTTTCATCCATGGTTATCAATGGGCTCTTAGTTACTTGTTTTAGATCACTTGCCTTTGCTTTTCAATTGTTTGAAATGGTGCTTGGTGTGTGTGGTTTTGAAAATGTTTTGAAAAAGATGCCTTGTCTAGGCAACCTTTGTAACAATTCGTATTTGAATGTTTTACAAAGGTGTTTGTCTTTTTGAAAAGATGTTTCAATGTTTTTGAAAGTTGTTTTGAAAGTTGTGTTATGGAGTGTGTTTTGAAAAATGGCAAGGATATTTTGCAAGTTTGATCAAGTAACTAAGAGCTATCTACCCTATTTTACTCAAAAGATCTTTCTCATGTTTTTTAACCCTTTTAACAGTGTTGTTTCACCATTGTATTTGGTGAACAACCTTGTGTTAGGATGTAAACGGGACGGGCGTGGGTCATCGTATAGACCATGAAAGCAATAGTGTCAAGTGTCTTTGGCAATTTTCTTGAGGGACTATGATCATTTTTGTTTAGGAAACTCAGATAGCGTCATCGAGGGACTATGATCATTTTGTTTGTTTTTGTTTTTCCAAAGTACTTGATATGCAACCATGGCCCATTTTTGAAGGCAACAAGTGGATGAAACCCTAGGGGTGTAAGTGTGCATTGTGTTTGTTTTTCATGCATGTTTATCTTGAATTAGGTTATCTAGCGGTTGATTTTGAATCTTCGCATACAAACCCTAATTACTATACAGTATATGGACAGCGATAAATTGCGGGAATTTAAAGTCTAAGCTATTACAAATAAGTATTCGGGGATGGGGGTACAAATGTTTACAAATGGGGATGAGTCTTATCAGGATAGTAGTGTCCAAATATTATTTACAACCAAATTGAATCGCCACATTCTCAATGTAAAAATATAAGAATAAAAAAGGAATCAAAAGCAAAGTAAGATGCACATGATTATTTACAAGTGATCAAAAGGTTAACCTAATGTATTTGTTAAGTATTTTATTATTTTTGTGTTTTTGTTAATGTTATATAAACAAAAAAAAGGTTTTAAAGAGAAAATCAACTAACCTAATAAAATCTATTTTTATGTATTTCAAGTGTAATAAAAATAAAAAAAGGCATTGTTAGTAAAAATGTAATATGAAAAATTAGTATATTATTTTTATTTATCAAGAAAGAATTAGAAATTAAGTTGAAAAAGGAAATAAGGTGATGATAAAAAAGGTATTAGTTTGTATAACCTAAAAAATAAATAAGAAGAAATTAAGTGGGCTTAGGGGGGTTTGCTCTTGGCCCAAATGAAAAATAAACAGGGTAATAAAAAAGGGGGTGCAGGCGCCAGTTTTTATGGGCTTAAGGGTTTTGTGCGTGGAGCAGGACCAACTACCCGTTTGACAAAGTTTGTTGGGGTTTCAGTTTGTTTTGTTCATAATAGGGTTTCACAGAACGGCGCCGCTCTCCATCTTCTTCGTCTCTTCCTCTCTCTCAATAGAGTTTCTGATGCCTTCCACTCTCCTCAGCCGCCGGACGCCACCTCCAATCTCTCCTCTCTTCACGGCTTGCTCAAGGCGATGATTCAAAAGGTATGGTTTCGCTTTATCGCGTTTTAGGGTTCTGGATTCATGCATGTTCTTGAACTTTTACATATTCTGATCTTTATGTGTTATTTGTGTTTGTGTGAGGTGTAGAAAAAAGGGAAGAGGAATTTATACCTTGGTTCTGCTTTTTGGAAAGGAGAAGGAGAGTTTGGACATGAGGCTTCTTAGGCGGCCAAGGCGTGGGACTGGTGATGTGCTTGCTGGCCTTCTGGTATTTCGTATTTTTGCTTTGAATGTTTAGTGATGATAGCTTTCTGAAAACACTTCTGAGTCTTCTTTTCTTCTTCTGATTTGGTTGCCTTGTTTTCGTTCTGATTAGGCTATGTTGATGAACTTTAAATCTCTCTTTGGCTTAATTTGTTTTCAATGATGAGTATTAAACTGAGATACTTGTGCTTCTGAGTTGCTTATTTGTTTGATTCTGAATTTCTTCCTCTCCTTTGCTTGATTTATTTAGCCTATGATGAACATGTTCTGAGGTTGTTTTTGATATGTGTTTGATGATGTTTGATGATGAATTGCAATAGTTGATGTTTGGATTGCCTATGATGAACTTGGTTCTGAGGCGTTTGTTGGTGTTTTGATTTTGAAATGGTTTGGATTGAAGGCAGTTTTTAGGCTTGAATGCTTGTGCAGGTTTCAAGGTTTTTTTTGTTTTGAAATTTTGAGGCAGGTTGATATAGTTTTGTGGTTTGGTAACTGGTATAGGCAGGCTTCTGGAGGTTTTAGCAGGCTTGTGCTTTTGTTGTTCACAAGTTTGAAGCAGGCTTGAGGCAGGTTAGCAGGCTTGTGCTTTTGTTGTTCACAAGTTTGAAACAGGCTTGAGGCAGGTTAGCAGGCTTGTGTTATGCTTGCTTAGATACAGGTTACAGGTTATGCAGTTTTTGAGCTTGTTAGTTTTTTGAGAGGCTTTGATGCAGGATGTGTTATGCTTGGCTTTGGTGTTTCAGTTTGTGGCCTTTTTTCTTTTGTGTTCTGCCCCCCTTAACAGTGTTGGGATAATGTTATATTTATCTATGTCTTCTAAGCCTGCCTAAAAACTGTAATCCTGCTTTTACTTTTCTCTTTCTCTCTCCATAAGCATATTATATTGCTTAAAGGTACTCTTTTTCTGAAAAGGTGTTGGTTGGAAAATGATGAAAGTTTTGAAATATTGCTTGCAATTTGGCTTTCCTCTGCATATCTTCTTACCTTCCAGATTTTCTGCATTGGCTTTTGTGTACTTGTTGACAATTTTTGACAGCTTCTTTGACAAATTGTTGACAGCTTAGTTTGCCTTTCTTTGACAGTTTGGTTTGCCTAGTTTGGTTGACAGTTTTGTTTGCCTTTATGCATTGTGCAACTTGTTTGTTCAGTTTGCAATTTGGTTTGGCATTTCAGTTTGGTTTGCCTCTTTGATAATTTGAATTTATGCAGCTTTGTGCATTTTGCAAAATAATTTTTCTTTCCCTCTTTGTGAACCAAGAAGAGACATCTTCTTGCGATTTTGCAGAGAGGACGAACAAACTGATTCCGGCCAACAACCTTTAATGATGAACTTTTGCTTATTTGTCTGAAAAATGCTTTTTTTCCAAATTAACTGTATAGACTTCTTCCTTTTTTATCTTTGCAGGTAAATATCAGTTGGGTAAAGGGAGAAACAGTAGAAGATGAAGACTTCAAGAAACTTAGGATAGTTTTATTTTATTTCTAATCATTTGTAATAAACATTATTGTAAATACTGTAAATAAATTTATTGTATTCAAATAACACTTGTACCAATAATTAAAAATAAATAAAAGTCCTTTGTCAGATAATTCTTTATTTCACTGTCTATTTAATTATTTAAGTTTCTTGAATTAAAATAACTGGAAATAACCCCAATAATTTTAGCTCAGATAAAACAAATAATTAATAAACGTTGTAGTCTCACAACTTCGCATTAACCAGCAATGCGCTCGGCATTCCAATTAATCGCACGTTTTGCACAGTTAAACGAACAACGTCCATACACCTTCTTCTTTACTGATCAAACTAAAGCTTCAAACTTTCAATCAGAAACCTCAACTTCTATCCCATATGTTTAGGCTTTGAGAAATAAACGGCAATCTTGAACAAGCATCAAAACAGTGTGACAATCAATTGAAAAGAACTGTGGATTCAATCCCTTCTGAGAATGCGTGCGCAAACCCTAATTTTGGATTTACTGTCAAAGAAACGTCTGCTTGATCAAACCCTGAGCCAAACTCAACCAAATCAATAGAAACCCTAATTTTGGATAGACTGATAAGAAAATCCTGTTTGACCGATTCTTGAGCCAATCTGAAAAATCAGGAAAAGCCCGAAGCTGTGATTTCCTTGTGAAAAAGGGAGGGCAAATTTTGGGGTACAACAGTTGCCCCTGTTCAATCTTCTTACACCTGAAGAGTTAGATTGGCGAATCTGCCATTTGTGACTTGAAGGTGAAAGATGATTGAACACTAGAGTGCCCAGAAATTTACACTCGGTGATGTGATGGTAGAGGGAATGGGCTTAAAGATGCCATTTGGAGATGGGCTTAAAGATGCCATCTGGAGATGTGACAGAATCTTGTCGGGGATGGGCTTAACGATGCCATCTTGAGGTGTGAAAGAAGTCCTACTAGAGATGGGCTTAAAGATGCCATCCAAGAATGTTGTAGGCGAGTGGACGAGTATCAGAAAGGTATCCATGTTTGGAATATCTCTGGACTGGGGGTCTGAATAAGCAATAGATTGACATCCATGATTGGAGAATCCGTAAACTGTTTTCAGAAGTCTTGGATCTGAACAAGCGATAGGTTAACATCCGTATCTGGAGAACCCGTAAACTGTTTTCAGAGGTCTTGAATCTGAAAAAGCGATAGGTTAACATCCGTATCTGGAGAACCCGTGAACTGTTTTAAGAAGTCTTGAAGTTGAATAAGCAATAGATCAGCATCCATGTTGGGAAGCATCCGTAAACTATTTTCAAAAGTTATTAATCTTATCCTGAAAAGGGTAAAATATTAGCTGAAACACTAAGTTATGTTGCATGAAATGTATGATGCAATATATATGTTATATCAATGTTTATGATATATGAATGTAGTGAATGCGCATGTAAGCTGATGAGCTGTCTTGCTGAGGATAGATGAATCCTGGATAGCCGGAGATAATAGAATCTTGACTGCTACCGGGGAAAGTGAATCTTTGACTGCTGCAGGGGATTGCAAGAATCTTTTGATTGTTGCAGGTATTGATCTGGAACTTGAAAAGGTTGGTCGGTGAGATAGTTGTCCTGGCTGGTTTCAGGTATTAATCTCTGACCTGAGAAAGAAAGATAGTTTTCCTGGCTTGTTACAGGTGTTAATCTTCAATCTCTTCACGTAGATAGTTTTCCTGGCTTGCTACAGGTATTGTGATGTCGGGAATGGGCCTACAGATGCCATTTGGAGATATTATGGATAGTTGATGGAGATGGGCTTAAAGATGCCATCCAGAAATGATTGTTGAATTGTTTGAGCTGGTCGAGTAGATAGTTATCCTGGCTGGTTTCAGGTGTTAATCTCTGACCTGAGAAAGAAAGATAGTTTTCCTGGCTTGTTACAGGTATTGATCTTCAATCCCTTGTCCACAGATGGTTTTCCTGGCTTGCTACAGGTATTGACCTGGAACTTGAAAAGGTTGGTCGATGAGATAGTTGTCCTGGCTGGTTTCAGGTATTAATCTCTGACCTGAGAAAGAAAGATAGTTCTCCTGGCTTGTTACAGGTATTAATCTTCAATCTCTTCATGTAGATACTTTTCCTGGCTTGTTTCAGGTATCAGTCTACAATCAGTCGTCCACAGATATTTTCCTGGCCTGCTACAGGTATTAAACTGGGATCTTAAAAGGTTGGTCAAGGAGATACTGTCCTGGCTGGTTTCAGGTATTGATCTCTGACCTGAGAAAGAAAGGTCTTCCAGGCTTGTTACAGGTATTAATCTTCAATCTCTTCATGTAGATACTTTTCCTGGCTTGTTACAGGTATTAATCCATAATCAGTCGTCCACAGATATTTTCCTGGCTTGCTACAGGTATTAAACTGGAACTGAAAAGGTTGGTCAAGGAGATATTGCCCTGGCTGGTTTCAGGTATTGATCTCTGACCTGAGAAAGAAAGGTCTTCCTGGCTTGGTACAGGTCATAATCTTCAATCTCTTCATGTAGATACTTTTCCTGGCTTGTTTCAGGTATTAATCCACAATCAGTCGTCCACAGATATTTTCCTAGCTTGCTACAGGTATTAAACTGGGATCTGAAAAGGTTGGTCAAGGAGATACTGTCCTGGCTGGTTTCAGGTATTGATCTCTGACCTAAGAAAGAAAGGTCTTCCTGGCTTGTTTCAGGTATTACTCTTCAATCTCTTCATGTAGATAATTTCCTGGCTTGTTACAGGTATCAATCCACAATCAGTCGTCCACAGATATTTTCCTGGCTTGCTACAGGTATTAAACTGGGATCTGAAAAGGTTGGTCAAGGAGATATTGTCCTGGCTGGTTTCAGGTATTGATCTCTGACCTGAGAAAGAAAGGTCTTCCTGGCTTGTTATAGGTATTAATCTTCAATCTCTTCATGTAGATACTTTTCCTGGCTTGTTACAGGTATTAATCCATAATCAGTCGTCCACAGATATTTTCCTGGCTTGCTACAGGTATTAAACTGGAACTTGAAAAGGTTGGTCAAGGAGATACTATCCTGGCTGGTTTCAGGTATGGATCTCTGACCTGAGAAAGAAAGGCTTCCTGGCTTGTTTCAGGTATTACTCTTCAATCTCTTCATGTAGATACTTTTCCTGGCTTGTTACAGGTATTAATCCACAATCAGTCGTCCACAGATATTTTCCTGGCTTGCTACAGGCATTAAACTGGGATCTGAAAAGGTTGGTCAAGGAGATACTGTCCTGGCTGGTTTCAGGTATTGATCTCTGACCTGAGAAAGAAAGGCTTCCTTGCTTGTTTCAGGTATTACTCTTCAATCTCTTCATGTAGATAATTTCCTGGCTTGTTACAGGTATCAATCCATAATTATTCGTCTACAGATATTTTCCTGGCTTGCTACAGGTATTAAACTGGAACTTGAAAAGGTTGGTCAAGGAGATACTGTCCTGGCTGGTTTCAGGTATTGATCTCTGACCTGAGAAAGAAAGGCTTCCTGGCTTGTTTTAAGCATTACTCTTCAATCTCTTCATGTAGATAATTTCCTGGCTTGTTACAGGTATCAATCCATAATCAGTCGTCCACAGATATTTTCCTGGCTTGCTACAGGTATTAAACTGGAACTTGAAAAGGTTGGTCAAGGAGATATTGTCCTGGCTAGTTTCAGGTATTGATCTCTGACCTGAGAAAGAAAGGCTTCCTAGCTTGTTTCAGGTATTACTCTTCAATCTCTTCATGTAGATAATTTCCTGGCTTGTTACAGGTATCAATCCATAATCAGTCGTCCACAAATATTTTCCTGGCTTGCTACAGGTATTAAACTGGGATCTGAAAAGGTTACAGAATGGCAACCGTGTCTGGAGCATATCTGGACCGTATCTTCCAATAGGTGATGAAGGGATTTTTGATGATGACCACAAATTCCAGCAGGTGATGAAGGAAATTTTGACGAACGCTACTCCAAAAGGTGATGAAGGAACCTTTGACGATTACTACTCCAAAAGGTGATGAAGGAATCTTTGACGATTACTACTCCAAAAGGTGATGAAGGAATCTTTGACGATTACTACTCCAAAAGGTGATGAAGGAATCTTTGACGATTACTACTCCAAAAGGTGATGAAGGAACCTTTGATGATTACTACTCCAAAAGGTGATGAAGGAACCTTTGACGATTACTACTCCAAAAGGTGATGAAGGAACCTTTGACGATTACTACTCCAAAAGTTGATGAAGGAACCTTTGACGATTACTACTCCAAAAGGTGATGAAGGAATCTTTGATGATTACTACTCCAAAAGGTGATGAAGGAATCTTTGACGATTACTACTCCAAAAGGTGATGAAGGAATCTTTGACGATTACTACTCCAAAAGGTGATGAAGGAATATTTGACGATTACTACTCCAAAAGGTGATGAAGGAACCTTTGACGATTACTACTCCAAAAGGTGATGAAGGAATCTTTGACGATTACTACTCCAAAAGGTGATGAAGGAACCTTTGACGATTACTACTCCAAAAGGTGATGAAGGAATCTTTGACGATTACTACTCCAAAAGGTGATGAACTTCTCGAGGACGCTTGAATGTCTTTTCAGAAAGATTTCGGAGAGGTTTCAACATTGCCCCTAGTATCAGATGCTTGTGATATTGCCAGGAAACTTGGACTGTGCGTAACCCTTGACATTCGAATGCCCCGAGTGATGGTGAGGGAGACTAGCCCCAGGTTCACTGAACTTTGAAAGATTTGTTGAAATCTTGACTGGACTGCCCCAGGTTAAATGGACAATACCAAATAAAATCCCCTTTTGTTGATATGAGATTTTGTAACGGAAGTGCCATCCCTCTTGAAGTGATTTTGTTCTTTGAGAGAGCTTTCGTTCATCGGAACATTCACTGTGTGAATTTCTCCGCTGTCAAACAAATAGCCAAATGCAAACAGTGATATTCAAGTAATGCAAAGTTTATGCTTGTCTTGAAGTTTTGAAAAAATGCATTTTTAGCAAGTAACTTTTTATAAGACAAATTCAACACAAGATTCAGGGCAAAGCCTTACAGGAGTCAGGATACCTTTTGTAACAGTATGCTTTCGAACTAACCCATGCTTCAATTAGGACTTTTGCAGGGTTGTAACGTGGCTTGGTTCACGGTTTAAGAAACAAAGGATAAAGGCTCAAAGTATATTTGTACCCACCCGCTCTTCGTGATGTTCTTCAATCCTAAACTCAGTTAAGTGTGCGTCGAGCTCTATTTGAGTTTGGAACGACGTTTTGGTGATGGTTCACACAAGTTGGATTTTGGAAGGCAGTCATCATCTCCTTTTTTGCAACATTTTTCATGTTATTGAGGATTTGTAATGACCTCGTTCTTTTGATTTGTTATCCCTAACTTTTGCCTGACTGTTCCTGTTTTCGAGATTACAGTCAGCGGGATGCCCCAGCTTTCTTAAGCCTCCTTCATAGGTTTTGGCTCAGTGGGATTTTCTCTTTTGAGAGATAATGACTGCCTATGAGATAATGAACCATCACTGTCTTTTGGTTCCAGAGGAATGCCCCCTTTTTTTTTATGTCGTTCGTTGTATTACGAACTGAGAGTTTGCGACTTTAATGCACATCCTTTTTTGGATTAATTGAGAGACTACCCTGCCCCAGGTTTAAATCAAAGGTTTCAATTTGTGTTTAAAACAGAAAACTCCTACTTCTTTGGCTCGAAGGGGTTGACTAGGGATTATCTTCCTTATAACTCCAGTGTTTAGGATTTGAAAGAAACACTTGTACATCGTCAGCAAGGTCTGTTCAAAAGAATACTGTATGAGATTATGGTATTGTTTCGTCATCCTCCCTCTAAAGGCTTGTAGCTTTTTATCAAGAGTTAAATATCATAAAGAAAGCATAAGAATAGTGAAAACGAATGGATGATTTCAAGACTAACATATGCAATGCATTAATGAAACAAAGTTTGACATCAACAGCTAATTGTTTGAATAACAAAAGAAATTACAACTTGAAAATTCAAATGAAACAAAGACATTCTCAATGATTTTGCATAGGAGCAGTGATCACATTTGGGGTCTCCGGAGGGTCAAACTTGATCTCTTTGGCATCAATCAAGTCTTGAATCTTGTTCTTCAGAGCCCAACAGTTGTTTGTGTCATGTCCCGGACTGTCAGAGTGGTATGCACACCTTTCATTGGGATGATAGGTAGGAGCAGAAGTATTTGGGTTCCAGAGAGGAGCCTTCAATGTAATCAGCTCTTCCTGCAACATGCGTTGTAGCGCTTGACCCAGTGACATGTTGATCTTGGTGAATTGTCTTTTAGGTGCGACCTCCTTATGCTGATGCCCCTGTCTTTGTTGAGCAGGCGTAAGATGTTGTTGGGCTTCTGACCCTGAAGCAAGTTGAGGGGCTTTTCCATTGCCTTCTTGTCTCAGAGGAGGTTGAATGAGGATTTGATCTTCAGCCCCAGTTGTCTGTCCCACTTGGTTATCTCGAAGCAGTTTGTTGACGAGAACCCTGAGCTCTTCTTGTCTTTGAGCCAAGTCCTGGATTAGAGCCATCTGACTCACCAGTTGCCCCTTCAATATGGCTATCTCAATTTGTAGCTCCAACTGGTCATCTCTGTCGTCCCCAGGATTTCCCACGATCATGCCCTTGGTGAGGAGCGTCTTGACCTCTTCTTGTCCCTTGGATAGGTTCAAGAACATCTCTTGAAATTGAGCGTTTTGAGCCTGGATGTCCTTGATAGTCTGCTCTAGAGCCATCTCTACTGAAATAAACAGTAGGAGAATAAGGAAACTTGAAAAGGAAAACCTGTTATGATGCAATGCATGATATGTGAATGCATGTTTTCAAGGATCTCTCGGGGTAAACACGAGAAAATGTTAGAGGTCGAACTTCGATCAATATCTTTAATTGGAGAACTTTGTATCGGTGGATGTCTTTCCATGAGAATCAAGCTCACCATGTCGAGTGGGTCATAGCCCCTGATTCAAGTTGTTGTACTTGATCTTTGACGGCGTTTGTTTAGAGGAGAATCCTCTTGCCCTTTGGTAGACGTCTAGTTCAACGTGACCCTGCATCAAAAGACCCTCGAGATCCTTGAAATGGTTATTGTAAATGCTATGGTATGATGTTATGATGTTATGTACATGTATGCAAAAGCAAGTAAGTGTATATACAGGTAATCATATTCACACAAAGCAAACAAGTACTTAGGTTTAGGCTTGCATGGGGTTCGTAGGTAAGTACCCTCTTGAAGTTAGTTGGCTCATCCTGTCCTAAAATAGAAACCGGGTTCTAAGGAGCTCAATATCACTGGATTATTTTCTGTGTTCATTGTTTTGGTTTAGCCACTTAACTGGTGACCAAAATATTCCAAGAAAACAATCCTCAATGAGTGTAGTATCGAGTATCTACCAACTTCGGACTGCACCAAAGTCGGTCATCTCACTACCCCTAAAAAGGCCAAGATGGTCAAGTAAGATTCTAAGAGTTCGTTAGTGTTTCATGACATTGCTCAGCCGCCCCGTATTCTCCTTGACTACTCAAGGGCTACCGGTACTCACAAATATGTCACACTAACATAGCTACTGCTTCAACCATGTCGGTATACCCCGCACAGTTCTATCACAGTTTATTGCTATTTACCTAAGAAGGTGCCCCCAAATCCGGGTGTAGGATTTACAGCAAACCCAAACAAGGAACCCAAAAAAGTAAAGCAATCAAAGCAATCAAAGCAAGCATGTATAGGTGATCTAAAACCCTGAGGTAACCCCACTTTTAAGAAATATCCCCAGCAGAGTCGCCAGTTCTGTGATACGGTGGGAGAACTGACTTGAGATTTGCGTTTGTATTCGCACTTGTTCGGTTTAGCAAGAGTCGCCACCGACTTTTTATTTATCCTAAGGAAAGGTCAAAAAGCACAGGAAAGACCTTTGAGATGTTTTCGTGGGTTCGGGGGGTAGATTATGAAAAGGGAAGGTGCTAGCACCCTTTTCATCCATGGTTATCAATGGGCTCTTAGTTACTTGTTTTAGATCACTTGCCTTTACTTTTCAATTGTTTGAAATGGTGCTTGGTGTGTGTGGTTTTGAAAATGTTTTGAAAAAGATGCCTTGTCTAGGCAACCTTTGTAACAATTCGTATTTGAATGTTTTACAAAGGTGTTTGTCTTTTTGAAAAGATGTTTCAATGTTTTTGAAAGTTGTTTTGAAAGTTGTGTTGTGGAGTGTGTTTTGAAAAATGGCAAGGATGTTTTGCAAGTTTGATCAAGTAACTAAGAGCTATCTACCCTATTTTACTCAAAAGATCTTTCTCATGTTTTTTAACCCTTTTAACAGTGTTGTTTCACCATTGTATTTGGTGAACAACCTTGTGTTAGGATGTAAACGGGACGGGCGCGGGTCATCGTATAGACCATGAAAGCAATAGTGTCAAGTGTCTTTGGCAATTTTCTTGAGGTACTATGATCATTTTTGTTTAGGCAACTCCGATAGCGTCATCGAGGGACTATGATCATTTTGTTTGTTTTTGTTTTGCCAAAGTACTTGATATGCAACCATGGCCCATTTTTGAAGGCAACAAGTGGATGAAACCCTAGGGGTGTAAGTGTGCATTGTGTTTGTTTTTCATGCATGTTTATCTTGAATTAGGTTATCTAGCGGTTGATTTTGAATCTTCGCATACAAACCCTAATTACTATACAGTATATGGAAAGCGATAAATTGCGGGAATTTAAAGTCTAAGCTATTACAAATAAGTATTCGGGGATGCGGGTACAAATGTTTACAAATGGGGATGAGTCTTATCAGGATAGTAGTGTCCAAATATTATTTACAACCAAATCGAATCGCCACATTCTCAATGTAAAAATATAAGAATAAAAAAGGAATCAAAAGCAATGTAAGATGCACATGATTATTTATAAGTGATCAAAAGGTTAACCTAATGTATTTGTTAAGTATTTTATTATTTTTGTGTTTTTGTTAATGTTATATAAACAAAAAAAAGGTTTTAAAGAGAAAATCAACTAACCTAATAAAATCTATTTTTATGTATTTCAAGTGTAATAAAAATAAAAAAAGGTATTGTTAGTAAAAATGTAATATGAAAAATTAGTATATTATTTTTATTTATCAAGAAAGAATTAGAAATTAAGTTGAAAAAGGAAATAAGGTGATGATAAAAAAGGTATTAGTTTGTATAACCTAAAAAATAAATAAGAAGAAATTAAGTGGGCTTAGGGGGGTTTGCTCTTGGCCCAAATGAAAAACAAACAGGGTAATAAAAAAGGGGGTGCAGGCGCCAGTTTTTATGGGCTTAAGGGTTTTGCGCGTGGAGCAGGCCCAACTACGCGTTTGACAAAGTTTGTTGGGGTTTCAGTTTGTTTTGTTCAGAATAGGGTTTCACAGAACAGCGTCGCTCTCCATCTTCTTCGTCTCTTCCTCGCTCTCAACAGAGTTTCTGATGCCTTCCACTCGCCTCAGCCGCCGGACGCCACCTCCAATCTCTCCTCTCTTCACGGCTTTCTCAAGGCGATGATTCAAAAGGTATGGTTTCGCTTTATCGCGTTTTAGGGTTCTGGATTCATGCATGTTCTTGAACTTTTACATATTCTGATCTTTATGTGTTATTTGTGTTTGTGTGAGGTGTAGAAAAAAGGGAAGAGGAATTTATACCTTGGTTCTGCTTTTTGGAAAGGAGAAGGAGAGTTTGGACATGAGGCTTCTTAGGCGGCCAAGGCGTGGGACCGGTGATGTGCTTGCTGGCCTTCTGGTATTTCGTATTTTTGCTTTGAATGTTTAGTGATGATAGCTTTCTGAAAACACTTCTGAGTCTTCTTTTCTTCTTCTGATTTGGTTGCCTTGTTTTCGTTCTGATTAGGCTATGTTGATGAACTTTAAATCTCTCTTTGGCTTGATTTGTTTTCAATGATGAGTATTAAACTGAGATACTTGTGCTTCTGAGTTTCTTATTTGTTTGATTCTGACTTTCTTCCTCTCTTTTGCTTGATTTGTTTAGCCTATGATGAACATGTTCTGAGGTTGTTTTTGATATGTGTTTGATGATGTTTGATGATGAATTGCAATAGTTGATGTTTGGATTGCCTATGATGAACTTGGTTCTGAGGAGTTTGTTGGTGTTTTGATTTTGAAATGGTTTGGATTGAAGGGAGTTTTGAGGCTTGAATGCTTGTGCAGGTTTCAAGGTTTTGTTGTTTTGAAATTTTGAGGCAGGTTGATACAGTTTTGTGGTTTGGTAACTGGTATAGGCAGGCTTCTAGAGGTTTTAGCAGGCTTGTGCTTTTGTTGTTCACAAGTTTGAAGCAGGCTTGAGGCAGGTTAGCAGGCTTGTGCTTTTGTTGTTCACAAGTTTGAAACAGGCTTGAGGCAGGTTAGCAGGCTTGTGTTATGCTTGCTTAGATACAGGTTACAGGTTATGCAGTTTTTGAGCTTGTTAGTTTTTTGAGAGGCTTTGATGCAGGATGTGTTATGCTTGGCTTTGGTGTTTCAGTTTGTGGCCTTTTTTCTTTTGTGTTCTGCCCCCCTTAACAGTGTTGGGATAATGTTATATTTATCTATGTCTTCGAAGCCTGCCTAAAAACTGTAAGCCTGCTTTTACTTTTCTCTTTCTCTCTCCATAAGCATATTATATTTCTTAAAGGTACTCTTTTTCTAAAAAGGTGTTGGTTGGAAAATGATGAAAGTTTTGAAATATTGCTTGCAATTTGGCTTTCCTCTGCATATCTTCTTACCTTCCAGATTTTCTGCATTGGCTTTTGTGTACTTGTTGACAGTTTTTGACAGCTTCTTTGACAAATTATTGACAGCTTAGTTTGTCTTTCTTTGACAGTTTTGTTTGCCTAGTTTGGTTGACAGTTTTGTTTGCCTTTATGCATTGTGCAACTTGTTTGTTCAGTTTGCAATTTGGTTTGGCATTTCAGTTTGGTTTGCCTCTTTGACAATTTGAATTTATGCAGCTTTGTGCATTTTTCAAAATAATTTTTCTTTCCCTCTTTGTGAACCAAGAAGAGACATCTTCTTGCGATTTTGCAGAGAGGACAAACAAACTGATTCCGACCAACAACCTTTAATGATGAACTTTTGCTTATCTGTCTGAAAAATGCTTTTTTTCCAAATTAATTGTATTGACTTCTTCCTTTTTTGTCTTTGCAGGTAAATATCAGTTGGGCAAAGGGAGCAACAATAGAAGATGAAGACTTCAAGAAACTTAGGATAGTTTTATTTTATTTCTAATCATTTGTAATAAACATTATTGTAAATACTATAAATAAATTTATTGTATTCAAATAACACTTGTACCAATAATTAAAAATAAATAAAAGTCCTTTTGTCAGATAATTCTTTATTTCACTGTCTATTTAATTATTTAAGTTTCTTGAATTAAAATAACTGGAAATAACCCCAATAATTTTAGCTCAGATAAAACAAATAATTAATAAACGTTGTAGTCTCACAACTTCGCATTAACCAGCAATGCGCTCGGCATTCCAATTAATCGCACGTTTTGCACAGTTAAACGAACAACGTCCATACACCTTCTTCTTTACTGATCAAACTAAAGCTTCAAACTTTCAATCAGAAACCTCAACTTCTATCCCATATGTTTAGGCTTTGAGAAATAAACGGCAATCTTGAACAAGCATCAAAGAAGTGTGACAATCAATTGAAAAGAACTGTGGATTCAATCCCTTCTGAGAATGCGTGCGCAAACCCTAATTTTGGATTTACTGTCAAAGAAACGTCTGCTTGATCAAACCCTGAGCCAAACTCAACCAAATCAATAGAAACCCTAATTTTGGATAGACTAATAAGAAAAGCCTGTTTGACCGATTCTTGAGCCAATCTGAAAAATCAGGAAAAGCCCGAAGCTGTGATTTCCTTGTGAAAAGGGGAGGGCAAATTTTGGGGTACAACAGTGTCAGTATCATGTCTTTAGATCCTTTTATGTCATTTCTTAGAAAATGCTGAGGAATACTATCAGAAACTTGATCAAAGATCTTCGGTACCACGAAATTGCTTGTCTGTTCTAGTAGTATCAGATGGTGTCAGTATCATGTCTTCGGATCCTTACATGATAGTTCTTAGAAAAGATACCTAGGAAGTTTAAGGCTATTAGACATTTGGTCGAACATCAGGTGCGCCAGATTAACCCCAGGGGCAAACGGGCTCCCACATATGAAAGGTCGCGTGCGATCAAGCAAATATTTTCTGGCATTTCTACAATACTCACTACCATATATAGTGACAACTCTCCAAACCCTTTGAACACGGACATAGATGGAAAATACTATGCATGAAAAGAGAACCGCTAGGTTGATGTACCTAGGAAAAATAAGGGCATCTCGGCGAACCAAAAAGGTTTGGGCAAAAATTAGGGATATATATACAAAAGATTGTACACCCGGCAAGTCGAAAACCTGAAAAGGCGGCTTGGGAAAAAAAGGGTATCTCGTTGGACTGAAAATCTGAAAGGACGGTCCAGGAAAAAGTTAGGGATTAAAGCGTACGACTATGTCCTGTTATCTCATTATTTTGTTTATCAGTAAAAGATTTGTCACTCTGATCAACGTTTATTAAGGACTCTAAGAGAAGAAAGAGTTCAAGCGGTCTAGAAATCCCCACAAGGCCAAATTCATGGATATTCCCACAGAATCACTTCAGAAAGATTATCCCCACAATGTTGAATTCGTACAGTCTCCATCCGAAGTTCCAATCTCCTGAAAATCTTCTCCCCAGTTGAGTATGGCCTTAACTGGAAAAAAATGAACCTTGCATGAAAGAATTTATGTCCCCAATAAGGTCTCAAAAAATTCTTCTCAACAGGGTTTATTTCCCCAACAAGCTACGAAATCCCCAGTACGAGTCTTTCTCTTACAAATCAACGGACAAAACCCCTTGTCCCCAAAGAAATTGATACTATCACCAGAAAGTTGTTGCGAAGCCTGGAATCTGAACAGATAACAGTTAACTTCATTCTCCCTAGAAAGTTATTACGGAGCCTGGAATCCGACCAGATAACAGTTTAACTTCATCCTCCCCAGAATGTTGCTGCAAAGCCTGCATTTCGACCAGATACCAATCAACTATCCTCTCCAAGACGAAATTTTAACCATCTCTTTTATCCCCAGTCAGGGTAAATAAGAATTAATTTCCCCAGCAGAGCGATGGACAACCAAAGGTTCCTGAACTCTATTCCTCAAGCAGAAATCAACATTCCCCGCAGAGTTTCCTCAAACAGCAAACAAGATTTCCCAACGAAAGAACGCTAAGAAAGATTGAAGATACACATACTCTTCATGCCCAACAGTAGTTCGGGATTTAGCTTCCCAAATCTCCCCAACAGTTGTCAAGGATTTATCTTCCAAACAAAGATTTACTTCAATAACATTTTACATTCATACATCATGACATATACATATAAAATGCATATAGCATAGTCTCATTTATTTTGAGAGCATCATTATGCAATGCATGCATATGTATGCATCTGAAGATTTATATTGATTCGTTATCCAGTTAAAGATCAATTTCAAGACCTCTACTAGTTCAGTTTAAATCAACCAATGATTTACCCTGATTCTGTTTCGGTAGACACTTTCTTTGGTTCAGTTAAATCACTCTGAAGACTTATACTGATTCGTTATCCATTTAAAATATTATTCAAGGCCTCTGCTGGTTCAGTTTAAATCGGCCAATGATTTACCCTGATTCCGTTCCGGTAGACACTTTCTCTTATTCAGTTAAATCGCTCCAAAGATTTATACTGATTCCTTATCCAGTTAAAATATTATTCAAGACCTCTGTTGGTTCGGTTTAAATCTACCAATGATTTACCCTAATTCCGTTTCGGTAGACGCGTTCTCTGGTTCAGTTAAATCACCCTTAAGATTTATGCTAATTCGTTATCCATTTAAAGATTATTCAAGACTTCTGCTGGTTCAGTTTCAATCAACCAGTGATTTATCCTGATTTCATTCTGGTAGAAGCTTTCCCTGGTTCATTCAAATCGACCCTAAGATTTTTTTATATTCTTACCCAGTCAAATACAAATTCAGACATCTGATGTTTCAGTGTAAGTCGACCAAAGATTTATTCTGGTACTTCTTCCAATCTCTATTAACAAATACTTTGGATGGCATCTATAAGCCCATCTCTGATTCCTTCATTAACTGTTGAAGTAGTAGTCATCAGAGATTCCTTCATTACCTATTGAAGTAATAGTCGTCAAAGATTCCTTCATTACCTGTTGAAGTAGTAGTCGTCAGAGATTCCTTCATTTGTTGAAGTAGTAGTCGTTAGAGATTTCCTCATTACTTGTTGAAGTAGTAGTCATCATAGATTCCTTCATTACCTGTTGAAATATTAGTCGTCAGAGATTCCTTCATTACCCGTTGAAGTAGCAGTCGTCACAGATTCCTTCATTACTTGTTGAAGTAGTAGTCGTCACAGATTCCTTCATCACCTATTGAAGTAGTAGTCATCAGAGATTCCTTCATTACCTGTTGAAGTAATAGTCGTCACAGATTCCTTCATTACCTACTGAAGTAGAAGTCGCCATAGATTTTTTCCAGTATCAGTTAAAATAATAGTCACACTCAAGCATTATACTTACCAACAGTCACTCCTGGATGGCATCTATAAGCCCATTTCCGACAATTCCCCATCAATTTTGGATGGCATCTATAAGCCCATCTCTGACAATATTCCATCGCTCTCCAAATGGCATCTTTAAGCCCATTCTCGATGCAATCAACCAACATTATTACTTCACGCACCGGTGAGTGCAAATTTCTGTGCACTCTAGTGTTCAATCAACTTCCACCTTCAAGCTACGAAAGGCGACATGACAATCTCACTTTTCAGGTTTAAGAAGATTGAACAGGGGTAGCTGTTATACTCCAAAATTTTCCCTCCCTTTTCTTTAAGATATTCTTCTAGGGTTTTTCAACTGTTTAAGGCTTCTCAGGCTTCGAAACATGCCAATTGATTCATCAAGGGTTTAATTATGCAAGTGTTCAAAATTTCTCTTGTCCTTTGGTGTTGAGCTAGGGTTTTTACTTTTGAAGGTGTGACACCTGTTGAGATCAAGGTTCATGTTTCAATGGTTGCACAATATTAAGGTCTATATTTGAGTTTATCTTGAATTAGGGTTTTGATTCATGATGTTGAGTTTGAGGACTCTTTGATAATACATTGTTTATTCATGAAGAAAGTTAACCAAATTTGGATTTGAGGTTGGGGTTTGCTCATCTTTTGGTTTGTTTTTGTTGACAATTATTTAATGCATCATCACTTTGAGTGGGCACTCAAATGTTTGTTGGAAAAGTAGAAGTGGTCGAATTCAATCGCATAATGGACATCAAGATTTTTTGATCTCAAATTTGGAAAACAAAAGAGTTTTAGACTTGGTTGAGTGGGCAAGGATTCGATTTTATTTCTTTTTCAACTACAAATATGGAGTTTTCCTTTTTATCTCAAAGTTTCACTTACTACTTTAAATTCAAGAAACTGAATTACATCCTCCGTGCAAGTTTTCATATCCTTTTGGAATTAAAAATGAAGAGTTTTTTCCATTTGGCATTTATTTTATCTTAAAAGACTACAAAGTTTCACACTTATTTCAAGTGGTCTAAAGATTTATTAATTGTATGACAAAAGGAAGAGATTACAAAACTTCATGTTTTATTCCAAGTTTTCAAATCCATTTACAAATCCTTAAACATTTCAAAGAAGTGACAAAAATCATACATGTTCAATTACACAAATTACAAATTTCCTATTTTTGTTCTATACAAAGAAAGGAAAAATCTTCAATCTTCTTGTTCTTCCTCAAATGTCTTGCCATTCTTCCAAGACTTCCTTCATCATCTCTCCAAACTCATATCAATGCATCCATCACATGAAACAAAAAGAAAATAGAAGTCAGTTAGCAAGCAATTAAAATTGAACAAAAATTGCAAAGTATTTTAGCTCATCATTAGGGTTTGGCTTATGGAATCATATTTTTAGGGCTTAAATCTATTGCAAATAACAAGTGCATTGGTTCACAATAGGATAGATTCAAACATAAATTCAAAACGGAAGTTCATCACAAAAGCAGCCCAAATACAGCAAGTATGGGTTCAAAGGCCCAAGAAGCATCACAAATCAAAATTTAAGTCCAAAGCCTCAAACAATATTATTCTATCATTGGCCTAAAAGACATATTTTGCAAATCACAATCAAAACTTGGTTCATAAAAGACAAAAGACAAATCAGAATTAACCTCATGTTTCCATGCAAACAATTCAAAAGCCTCATATTTGTTATTTCAATCAAAGTAAGAATTGTAATGTCAAAATCACAGGCCTAGCTTTTCTACAAATCTTAAAACAAACAAAGTTGTTTGGTTCACAACAAAACGTCCACAAGAAACAAAGTACAAAAGCTACCAGCAAATACAAGTTTGAAAAGAAGCAGTACAAAAAATCACAAAATCAGCAAGTACAAAAGCAGCCAGCAAAAGTCAGCATTTGACATATCAGTAAAGAGGGAAAACTCAAAAAATGTTCATCACAGTACAAGAGCTGTCAAACACAGCTATAAAAGAATCACAAAGGCCATGTACAGAATCAAAAGTCAGCAAGCAAAGTCAGAGGCAACATAGCAAGGTACATTAAAGTTGACTTGTTAAAAATAAAAAAAGTAACAAGCCCAACAAGTTCACAGCATGCGAAGAGAAAAATAGAGTTCAATATAAAAGATCAAGAGATAGTATCAGAAAAAAGAGAACAATAAAATTCACAAACAAGCATACAGAACTGAGCCACTGTAACAACCATCAAACCATTCATAAAAATCAAACACAAGAAAGCAGATCCACAAACCCTAAATATAATCATCACTACCATCACAGCTCTAACACAGAAAAAATAAAACCCCAACACTTTAAATTCATCATTTTCCTCATACCATAAACCCTTCAGAAACGAAAAATCTAAAGAGAAAGGAGTAAAAATAGAAAGATCTCACTAATAACCCAAAGTTAGTACGAATCACGAATTTAAGCTTGTCAGGACCATTTCGTCTTCCTTTTCCTCTTTATATTCACCGTACCATACTGCATCTGTCATCAAAGATCATTTTCTGTTTGAATCCAAAACTTAGGGTTTCGTTCGCCCCTTTCTAGATTTAGGCCTATTAGCATAGAATCTGTAGAAAATAACCATAGACTAGTGATTAGGAGGAATAGATTGGTATAAAAAAAATTATGGTTTAGACTTGTGTCGCCGCTGTCACCGCCATAAGGCGGCTTCCGGTGCGGCCAAGCCGTCGTCTTCGGCGAAACATATCACAAAGAGAACGAGAGAGTTTAAGAGTGAGAGAGGAAGCGTTTTCTGTCAAAATGAGACAATGTCTCATTTTTGGTTGTTTTGTTTAAAACAACCAGACCCATCTCAAAATAACAACAATCCAGGCCCAAGTCCTCTTCAGCGCATACACCCCACTATTCCTGTCTATACCACCCTTCATTACCACTCTACCGGGCCAACCACAAAACAAAAACCAGGCCCAACTCCTTTTCCTCACGCAGACCCCCTGCTTGCTTTATGCCACGCAGGACCAATCCCCATTTTTTAATTTTTTTTATTTTTTGTTTGCATATAAAATAGTTTGGGCTTTAACTTTTCTTTTTAAGACTGTTTTACTTATTTACACCCTTTTCACTTTTTAACCCCATTTAATTTATATTTTTTCATTTTTATTTTATTTATTTTTATTATCATTATTTTTATTAAATCAAAAATCTCAAAAATATTTTATATTTTATTTAGAATATTTAGTATTAGTATTTTATTTCTTTTAAAGCAAAGAGACCAATAATATTTTTTTACAAATTTCTTTTTAATTAAAATAATATTATATTTATATTTATTTTATTTTATTTTTTCCATTTTATTTTTAATTAAAATTAATTTAGAACTTAGGATTTTTACTTAATTAACCTTTTTATACTAGTTTAATTAAAATAAAACCATTTCATAAAAACTCTAAAATTGCTTTCTTGATTAATTCAATTTATTTTCTCAAAATAACTTAGGTTTAGTTTATCTTTAATTAACTTAGACTAATTAGTTATTTTTCCTTTTAATTTAATTAAGTTAAACCCTCTTATAGAAAAAACTCAAAAATAAAAAACAATTTCGTTTTCCTTTCATATTGCCTTTACATTCTTGTACATATATTTGACATCATTCAATACGATTGTGTTGTACCCCAATTTTTGACCTAAGATCCCATTTTTATTTTTGCATTTTTTTTAAGATAAGTCAAGGTCACGAAATACGGTCGGTTTTAACGTCTCACCTTCGAGCTTTGACTATGCGAAGATTGTCAAGTGTTTTGAACATTTTTAGCATATGTATCACTAATTCCTAATCGCATACAAAGGTGTATGTTCATGTTTCCTTTTGTTTCATGTGCAGAGACAGGTCTGAATCAAGAGCATCAGGTGTCGCGCCTCAATTAAAGTTTTGAGTCTCCCAAGCCCGAAGTACGGTTGATTGTGGATTCTCGAAGACTGATTCATCAAGGCACAACTGTTGCATCCTAAATTTCGCCCCTAATATGTTTTAGTCGCACTTTCATATCATATTTTGTTATTTGGTCACAATCATTAGTAAATATCTTCATTCATCACATTTTGCATCATTAGTCGTATTTAAGTTGACCAGAAAAAGTCAGTTTAAATCAAAGTTTGCATCGTCTTTTAGTTAAAAAATACTTGACATTTCACTTCATGCATTTTTATCTCTTTACTCGTTTCTTGCATTGCTCCAAGTTGTTTATATGTCGATAATAAAAATATTTTGGTTTTATAGACAAACTGTTAAAAGCGATTCAACAATGTGCGAAAAATTAGCGAGAAAAATATTTCAAGTTTTCACCTTTTACCGGTCATTTTATGAATCTGCGCTTCGCGTAGATTATGACGGTATGCTCGCTTTATTTTTTTCGGTACAATTTGAAGTCTCGTTTTTAACCTTAAACGTCTGTTTAGTCTGATATTTTTATTATTATTTTATTTTTGATTTTTGACTTCTTGAATATTTTTTCTTTAATCTTTGTGACATGTAGATTATTTTAATGTGTTCATTTTATTTTTTCGGATAAATTTTCGTCTGTTTTTTATCATTTTCGGTCATTTTGGGTCTTTATTTTTTATTCATAAAATATTCAAAAAAAATCATTTTAAATTGAGTTAATTTTAATACATTTAGTTTTTTGGTTATTTTTATCATTTAAGGACTATTTGATCACAAAATATATTATTTACACCTTGCTCTATTTCTATTGGTTAATAGCATAAGTTATGGATTGATAAAATTGAAATAATTTTGGACGGATACGATTGAACGATTGAAACTGAAATCATCTTTTTCTATTTTCACTTGGCTATATAATACTACTTACTCTTTCTTTGTAAGAGAAAAAACACAGTAAATAAACTCACTTCCCCTCTCTCCAAAAACAAAAATACATATGGGTACTCATTTCAATCAACAGACACATTCTCACCACATCCAAAACCCACCAAGCCAGCATGTTCTCTTGTTTGTGTTTTCTTAGACTCTACTTTTGCCAATTTCTCTCGTCCCATGCCTACCAAACGATCCTCTATTCAACAGGTTCACTAACTTTTCAATCTTTTTTATTTATCATTTAGGTTTTTAAATTCCAGACACTAGCCTACTAGACAAAAAGGTAGTAATAATGTATTTCATTCCATCTTCATGTTTAACCCCCTTCAACCTTGTTTTTTGTTTGTTTTCGTGCTACCATTTTCTGAAACTTTCAATGTATTACTAGATGCATATTACTGAGTTTCGAATTAATTTTCAACCTCTTCATTTCCCCAATTCCAGCAACTCACCAACTTCACATCATCACCAACCTTCATCGCGCCAAACCCAAATCACCCCCTTCAGTCTTCCTCCCAACCTTCACCGTGCCAAACCTCGCACGCGTACCTCCGCCTCTGTTTCTTCCGACAACAACATCCTCCATCTCCCTCACCCCACCGTGTTGCACCGTTATTCTCTCAAACCCTTACCCATTCCATCGTTATCGTTGCCATCTGTAACACAGTCGTGACACCCACCTCCACCACAACCCAGTTTCCGGGCTACTCACACCTTCTATCTGCATAACACCGTTCAACCTTCCAACACCCATCACGCTGATACGCTCAGCTCTTCCATCATGAAACCCATCTCAGACCCACGCTCCCCTTCTGTCTGCATATTACTATTCGTCTGTATCCACCCATCACCATCCCATTATGCAGTACATAATCTCTGCATCTATTCTTCCTCACATCATACAACCCAACATTCATCATTTTCCCACTACGGTCATCTTCCTTCAACAACAACCAACATCTGGCCACTGTGATCAACACACCACCTCACAATCGCCCTTCAAATTCCGCAAGCTACACACAAACCTCTCCTTCTGCCCTTCACACTTTCCGTGAAACTCCCTCTCACCTCTGCCAACAATCGTATTCCATTTTTCCCTTTTTAATTTTAATTTGATTTATGATTATTATCATTTTTTTGTTTATATAGTTATTTTGTTTTAAAATAAAGCCTGATTATATTTATAATTGTTAAAAATATATGGGTTGTATGTTGCTATTTGTTTTGGCTGAAGTTCCACCAAGCCCATTGTTTCATTTACTTTAGACACCCCCGTTTAATTTTTACAACTCCATGCTTTAGCATTTACATTTCATTATATTATTTTATTGTCTTGATTTAATGTTTAATAATAATAAAATATAATTGGGCATATAATTTTTTGGGTTTAGAATTTAGTTAAACAATTCATTTGTAAATAAATTCAATTTGTGATTTAATTTTCTTATTGTTTTATTTAATAGAAACTTTTGAGTTTTAGATTTAGTTGGAATGTTATCTTGTAAATAAATTTAAATTGTGTTGTCTATTTTATATCATTTCATTGTGATTTCAAATTTTGAGCTCGATTTAATTTTCGAATATATAATGAATGTATAAACTTCACTGACCAGTTTTTATGGACTTCAATTCGATGCATTCCGGTCCCATAGCTTGATTCTTTATTTCACCTGAGATGTTCATATTATTTCTCTGTTATCCTGTTTATCTGTTTGTTGGAGTTTTTCATGTGATGTAGGGAGTCTTATACCGTGAGCGTCATCCACGATTTCTTTTTTCCGTGATTTATTTTCACGCGTTGCACTTCTCGCTTGTGGTTCATTGCGCTTTATTCGCTGCTGGGAGTATTATCTTACATCTGGTTTTTTGACGTTGTCGGCTTGTGATTTATTTTCACCTGAGGTTTGATATACTCTTAGCTTATTTATCTGTCTGTGGTTTTAAATCCAAGGGAAAGAATTAATTTGTTGACTTCATGTCATCGAACATATCTCATACGATTGCGCGAACCCCTTCATTCATTTTTTTTGCTTGCTTACTATTTTTCCAAACTTAAGATAATTTTTCCAAAAGACTCAATTTTAAAACTCACACTTTTAAGCCAAAACATCGACACTAGGTCGTCGTATCTTCAAAACAAGTCCAAACAAACCACTTTAGCCCAAACAAGTCATTTTAATCAAACAAGCAACTTTTAATAAAAAACAGATATTTCAAAAGGTTCCTGCGGAGTACCGCAGATGCAGTGGGTGCTAATACCTTCCCATTGTATAACCAACCCCCGAACTCTCGATCTCTTTTTCAAAACGCATTGTATTTTCATTACTTTTAAGTATTATTATACATTGCATATTTTAGGGTTTTATTTCGCTCTTTTCCCTTTTCCCTTGGAAATAATAAAGCGCGATGGCGACTCTTGCTTTTTCGAGTTAAGTTAATTAATAGCTTGATCTCCGATTTTCACCGCTACAGAATTGGCGACTCTGCTGGGGAAAGATTGACCTCTTGCTGGTCCATCCCTAAGTGGGTTAAGCCTAATTTGTTTTATCTGTTTTATCATTATTTGATTGTTTGATTATATGTATATATTATGATTATTTGGGTGTTGATAATATTTACAAAGGACAAGTCCTATACCCGGACTAAGTTACACTTAGGAATAGGATGGGCGGTATAGTCATGTTAACTTTGAGGGAGTAATCCCGAAGAAGGAGGCATGAGATCCCCCACTCAGTGGAAGGCCCTTTTGAACGTAATATTTGTTTACCGAGTAATCGGGAAGACATTATTATTTTCGACCTGGGAGCCAGAGAAGCTGGGAACCGTAGAACCCTAACCCATCTTGGCCTTTTAGGTGTAGCGCGGAGGTTATAACGGAGTAATCCGGAAGTAATTGTTACGTGATGCTACGCTCGGATGAGTTTCTCTTGAGAATATTGCTGATTATTGAGTAATCAAGACGTTGGTAATATCCGAAGGAGGAATGTAGACTCTGGGAACTCTTAGAACCTTGTTCTACAGGTGTGATTAAACTGTTAGTACATGTCTTGGGGGGTGTTCCTTACCTTGACTCCACGCTCGTGACGTTGAACCTTTCGACTGTATTTGTGACCTTGCTTGTGGTTGTTGCATAGCCATGCATTCATGCATCCATAAAACCCTTTTCATTCGATTTTCAAGGAATTTAGAAGTCTTTCTTTGTAAACATCACAAGTTTCGTCAAGCTCAATGGATCTTGGGTGTTGATGGGGTGAAAACCCTAATCCACCAAAATGGATGATTGATTTTGATGATAACTTAATCAACGCTTTGGAGCCAATTTAAAATTCATCTTCTATCTTCATACTTTGATGTTTACAACTTAATATCTTGAGTTCCTTGAAAGTCAAATAAATACTCTCTTTTGCATATCATACATCATTTTACATTTTTTTTTTTCACTTTCAAAGGTATTTTTCCGAGTCTTATTTTTCTTTTGGTCTCACTAGTACAACACTCGCGCTAAGAGGACAATGGAGAATATCCAGCAAGAGGTTTCTGAACTCCGTAGAGAGATGACTATTTTGAAAGCTAGTATGGAGCACTTAACTGGTTTGGTTGAAATTCTGGTTGCCGCCCAAGTCAATCCTTCTAGGAGGGAGGAAGCGATGATAAAAGTATTCACTGAAACTCTAAAATCATTCTCTCATGAGAAGGTGATGGTTAATGCACCTAATGACTTTCCTGACAAGGTGAATGTGGGAGTGTGTCTAGAAGAAGATGTTGGGAAGGGATGTTCATATGAAGATGGTAGCTCAGCTAATGGTGTGAAGAAGTTTGATAATAACTTTTCCAAGAAGAGAACCAGAGGAAGGAATAATCATTGTCAGAATCATCATGTTTCTCCTATTCATCAACAGAATCAGCAAGTTCCTAATCAGAGGAAAACCCAGTTTGATCCAATTCCAATTACCTATACAGAGTTGTTCCCTATCTTGATGCAGAGGAATTTGGTTCGGACCCGACCTCCACCGAAGGTTCCTGAGAAGATACATTGGTACTACGAAGCTGATTTGGCTTGTACTTTTCATCAAGGTGCTCCTGGGCATGACTTGGAGGGTTGCTTTGCTTTGAAGATTGAGGTTCAGAAGTTGGTCAGAAGTGGTATCTTGTCATTCAAGGACGTTGGTTTTGAAGTTCAAATCAAGCATACGCCGAAGAGTAAACACGATTGATGGTGACTTTGATTTTTGAAGGATGTTTTCGGTAATTCAAGTCCAGATGGAAAGCCTTCCTTGATCATTAACTTATTTCTGCTTTTTGTAATTTTTCTTGTTTATCAAAACATTGTTTGCATGTAAGAACTTGTTTGCATCTGTATGATTATCTTAATACAATGAGTATGTTTGTCTTAAAGAAATTCATTCGTTTCACTCATATTTGTTTTCAAATTTTAAAATTTCTTTTGGCATTATGATACCAACTTGTCGCCCATTCTCTTGCCTAGGCAGAGATTGAAGGGAGGATGATGATCTAAAGAACACAAAATCTCTGGTTGTTTGCTTTTGGATAAAATCTTGCTGATGATGTACAGGCATTGTTTCAAATCCCTAAACACCGGAGATATAAGGAAGATAATCCCTTGCTAACCCCTTTTGAGCCTTTGAAGCAGAAGTTTCTTTTCTATACGAAAAAACCTTGAATTTTAACCTGGGGCGGGGTAGTTTTTAGTTAATATGACTGAGTGTTCGAAATTCATAAGGAAGATGTTTTTTGAAGAGAAACTACGAGGGCTATCCTTCATGTATAATGAATCTAGAGGATGTGGAACCACAATGTTATCCCTCATTCATCAAGAAACGAGGCAATCACAATCCTCTCAACAAGCAAAGACAAGCTAATGTCACACATTTTGTTCAAAAAGTCAAAAATCAAGAAAAAGAAAAGCCTGCTAAGTCAAAAAAAAAAACATGAAAATGTGTGACTTAGGCAAAATTAAGGCATCCCGCTGGACTATCAATTCAAAAATTAGTTCAGGCAAAAATTAGGGAAAATAAAAATTGCAAAGAAAGGACTACAAAGAAAATTCCTCAGCAAAGAACAAATTGGTGACTGCAAACACGAAGACATGAGGGTGGTTTCTACTCCGAAAACTTCGTCGTTTCCTTAACCGTCACAAAATCCTTTTGAGAGATGAACGCTCATGTTGAATTAACTAAACATAGGATTGGAGAACATCATGAAGGGGGTGGGCACCAAATATTTTGAGCCTTAAATCCTTTTTTCTAAAACCATGAACCAGACCACATTACAACCTTCAAAAGTCCTAATTGAAGCAAGGTTATTTTGAAAGCATACTTCAATGAGATAGTGTTCCTGACTCCCATGAATGTTCTAAATAGTTATGTTGGTATCATATGTTTTTCCTATACAAAAATAAATGATGCTCTAACTCGCAAAATTTGTGCGATATCTTTTCAAAATCTTCAAGACTTACATAACTGTTGCATTAGAATTTTCATTCTCATAATAAAATTTTCTAACTGCAAAACATTTGTTTGATATCAAGGAAACTCACATATAAGCACCAGTGATGAGTCTATTTTTAAGGCCTGAAACTATGTTGAGTAATTGGCAGATCACGTCAAAAATATCATATCAGGGGGCATGTCACATGAAAACCTTAAGCACAGACATGTTGCTTCTCCCAGTTAATGCTTTTCCCAACTTGTTTGCTCGTTTGGGGCAAAAATTCGAAGACTTTGTTGTGCCGACTACAGTCAATCCGGGGCAATCACATAAAGATTTGATGAATCTCTCTAAGAGTTTGAAGACACCAGAGCATGGTGAATGCCAGGTCTTTTGTAAAATCCTCTTGAGACGATTTCTCCTCATCAACCATATAGCTCGGGGCATTTTAGAGGTAAAGTTATTCACAAGAATTGTCGTGCATCACGCAGCTTATCAGCAGTAAATTTGGGGCATCCAAAATTAATCCCACGACAATCTAGATTTGTCAAGATATGTGATATGCATTGCACACATTATCAGAGGGTGGTGTTCCCAGTATCTCCAGCTAAGCAAGACTTCTTTCCAGCTGAAACTTTGTTTGTGTTGTTATCCTTTCAATGGATTGTTTGCAATAGAAGACTGGACTTTGGGTTTTCTACCTGAAAATATCTTCCTCTCCAGAGATATTTAAGCCTTGTAAAAGGACCTTGCTCCAATGATGGCCTGTGTTTTATCTCCAGTAATGTTCCCATCCTGTTGAGATTAGCTGAGTGTTGGGTTGTGCTATGATGTCTTATCATCTCCAGTTTATCCTGTCTGTTTTGTCAGCATATACATGACATTCATTTATTCATTCACACTTGCATCATGCACGCACAATTGTATTTGTTGATGCCATTGAGTTCGTATACCTTGGTTATGTCTATTCAAATAGCGTATTTGATCTTTCCAAATAGAGTGTCAACTTAAGCAGAAAGTGCGCCTCTTTTTCTAATTCCCCACTGAGTTAACTCTCGTGGAAGAATCTTGCTTTAGCTTTCCTTTTCCATCTCTGGATAGGATAAATCCCCATTTGAGTTGTTTCCTCATTGGGTGGAGTCTTGTTTGACTATTTTCTCTCCAGTTTATTCCTGGATTGAGCTTTGTCTCTTGTGAACGATACCCTGTGGATCTCTCTAGGCTGTGAAACCTAGATGGAGAGTGCATTTATTTTGCAACGTAAATACTTGGTCTCCTCAAGAAGGATTTATTCATAGTTCCCCATTGAAGATGAACTTTATTCCCCAGCAGTGTTATCACAACCTTCTTCTGGAATATCGACATGACAACAAGCGACTGACTCTTTATTTGAGCAGTTTGATTATTTCTGATTTCTCTACGAAAAATGGCGGTCTCTTCATGAGCAGTTTGTCCATCCTCGATGAAATTATTGATTCTCACCTCCAGCAATATCTTCACGATATTTTATGAGTATCTTCAACAAAACAGCAAGCGGCGGTCTCTTCATGAGCAACTTGTGTGTTACTGTCACCTTTCAAAACAGCAAGCGGCGGTCTCTTCATGAGCAACTTGTGTGTTATTGTTCTCTTGAAAAACATCAAGTGGCGGTCTATTCATGAGCAACTTGTATGTTATTGATACCTTTCAAAACAACAAGCGGCGGTCTCTTCATGAGCAACTTGTATGTTATTATCACCTTTGAAAACAACAAGCGGCAGTCTCTTCATGAGCAACTTGTGTGTTATTGTTCTCTTGAAAAACAGCAAGTGGCAGTCCTTTCGTGGGTAGCTTGTACGTTATTTTTTCTTTTGAAAACAACAAGTGGCAGCTTCTTCATGAGCAGCTTGTACGGAAAACGGAAAGTGGCAGCTCTTCATGAGCAGCTTGTACGGAAAATGGCAAGTGGCAGTTCTTCATGAGCAGCTTGTGGGTTATAAGCAACAAGTGGCGGACTCTTCATGAGTATCTTGTGTGTTTTAACATTCTTTGAAGACGGAAAGTGGCAGCTCTTCATGAGCAGCTTGTGGGTTATAAGCAACAAGTGGCGGACTCTTCATGAGTAGCTTGTGTGCTTTAATATTCTTTGAAGATGGCAAGTGGCAGCTCTTCATGAGCAGCTTGTGGGTTATAAGCAACAAGTGGCGGACTCTTCATGAGTAGCTTGTGTTCTTTAATATTCTTTGAAGATGGTAAGTGGCAGCTCTTCATGAGCAGCTTGTGGTTTATTAGCAACAAGTGGCGGACTCTTCATGAGTAGCTTGTGTGTTTTAATATTCTTTGAAGACAGCAAGTGGCAGCTTATCTATTTTAGCAACTTGTGTGTTATTGTTCCCTTGAAAACGGCAAGTGGCAGCTTCTTCATGAGCAGCTTGTGTGCTTTGATATTCTTTGAAGACGGCAAGTGGCAGCTTCTTTATGAGCAGCTTGTGGGTTATTGGCAATAAGTGGCAGCTTCTTCATGAGCAGCTTGTGTGCTTTGATATTCTTTGAAGACAGCAAGTGGCGGTCTCTTCATGAGCAGCTTGCATGTTATTGACACCTTTGAAAGGAAGCAAGTGGCGACCTCTTTATTTGAGCAGCTTGTGTATCCCCAACAATAATGTCTACTCAGCAAATGGCATCCCTTTCGGAAAAGTCCCGTGGGGAAGTTTGTTATTTTATCCTTTTCAAGCGATATCTTGGTTAAAGAAGAAATGTGTTACCGTTCTTGGTAAAATTCAGAAATTAGAGATGTTTATCTCCAGTCTCAGTACTGATGACAATCATTTTCCAGTCACAGTGCTGATGTCAATCATTTTGTTTTCCAGCCACAGTGCTGATGTCAATCATTTTGTTTTCCAGCCACAGTGCTGATGTCAATCATTTCATTTTCCAGTCTCAGTGCTGATGTCAATCATTTCATTTTCCAGTCTCAGTGCTGATGTCAATCATTTTGTTTTCCAGCCACAGTGCTGATGTCAATCACTTTGTTTTCCAGCCACAATGCTGATGTAAATCATTTCTTTTTCCAGTCTTCGTACTGATGTAAATCATTTCTTTTCCAGTCTCAACACTGATGTAAATCATTCAAGAGTCTCTCATTTGAAGTCTATGACTTTGTTTCCCTAGTGGAGTTACAACATCTTCCTCTGTGGGATTATTGTATAATGTGCTTGGTTTCTCCAGCATAGTCTGTCTCATATGACGTCATTCCCCATAAAATTCAGAGCATTACATTCATATCATATCATGAACATAATCGCGGTATCTTAAGGCCAAAGATTGTGTATTCTATATTTAAGTCCCTTCAATCTCGTCGAAATGAAGATCCCAATCTTCATATCTCCAGATAGAAGAAACTTAAATAGGGGCAGCTGTTGTACCCCAATTTTTGACCTAAGATCCCATTTTTATTTTTGCATTTTTTTAAGATAAGTCAAGGTCACGAAATACGGTCGGTTTTAACGTCTCACCTTCGAGCTTTGACTATGCGAAGATTGTCAAGTGTTTTGAACATTTTTAGCATATGTATCACTAATTTCTAATCGCATACAAAGGTGTATGTTCATGTTTCATTTTGTTTCATGTGCAGAGACAGGTCTGAATCAAGAGCATCAGGTGTCGCGCCTCAATTAAAGTTTTGAGTCTCCCAAGCCCGAAGTACGGTTGATTGTGGATTCTCGAAGACTGATTCATCAAGGCACAACTGTTGCACCCTAAATTTCGCCCCTAATATGTTTTAGTCGCACTTTCATATCATATTTTGTTATTTGGTCACAATCATTAGTAAATATCTTCATTCATCACATTTTGCATCATTAGTCGTATTTAAGTTGACCAGAAAAAGTCAGTTTAAATCAAAGTTTGCATCGTCTTTTAGTTAAAAAATACTTGACATTTCACTTCATGCATTTTTATCTCTTTACTCGTTTCTTGCATTGCTCCAAGTTGTTTATATGTCGATAATAAAAATATTTTGATTTTATAGACAAACTGTTAAAAGCGATTCAACAATGTGCGAAAAATTAGCGAGAAAAATATTTCAAGTTTTCACCTTTTACCGATCATTTTATGAATCTGCGCTTCGCGTAGATTATGACGGTATGCTCGCTTTATTTTTTTTCGGTACAATTGGAAGTCTCGTTTTTAACCTTAAACGTCTGTTTAGTCTGATATTTTTATTATTATTTTATTTTTGATTTTTGACTTCTTGAATATTTTTTCTTTAATCTTTGTGACATGTAGATTATTTTAATGTGTTCATTTTATTTTTTCGGATAAATTTTCGTCTGTTTTTTATCATTTTCGGTCATTTTGGGTCTTTATTTTTTATTCATAAAATATTCAAAAAAAATCATTTTAAATTGAGTTAATTTTAATACATTTAGTTTTTTGGTTATTTTTATCATTTAAGGACTATTTGATCACAAAATATATTATTTACACCTTGCTCTATTTCTATTGGTTAATAGCATAAGTTATGGATTGATAAAATTGAAATAATTTTGGACGGATACGATTGAACGATTGAAACTGAAATCATCTTTTTCTATTTTCACTTGGCTATATAATACTACTTACTCTTTCTTTGTAAGAGAAAAAACACAGTAAATAAACTCACTTCCCCTCTCTCCAAAAACAAAACAAAAAGCATAGCAGTAGGTAACCAAAACTAAAAGATGATAGACCTCAAATACATATGGGTACTCATTTCAATCAACAGACACATTCTCACCACATCCAAAACCCACCAAGTCAGCATGTTCTCTTGTTTGTGTTTTCTTAGACTCTACTTTTGCCAATTTCTCTCGTCCCATGCCTACCAAACGATCCTCTATTCAACAGGTTCACTAACTTTTCAATCTTTTTTATTTATCATTTAGGTTTTTAAATTCCAAACACTAGCCTACTAGATAAAAAGGTAGTAATAATGTATTTCATTCCATCTTCATGTTTAACCCCCCTTCAACCTTGTTTTTTGTTTGTTTTCGTGCTACCATTTTCTGAAACTTTCAATGTATTACTAGATGCATATTACTGAGTTTCGAATTAATTTTCAACCTCTTCATTTCCCCAATTCCAGCAACTCACCAACTTCACATCATCACCAACCTTCACCGCGCCAAACCCAAATCACCCCCTTCAGTCTTCCTCCCAACCTTCACCGTGCCAAACCTCGCACGCGTACCTCCGCCTCTGTTTCTTCCGGCAAAAACATCCTCCATCTCCCTCACCCCACCGTGTTGCACCGTTATTCTCTCAAACCCTTACCCATTCCATCGTTACCGTTGCCATCTGTAACACAGTCGCGACACCCACCTCCACCACAACCCAGTTTCCGGGCTACTCACACCTTCTATCTGCATAACACCGTTCAACCTTCCAACACCCATCACGCTGATACGCTCAGCTCTTCCATCACGAAACCCATCTCAGACCCACTCTCCCCTTCTGTCTGCATATTACCATCCGTCTGTATCCACCCATCACCATCCCATTATGCAGTACATAATCTCTGCATCTATTCTTCCTCACATCATACAACCCAACATTCATCATTTTCCCACTACGGTCATCTTCCTTCAACAACAACCAACATCCGGCCACTGTGATCAACACACCACCTCACAATCGCCCTTCAAATTCCGCAAGCTACACACAAACCTCTCCTTCTGCCCTTCACACTTTCCGTGAAACTCCCTCTCACCTCTGCCAACAATCGTATTCCATTTTTCCCTTTTTAATTTTAATTTGATTTATGATTATTATCATTTTTTTGTTTATATAGTTATTTTGTTTTAAAATAAAGCCTGATTATATTTATAATTGTTAAAAATATATGGGTTGTATGTTTCTATTTGTTTTGGCTGAAGTTCCACTAAGCCCATTGTTTCATTTACTTTAGACACCCCCATTTAATTTTTACAACTCCATGCTTTAGCATTTACATTTTATTATATTATTTTATTGTCTTGATTTAATGTTTAATAATAATAAAATATAATTGGGCATATAATTTTTTGGGTTTAGAATTTAGTTAAACAATTCATTTGTAAATAAATTCAATTTGTGATTTAATTTTCTTATTGTTTTATTTAATAGAAACTTTTGAGTTTTAGATTTAGTTGGAATGTTATCTTGTAAATAAATTTAAATTGTGTTGTCTATTTTATATCATTTCATTGTGATTTCAAATTTTGAGCTCGATTTAATTTTCGAATATATAATGAATGTATAAACTTCACTGACCAGTTTTTATGGACTTCAATTCGACGCATTCCGGTCCCATAGCTTGATTCTTTATTTCACCTGAGATGTTCATATTATTTCTTTGTTATCCTGTTTATCTGTTTGTTGAAGTTTTTCATGTGATGTAGAGAGTCTTATACCGTGAGCTTCATCCACGATTTCTTTTTTCCGTGATTTATTTTCACGCGTTGCACTTCTCGCTTGTGGTTCATTGCGCTTTATTCGCTGCTGGGAGTATTATCTTACATCTGGTTTTTTGACGCTGTCGGCTTGTGATTTATTTTCACCTGAGGTTTGATATACTCTTAGCTTATTTATCTGTCTGTGGTTTTAAATCCAAGGGAAAGAATTAATTTGTTGACTTCATGTCATCGAACATATCTCATACGATTGCGCGAACCCCTTCATTCATTTTTGTTTTGCTTGTTTACTATTTTGCCAAACTTAAGATAATTTTTCCAAAAGACTCAATTTTAAAACTCACACTTTTAAGCCAAAACTTTGACACTAGGTCGTCGTATCTTCAAAACAAGTCCAAACAAACCACTTTATCCCAAACAAGTCATTTTAATCAAACAAGCAACTTTTAATAAAAAACAGATATTTCAAAAGGTTCCTGCGGAGTACCGCAGATGCAGTGGGTGCTAATACCTTCCCATTGTATAACCAACCCCCGAACTCTCGATTTCTTTTTCAAAACGCATTGTATTTTCATTACTTTTAAGTATTATTATACATTGCATATTTTAGGGTTTTATTTCTCTCTTTTCCCTTGGAAATAATAAAGCGCGGTGGCGACTCTTGCTTTTTCGAGTTAAGTTAATTAATAGCTTGATCTCCGATTTTCACCGCTACAGATTGTAATAGTAATTAGATTTAATTTCTCTTGTCCCCCCATTTATAAATTTGTACCCTCATCCTCAAATGATGTAATAGCGTAGAATTTTACATTTCCGCAATTTATCGCATTCAATATAAATGTTGGTAATTAGGGTTTGTATGGCAAGACATAAAATCAACAAGTAGAAAATCCTAATTCAAAGACAAAAATGCATGAAATCAAAACACTTGCACACTTGCACCTCTAGGGCTAACCTCACGTGTTGCCTAAAATAAAAATAGTCATGTTACGCAAATGTGGGATACTTTAGCAATGACCCTCGAATACAAGATCGTAGTCCCTCGATGACCCTTAAAACAAATTACTAAGGTACTCTATAATGTTTCCTTCTATGACTGTATGATGACCCGCGCTCGTCCCTTCACATCCAATGATAGGGCTTATTATTAATCAAGGGTAAGATAGAAATATCTAAAGAAGGAGGAAATGAACAAAGACTTTGTGAGTAGGTAGAATATTCGTAGTTGCTTGCTCACAACCATTTTCAAACATCTCTCAAAATACACCAACACTTTCAAATGAAATATTTTTAAAAGTTAACACTTTGTATACATTTTTATAGAGACGAGAATCATTACAAAGTTCGCCTAAATGAAGGCACTTTTCATAAATACTTTCAAAAACATCAAAAACACATTTCAGAGAAAGCATTTCAAAGTGAGCTAGCAACTAAGAGCCCGTAGATAACTACAAATGAAAAGGGTGTTAGCACCTTCCCTTTCCATAACCTACCCCCCGAACTCAAGAAAATTCTCAAAAGGTCTTTCCCGTTCTTTTCACCCTTTCATTTATTGGATAAAATAAAATTCGACGGTGACTCTTGCTATCCGCAACAATTGTGATAAAATACAAAATACCCAAGTCAGTTCTCCCACCGTATTACAACCAATAATTGGTTACTACACAAGTCAGTAGCTCTATTTTTCAAAATCTATCAGCGGTAACCGATTACTACATTATGGTAACCGGTTATTGAGTAACACAATAGCCTATTTTCCTCAATTTTTCACGTGGTAGCCGATTACCACCAGACCAATAACCGGTTACCATTATTGCAGAATTCCAAAATATGCAACTTTTCCAAATGCGATTTTCCATTTTTCAAAACTCAAACTTCCAATATTCCCATCAAGAAAATGTCTTTCAAGCATGCTAATTATTCACCAACACTGTCTATCAATTCTAACCGATTTATATCATCCAATTTCATCAAAACATGCCAAAAACGTCAAGAATTCATCATTGGGGAAAAATCCAAAAATAATCAAATAAGGAAAAATCAAGAACATAAAATCATGGAACCTAAACACTACCATACCCATCATTAGGCAACCCATTATAGTGTTAGTATCCCCTCTTACCTTAGATTTTTGTTGATTCTTGATTCCTACGTTGAAATCTCTTGCCCTAGCTTCCTAGTGCTCTTCTCCTCTTCTCACTTCTACGCTTCTCTGCTTTCTACGATCGATTGAGAATAATGATTCTCTCTCTCTCTCTGTTTAGACCCCTAATACCAATATACCAGCTTTTTCACTCCTCTTATTACTAGTTTTATTTTAATTATTTTATTATTAATATTATAAAATACTATTTATCTCTTATAATAATAATAATAAATATAATAATTATAATAATAATATCATTAACACTAATATTCTCTTCACCCCATGTCTCTACGCTTTTAGCCACCCACCCCTAATGTCCTTAACTTCTTCCAATAATTCCATCAAAACACATATAAACACTTCATAAAATTCACCAAATCATATAAATACATCACATCATCAAAGTATTAAATAAAATGATTCTAAATAATTCATAAGAATACATCGCATCCTCTAATTATTTAATTAAAAACAATTCTAATTAAATCGGGGTGTTACAACTCTCCCCCGCTTAGAATATTTTCGTCCTCGAAAATTACCTGATACTAACAACTCTGGATACGACTATCGCGTCCTTCCTTCTAACTTCCACGTCATGTTTTACATCATTTCAATGTATACTACCCAACATCTCACCTAGTCAACCACCATGATCCCACAAAATTCCTTGCTATCAGGTTATAAACGCACCTGTTCATCTCACTCCTCGTCCCATCATCCTAGGGTACATAATCTATCACTTCATTATACGACAATACCGTCATAAGCACATAAACTTAACCATAATATCGACAACAGTGACACACACATACCAGTACTACAATGTTACGTCTCACCAATCAAACATGCAATTCAATACATTCTATTGACATGTCAGTAACACAAAAAACATACAAACCCTCCACCTATCACTTCCATTCTGGAATATCTGCGGGCTTACATTATTCCTTCAGTCATCTAACGTTTAAACCCCGACTCCTAATAAGTCATACACGCATAAGGAAGTGTGCTACATTCACACTTCTGCTATGCCACTCTGATCATTTACCCAAAGTCATTGTCCTTATTTTGACTCTCGTCAACCATCAGACCTACAAGTTCCACATCTATCTTCAGACTCTCTTTAGCATCCACCAGAAAATAATGATTCACCTTTGCATTAGGTTCACACACAATGGTGAACAACTAACATCTCGTTAATACGTCAATTCAGTTCACTCACTATCAAGCAATAAATACAAGTTTATCCCATCTGATACGATCATGTCTACTATCAACAAGAGATTGAGGGTGATCAGTTTGTCAATTTGTTAATAGGTAGCCGACAACCATAATGGTTGCATAAATCATCATTACCCAACTATAATAGCGTCTTTCACCTTGTGCTCAAAGTTACCCGAGCATGATGTCTAACAATCTCTCCAAGGCTAACAAACGTTTTTCTTAATTTCCTTCATTTCAACCTCGTCAATGATACATAAATGCCAAAGTTCTATTTCATAGTCTTCTTTACATGCACGCAGCACAACACAGTTGTTAATTATATTCCAATACCGGAAAACTACTACACCAAGTATAATCCAAATTGCTTCATTCCAAAAGGAGTCTTTATCCAATTAGAAGACTTTGACCACATCAATAAATCCTTACTCTTTTCTTTAATATCACATTTGGATCTCATCCTAATTACAATCTCAACACTACCATTTATTTATATGGTTAATGATAGAACTCTCAAATTTATCCATAACTCATGTCTATACTTTTCCGTCATAACCATGATTCCAATCCTTCTTGAATTTATGTTTCCTCTAGCATTACTTCTCTTCTCTTTAAAAACTATTGTCATTCTAATCATCCTTAATCGGCATAAGTTGCATCTTTATGCCTTTATCTGATACATTCACATCCTTACTGTAATAACTGGTAAAAAATATAGAGTCACCGCCCTTAATTTTTATCCTAAGGAAGGGAATATAAAGGTTAACCCTAAATAAGTTAGAGATTCTAGGTTGTTGACTCGTTTCTAGACGAAGGAAATGTGTTAGGCACCCCACGTCTACCATGTTCACAAGGATACTAGGGTTTAGATTTTAAAGGTTTAGGAAATAAGGTTTAATTTTTTAATAGGGGAACTCGCCATGATTTTAGTCGTATGCCTACGTATTCTCTTCTGAGGAATCAGAGTCTCAATTCATAGTTCGTAGTGTTGGTTGGTGTTTTTATAGGATTGTGTAGAATTGATTTCGAATTATCCTTGAACCTTGTCTGGATTGTAAGTTGAGTGATCATAGACGCAGTTTGCAGTTAATTTTGAAAGTAATTCTATTTAATCATTTATCAAAGATGTCTTGGATTTTATTATGTTAGTAGAAAAATGGTTTGATCGTTAGTTAGTTGTTTTGAATTTTGATTTGATTAAAGAGTCTTGGATTTTGATTTGATAAAGTCTTCCTCATCACGTGGTCAGATATTGGCCACATGCTGCTTGTCATGAAGGATGTAAAGGGAGTCTGATAAAGTTTCCCTCATCACGTGGTCAGATATTGGCTACGCGTCGCTCATTGGTGAATTGCGTGTTTTTTTAATATCTTTGTAAAATATAGAATTAATTTTAATTCGAAAAAGAGTTTGATTTATGTAATGTTAGTGAATTAATCAGTTTAAGAAAATATTTGTTTTATGTCCAAGTTTAAGTTTATTTTTGTTATTTATAAATGTTGTATTAATTTAAAAAATAGATAAATTAATAACTAAAAACTAACTAAATTAAAAACTAGAGGGTTGTAGGTTGAAATGCAAGGGGGTGAAATTAGAATTTAACCAAAGGCTCAATTGATATTCTAATAAGAAACCTAATTCTAAATCCTAATTAATTAAGGTTAATATAAAAATAATAAAAAAAATTAATTAAAAAAGTGACTTATTGGGAACAGGGGTAAATCGTCTCCCATTTCCTATTTCCTTTCCTTTATTTTTAAAATACATAACTAATTAAATATACATGGAAATTTAAAGCTTAAATTAACTTTTTCAACCCTTTCCACTAGACTAATCAAAGAGTGATAAGTGGCAATCAAGATAAATAAATAGAAACAATAACAAACAAAACAAAAGAGAGAATATTCAAATCTAAATTCTATTCCTCTCTCAAGATACACCTTCTATTTTATTTTTTAGACTCTCTTCTACGCAGTAAAATAAAACCCAAGACCAAAATATGCAAACAGAACATAAAATAAAACTGTGATATCAAAAACTTTTTACACATATTAGTTTAGTGTTGTTGTGATTTGCCTAAAAAATAAATTGTTAATATACATGTTATGAATTTTATATGTTGATTTTTTTTAAAAATACAATGAAGATGATGATACCGTGAAAAGAAAAAGAAAAAAGGGTTCTATTTTGTGTATGATTGGTTTTGTGGAATGGCTTAGTTTTGTTGTTGAAAAAAAAGAGTGACATTAATATAAAGCGGAGAATTGAGAAAAATTAAGTTTGAAGGTTTTATGGTTCAAAATTAATATTAATGTCAAAACATGATTTTTTTTATAGGAATATACAGTGTATGTGAATTCGTAGTAGATATGAGAAAACGAAATTTGTGAACATAGAAAAATGGGTGTGGAAAAAATAGGCCTTCCAATAAGTTAATGAAAAACAATAATTTAAAAATAACATATTGTTAGATAATCATCCTCCGGTTCAGACAGCAGACAAATAAAAGTTAATAAAAAGGGAGGCATCATATTTAAATCATCAGCCAATAAAAAAATAACACTAATAACCAATAACCAATAATATTTTTTATCAAGAAAACTTTAAAACGAAATCAGAAGAAAAAAAGTCTGTGTGTAATTAATTGCAAGTTTGTTGCTAATTACTGATAAAATTGTTGATGGAAAAATAGTGTGAAATAGTGGCTTATTTATAGTGATAATTAGTAAAATAAAATTGATTTTCAAATTAATTTTTCCTTGGTCACCAAACTAACCAATCATAATCTGAGTATGACACAAATTGACACTGAATAAAAAACAATTAAACATAAAAGAAAATATTTTTGGTATTTATTATGATTTTTGCACTTAATTTTGCTAAAAAGTACATAAAATCAAATAATAATTATTTTTTAAAAATTTCATAATTAAAAATACAAAAATAATATTTAAATAATAAAAAAATGGTTTTTTTATGACTTTTATAAATGGAAATAAAATTAGTAACAATAAACACAAATATAAAAAATGCACCAAGTGAGACTCGAACACGTAACCTTATGCTTCCAAGCTATGCTTCCTTAGCAATTGTGTTATATTATTTATTTGAAATTAAAAGCCAATTGAAAGTATATGAAGATGAGCAATTATTTTCTATTTTAAAAATACAAATAATTTGAAATAAATTATTATATTTTTAAATAGACTTAAAAGCGAGTATTTATTAAAACCCCAAAATATTAATGTAATTAAATCAAAGGAATTTCAAAACCCAAGTTCGAAAATAAATTTGACGGTATCACTAAGGCGGACAAATTTGGGGTATGACAGTTGCCCCTATTTAATCACTCTTCGATTGAATGGTGCGAGAATACGCAAGTCTCGCTCATTCAAATCGGAGGGTTATTAAATAATGGAAGACCCCAAAATTTGACCAGAACATTATAAGGATACACTGATATGGCATACCCAAGAGCACAGGGAAATAGGCAAAGAAGATGATGTATCATCCTATCAGAGTTTGTACAAAGAGTAGATAGGCAAAGATGATGATGTATCATCATACTAGAGTTTGAATGGAGAGTGAGAATGAAGAGTAAGATTGACCTAGATATGACGACGTGGATAACTCACCAATACCTAGGAAAGAGATCGTAGATTTTGCGTATTTACCATAACCTAGGAGGTAAACAACACAAGTTGAAAGATTGATAGCTTATTGCTGCATTGAGACTGATGCAATAAGCTACGTCGCAGTTATAGTGTAAACAATACCAGTTTGAATTTTGACTTACTAATACTTCGAGATTAATATAGTAAGCTAATGACGTAGATTTTGCATATTCATATAGTCTATGGGATGAATAACACAGAGTTTGATAACCAAATCCTAGATAATTAAACCAAAGATATAGATTGTAGATATACCCGTTGTGTCTGTTCTCAACTAAGGTTTTTGCCAAATCGAAGTTATACCAGTTATGTCTGTTTCTCAACTAAGGTATTTGCTGAATAAGATCGAAGTCATACCCGTTGTGTCTGTTCTCAACTAAGGTATAAGATTGACATTACGAAATGAACCCCAAATTCACTGATGATATCAGTTGTGTTCGCTCTCAACCAAGACTATCATCATGAAGAAATAAACTCCAAATTTACTGATGATATTGGTTGTGTCTGCTTTCAACCAAGAATATCATCATGAAGAAAATGAACCCCAAATTTACTGATAATGTCGGTTGTGTCTGCTCTCAACCAAGACTATCAACATGAAGAAATAAACCCCAAATTCACTAATGGTGTCGGTTGTGTCTTCTCTCAACCAAGACTATTGTCATGTAGAAATAAACCCCAAATTCACTTATGATGTCCGTTGTGTTTGCTCTGAACCGAGACTATCATCATGAAGAAATTAACCCTAAATTCACTAATGATGTCGGTTGTGTCCACTCTCAACCAAGACTATCATCACGAAGAAATAAACCCCAAATTTTTGCCAATGATATCGATTGTGTCGGTTCACAACCAAGGTATCTCTTAAAGTTTGAACTATCCAGTTCGCACAGATAAGCTCGCTAATGATGGACCCCAAGATATTGATTTTTCCCAGAGTATGTTTGGAAAAACTGACATGTATGATATTTTTGCATAATGTCCCAGATTGATATGGAACCCAGAGTGTATGCACGTCAAGTATGTTGTGTACGCCTCAAATATTTACATATGTACCAAATATGTGTATACGCCCAAAATGTAATGAAAATGTTTTTTGATATTCCCGTATGTTAGATGCACAAAATGTTAACCTTGATACTTTGATATGGTTATGTGCACGTCATGCTTGATGTGAGGCTCTTAATGGGAGACCTGCTGCCGAGATTGCCATGGAATCTACTGCCGAGGTTCTGTTGAGAACTACCTTCTGCCGAGGACTTCTGGATAATCCACTGCCGAGATTAACCAGGGGAATTTACTACCGAGATTCTGTTGTGAACTACCTTCTTCCTAGGTCTTTTGCAAAATCATCTGTCGAGATTAACTAGGAGAATCTACTGCCGAGATTCTATTGAGAACTACCTTCTTCCGAAGTCTTTTAGATAATCAACTTCCGAGATTAACCAGGGGAATCTACCGCCGAGATCCGATTGAGAACTACCTTTTACCGAGGTCTTTTGGATAATCAACTGTTGAGATCAACCAGGGGAATCTACTACCGAGATTCTATTGTGAACTACCTTCTGCTGAGGTCTTCTAGATAATCAACTGTCGAGATCAACCAGGGGAATCTACTGCCAAGATTCTATTGTGAACTACCTTTTGTCGAGGTCTTCTAGAAAATCATCTACCAAGATTAACCAAGGGAATCTACTGCCGAGATTCTATTGAAAACTACCTTCTGCCGAGGTATTCTGGAAAATCATCTATCGAGATTAACTAGGGGAATCTACTGTCAAGATTCTGTTGAGAACTACATTCTGCCGAGGTCTTCTGAGAAATCATCTACTAAGATTAAACAGGGGAATCTACTGTCGAGATTATGTTGTGAACTACCTTCTGCCGAAGTCTTCTGAAGAATTATCTTCCGAGATTAACCAGGGGAATGTACTGTCGAGATTCTGTTGAGAACTACATCCTGTCGAGGTCTTATGGAAAATCATCTACCGAGATTAACCAGAGGAATCTACTGTCGAGATTCTGTTGTTAACTATCTTCTATCGAGGTCTTTTAGAAAATCATCTGCCGAGATTAACCAGGGGAATCTACTGTTGAGATTCTGTTGAGAACTACCTTCTACTGAGGTCTTCTGGAAAATCATCTACTGAGTTTAACCAGGGGAATCTACTGTCGAGATTCTGTTACAAACTACATTCTTCCGAGATCTTCTATAAAATCATCTGCCGAGATTAACCAGGGGAGTCTACTATTGAGATTCCACGTAGAACATATTACTTGATTAACAATGATAATTGTCTTCACATGAAACATGGTTTTATGTTATGCGTGTACATTTTAATTGATGCATGAAATGTAACGATTTATTGATGCATGTAATGAGTGACTAGAATATGCGTCATTAGATGTTGGAATTTTGAGGTGCCAATGAGAATTGGGCTTAAGGGTAGACGCCAAGTGAGATTGGGCTCTTTGTTAGATCCATGCTGTCGGAATTCAGATGGATGTGATGATAGGTATAGCTTGACTCTGGATCAAAGTGACCTAATGAATGCATGACAATGATTTATGCAGACTCGTATACTTTTAAACGGTACCCCTGTGATGGGTCATGCATGATTAAAGCGTAGAGGCTGCTCACGAAACAAGGTTGCTTGTCTCACGATCATAGAGTGCAATGCTAACGTGATTTCCCGATACTCGATTTGAACTCGAAGATTGTTGCTGTAGGAGGAGGATCCATTGGTGATTGTGAAAGTACGCATAGAGCTTTCCCCTTGATGAACTGTTTTTAAACCAACTTCTTTTGATTGAACCTCGCAGTGGTTTGCCCCAATATTCGAATTTAGGAAGATATGCCCCCAATCTTTATGATCTGGAGGAAGTACCCTTTAGAAAGAACTTAGACTTCACCATTAACTTTGATATAGATTTCCCCAAGATTTGAATCTTCGAAATGTTTGTATCTGAAGTTGCTTGAAGAGAAACTTGGGTTCCACATGGTGTAAGGTGAACTTGATATGTATTGCCCCAACACCAACATTTGAGTCTCGAAGGTTTCCCCTTGATCACTAGGGCCTTGAGAAGTTGTGGAAAGAGGAAACCAGATCCTACCATGTTATGATATGACATGACTAAGGAATTCTCCTTCAAAAGGTATGCCCCCAATTGAACGACGCTTTTAAATGTGATCCAAGCTAATTGAATCTCGAAATGATTACCCCATGTTAATAGGATCTTCATTTGATATACCCCTATGATCATTAGTATGGCTTATGATTATAGGTCTCTTCTTTAGATGCTCTTCCCCTAGTTAGGAGCGTTTTGAAATGGATTTCTTTTCATTAACCCAATTTCTTTTGTGAGATCTCCTTGATGCTAAGTGTCTATTCGTAAATAAAAGTGTACAGTTTGAAAAGTAATCTTGTTTTATGCACATGCAAGTTTTGAAATCAAAGTTTGAATAGAAATGTATGATTAGAGATGGAGATTCGAAGAAGTGAAGGGGTTAGTAATAATTTTAACAAACATATGAGTCAGTTTAACACAAATTTCGTCGAGTATGCTTTCATAGTTAACCTTGCTTCAATTAGGACTTTTGAATGTTGTAACATGGCCATGGTTCGTGGTTTAAGAAAAAATGGATATAAGGCTCAATATTTATTTATTCCACCCCATTCTCCTTGATGTTCTCCAATCCTAAGTTAAATTAATCCAATGGATGTGTTCAATCTCCAAGAGAAATTTCGTAGTTGCGCAGATGATGAGAAGCGTAGATAAAGTTCAAGCGTTGATGAGAAGCATTGATAAGATCCAAGCATTGATTAAAAGCATTGATAAGATCCAAGCCTTAATTATAAGCCTTTGATGATTCTTGAAGTGGCAGTCACGAGATTGTTCTCCAATTTATCTATTTTAATCCCTTATTTTTGCCTAAGTCGAGTCTTTTCGATTTTTACTTGAACTAGCGGGCTTTATTTTTTTTTGGAATTTTTATTTTACTTTGAACACTTGTGATTGTCATGCTGGTTGTTGTAAGCTTCATCTTTATTGTTTCCTCGGTCTTGAGTGATGTATTGAGGAAGAAGATGTTGTGAACTTTTTATTTATTGATTTCTTCCTCAATCTTTGTTGATGTGCATGAGGAAGATGATGTGCTTGAACCTTTGCTTAGATAATTTCCTCAATGATGTATCGAGGATGGAGATATGCTTGAACCTTTGCTTAAATGGCTGGATTCTCTTAAGATTTGAATGCACTACTAAATTAATTGAAAGACTACCCTGCCCTTGGTTAAAATTAAGGTTTTTTTTAAATAGAAAAAAAACTCCAACTTCTGGTTCGAGGGGGTTGCTTACGGATTAACTCCTTATTTCTCCACTATTTAGGAATTGTAACAATACCTTACATCGTCAACTTAGTCTTACTATTAAAAATCATACATCAGCCAAATTCAGTTATTTAATGTTCGTCATTCTCCCTCAAAGTTTGTTAAAGTTGAAAAATGAAAAAAAGTCATTGGTTATATGGAAAGATGATAACGAAAAAGTGAAACGAATGGATCGATTTCAAAATATGCATGCTCATTTTATTAGAATTACTCATCCAAAGATACAAGTTTGTAGAAAATGAAATTTAGCAACTAAGAAATCACAAATTGAGATGATAAAGGCCTAATTATCTAGAGATAAGCTCCCTTGTTGATCCACTGACTTTAGGAGATTCTTCTTAGTCTTTGGATTTGTCAAAGCAAGGGGCGACCGTTCACCAATGAGATCCCTTTTTCAAAATTCAACTGCTTATTGTCGATCAAATCTTGGACCTTATGTTTAAAACCCCAATAGCTTTCAAGGGTATGTCCTGGAGAGTTTTCATGATACTCGCACCTGGCATTTCCATCATACTTAGGCGGGAGTGCCCCAATTGGAGGATTCAGTGACTTCTGCTCTACCAAAGATGCCTTGAGTAAATGTTATAGTAGCTGACTATGCGGTATGGGAAGAGGATCAAATCTCCTTGGTGGTAGTTTTTGTCTTCCCCTTTGTTGGGCATATCCCTTCTGTTGATAGGGTTGTTGTAGTTGTTACTAAGGTGGGGGGATTTTCCATGATGGTGGCATATGTGGTGCTGAATAGGCCTGTGAATGGGATGACAAAGGGTTATCTTCGCTCCTTGGTAATAATTGCATGATCAAGTTCATTTGAGTATTCAACTGGTAAACCTCCTCCTTCAATAATTCTTGGCTTATTTTGAGTTCCTCCATGGCTTCTTGAGACATGCTTTGAGTTCGCTTGTGAGTATCGAGAATATTTCTAGCTTAATGACAGTTGGATAAGGGTGGAAGTGTAAATGATATGAATTTTGTGCATATATATGAATGAGAGATATGCAAATGCATGGATATGAAAAATATATTTTATTTTGGCTCTTGAGGGTACGAAAATGTTTTCATGGAGAGGCAATGCGACATGGACGTAGTAAGAGGGTAAACATAAGGGTACCCTATACGGGTTTAATGATAGACATGATGATATCCTACATTAAGTCAGAGATTGAGACAGGCAGGAACTCTTTAAGGACGAAGATAATAATAGACATAGATATGATGATATCCTACATTGTCTCAGAGATTGAGACATGCAGGGATTCCTTAAGGATCATGTCCAATGAAAGACGACAAGGAATCCCTAAAAGCTAGGGATTATGACATAGGGACGGGAATTTCTACAGGCTAAAGGTTATTACATAGAAAGGGAAACTTCTATAGGCTAAAGCTAGTAATGGACGAAAAGATAACTCTTGCAGGTTTATGGATTGTAGTGGGATTTTATGAAAGGTATCCTTAGTTGGTAGGTTCCTAGTTTTGACCTACGTATATTCTACCATTCCCATAAGGTGGTTTCCATAAGGGTATCATGGATAACACTAGAGGGAAAGGCGCAAGGGCCTCCCTTAAGTGGAACCTCTTTGTAGACCGAAACTTTTATCTTTAAGGCCATGAAAGGTCTTACCATGAGATTTTGGTTTAAGGGTTATACAGAAAGTCATAGGTTTTATTTTAAAGTCCTACCCCCAAGAGGATACCTCTTGAGACATATTCCTTTCGTGCAATTCCACCGACTCTAGGCGAAGTCGTCACATAAACTCATAGGGGTGATGTATCCCCTTGGCTAATAGATGAACCTTCTTTCTAAGAGTTTTGAAAAATATTTTTTTGAAATTAAAATCCCATCACAATAAATAATATGATATTCACAATAATATTAAATAAATAAAACAAAATAAATAAATAAAACAAATAAATATAGAAATAAAAAATATAGAAAAACCCTAACAAAACCCTAAACCTAAAAGAGGGATGTTTCTAACTCTAGGGTTGAGTCCCCAATAGAGTCGTCAACTGTAATAACCGGAAAAAAAAATATGGAGTCGTCACCCTTAATTTTTATCCTAAGGAAGGGAATATAAAGGTTAACCCTAAATAAGTTAGAGATTCTAAGTTGTTGACTCGCTATTAGATGAAGGAAAGGTGTTAGGCACCCTCATCTACCTTGTTCACAAGGATATTAGGGATTAGATTTTAAAGGTTTAGGAAATAGGGTTTTAATTTTTTAATAGGGGAACTCGCCACAATTTTAGTCGTATGCATACATATCCTCTTATGAGGAATCAGAGTCACAATTCGTAGTTCGTAGTGTTGGTTGGTGTTTTTATAGGATTGTATAGAATTGATTTTAAATTATCCTTGAACCTTGTCTGGGTTGTAAGTTGAGTGATCGTAGACGCAGTTCGCAGTTAATTTTGAAAGTAATTCTATGTAATCCTTTTTCGAAGATGTATTTGGTTTTATTATGTTAGTAGAAAAATGGTTTGATCATTGGTTAACTGTTTTGAATTTCGATTTGATTAAAGAGTATTGTAGGACATAGAGCGAAGAAAGTATGATAAAGTCTTCCTCCTCACGTGGCCAAATATTAGCCACATGCTGCTTGTCATGAAGGATGGAGAGGAAGTCTGATAGAGTCTCCCTCATCACGTGGCCAAATATTGACCACGTGTCGCCCATTGGTGAATTGTATATTTTTTAATATCTTTGTAAAATATAGAACTAATTTTAATTCAAAAAAGAGTTTGATTTATGTAATGTTGGTGAATTAATCAGTTTAAGAAAATATTTGTTTTATGTACAAGTTTAAGTTTATTTTATTTATTTATAAATGTTAAATTAATTAAAAAAACAGGTAAATTAATAACTAAAAACTAACTAAATTAAAAACTAGAGGGTTGTAGGTTGAAATGAAATTAGAATTGCACCAAAGGCCCAAATGATATTCTAATAAGAAACCTAATTCTAAATCCTAGTTAATTAAGGTTAATATAAAAATAATAATTTTTTTTCTTATTAAAAAAGTGACTTATTGGGAACAGGAGGAATTCGTCTCCCATTTCCTATTTCCTCTCCTTTATTTTAAAATACACAATTAATTAAATATACATGAAAAGTTAAAACTTAAATTGACTTTTTCAACCCTTTCCACTGAACTAATGAAAGAGTGATAAGTGGCAATCAAGATAAAAAAACAGAAACGATAACAACCAAAACAAAAGAGAGAGTATTCAGATCTAAATTCTCTTCCTCTCTCAAGACACACCTTCTATTTTTTAGACTCTCTTCTATGCAGTAAAATAAAACCCAAGACCAAAATATACAAACAGAACGTAAAAAAAAATCGTGATATCAAAAAGGAAGAAGAAGAAAAAAATCTAACGTGGTGGCGACGGAGATCGATAGGTGCTTCTCTGATGATGTAGTCGAGCGGTGGCTGGACTTCACTGGTCGGATGATGTGTTGGTCGGTTTCCGATCTGTGCGTGAGACGATGGCAGCGGTGAATCTATCAGTGGATCTGGGCTCGTGCGAGAACCATGTCATTGTCGTGTGGTGGTGATTACAAATGGTTCCGACGAGTTTGCTTTTCAATCTGTTCTTCCTTCTTCTTGAATTCTTCTGCAAAAACCAAAAACTTTGTACACATAATGGTTTAGTGTTTTTGTGATTTGCCCAAAAAATAAATTGTTAATATACATGTTATTAATTTTATATGTTGATTTTCTACAAAGATTATGTAAGAAGATTATTAGCTTTTTTTCAATAAAGTTGAATTCCGTCATATTTCCAGAGATGAGAATCAGATAGTAGATGCTTTAGCCACTTTAGCTTCTATATACCAAGTAAATTCTTGGAATGATGTACCTCAGATTACAATTCGATATCTTGATAGACCAACTATGTGTTTTCCACATAAGGGACATCAGATGAAAAACCTTGGTATTATGATATCAAGAACTTCCTTCAGTCTCAAGAATAGTCTCAAGAATACCCGTTTGGTGCATCGAACAAAGATATAAAGACATTGAGAAGGTTGGCAAGTAGATTTTTCCTCAATGAAGATGTTGTAGCGGCAGAAATGTTGAGACTAAGCCATTGGATTGACTTAGCTCGCGCAAATCAAATAGAAATCGTCACCGCACTTTATTGTTTCCAAAGGAAATTGGAAAATAGCAAATAACCCCAAAAAAGAGGGGGATAATCTAGGTACGGGAGATGGTTATACAAAGGGAATGTATTAACAGCCTAAACATTTATGGTACTCTGCACGAACCTCTTTGAAAATCTGTGTATTTTGGCTATAAAAGGTGTATACAAAAATAGATGGTGGAGATAATAAAAGAAGTATTTTTTTACAATTTTCACCCTCCGCGGTTGTGAACCTTTAGTGCCTACGTACCACCTTCCGAGCAATAGGGGATTAGGATACTCGTAGTTCACCTCAAAAATTTTAAAACACACGTGGGTTGATTAATTTTAAGAGAAGAGACATCATCATCATATCCGAGTGGAAAACATACTTACTACCCATGATTATGATAAAGGAGATTTCGCGTCAGCTCAAAGTGGAGGATATAGCTTGGATTTAAAATCAACAAAGCATCACTCAACACCCAAGTGGAAAATGTCTCACTCTACTGCATATCGTAGAAGTATAGTAGCTCACATAACTACAAGAATCAACAAAGATTCTAATCTTTTGAGAAAAGTTTTAAAGTAAAAAGTCAAAGTGGAAAAATGATTTGAATGAGGTTAATTGACTTTTAATCTTCTAAAAAGATGTCAAAGTATGATTAAATTGATTAAAGTTTAATTAAGAAAAGATCTTGAAAATGCATGGACCTAAGTCCAAGTTTATTATGAAAGTCGTTCAAATTAGAAAACAAGAAGAGTTTTGAAAAGGATGGAGAATATTTTTGAAATTAAAGAAGATGGGAGGAGATGAAGGGACTATCCTAAAGCATAAAGTAAAAGCTAAGGAAAAGAACGATCTAACCAACAAGAAGCCAATACTTGACATAAGAAGTCAATGTAGAATTCTCATCCAGTGGATTGAAATCAAGCAAGCAAAAATACTAAACCTTTGAGAAATACCAAGCTTCAGATAAATTAAGTCTTCACAAAATCGGGCAGAGTAACGGTTATATATAGAGGAATTCTAAATCACAGACAAAGTATAAAATCCGAATAACTTGCACACAAAGAAAATCAACTCAATTCCTTGGAGTGAACCCCAAGAACTTCAGACAAAATAAAAATAGAGCAACAAGGTTCCCAAGTATCAAAGCTTCTAATCCTAAGTCCGAGAGATCCAAAACTCCACAATACCAAGGATAATAACTAAATAGTTCAAGCAACCTTACATACTTTAATGTTCAAGTTGATTATTAAGTGTCTTCAAAAGAAAATAAAAGCTCAAATGAGCAAAGATAAAATAACATAAAGATAAATGCTCAAGTGAACAAAAGGAAAATAATATGAGAAATAAATGCTAAAATAAATTGTACATAAAAGTAAAGGTACAAAATAAAGGGATAAAGTAAAGTTAATTGTTAGTGAATTAGAAGTTAAAAGGTTAGTTGAATGACCATCTTGAAGCTTGCATTTGAAAAGTCATTAGAATATTGATAAAATCAAATCTTATCTAAAATAAGTTTCATTTGCTTTTTGTCAAGTATATCATTCATTTCAAGTACTCAAAGTAACCACATATGATCAACGATGTTCAAATGATTCACTTAGACCAAAATTCATGAAGTTCATTAGAGGATTGATAGAATCAAAGCCTCCTAACAATAAACTTCAAAGTTATTGGATCTAAGGTTTCAAATTAAACATACTTGGGCTTGCAAACATAGGTTTGGGCCACGAATGATCATTTTTTGAATCGAGACAAATGTAGCGCTATGTTAAGCAATCGTAAGTGGACTTATGTAGAAGCCACACCTATTTTGAGGACGGTCAATAGCAATATATGTACCAAACATATTAGAAAAATGATATGTAGACCATTCTCTAAAAATATGTAGCACAAGTAAAAACAAGAAAGGAGATAAAATGAAGAGGGAGGGAAATGATAGTATAACCAATATATCAGATGAAATTAGGATTTCAAATATCATCAATGTCATTCATCCATTTTGGTGGATTTAGTTTTTCAACCAATCAACACTCAAGATCCAACGAGGTTGAGGAACTTGTTCCAAAGTAACACTCAAGTGTCTCCAAATTAGGACCAATAAAAAAATAATAAAATATATTTAATATAAAACAAAATTTAAATGATTAAAAAAAAGGAAATAATTGGTAAAATAAACAACATGTGTTAAAACACCAAATCAAAATCCTAAAAAAAATATCAGAAGTCAAACATGAGTCAACAAGTGTTGACAAAAAATTTTAGAATTTTTAAAAGTCAGAAACTATTTTTAAAATATAAAAAAACGCAAAATAAACCAAAATTTATGAAAAATAGTAAAATCAAAAATAAAAATAAAATGAGATCACCAATATTTTTCAAGAGGTCATTAGATCCTTCCATAATTTTTTCAAAATTTTAAAATCAAGAAAAGTATTTTTAAGCAGTTAAAACAAGTCAAATAAAGTGAAAAATTATTTTAAAAAATATCAAATCACAAAATGAAATTGTGAAAAAATAAAAATCAGAAAGAGAAAAATCAAAAAATTATTTTTTGATAATTATTAAACAATTTTAGAAGTTGAAATGATTTTTTTATAAATTTTTTAAGTTTAACACAATAAATAGAAAAAACAGGAAATAAAAATAAAGCTAAAAAAGTAGACCACTGGATCAATGTCAAAACACATTAGTAAGTTAATCCAAAAGATCAGACATAATCTGCATGATATAGACATTAGTGAATAAACCACCTAATCATTTATTTTTTTAAACAGTTTGAAAAAACAAGTGGCGCCTTGTCATTGGTTGAAAGATGACACGCTGGTCATCTTCAACCTCCAGCCACACGCGAGTTGCAGTTTTCACAAATGGAAAAATTAGAGGCTTAGATTGGTTCCATTCGCTTCATCTCATCGAGACGATTCCAATGGTACCCTCGCGAAAAATTTATATTAACCACAACTTAGTCGATTTGGAAAAAACCAGAAGAAAACAATTGAAAAGGGATTTGAAAATTCATGAGAAAAAATCACTTTCAATTAAAAACCAATGATGCTATGAGTATCAGAGTGATGAGATCTACATTGTAGTAACAAGTTTGAAGAGAATTAATGGAGGAATCTACCTGTTGAAACTCAACATCAGAGCTCTGAAACTGGACTTGGTGAGCTTGATTCAGTGCTCGATTCTTGGTTGTAAGAGTATGGTTAGCTTCAGAGAAGTTCAATGAAGATAACTGAATCAAAATAAAGGATTGAAAGAGCCTCTCAAGGAGAAAACGAATTTGAAAATTTCAGAGGTTTTGTGAGGTTCGGGCAGAGCTTCTTTGGCTATCCAAGCTTGTGGAAATGAGTGGGACGTGTCCCTTATTTATAGTTGAGCATGATGGAAACAAAAAGTGAGATAAATGATAAAGTATGAGTGGAATTATGTGCACCTGGATCATGAGTAAAATGTGACTTGTAATCCATCAAAACTCACTTAATTCTTGCATTTTGATGCTTAAACAAGTCTGAGCAAGCTTGTTAAACATGTTTAAGTGAAAAATGCGCATAAAATTGGTGATTAGAATGCACATTATGAAAATCAAGTTCAAACTTCAAACAAAAACTCAGTTTCATGGAAGCAACTTCAAGAGCATGGGGTATCCAATGTAGGAGACTTATGTTAGAACATGATTTGGTTCTACATCTTAGTAATAGTTTTGATGATAACAAATACATGATATATATAAAGAACAATTATGCTCTCTAATAAATTATTTAAATATGCAGAAAGGATATGATAAAGAAGCATAGAAGTTGGCAAACAATTTGCACTAAGAAGATCTGATAAGAATATCTAGAAGATCTGGTAAAGAAGCATAAAAGTTGGTGAACAATTTGCGCTAAGATCTAATGAAAGAGCATAAAAGATGATGTGAGAATTTCATTTTGAAGCTCTGATAAGACGAAGCATACATACTTAGAAACAAATGATTGACATCAACGCTTATGGCTGAGAATAAATGGTTGACATCAACACTTATGGCTGGGAACAAAGGGTTGACATCAGCACTTATGGTTGGGAACAAAGGGTTGACATTAACACTTATGACTGGAAATAAAGGGTTGACATCAGCACTTATGGCTGGGAACAAAGATTGACATCAACACTTATGGCTGGGAATAAAGGACTGACATCAACACTTATGACTGGGAACAAAGGGTTGACATCAACACTTATGGCTGTGAATAAAGGGTTGACATCAACACTTATGGCTGGGAATAAAGGATTGACATCAACACTTATGGCCGGGAACAAAGGGTTGACATCAACACTTATGGCTGGGAACAAATATTGACATCCGTACTTATGGTTGGGAACAAAGGGTTAACATCAACACTTATGGCTGGGAACAACTCAACTATGTTGGGGTAAAGTCCAGTAAGGAGAAAATGCTAACTAACGGATGTCGATGAACTACCAACTCAGGGGTGAAACTAGAAAAAACATAGAACAATAATAAGTTTCCCAAAATTCTAGTTTCCCAAAGTACAACCAATCTCAACAACAAACTATCTCCCATAACAAAGAGACTATCATTCATCGGAGTAAAACATCTTCGGTGGCATTAACAGACTTATTGGGGAAGTAAAGGTTACTCAAATAAAGAGACCTCCATTTGCTGTTACGAAAAGGATTGTAATAACACTGCTGGGAAATGATTCTTGATTTCATGGGGAAATACCAACACATTCCTGTTGAGGGGATAAAGTCTTCACGTGTAAAATAAATGCACATTCTCAATCCAGGGATCACAACCTATAAAGATCAAAATAAAATTATTTTCGAGACCAAAAATTCAAATCAGAAACAAACTAGAGTGAAATAGTCAACCAAGACACCATCCTATGAGGAATAATCTCAAATAGGGATCAAATTCCATCCAGATAATGACCTAGGTAGGAAGGCTAAAGCAAAATTCTTCCACGAGGGATAACTCAGTGGGTAAATTGAAAGGATATACACTTTTTGCTTAAGGTTGACACTTTATTGGAGAGAGGATAACATAACTCTGCAAAAAGGATAATGTGCCAAAAAAAACATCAATGAGTGCAAATGAACCATGAGTTTTAATTCAGCTATGCATGATGTATGTATGAGTGTATGAATGTTATCATATATATGCTGACAAAATAGACATACTGCACTGGGGATAGCTAGACAAAACCAACTTGGGCAAGGACAACACTCGGCTAAATCACATCCAGGATGAAGATTCCATAAGAGAGTAAGCACCAACTGAGGAAACAAAGTCATACTTCAAGGCTTTACTTCACTGGGAAGAAACATGTCTTGAAAAATAATCAAAGAAAAATTTGATAGCAATAAACCATACAGTTGTAGGGATATAACATCCTCCTCCAGGCTTCACCTGGGAATATCATACAGACTTTTCTAGGAAGACAATGCCACATCGTCTAGACTTCAACTGGGGATGCTGTATTGACTTCACTAGGGAAGAAAATGCCACATCATCGAAGGGAGCCCAAATACATTCTTCAATATCAAGAGTAATGGTTACGCAAACTTCTCTAGGGAGAAATTATAAAACTTCACATAGATAACAACTTTAGAGGGAAGCAACATCTTCGCTTCATCCGGAGAAGTTAAGAAGTTAACATCACAGTAAAAAGTCAAAATTATGGTGATTTTAAATTAAACTCGACACTTGGCGAGAGAAAACCCAAAAAGTTGAAATTTGTCTCTACACTTCTTAGAAAAGATACTGCCCTTATCCGGCTACTTGGGGATCACACAATAACCACAATGTCGTAACTGGAAAGAGTAATGCTCTGCAAGAGATTCTACATAAATTCTCAACGTAAAGGGAGAAAGAATCCAATAAATGAGCAAAGGCTTCATAACTTTACAATCTCCGATTGATCATAACCTAGATGGGGAAAGAATCACACTCATCTAGAGAAATCCATATCAAGACATGACTGGGGAATATGGGATAAAGATATCAAACCACCCAAACCCAAAACCGTATAAAAAATTGGAGAAAATCTGAAACAAGACTTAACTGGGGAAAATGGGATCACAAACCCAACACCACACCACACATCAATTGGTATGAAATCGAACTATCCAAGAAACAATCACAAGTAGACTATGCACATATCAGCAAGAGTAACCCGGGATGCTTCTTGGGGAATCTTTTCAAAACTTTGGAATTCGTACATCCTTGGAACCACTACTTTTGTCCCAATTGAATCACATAATTGAAGTAAAAAGTAATTTGCAAATTCTTTTCAAAAACATGTTTTTATTATTAAGTCTTTTTGTTTTGAAAATTACTATCAATAATAAATGAAATTTTTGTAAATAGAATAAATAAGAACTACAAAGAATTGGATAAAGGCTCAAACTTTATTCATATAATGGTAGTACGAAAATGGCATGACTCCATGGATCTTTACAAATTTTTGGAAAATGATAAATACATGGAAAAGGTACATTGAAATACAATGACCACTATTCTTCCTACCAACTTTGAATTCCTGAGCATAGGCTTCAGTTGAAGTATGATGAGAATTCGAGAAGATTGTTGCTTCAATGATCAAGTCTTATCTCACGTAATTACTTGCTAGGAAATTCCTAACTTTTGCCTAGGTTTCCCTTGCGGGTTTTTAAACTACCGGGAAAATTTATTCTGTTTATGTCTCTAACTTTTGCCTAGACCGCCCTTTCGAGTTTTCAGCCTACCGAGATGCTCTTTTTGCATAAGCCGCCCTTTTGGGTTTCAACTTAGCGAGTTATTCTTTTATTTATTTAGGCAAAGTACTTCTTGACTGCATTGACATTTATGGGACACGGGAACTCCTCAACATCCATAATTTCAAGAATTAATGCACCGCCAGAGAAGGCTTTCTTTACAACATATGGACCTTCATAGTTAGGAGTCCACATGCCCCTAGAATCATCGTCAAAAGACATGATCTTTCTAAGCACGAGGTTGTCTTCTCTGAATTCACGAGGCTTAACCTTCTTATCAAAAGCTTTCTTCAGTCTTTTCTAATATAATTGACCATGACACAAGGCTGTCATTCTCTTTTCTTCAATTAAATTCAACTAATCAAACCTGATTTGGACCCATTCAGCCTCTGACAACTTGGTTTCCATTATTACACGCAAAGAGGGAATCTCAACCTCAATGGGGACCGCTGCTTCCATACCATACACAAGAGAGAATGAAGTTACCCCTGCTGAAGTGCGGATGGATGTATGATACCCATGCAAAGAAAAAGGGAGCATCTCATGCCAATCCTTATAGGTAACAACCATCTTCTGGATGATGTTCTTAATTTTTTTAATAGTAGCTTCAACAGCCCCATCTATCTTAGGTCTGTAAGGAGACGAGTTGTGATGGGTAATCTTGAATTCTTCACAAAGCCATGTCATCATCTTATTATTAAAATTTGAGAAGTTATCAATGATTATCCTACTTGGCACAACATACCAATATATAAAATTATTCTTGATAAAGCGTACTACCACCTGCTTGGTGACGTTATCATAAGAAGCTTCTTCCACCCACTTGGTGAAGTAGTCAATCGCCACTAAGATGAAACAATGTACATTTGACGCCTTGGGTTAAATCATTCCAATCATATCAATACCCCATATAGAAAAAGGCCATGGGCAAGAAATAACATTGAGAAGCGTTAGAGGCACATGAATCTTGTCAGCATAAATCTGATATTTATGGCACTTCCTCGCAAATCTGTAACAATCAGATTCCATTGTCATCCAATATTATCATGCCTTAAGAATCTTCTTTACCATCGAATGTCCATTGGCATGGGTACCAAAGGAAGCTTCATGGATCTCATGCATTAACATGTCTGCTTCGTGTCTATCCACACATCTGAGCAAGACCATGTCATATTTTTCTCATATATAATACATCTTCATTGAGGAAAAAGCTACCTGCCAACCTTTTCAATTCCTTTCTATCTTTGTTCGTGCCAACCGGGTATTCTTGAGTCTGAAGGAAGTACTTGATATCATATTACCAAGGTTTTTAATCTGACATCCCTTCTATAAAAACACATGAGCTGGTTTATCAAGACGTCAAACTATAATCCGAGGTACATCGTTCCAAGCATTTACTTGGTACATGAAAGCCAAGGTGGCTAAAGCATCTGCCATCTGATTCTCATCTCTAGGAATATAATGTAACTCAACTTTATTGAAGTAAGTTAATAATCTTCTTGCATAATCTTTGTAGGGAATCTAGCCATTGCCACGAGTCTCCCATTCTCCTTTGATCTTATTTATTAACAAAGATGAATCACCATATACATCAAGAATTTTGATTCTGAGATCTATAGCCTCTTTAAGACTCATGATACAAGCTTCATACTCTGCCATGTTATTGGTACGATCAAATGTTGACCTTGCAGAAAAAGGGATATGTGACCCATGGAGAGTAATAATCACAACACCAATTCCTTTTCCATAAGAATTTACAGCTCCATCAAACACCATACCCCACCGGGATTCAGGATCATGACCTTCTTCAGGAAAAGGTTCATCATAATATTTTACTTTCTAATACATCACGTTCTCATCAAGGAAGTCATATTTAACAGACTAATAATCTTCAATTGGTTGGTGAGCAAGGTACTCCGCCAACACACCACCTTTGACAGCCTTCTGAGTACGGTATTCGATATCATATTCAGACAACAACATTTGCCAACGGGAAATTCTTCCAGTAAGACCAGGCTTTTCAAAAATATACTTAATTGAATCCATTTTAGAAATCAACCAAGTAGTATGATTCAACATATATTTTCGCAATCGCTTTTCCGCCCAGGAGAAAGCACAACATGTTTTCTCTAACATAGAACATCGTGACTCACAATCTGTGAACTTCTTGCTCAAATAATAAATGGCATATTCTTTTCTTCCTATTTCATCTCGTTGTCCTAAAATACAACCCATGGAGTTATCCAACACATTCAGATACATAATCAATGGTATTCCTTCAAAAGGAGGGAGAAATATTGGAGGCTCAAGTAGATACTCTTTAATGCTTTCAAATTCCCTTTGACAATCATTCATCCATACGCAACCCTGATCCTTCTTCAGAAGCTTGAAGATTGGTTCACGCGTTGCAATCATATGGAAAATAAATCTGGAAATGTAATTTAAACGTCCAAGGAAGCCTCTAACTTGATTTTCAGTCCATGGTGCAGGCATTTCTTGAATTGCCTTAACTTTATCAGGATCAACTTCAATTCCTTTTTGGCTGACAATGAAACCTAGCAACTTTCCTGAACGAACACCAAAAGTACACTTATTTGGACTCAAGCAGAGATGATACATCCTTAAATGCTGAAACAATTTCAACAAGTCTTCCATATGCCCTTCCTCGGTCTAAGATTTGGTGATCATATCATCAACATATACTTCAATTTCCTTATGCATCAGTTCATGGAATATGGTTATCATAGCCCTCTAGTACGTTGCACCAGCGTTCTTCAACCCGAAAGGCATCACTCTGTAACAGAATGTTCCCCAGGGTGTGATAAACATTGTTTTTTACATGTCCTCCGGAGCCATACTAATTTTATTGTATCCAGAAAATCCATCCATGAATGAGAACACTTTGAATTTTTTTGTGCTATCAACCAACGTATCAATATATGGAAATGGGAAGTCATCTTTTGGACTCGCTTTATTTAAATCTCTATAATCAATGAACATGCAGACTTTTCCATCTTTCTTTGGTACTGGAACAATATTGGGAATCCACTGAGGATACACTGATGTCACGAGAAAACCGACATCAATCTTCTTCAAAACCTCTTCTATAATCTTCACTGCCATGTCAGGATGAGTTCTTCACAGCTTCTGCTTGATTGGTGAACATTTTGGCTTTAGCGGAAAATAATGTTCCACAATATCAATATCTAAACTAGGCATGTCTTGATAAGACCAAGCAAAGATATCCACATACTCTTTTATAAACTCAATCAACATGCTCTTCAGGTCAAGATGAAGTAGTTCCCCAATATTGACTTCTTTGGATCTTCCTCTGAACCCAAGTTAATCGTCTCCAACGGCTTTTTATACGGTTGAATGGTATTTTCCTCACGCTCAAGCAATCGTGAAAACTCTTATGGGATTTCATCATATTCTTCTTATTCAACCACATACACGGGATATTTAAAGTTTAGAGAGGGTGCAAGGTCATTGCACTCAACGGGTTTTTTTATAATTAATTTGCACATATGACTTATGATTGATTTTAAAAACTGACACATGTAACAAGTGATTATGCAGATTTATTTACAATCATTATTTATTTCGAAAGGTTTTTTATGATTACCATTTTCCAAGAAAAAAAACAGAAAATGAAGACACAATTTTAGAAATAAAAACAACTTTTATTAATGATCTTAAAAATCAAAACAATAGACACGCCCATAAAACATCACTTTCACCTTGGGCAGAGTGAAAGACTTTTGAAAAGACAAACAAAAAACAAATTTCTTTGAAATATGAATGCAAGAAGGAACATCAACAGTGATCCATTTCTGAATTTTTGCTCCATGTGTCACAAAGTTCGACATCTCTTGCTCTGACTCATCCTCGAGAATAGCATTGATCTTTAGAGTAGTCGGATGGAGATAGCATGCACTGTGAAAGATGTCTTGATATTTACTCAAAGAGGACTTTGGATTCACAACTTCATTCTTCAAGGAGAAACCAAAACCAGTCTCATTCCTGTTCACAAGTAGATTAATAACCTGCCCTCACACCTTGATAGGGGCCTTCTGCACTACCTGTTGCACATCCTTAAATGAGGTGACAAAATCTTCATTCTTCCTTATATTATAAATGGACAAATCTTGGAAATGAGTTCCAATAGCAGCTTCATCAACTTTTGTAATTCTAAAGGAAGACAAACGAGATATCAATAGAGCTTTCTCACTGTTCACAATAACTACCTTTCCTTCACAGACATATTACAGTTTCTAAGGCAAGGTTGAAGTAACAACTCCTGCTTCATGGATCCAGGGTCATCCCAATAAACAACTATAGGTTGTGATAATATCGATAACATGAAAGGTGATTTGGAATAATTGGTGACCTATGTGAATAGGTAAATCCACCTCTCCAATGATAGATTTTCTCCAACCATCAAAAGCTTTTACTATAATGCCACTAGGGCGCATAGGAGTTCCCTGGTATTTGAGCTTCATGAGAGTGTTTCTTGGTATAATATTTAAAGTAGATCCATTATCTATCAGCACATTGGACAAAGAGTCATTCTTACAATTCATAGATATATACAGAGCTAGGTTATGGTTTCTCCCTTCACCAGGCAATTCCTCATCACAAAAACTCATATTGTTACAAGACGTAATATTCCCCACAACCCCGTTGAACTGATCCAGAGACACATCCCTTTCAACAAAAGCTTGATCTAACACCCTCATTAGAGGATCTCAATGAGAAGAAGAGTTCTTAAACAAGGCTAAAATGGAATTCTTAGATGGAGTTTGCAACATCTGGTCCACAATCTTGTAATCACTCATTTTGATGATTTTCAATAGATCATCAACATCCTTTTCCAAGGTGGCGCCACTAGATTCTCCAACCACTTTCTTAGGTTTATCATTCTCAAAAATCTTCTTACCAGAACTAATATCTCCTCCAAAGGTAGGGGCGAAGACACGACCACTACGAGTTACCCGACTAGCTTCAACAATATTCTCAACATGGGACAAAGGTTAGATAGGAATTTTCACACCGTCTTCCAGGATAGTTGCATTATACTCATAAGGCACACTTTTATCTAATTAATATGGGATAGATCCAAGCAGTCAAATAACTACAGGAGCAACAATAGATTTGCTGCGATATTCAATCTCTACAGGAGCGGGAGTACCAAAATATGGTACACTGACATTCACCCATACTTCTTCAGAATACTCAGGAGTCACGGAAAAATTATTATAAAACATACCTTCATCATAAGAAAAGAACTCATCAGCAGAAACATACTCATCATTAGACATGGCTTCAACAGAGTAGTCTTCAATCATATTAACTCCATTATAATCATCTTTGTTTCATGTGACTCTGATAGTACCTTTATCTAATAGAAATTAGACACCTCTTCTTACAACATAACAACAATGGGAATCCCTATAGCAAATCTGGAAGGACCCATTATGTTGTACCTCCTGGCCATCCATGCGACAAAATGTGGCGTGCAGTTGTACCAGATCATCATCCACATGGTTTACATAAAAAATTTGGAATTCGTCGGGACAATCATAAACCATATTCACATCTTCTTCATATTCAACCCTTGGTTTGATTATATGGATAAGACCTTCATCCACCATTTTTTGAAGATCACCTCTCACCTTATCACATTCATTAATATCCGTACTACAAACACGACAAGCGGAATGGTCATGTGTATAATAGTTGAATTCAAAGAGACCAGCATGCATCTTCACTAAATCTCCTCTAACCAGGTTAATATAAAAAATCCTGAAATCTCTAGGATAAGAAGCAACCATATTTACAACACCTCTACCTCCATGTTTGGGTAGTGGATTATCCTTCACATTGGGACCACTATCTTTAAAAGACAGGAGACCAGATATTATCATCTTTTGTACTTCAAACTTCAACGGATAAAAATTTTAAATGTTGTGCCCGGGGGATCCTTGATGAAAAGCACAAGTCTGACCAGCTTTATAATACCATGACAAAGTTGAAGGTATAGTAGGAGGAGGCCTAGTCTGCACCAGGTTCTTCTGAATCAAAGTCATAAACAATTCTGCATAACTTATTGGGGTAGGATCAAAAGCTCCTCTCTTTTGATCTTGCCCTTGATTGCCTTGTTGAGGTGCTCTCTGATAGGCAACAACAGTCGAAGCTACATTGAAGACTGGAGTTACTGAAGAGACCTGTTGTTGATGTTGATGATGTCTTCTCGGAGGTCTAACCCTTATTTCTTGAACAACATCATTTGTCTCTCCTTCTTTCTTTTTAGAAAACCCATATGATAATTTATTTTTTTCCACTAAAACCTTTATCTTTTGACAATCGTCCTTCCATGACAACTTCTTCTAGACGGACACCCATACTCACCATCTCAGTGAAATCACTTGGTGCACTTGCAACCATTCTTTCATAGTAAAATGAACCAAGGGGTTTTAGGAAGATCTTAGTCATTTCTTGCTCTCCCATCGGGGGTACCAGTTGGGCATCAACTTTGCGCCAATGCTACACATACTCTTTAAATGACTCTTTATCTTTTTGAGCCATCACTCTCAATTAGTCATGGTCAGGTGCCATAAACGTGTTGTACTTTAAATTGTTTCATGAAAGCTTTACCCAAGTCATTGAATATGCGGATGTTGCTACTGTCCAATCCCATATACCATTTCAAGGCAACACCAATTAAACTATCCTGGAAGAAATGAATAAGAATGCATTGGTCATTTGTATGAGATGACATTCTTCTGATATACATCACCAGGTGGTCACGAGGACAAGATTTGACCTTGTAATTCTCAAATTCCAGCACCTTAAACTTTGTTGGCACTTTCACATTAGGAACCAAATAGAGGTCACTGACATTCTGTCCGAATAACTCTTTCCCTCAGAGAGCCTTTACTTCTTTCTGCATTTCATTGAATAGATCCTGAAAGTCATCAATTCACTTATAAAAGCTCAAACTTTGACTTGGTGGAGGAGCAGGATGATAAACTTCATCGTTAATAACATGCATATCATTCACTGTAGGAGGTGCAGCATGATGAATATCATTATTAACAACAGGAACAACATGCACCACAAGAGGTGCAGAAACAGAAGCAGTTTAAATTAATGGAGCAACTTGAGAGACAAGATTGTAACCTTCTGGCATGAAATTCTTAGGCATTCCCCACAGGTAACCACGAGGCATATAATATTGAGTAGCAGTGACTGGAGTAACAAGGATGGGAACTGACAGAACCTCTGAAATAACGATCGTCTATTGTGGTTGAGTAGAATGAGGAGACGGGGGAGAAGGAGGTGGTGGATGATTCTGAGCAGACACCAACGATTTTACCAAAGCAGTCAGGTTGGCCATTCCATCTCTCAAAGCAACAACTTCTTCGTGCAACTCATAATTCTCTTGTTCAGGGTCTTCCATCTCCTTTCTAGAATTAGCCTGAAGCAGAGAAACAAGTAAGATACCTATGAAAGGTAGGAATGCAAAAAATATGTACAAAATGATGAACGATATGTAATGCATATGATTTATTTTGTTTATTCAAAGAACTCAAAGAATTATAAGCAACTGCAAATATTGAGGAACTAACATATTTGGAAATACTGAAAAGTTCTCATTTTAATAATAACTTTGGAATGGATTATAACTTTTAGTACAAGTTTCAATTATCCTAAGTACAAGAGAAAAAATATAGAATTTAAAAATCCTAAGGAGCCAAAGCTGATGAAGATCTCTCCACACACTGACGTTTTCCCCTGAGTCTTGCAATCTGAGCCTTCAACTGCTTGTTCTCTTCTGCATACTTATTGGTGACTTCTTTCCATCCACTAGAATCAGAAAATGGGTGACCAGAACCTGGATGAACTCTAGAGGAAAATAAATCATCTCGCTTCTCCATCATCTATACAACATGAATCTCAATAATCTCAATCAAGTCATCCTTCTCTTTGAATTCCGTTGAGTAGGACACCTCAAAAGTATGGTAATGGTTCTTCCATGCTTCCTACTCTTGAGGCATCCTAACTAAGGAAAGTTGAAGTTCTTCTAGATCATCTAAGAGAGGAGGAGTAGTCCTCATAAACAAATAAGATATAGGTTCCTCACAAGAATAAGGCATCTTCAAGTGAATTTCCCTTGCTTGTACCCAACGTAGATGAGGCTTTAAGGAAACAACTCCTCTTGGTCCCAAATCTTTTCTACCCTTCCTATGAATATGGAGCCAAGCCTTTTCAATCACTTCCTTATCTGCCTTATGATCTTCTCCTTCTTTGAGAAAGAAACCACTCAGATGAATGTTGTTTGGCTTGTCTCTCATTGGATATCCAAATTGGCGACGTGAAAGCACATGATTGTAGTTAATTCCTCCCTTTATACCAAGAAGAGGCACATTGGGGAAAACACCACAATTATCAATAATATTCACATCATAATAAGCTTTATGATACCAATAAATGTCTGAATGAATGAGAGCCATAATCTCTGGTGCCTAACAGTATTCCTTCTTGATATCCCAAAAAGAAAAAATCGAGGTAAGTGAGAAATAAACCACTGATATAACAATGGTGTGAAACAAATGGTCATTCCCTCCTGATAGAAATTCTGAAGATGGATGGAATAATAAGTATCACCTAGCAGCGTAGGGACTGGATTCCCAATCAGAAAGATCCTAATGGCATTAACATCCACAAATTTTTCGACGTTAGGAAACAAGAACAACCCATAGGCAAGCAAAGCAAAGATATCCTCAAAAGTTGTTGTACTCTTCATCTTGGCGAAGTAACGAGCTTTCTCCAATAGAAATTGAGCAAGTAAACCTCTGATTCCTCCTTTAGTAGTCATGTTAGCCTCAATCTCAGACTTATTCAAGTGAGTTATGGTGGCAATCTCATGAGACTTGGGCTCTCATTCTAAGCCGGTGAATGGAACATAATCAGTAATAGGTAAATCGAGTAAGTAAGAATACTCCTCCAATATGGGCACTAGATGATAATCAGGAAAAGTAAAACATGGGTATAACAGATCATAGAAATGGACCAATGTAGAAAGAATACCCTCATTCATCTTGAGCTTCATAAGAGGCACAATGGCTCCATACTTCTTCCATGAATCTGTAGGACTCTCAATCCCAGGAATCAAACTCATCAGTTCCTCTATCTTAGAATCCTTGAAACTATACTTACGAATTTTTCTCCTTCCAAAATCCATGGTCAAAAGAGTACCTAAGATATTTGCAAAAGTCAATCTTAAGTTCCTTGAAAACTGTTTAAAGAATGCTCATGGGTGCATGAATGCATGATGATGTAACAATCACACACAAGATCACAAACATGGAGGTTCATAGGTTTGACGTAACGAGTATGAAATCAAAGGTGCTTACCTTAAGGTAAGCACTAATGGTTTATCACCTGCCGAACAAGGTTCTAAGGAAATCACAAAGTCTACATTCTTCCTTCGGATATTACCAACGTCTCGATTAGCTCGATAATTAGAAATATTCTCAGGAAAAACTCGTCTGAGTGCAGAATCACGTGATAACTACTTCCGGATTGCTCTTCTATATTCTTTGCACTACACCTAAAAGGCTAAGATGGGTTAAGGGTTCTACAACTCTCAGCTTCTCAGGCTCCCAGGATGAAAGCAGCACGTCTTCTCGAGTGCAAAACATACTTACTAACCATGATTATGAGAAAGGAGAGTTTACGTTAGCTCAAAGTGGAGGATATAGCTTGGATTTAAAATCAATAAAGCATCACTCAACACCCAAGTGGAAAATGTCTCACTTCACTGCATATCGTAGAAGTATAGTAGCTCACATCACTACAAGAATCGACAAGAGTCTAATCTTTTGAGAAAATTTTTAAAGTAAAAAGCCAAAGTGGAAAATGATTTGAATGAGGTTAATTGACTTTTACTCTTCTAAAAAGATGTCAAAGTATGATTAAATTGATTAAAGTTTGATTAATAAAAAAATGCATGGACCTAAGTCCAAGTTTATTATGAAAGCGGTTCAAACTAGAAAACGAGAAGTGTTTTGGAAAGGAGGGAGAAGATTTTAGAAATTAAAGAAGATGAGAGGAGATGAAGGGACTATCCTAAAGCATAAGGTGAAAACTAAGGAAAAGAATTATCTAACTTACAAGAAGCCAACACTTGACATAAGAAGTCAATGTAGAATTCTCATTCTTTGAATTAAAACCAAGCAAACAAAAATACTAAACCTATGAGAAATACTAAGTTTCAGATGAATTAAGTCTTCACAAAAATTTAGCAGAGTAAAGGTTGTATACAAAGGAATTCTCAATCACAGACAAAGCATAAAATTAGAATAACCTGCACACAAATAAAATTAACCCAATGCCTTGGAGTAAACTCCAAGAACTTCAGACAAAATAACAACATAGCAACAAGGTCTCCAAGTATTAAGGCTTATGATCCTAAGTCCTAGAGATCCACAATTCCATAATGCCATGGATAGTAACCAAATAGTTCAAGCAACCTTAAAGCTTTTAATGTTCAAGTTGATTATTAAGTGTCTTCAAAAGAAAATAAAAGCTCAAATAAGCAAAGATAAAATGAAATAAAGATAAATTCTCAAGTGAACAAAAGGAAAATAACATGATATGTAAAGACACAAAATAAAGGCATAAAGTAAAGTTAATTGTTAGTAAATTAGAAGTTAAAAGGTTAGTTGAATGACCATCTTGAAGCTTGCATTTGAAAACTCATTAGAATATTGATAAAATAAAATCTTCTCAAAAACAAATTTTATTTTATTTTATTTTTATCAAGTATATCATTCATTTCAAGTACTCAAAGCAACCACATATGATCAATGATGTTCAAATGATTCACTTAGACCAAAATTCATGAAGTTCATTAAAGGATTGTTAGAATCAAAGCCTCCTAACAATAAACTTCAAAGTTATTAGATCCAAGGTTTCAAATTAAACATACTTGGGCTTGCAAACGTTGGTTTAGGCCATGAGTGATCATTTTTCGAATCAGGACAAATTTAGCGCTATGTTAAGCAATCGTAAGTGGACTTATGTAGAAGCCACAACATGTAGCTCAAGTAAGATAGGGATAAGATGAAGAGGGAGGGGATATATTAGATGAAATTATGGTTTCAAATATCATCAATATCATTCATCCATTTTGGTGGATTTGGTTTTTCAACCTATCATCACCCAAGATCCAATGAGGTTGAGGAACTTGTCACAAAGTAACACTCAAGTGTTGACAAAACATGTGTTAAAACACTAAATAGAAATCCTAAAAAAATATCAGAAGTCAAACATGAGTCAACAATTGTTGACAAAAATTTTTATAATTTTTTAATGTTAGAAACTATTTTTAAAATATAAAAAAATAAGAAAAATAAACCAAAATTTGTGAAAATTTGTAAAATCAAAATTAAAAATAAAATGAAGTCACCAATATTTGTCAAGAGGTCATTGAATCCTTCCATAATTTTTTTCAGAATTTTTAAAATCAAGAAAAGTATTTTTAAGCAATTAAATTAAGTCAAATAAAGTGAAAAATCATAAAAAATATGAAATCACAAAATAAATCTTTGAAAAAACAAAAATCAAAAGTATTTTTGATAATTTTTTCACAATTTTAGAAGTTGAAATGAATTTTTTATGAATTTTTGAAGTTTAAAACAATTAAATAAAACAAATCAGAAAATAAAAATAAAGCTTAAAAAATGTAGACCACTGGATCAATGTCAAAATGATTTAGTAAGCTAATCCAAAGGATCAAACACGTTGTGCATGATATGAACATAGTGAATAAACCACCGAATCATTTACTTTTTAAACAGATTTGAAAAATTAAGTGGCGCCTTGTCATTCGTTAAAAGATGACACGTTGGTCATCTTCAACCTCCCGCCACACGCGAGTTGGAGGTTTTCCAAATGGAAAAATTAGAGGGTCATACTGGTGCCATTCACTTTGTCTCATCAAGACGATTCCAATGGTATCCTCGCGAAATATTTATATTAACCACAACTTAGTCGATTTGGAAAAAACCCGAAGGAAACCATTGAAAAAGGATTTGAAAATTCATGAGCAAAACTCACTTCCAGTTAAAAACAAATGATGCTATGAGTATCAGAGTGATGAGAGCTATATTATAGTAACAAGTTTGAAGAGAATCGATGGAGGAATCTATGTGTTTAAACTCAACTTCAGAGCTCTGAAACTAGACTTGGTGTGCTTGATTCAGTGCTCGATTCTTGGTGGTAAGAGTATGGTTAGCTTCAGAGAAGTTCAATGAAGATAACTGAATCAAAAGAAAGGAATGAAAGAGCCTCTAAAGGAGAAAATGAATTTGAAAATTTAAGAGGTTTTGTGAGGTTCGGGAAAAGCTTCCTTGGCTATCCAAGCTTGTGGAAATGAGTGGGATGTGTCCCTTATTTATAGTTGAGCATGATGGAAACAAAAAGTGAGAGAAGTGATCAAGTATGAGTGGAATTCGTGTGCACCTGTATCATGAGCAAAGTGTGACTTGTAATCCATCAAAACTCACTCAATTCGTGCATTTTGTTGCTTAAACAAGTATGAACAAGTTTTTTAAAAATGTTTAAGTGAAAAACACGCATAAATTTGGTGATTAGAATGCACATTATGAAAATAAAATTCTGACTTCAAGCAAAAACTCAATTTCATGGAAGCAGCTTCAAGAGCATGGGGAACCCAATGTAGGAAGCTTTATGATCTCATTCTTTTTGCAATGGAAAGATCTTACAACAAACTTCATAATGTGCCAAGAAAGGTAGCATTTGGATGCTTGAGCAAAAAGTTATTCAAGTTTGAAATTAGGAAAAACACACGGGTGTTTGTACTTAGAAATATTTCTAAGTGTTGAGCTTCAAAATGACCTATAACGTTCTTCAAAATTACACGACCTTCCACTAAAAAATAGCTCATCATTCTTGAAGATGAAATGAAGTAGACCCTTTGAATTGAATTGTGGAAGTTATATCACTCCAAGCATTTTCAAGTCTTTCATATTGAACCAAAGTGTAGTAGACATCCCAAAGATTATTGTAGAAAAAGAATGAGCTCAAGGAGATAAAAATGACCAAGTTATGATCATTTGAAATCAAACCCTAAGATTCAAAGGCTTTTCAAAGAGACTTGTAATCTTCTTCAAACTTAAACGGTCCTCTATGAAACAATTAGCTTTTGATCCTTGAAGATAACTTGTTAAGGACTCTTCAAATAGAACCATGGATTTGGATTCAATAAAAAATATCAAAAAATGAGAAAGATATGGTCCTTGGAAGTCAACAAACCTAGCTCAGAGAGTGTCAAAATGACTTGGAACCCCTTTTAACTTTTGATGATTTTCCTTGTACAATTGGATCTTGACATGTGGATAAACGTTATTGTAGATGATAAAAAGAACCCATAGAAAAAAATAATCAACTCAAAATATTGAAAATTGAGAGAGTTATGCACTTGTGATCACTGAATCAAGCACTTGCTCAATTAGGTCAAACTTGTAGAATCAACCTTGAATCTTCTGAACTTTCTTTGCAATATAGAGCATGATAAATAACATTAGCCCTTGAAATGACGTTGTATTGAAGCAAACTAAAATATTGATCTTAAGTATCAATGAAACTTGTTGAAGAAGGCTTGGAAATAAACACATGAACCTATGAATCTTCTTGATGAATACCACCACCAACCTTGAGGAAAACTTGACCTAGATAAAGTGAGAGAGCTCTTTGAACCACAAAACTTTGAGATCCATGTTGATGCATGAGATCTATGAAGGTTCCTTTGGTACTCATTCCAATGAGCATTCAATGGTAAAGAAGATGTTTAGGGAAGATTATTATTGGCTGATAATGGAATCTGACTGTTACAAATTTGCGAAGAAGTGCCATAAATGTGAGATTTATGCTGACAAGATTCATGTGCCTACAACGCTTCTTAATGTTATTTCTTCCCCATGGCCTTTTTCTATGTGGGATATTGATACGATTAAAATGATTGAACCCAAGGTGTCAAATGGACATCGTTTCATCTTGGTAGCAATTGATTACTTCACCAAGTGGGTGGAAGCAGCTTCTTATGCTAATGTCACCAAGCAGGTGGTAGTACGCTTTATCAAGAACAATCTTATATGTCGGTATGGTGTGCTAAGTAGGATTATAACTGATAACGACTCAAATTTGAATAACAAGATGATGACAGAACTTTGTGAAGAATTCAAGATTGTCCATCACAATTCGTCTCCTTACAGGCCTAAGATGAATGATGTTGTGGAAGATGCTAATAAAAACATTAAGAAGATTATCCAGAAGATGGTTGTTACTTATAAGGATTGGCATGAGATGCTCCATTTTTATTTGCATGGGTATCGTACATCCGTCCGCACTTCAACAGGGGAAACCCCGTTCTCTCTTATGTGTGGTATGGAAGCAGTGCTCCCCATTGAGGTTGAGATTCCATCTTTGCGTGTAATAATGGAAACCAAGTTGTCAGAGGCTGAATGGGTCAATAACAGGTTTAACCAGTTGAATTTGATTGGAGAAAATAGAATGACATCCTTGTCTCATGGTCAGTTATATCAGAAAAGAATGAAGAAAGATTTTGATAAGAAGGTCAAGCCTCGTGAATTCAGATAAAGTTATCTCGTGCTCAGAAAGATCGTGTCTTTTAACCCTGATTCTAGGGGCAAGTGGAATCCCAATTATGAAGGCCCATATGTTGTCAAGAAAGTCTTCTCTAGCGGTGCATTGATTCTTGAAACTATGGATGGTGAGGAATTCCCACGTCCCATGAATGCTGAAGCAGTCAAGAAATACTTCGCCTAAAGAAATAAAAGAATAGCTCGCTAAGTTGAAAACCCGAAAGGGCGACTTAGGCAAAAAAGAGCATCTCGGTAGGAAGAAAACCCGAAAGGGCGGTCTAGGCAAAAGTTAGAGACATAAACAGAATAAATTTTCCCGGTAGGTTGAAAACCCGCAAGGGCAACCTAGGCAAAAGTTAGGGATTTCCTGGCAAGTAACTGTGTCAGACATGACTTGACCATTGAAGCAACAATCTTCTCGAATTCTCATCACACTTCAACTGAAGCCTATGCTCAGGAATTCAAAGTTGTTAAAGAGAAAAGTGGTCATTGTATTTCAAAGTAACTTTTCCATGTATTTTCCATTTTCCAAAACTTTGAAATCATCCATGGATTCACGCTATTTACGAACTACCATTCTATTAATAATGTTTGAGCCTTTATCTAATTCTTTGTAGTTCTTATTTTATTTTGTTTATAAAAATTCATTTATTATTGATAGTAATTTTGAAAACAAAAGACTTAATAATAAAAACATGTTTTTGTAAAGAATTTTCAAATTACTTTTTATTTCAATTCTGTGATTCAAGTGGGACAAAAGTAGTGGTTCCAAGGATGGACGAAATCTAAAGTTTTGAAAAGATTCCCCAAGAAGTATCCCAGGTTACTCTAGCTAATATATGCATAGTCCACTTGTGTTTGTTGGATTTCATACCAATTGATATATGGTGTGGTGTTGGGTTTGTCATATCATTTTTTTTCTTTTTTTCCCCAATTAAGTCTTGGTTTGGATTTTCTCTAAGTTTTTATACGATTCTGGGTGGTTTGATACCTTTATCCCATATTCCCCAGTCAGGATTTAATGTGGGTTTCTCTAGCTGAGTGTGATTCTTTCCCCAGTTAAGTTGTGATCAAGCAAAGATTGTAAAGTTATGAAGCCTTCACTCATTTGATGGAAGTTCTTTCTCCCTTTCTGTGTTGAGAATTGATGTAGAATTTCTTGCAAAGCATTGCTCTCTCCAATTATGACATTGTTGTTGTTGTGTGCTCCCCAGGTAGCCAGACAAGGGTAGTATCTTTTCTAAGAAGTGTTGAGACATCTGTCAAATTTTTGGGTTTTCTCTTGCCAATTGTTGAGTTTAATTTAAAATCCCCATAATTTTGACTTCTTACTGTGATGTTAACATCTTAACTTATCTGGATGAGCCGACGATGATGCTTCCCTCTAAAGTTGTTATCCCCGTGAATTTTAATATATTCTCCCCAGAGAAGTTTGCGCAACCATTACTCTTGATATTGAAGAATGTATTTGTGCTCCCCTCGGCGTGCATGGTTTCATCTTCCCTAGTGAAGTTAGTACAAAATCCCCATTTGAAGTCTAGACGATATGGCAATGTCTTCCCTAGTGAAGTTTATATGATATTCCCCGGTGAAGCCTGGAGGAGGGTGTTATATCCCTACAACTGTATTGGTTTATTGATACCAGAAGGGACACATTCCACTCATTTCCACAAGCTTGGACATCCAGAATCACTTTGCCAAACTCTCTCCATAGCTCATAATTTTGAGTTTTCGAATTTACTCTTTCCTTATTTTTCAATCCAATTTATTTGTTCATTCTTCATCCTTAAAATTCACTGAAGCTAACAGAAGAAGAACCAAGCCTTGAAGTGCTCTAAATCATGCTAGCCAAGTCAAGTTACAAAGCCAATTTGTTGAACTTTTTTCAGGTAGAATTCTCCATCAATTCTCTTCAAACTTGGTACTACAATGTAGCTGTCATCATTCTGATACTCATAGCATCATTGGTTTTTAACTGAAAGTGAGTTTTGCTCATGAATTTTCAAATTCCTTTTCATCTTTTTTCTTCTGGTTTTTTCAAATCGGCTAAACTGTGGTTAATATACATTTTTCGCGAGGGTACCATTGGAATCGTCATGATGAGAAGAAGCGAAGGGCACCAGTCTGAGCTTCTAATTTTACAGTTTGAAGTACTTGAAATTCGCGCGTGGCTGGAGGTTGAAGATGATGACATGTCATCTCTCAACCAATGACATGATGCCACACATTTTTTTCAAATTTATTTTTAATTAATGATTAAGTGTGTTATTCACTAATGTCCATATCACGCATAACGCATCCGATCCTTTAGATTAGCTTACTAACGCATTTTGACATTGATCTAATGGTCTTGATTTTTTTAGTTTATTATTTTATTTTCTGGTTTTTGTTTTAATTATTTTAAACATCAAAAATTCAAAAAAAAATAATTCATTTCAACTTCTAAAATTGTGAAAAAATTATCAAAACTACTTTTCATTTTTCTCTTTCTGATTTTTTTCTTCATAATTTTATTTTTCGATTTGGTATTTTTTAGGATTTTTCACTTTATTTGATTTATTTTAATCGTTTAAAAATACATTTCTTGATTTTTAAATTCTGAATAAATTATGGAAGGATCCAATGACCTCTTGACAAATATTGGTGACCTCATTTTATTTTTATTTTTATTTTCCTATTTTTCACAAATTTTGACTTATTTTGCTTGCTTGGTTTCAATCCAAAAGATGAGAAATCTACATTGACTTTTTATGTTATGTGTTGGCTTCTTGTTGGTTAGATTGTTCTTTTCCTTAGATTTTATCTTATGCTTTTGGATAGTTCCTTCATCCCCTCATATCTTCTTTAATTTCAAAAAAATCTTCTCCCTCCTTTTCAAAACTCTTCTTGTTTTCTAACTTGAACCGCTTTCCTAATAACTTGGACTTAGGTTTGTGCATTTTCAAAATCTTGTCTTAATCATACTTTGATATCTTTTTGAAATACTAAGAGTCATTAACCTCATTCAAACCATTTTTCCACTTTGGTTTTTTACTTTAAAACTTTTTTCTCAAAAGATTAGACTCTTGTCGATTCTTGTAGTGATGCGAGCTACTATAATTCTATGATATATAGTGAAGTAAGATATTTTACACTTGGGTGTTGAGTGAGGCTTTGTTGATTTTAAAATCCAAGCTATATCCTCCACTTTGAGATGATGCTAATTCTCCTTTCTCATAGTCGTGGATAGTAAGTATGTTTTTACTCGAATGTGATAATGATGTCTATTATCTTAAAATTAACCAACACATTTGTGTTTTAAAATTTTTGAGGTGAGCTATGAGTATCCTGATCCCCTATTGCACAAAAGATGGTACGTAGGCACTAAAGGTTTGCAACTGCGGTGGGTGCAAAAATTGTATAAAATAATTCTTTTCTCATCTCCACCATCTTATTTTGTACACACCTTTTATAGACAAAATACACAAATTTTCAAATTGGTTCCTGCGGTGTACCATAGATGTTTAGGGTGCTAATATCTTCCTTTTTCATAACCAACTCCCGTACCTAAATTTTCCCCTCTTTTTTGGGTTTATTCGTTGTTTTCCCATTTCCTTTGGAAACGATAAAGCGCGGTGGCAATTTTTATTTGATCTTTGCGAGTTAAGTCAATCCAATGGTTTAGTCTCAAAATTTCCACCGCTACAACTTTCAGTCGACCTAAGTGAGTTTTTTTTTCTTTTTAGAAGAGTTTTCGCGAGGAATGATGGGACTTTTTGACTGGAGAAGATTAGGAACGATAAATATTAGTGCTTTTAAGAGATTTGGAGATGGAGACTCCTTCATGAGCGATAGAAATTAAAGATTGAAGAATCAACACCTTTTGTAATGTTTAATTTTATTATTGCTTTTCTTTTTAACACTATGAGAGGCTAAACCTCCCAATGCTATGGGGTGTCCCTGATTTGAAAATGTAATAATTTTGAATTCATGATTTTTATACAATAGTTTCTTTTCTACTTAATTTTTCAATGTTATTATGCTTTTCCTATCGAACCAATAAGGATTGATTCACGGTTAACAATTAGGGCTGAACCGCCATTGTTAAGGTTTTTAAGCGATTAGACTATAGTAAATATCACCTAGGACTAGGGATACCTTATAGGTTACTAGTAAAATGTTGATAAAATAAATACTTGGTTTCATCATAATTCTTTAAGGACTTAGGTATTAGGATGAAGGACCAAAGGTTTATCCACTAAGGACTTAGGGGAAAACAAACTAAAGATTTGGTAGTTGAAGGTAATGAACTTGTTGAAAAATTCAAGAGTAAAGGTTGTTAGAGTGGCAAATCACACACTTACCCCTAGCATGCTCCTCATATTAGTGAAAAGCCAATTTATATTTTCTGCTATTGGTTAAGTGACAATCTTCAAAACCAAAACCTCAGATTAAGTTTTTGTTTAATTGAACGTGAATTAAACTCGATAATTGTACACAACCCTTGAAATAGATACTTTGGGATTTCCCATTATTACTACATTGGAAGAATAGTACACTTGCTATTTTAACGATCAAGTTTTTGGCGTCGTTGTCAGGGACTACCAAATTATTAAGTTCAATTGTAGTTCAATTAGAATTTTGTTGCTCTGCAACTAAAATTAATTTTCTGTAATTTGTTTAAATATTTTTTGTTATCACTGATTTTACTAACCTTTGCATGCGAGAAAAGCCCTCGGCTGAATTTCCTTTTAACACATAAATTGAAAGGGACTTTTCACAAAAGGAGCAGATAAGCTTGGTTAGTTATACTAGAATCAGAAGGTTCATCAGATCATTCAGGTTCAGAGTCGGAAAAGGAAAAACCAATGGCTCAAGACCCACCACCACTTGAGAGACTTTTTGGGGACTATGGAGGAGCAAATGCTCCCATGTCGGTTGACTATCATGAATCAACTGGTAACTGTTACAAATTTTTATCTATACCCTTCAACCATCTGCTAGCTCGAGAGCAGATCTTTCACCGAAAATATCAATGAAGATGCCAATAAGCATTTCCAGAGATTCCTCACCATGAGTACTACTTTGAAGATTGAGGGACACTCTGAAGAAGCCAAGAAATTAAGGATGTTTCTGTTCACGCTTTCTGAAGATGCTGAAGAGTGGTTTTACTCATTGCATGCTACGAGTATTACTACTTGGGAACGGATGGAGAAGACATTTCTTGATGAGTACTTTCCTGCTTCTGTTTATATTCGCAAAAGATATGATATTTTGAATTTTAAGTAGAAGGAAGGAGAGTCACTAGGTTATGCTTATAAGAGGTTCAAGAGGTTATTAGTAGCATTTCCAACTCACAACATGGATCAAACTGAGCAAATGCAGATGTTTGTTAATGGCCTCCAAATAAAAACAAAGTAACTTATTGACACAACAGCTGGTGGCTCATCCAAATTTACAACAGCCATCAGTGTGAAGAAGATTATTGAAGCCATTGTTGCAAATGAGCATCTGGAGCTATATGACAGGGTTGTAAGCAAACCAGAGGGAGTGATTTATTTGAAGTTGGAAGTTAATAAGCAACTAAAAATTGAAGAGGAAATTGCTGCAGAAGTGGAGAAAAAGCTAAAAGCAATGAACATGGGTACTCAACAGGTAGCTCAAGTTCAACAGGCACACAAAGCAGGTTGTGAAATTTATAGTGAACCACACATAAATGTCCATTGTCTTGCAACTCCACAACAAATTGAGGAGATACAATTTTTGAAGCAGAATAATCTGAATTCTAACACTTATAATCCTGGGTGGAAGAATCACCCTAACTTCTCTTGGACAGATCAACAACAATAAGCTCCACAAAAATCAGAATGGGAGGTGGCTATTGAAAAGATGGCTGCACACACTTCTCAATTTTAAGAAGAGACAAGGAGAAATCACAGAAATACCAAAGCTGCAGTAAAAAATTTCGAAGTTCAAATGGGACAGATTGCACAACAAGTAGTTATGCGAGCACAAGGAAGTCAGAAAAATCATGAGAATGTTAATATTGTCGCAACAAGGAGTCAGGAATCTGCAGAAGAAAAAGATGACGTAAAATTAGATGATAGTATCATATAAGTAGATCTGGAAGTGAGAGAGAAAGAAAAAGCAGGAAGAAGTGGTATCATCTGTGAAGCCAACTGAAGCGAAGAGTGTAAAGGATTCTAAACCAGTGATCAAGTTACCATATCCCTCTCGAGTGACAAAGAAAGACACAAAAGAAAAATATTTTGAGAAATTTGTCAAAATTTTCAAAAAGCTAGAGATCCACATACCATTATTTAATGCACTCAAGAAAATGCCATTGTACCAGAAATTCATGAATGGGGTACTCTAAAAAAAGAGGCCAACAGAAGATGAACAAGTACCCATTGATGAGAAATTATATGCAATCACGCTCGAGAAAAAAATTCCTATCAAGCAGAAGGACCCGGGGTTAGTTGCAATACCGTGCACAATAAAAGACAGAAAATTCAAGAAGGTTCTAATTGATTCTGGTTCGAGTGTGAGCTTAATGCCCTTGTCTATTTTAAAAAATCTTGGTATTGAAAAGATAAGTGAGAGTAGGAAAAAAATGAAATTTGCTGACCACACACTCAAGCAGTCATATGGGATAGCAGAAGATGTATTGGTGGAAATTGACAATTTTGTCTTTTTCCTATTGATATCCAGATCATGAATATCCCTGAAGATGAAGAGACTCTTATCCTTCTTGGTCGGCCATTTCTACTGACTAGTCGGTGCAATTCTGATATCGAGATAGGTAATTTGACATTAAAGCATTTGATGAAGAGATAACCTTGAAAGTGTTGGAGATCAAGAAGCAGGGTGCAAGTGGAAAGAAACAATCTTCAATTGGAATGGTTAAAGTAGAAGGAGAAAGAAAATTTTCAAAATCACTCATAGAAGAAGTCTCGGGCATAATCTCTCAGGTGGTATCAATAAAAAATCCTAAGATCAATCAAGAAGGAAAGAAGAGAAAGAAGAAGGAACACCGACCTGAGAAGATGGAAGTTGGAAGTGACTGGAAGCATAAAGTGGTTGATACTTTTGATCTAAATGAGTTATGGGTTGCTGAAAGGACAAGCAATAAGGTGTGGAAGAGGAAGTACCCCCATAAGGGGATGAACCTTCGAGTCATGCGACGTTAAACGAAGCGCTTCGTGGGAGGAAAACCACGCTTTTAATAACTTAGTTTTTCTCTTTGTGTTTGTTTTGTTTTATTTGCAGGTAATAAAAAGGAAGTCTTGCTGGTGAAAGCTAGAAGGCAGCAACATGTGTTGCATTTACCTTTGTGAGTCACCCTCTTCAAGCTTGATCTAAAACATTGGGGTCAGTGTTTAGTTCAATTTTGGGGGAGGGGGGGGGGGGGTTACTGCTTTTCTTTTCGAGTTATTTGTTAGTTCTATGCTAATTGCTGTGTAAATCCACAAGTTGAAGTCCTTCCCAAATTTTGCCGAAATTTTTTGTTTTGTTCAAAGAGCTTGGATTTAATATAAATCAAGAATAGTATATAGAGATAAATGGATGATTATTCGAGGGTATGAAGTTCGGAATAATGTGACATTGATATAAGTCTAATGTGTTGATTTGTACCATAGTGCTTGAATCCTGATAAGTACTCCTTGAGTAGTTTATCTTTACAGTATGACATAATATAGATTCACATGCAGGTAGGATTAGTTGAGAAATAATAAAAGTTGGCATCAAATGATGAAAAGGTGGTAAAAGGCATTTGGCTCACTAAGTTGGGTAGCCCTCACCTGGTTATTCAGCCCAAAGGGGGTTGATCCCAAAACGTCGTCCAAAAGGAAAATACATAAACTGAAAAGTCTTGAAAATTTCATCTGAAATTAAAAAGGAGAAAAAGCTACTTATTTGGTGCATGAACAAAAAATTTCTTGATTAAGTCTTCTGCGTGTGATGATCATCAAAATATCTCATTGCTTTAATTTGATTGTCCGAATGAAAAAGGAGGAAAATCAGAGAAAAAAGACTTAAGTACAAAGCATAGTTAAAGAGGTATCTAAAGAGGAAGCTCGAGATTTAAAGGTTCTTACACAAACTCTTCGCGTCATGAGAACATCATACGAACTGCCTTTTGATCAATTTGAACTGTTGTCTCACGTATGAGTAACAGGCTACTGTGATTTTCATGAGTTCTTGTAATGGTCGCTTGAGGTCAAGCAACAATTTAAGTTTAGGGGAGTTTGATTTGTGGTTTTTACACAGTTATTTACCATTGTTTTTATGTTACCCTTTCTTTTTATCTTCGCGTGTTTTGTTTCATTTTACCATTTTTATGTGTTGGTTGTGTGTTTTACAATTTTCAGGTTCAAAGGAATAAATTGGGACGAAACAGTGCAAAACTCAGAGTTTTTAAAGAAATGTAAAAATAAACTTTCAGAAGGCTTGACGAGGGTGGCCGTGTTACTCAACACGGGCCGTGCCAGGAGGTACCTTGGGTGCGTTAGAAAAATATTGGAAGTCAGGGATGCAACACGGGCGGCCGTGTTGCCCAACACGGGCCGTGTTGCAACCCCTAGGGCTTGAATTGAAGACGTAATTATTTGAAGGCCAACATGGGTGGCCATGTTTCCCAACACGGGTCGTGATGGCCTGTGACGCTGATTTTTGGCTTTTTGTCTACTTTGCCTGTATGTTAAGATGTGGGGGCGTTTTGGGTACTTCCATCCAACCTAAGTGAGTTTTTGCTTTTAGAGGAGTTTTCACGAGGAATGATGGGACTTTTTGACTAGATAAGATTAGGAATGATAAATATTGGTGCTTTCAAGAGATTTGGAGACGAAGATTCCTTCATGAGTGATAGCAATTGAAGATCGAAGAATCCACACCTTTGGTAATGTCTAATTTTTTTTTTCTTTTTAACACTATGAGAGGCTAAACCCTCAATGCTATGGGGTGTCCCTGATTTGAAAAATTAATGATTTTGAGTTCTCTATTTTGATAAAATAGTTTCTTTTCAACTTAATTGTTCAATGTTCTTATGCTTTTCCTATCGGACCAATAAGGATTGATTCAAGGTTAACAATTAGGGCTAGACAGCCATTGTTAAGGTTTTTGAACGATTAGACTATAGTATATATCACCTAGGACTAGGGATACCCTATAAGTTACTGGTAAAATCTTGATAAAATAAATGTTTGGTTTCATCATAATTCTTTAAGGACTTAGGTATTAGGACGAAGGACCAAAGGTTTTCCCACTAAGGACTTAGGGGAAAACAAACTAAATATTCGGTAGTTAAAGGTAATGAACTTGTCGAAGAAATCAAGAGTAAAGGTTATTATAGGGGTAAATCACACACTTACCCCTAGCATGCTCCTCATATTAGTGAAAAGTCAATTTATATTTTCTGCTATTGGTTAAGTGACAGTTTTCAAAACCAAAACCTAAATTAAGTTTTTGTCTATTTGAACATGAATTGAACTCGATAATGGTACACAACCCTTGAGATCAATACTTTGGGATTTCCCATTATTACTACATTTGCAAAATAGTAAACTTGCTATTTTAATGATCAAGTGTGTACTTCCTAACAGTTCCTAGGACTGGAATTATTTTCCCCGTGATTTGGAGTTTTTTTCATTGCATCGATTGGAAGTGGGATGGCTATTTCTCATATCAAGGGAGGACCTAGGTAGAAGTTTCACGGGGTAGGGATTAGGCGAAAAGTTGTAAGTGAGGGAGTTTAGCTTTGAGCTAGTACTACTGATAGTGGATTTCCTTCCTGGCTTGGTAGTCCCTAGAGTAGGTGAGTTTTCACCAAAATGGGTTAACATATCGTTATGTTCGTTACTTTCTACAAGTTATAATTATGTCGTGCTATTAGTTAGTTTGTTGTTCTGTCAACAGATGTCATAACATATGTTGTGACATTGTGTGTTGTTAATACATCAGTCTTAACTTATGATATTATGTGCATGCCCGAATTTTAATTGGTATCAAGAGCGGGCACCCTATTCTTATTACTGGGTGAGGTTCAATAATATATATTTTCTGTCACTATGGTGAAAGAAATAGGATATAACAACAGACCACCCATGTTGGATGGTTCTAACTATGACTAGTGGAAAGTTCGAATGATAGCTTTTCTAAAAGCTATGGACATCAAAGCTTGAAAGGCTATTTTGAAAGGATGGTAGCATCCTGTTATGATGATCATTGACAAAGATGGAAAAGAGGTTGAAACTGTCACAATCAAACTTGAATAAGAGTGGAATAAAGATGATGGTAAAGAAGCTATTGGAAATTCTAAGGCTTTAAATGCTCTATTCAATGGAGCAGACAAAAATGTTTTCTGGTTGATTAATATGTGTACAGTGGCCAAGGAGGCTTAGGAAACTCTCAAGACAACTTATGAAGGTACCACTAAGGTAAAGATCTCAAGACTTCAGCTTGTCACTTCCAAATTTGAGACCTTAAAGATGAATGATGATGAGAAAATTCAAGAATATCAAATGAAGATTCTTGAAATTTCTAGTGCATCAAGTGCATTGTGAGAGAAGATGTCAGAAGCCAAGATGGTTAAAAAGATTCTTAGGTCCTTGCCTAGGAGATTTGATATGAAGGTTACAACAATTGAAGAAGCACGGGACATCAACAACATGAGAGTTGATGAACTTATTGGGCCACTTCAAACATTTGAATTGGATATTGGTGACAAGGCTGAGAAAAAGAACAAAAGCATGGCTTTTGTATCCAATGTTGAAGATGATAAAGGTCAAGTTGAGTTGGACACTAATAAGGATTTGTCTAATACCATTATTCTACTTGGAAAGAAATTTAATAGGGTATTAAAGAGATTGAACAGAAGAGGGAGACCGAATGTCATGAACATCTCATCTGACATCAGTAATGAAGAAAATCTTCAGAAGAATACCATGTCTGAAGAAAAAACCAATCATAGTAAAGGCATTCAATGTTATGAGTGTGAAGGTTAGAATGTTCCACTTTTCTCAAAAGGCAGAAAAAGGGATTTACTGTGTCTTGGTCTGATGATGATGAATCAGAAGATGAGGCTAACGATGAATCTAAAAAACTTATGGTGGCTTTGTCTGGAAGATGGGCAGGTGAAGTAAAAGATGATGATGATAATTTTCTCCAAGAAGATCCTGATATATCCTACAAAGATGCTTGTGACAAGTGTGAATCAAATGTCGGAAAAGAGGAAGATCAGAGAAAGATCATAGATGACTTGGAAATTGAAAAGAATAATCTTCTATGTATTGTATCTCATCTTCAAAGCAAGGTAACTCTTCTAAATTCCAAGGTTAATAATATGCCAGACTTAGTTAAAATTTTGAAGGATGGAGTGGCTATGATAAAAGAGACTGGAGAATTATAAGGTAACTATCAAGTTGATAATAATCAAATAGGAGTGTCTGTGGTGAAGTCTCTTCCTGCTGAAAGAAAGTAAATAATTAACATGTCTAAACACATGTTATAACATTCTAGCAGACTTAATCAAACGAGGTTCATAAGTTAGTCATAAACTAGAACATGCTACTCATGTGGTGAGCATGGTCATATAAAGTCCTTCTGCTATAAACTATATGGAGATCAAAAATCTTCAGTTCTTTCTAAGGGTGAGAAAGTTAGCAAAAAGAAAAGGACTGATAATATGGGTGTAAAATCCAATGCTCATATATTCTTAAGAAACTCAAATGGAGAAAACATAAATGCTGACAATTGGTGTGATAGGCATATGATAGGAGTGTAGAAGTTAATGTTGAATAATAGGCCTCATCCCACTGGATTTGCAAGTTTTGGTGACAATGTAAGTAGTAAAATCGAAGGAGTATGGAAACTAATGTGTAAAGGTTCAAAGGCCAGTAAGGATGATTTAAAGCTATGGCATAAGAAACTTGGACATCTTCATTTCAAAAGGATGGATGAAGTCATATATAAAGGAGCCATTAGAGACTTGCCAAAGCTAGAGATTCAAGAAGGGTTAGTCTGTGATGAGTGTGACTCTAGGTCTCAATTTGTGATGTCACACAAAATGTTACAGCCTCAGACTACTTTAAAAGGTTAGAACTTCTTCATATGGACTTCATGGGACCAATGCAGGTTGAAAGTATGTGTGGTAAGAGGTATCTTTATGTGCTCATAGATTATTTTTCGGGATATACTTGGATAAACTTTCTTAGAGAAAATTCAAATGCATTTAAGATCTTCAAAGACTTGTGTCAAACTATTCAAGAAGAGAAAAATGGTGATAGTGTAAAAATTAGAAGTGACCCTGACAAAGAATTTGGGAATATAAAATTCTCTAAATTTTGTACTTCTAACAATATTTATTTTGAATGCTCTCAGCAAGGAGGGGGGGGTATTGAACACATAACCAAGGAGATTCTAGAATCAGCTAGAGTCATGCTTCGTGCTAAGAGTCTGCATTTGTACTTTTGGGCAAAATCTATGAATAATGCATGTTGTGTCCATAATAGAGTTTCTCTAACAAGAAATACTCCAACCACTCCTTATGAGTCATGGATAGGAATGAAGCCTAGAGTCAATTACTTTAATGTCTTTGGAAGTAAATTCTACTACTGGACTGACAAAGGTAAGAAGGGAAAAAAGAAGAACATTAGGGATGAAGGGGTTTTTATGGGATACTCCTTGAAGAGCAGGACTTGTAGAGTTTTCAACTTCAGAACTGGAATGTCTTTAGAACCTATCAATATAATAATTGATGATTCAGTTGTTGAAGAAAAGAAGGATGTCAGAGATGATTCTGGAACATCCTAAATGAAAACTGATGAAGCACTAGAAGAGGAGACTTGTGAATTCACAAACACTAAACCAGTGAATTCTCAATCCAGTACAAGTCTGTCTACTGATAACGGGAAATTACATTGTACATTCGACTCGACTCGCATGAATTATTTTACCGTTTTTATTTATTTATGTCATTTTATGCCAGTATTTTCCAAGTATTTTCTAACATGAGGCTTCCATGTGGAAAACATAGAGAAATGATAAAGATATTAAGAAGAATGGAAGAAATGAGCAAAAAGAACAGAAAAACTACATTATGGACATGTGGCCCTCGGCACACACCCTGTGGCCCTCGCGACACTCTTCACACCAGTGGCCCTCGCGATGCATATTGTGGCCCTCGCCACATCTCATTTGGCAGCCACATATTTATTTATTCTCTTGTTCTATTTTGGGGTTTTTCCCACGTTAGTGACCCACGAGTTGAGTCCCCCGATTATTGATCCATAAAACCCACTTTTCCTTATTTTTCTCCATGAACATTATGAAGATGGAGGTTACATGGCATATGGGATATAAAAGAAATGAGAGTTCTTCATGAACTGGGGGGAGAGAATTTTGTTCTGAGATGTTTTAAGCAGAACAGTTCACTTGTAAAAGTGATAGTTTCTCACATCAAGAAACTACCACACCATTAGTTTTAGGTGATGTTGTTTTTATTATTATTATTTCAATTTTGTACCTGATTTTCAATTGTGCCGACATATTATGAAGTTAATTCCAGTTTCGTTTATTCCAGTTTATTTTAAAGGTTTCTCTTTATTGCATTTCTTATTTCTATTGTTTCATTTGTTTAATTTAATTACCATGATGTTCTCAATTGCAATCGTTATGTTTAGTTCATTTACACTTAATTCCATGTTTATCTAAACCATATTGAGTCCGGTATGTGAGGACCGTTATCTTCGACGAGACTCAGTAACGAATTTGGCTTAAATCTTTATTTGAAAATTATGTTTCTGTCTTTGTTTTTAAACTTAATTTAAATAGCCTTGTCACGAGAGTGAGAGGTTACTTAACATGATTTTTCCACGAGAGTGGGGAATTAACTAAGGTTTGAACCAGTACTGCAGGAGCGTGGGGGTCTAACCGAATAGTAGAAACTAGGCATTAATTTTAAACACGACGAGAGCGCTTTAGGATTTATTAGAACTTGTTTACTTTTCAAAATGCGTTCCTTGATTAGAATGGGAGAGCGAGAGAAAAATTCCATGGTCAAGGAACATGACTTTATTCAAAACCACCAGAGTGTGAGATTATGTCTTTAAATTGATATTTTCTACTAAACACTTTTCTAACGTCAGTGTAAGCCAACAAGTTATAAAGTCCTTGACAAACACGGAATCCATATCCCAACCTCTCTTTTATTATATTTTTATTTAATATTACTTTAGTCTTTATTTTAGTCTTAGTTTCCCCTTTAATCAATCATTCATTAGCCTTAGCTTTACAAAGCGACGATATACTACAGTAGGTTGACATTGGTCTCCGTGAGTTCAATAATCTTTTATATTACTTCGATATTTCCGCGCACTTGCGGACACATCAAGTTTTTGTCACTGTTGTCGGGGACCAACAGTCAATATTGTTATTTCCATTGTTGCACCATATAGACTAAGGCACTATAAACTTAATTACTATGTATCACCCAAATTTTTTCTACAACTCCCACTCTCAGTATTTCGAGGAATCACAAGAATCCCATAAATCTTACCTTGAAATACTAATGGAGGATTTCAATGCATCACTAAATCACTCTCACCCAAATTACCTATACAACTACCAATCCCAACATTTTTAGGAGTCACAAGAATCCCGCAAATCCGATATCGAAACATTACTGGAGGATTACAATGTGACGCTAACTTATCCTCAACCAAATTTCCTCTACAATCACCATACCCAATATTTTGAGGAGTCGCGAGAATCCCAAAATTCCACTCTCGACACATTAATGGAGGATCTCACTACGACACTAACTCGCTCTAGGATAGAATCAATGATGATTTAGCGCTTTGCAGAGACACAAAATGAGATGCTAAATCACTTTGAGGAAACGCAAGAATTCCATAATTTCAACCTCTAAACATCAATGGAGGATTTCAACGCGATGTTGACTCACTCTAGGCTAGAATCTATGATAGAGCACTTTGTAGAGACCCAAACTGTCCAAAATGAAGAGTTAAGAAAACAATGTCTTTATAATAATGAAACCGTTAGGCAGCTGAACAATGCAGTTGAGTCTCTTGTGACTCACAACATGGCCTTGGAGATTCAAATCTCACTGCTTGCACAAAATCCTCTAGGACCCTTCCCAGAGGAGCATGTGGATGTGGTAACAACCAGTAGTGAAAAACAAATTGAAAATCCTAAGGAGAGTGATAATGAGGTTGAAAAGAGTAATAATGAGGCTGAGAAGTGTTCTGGTGAGAAAATAGTAGAGATTGAGAAAAATACACTGACGACATCTGAAAGGGAGGTTGTCGAAGAGGTAGAGAAGGAAACATATATTGTTGTTCCTCCTCCCTATACCCCACCGATTCATTTCTCGTAAAGGTTTGCGGATACTAAGGTAGACTCCAAATCTAAAATGTATGTAGAGGTATTGAAAAATATCCACACCAATGCGCCCTTGTTTGAAGTCTTGCATAAAAATAGAAAGTTAGAGGACCATGCAACTAGGGAAATCAACAGTTTTAAGAGGGGAAGGTTAGCCTTTGAGGTGGTGGGTGAAGTTACTAAGCCCAAACTTGAAAAGTTGATACTCAAGATAGATCCAGAACCACCACCACAAGTTCAAAAGAATGAAACACCCCACAGAAGAAAGAAAAGAAAAGATGAGGGATATGTGATATGGCTTGATAAGTGACCATGAAAACCAAAGACGATTAAAAATTTGATCAAGGAGTCATTCTTGAGAGAATCACCATGAGTGCTGGCACTCTTGAGTCGTCGAGTTACTGACGTTAAAAGAAGCACTGCATGGGAGGCAACCCACGATTTTTTTATTTAATGTTATTGCTTTTGTTTGAGTTTGCAGAAAATAAAGATATCGATCGCTTGACACCTATCAGTTGCATGTAGGGAACTGTCGAGGTGAGCATTGATCAGGTTCTTATTCTTTTTCTCACTTTTTACTGAAACATTAAGGATAATGTTTGGTTTAAGTGTGGGGGAGGAACTTTACCGCTTTCCATTTATCACTTCTTATTTTGATTTATTGTTTTCTAATTTATTGCATGTTTTTAGGATTTTATTTATTTTCAGTATTTGGTCGAGTCATTGCATGTGATGTCGAGTATGTATGCGTGTTTTTAAATTATTAGTGAATTTCCCTAAAATTTTAAAATTTTCCCGCGACAAAAATTTTCTTGGATACATGGCACACACACTCAGAAAAGTATATAGGTTATCAGACTTTAGGTTATGTTAGAGAGACATGGGAAAGTTTCAATAACATTGATACTATTTTGACACCCAAAACCCCCTCATTATGTGATATCAATTTGGGTATCCATTATGCCGAAACCTTAGGCTCAAGTTTTCAAAGTAGCTCTTAAGTAGTTTATATTAGCAATCAGCACCATATTAAACATAAACTACGTAGGGAGTCATTGAATATAAGTTAATGATCCCGTTTTTAATAAATAAATGATTTAATTGAATAATAACCTTCTAAGTTAGGTGATCCTCACTCAGTTATTTAGCCTAACGGTTGTTACGCCTATAAAGATTTAATAATAAGCACCCATTGTTGGTTGGTCTAGAGGTCATTGGTACTGAACTTGGTAGGGAGGGCTACAATCCGATCCCCCGTAACCGCATTTGTAAAAAATGGGGTTGCACCGCTTAAATACCAGAACCCCGTGCTAAAGAAAAGAAAAAAGGATCATATTCTCTAACTGATTTCCCCTACTATATGCGTGTATGGATAATAGGCTTAATATGATTATGCTTGAATGAAAAGAGTGGAAGAAAACCGAGAGACATAGGTTGAGCTACAATGGCATGATTTGAATTGGTTTGCACTAAGAGGGAGTCTTTGAATATTATGTCGTTATGTTATCCTTGGTATTGGACATTTAGTACTTATCAATCTAACATTAGCCTAGTTGCCACATATGATTAGGAGTTGTATTGTGCCCTTGTTTCAAATCACGCTTAATCATTTCCTTTACTGTGTTGGTTGATTTCTTGAGGACAAGCAATGGTTTAAGTGTGGGGGAGTTTGATAACACGAAATTACATTGTATATTCGACTCGACTCACATGAATTATTTTAGCATTTTTATTTATTTATTTCATTTTATGTCGGTATTTTTCAGGTACTTTCTAACACGAGGCTTCCATGTGGAAAAGATAGAGAAATGACCAAGATACTAAGAAGAATGGAAGAAATAAGCAAAAACAACAAAAAAACTGCATTTTAAACCTGTGGCCCTCGCCACACTCTTCACACATGTGGCCCTCGCCACGCGTATTATGGCCCTCGCAACAGCTAATTTGGCAGCCACATATTTATTTATTCTCTTGTTCTGTTTTGTAGTTTTCTCCATGTTAGTGACCCACGAGCTGAGTCCCCCGATTATTGATCCATGAAACCCACTTTTCCTTATTTTTCTCCATGAACATTATGAAGATGGAGGTTACAGGGCATATGGGATATAAAAGAAAGGAGAGTTCTTCATGAACGGGGGGGAGAGAGTTTTGGCGAGAGTTTTGTTCTGAGATGTTTTAAGCAGAAAAGTTCACTTGTAAAAGTGATAGTTTCTCACATCGAGGAACTACCAAACCATTAGTTTTAGGTGATGTTGTTTTTATTATTATTATTATTACAATTTTGTACCTTATTTTCAAGCGTGCCAGCATATTATGAAGTTAATTCCAGTTTCATTTATTCCAATTTATTTTACAGGTTTCTCTTTATCATATTTATTATTTCTATTGTTTCGTTTGTTTAATTTAATTACCATGATGTTCTCAATTGAAATATTTGTGTTTAGTTTGTTTACACTTAAGTCCATGTTTAGCTAAACTGTCTTGAGTCCGATATGTGAGGATCGTCATCTCTGACGGGACTCGAGAACGAAGTTGGCTTAAATCTTTATTTGAAAATTCTGTTTTGGTCTTTGTTTTTAAACTTAATTTAAATAACCTTGTCACGATAGCGAGAGATTAATTAACATGATTTTTCCACGAGATTGGGAAATTAATTAAGGTTTGAGCCGGCATTGCGAGAGCGTGGGGGTCTAACTGAATAGTAGAAACTAGGCATTAATTCTAAACACAGTAAGAGCACTTTAGGATTAATTAGAATGCGTTCAGTTTTCAAAACGCGTTCCTCGGTTAGAATGGAAGAGTGAGAGCAAAATTCCATGGTCAAGGAACGTGATTTTATTCAAAACCACGAGAGTGTGAGATATTGTCTTTAAATTGATATTTTCTACTAAACACTTTTCTAACTTCAGTGTAAGCCAACAAGATACAAAGTTCTTGAGATACACGTAATCCACATTCCAGCCTCTCTTTTATTATATATTTATTTAATATTACTTTAGTCTTTATTTTAGTCTTAGTTTCCCTTAATCAATCATTCATTAGCCTTAGCTTTACAAAGCGATGATATATTACAGTAGGTTGACACTGGTCTCTGTGGGTTCGACAATCTTTTATATAACTTTGATATTTCCGTGCACTTGCGAACACATCATCTACTGAGGGGAAAATAGAGAAAACCAAGGATTTGACTGCAAATCACCCTGATAAAGGCAACGTAACTGAATTTAAACATAACATATGAAATACAAATAGATGTGTTGCCTTGAGGAAAACAAGTGGAAGGTACTCTAAATTGATGTTGAAGAGGTATGATGTCAAGAGAGATGCCATGACATTTAATAATAAAGATCTGAACTCATTCAGATATCTTATTCAACATGACTGGTATAAGGATCTTGGTAGTTGTAAGCAACTAATTAGAAATCTTGTTGAAGGAAAGAATGATACTCTTGAGCATATGGACAACAAGGAATAACTTGTTGTTATCAAAGACAGTGGGATTGTAACTTGTACTATTGATGAGTTATAGCAATTACAGAAAAGAGGGAATTCAACTTCTACTGCATCTTTTCTCTATGTTTTGGGGCAAGACAGTGGGGCTGGCTATAACACCAGGGAATGAAGAAGGCTCATTGATAGGGGGAGAAAGATCTTTGATAGGGGCAAGAGGTGGAAAACAACCTAAAGCTGGCCATCAAGTAGTTGTGTTTCCATATGTCTATTTCCATTTGTGGTATTGCTAGTGTGCAATGTGTGTTTCCATCTGTTATATTTCCTAAGTGCAATATGTTCTGAAGTGCTCTATGTGTTTCTATTGTGTACATTTACTCTAGTTGTTTTGGTCAATATTTTGGTTAAAAAGGGGGAGTAAAGTGTTGTGTCCTGATGTTACATCACATGTCTTGAAATGTTGGTTTAGCATTATGATAGGATTGTATGCTAGTGCTTCTGTGAGAGTAGTTGTGTGTATTGTTTCTCATGCAATCATTAAGGGGGAGCATGTGTGTTCATGCTTGTGTATGCTAAAGTTGTCGTTGTTGCTTTTGATGTTTCAATGTAGGTGCTCTGGTGTGGGTTTTGCCCTTGAGGGGGAGAACCTATTATGTATGACTGAGGGAGTGCTAACATGTCGGGTTGCACAAGCTTGTTAGTTATGTTGTGTGTACAGAGTTTACATGATAAGCATGTATCTCGTGTTGAGGTTTTATTCCTCTCTCCAATTGAATTTGGTTTTTGGTTGTTTTAGCCAAAATTTTCCAAAGGGGGAGATTGTTAGTTCCATGTTTTTATGGTTGGATAAATTTTGGCTAAGCATGGTCCTAGACATGGTTCTATGTTGATGTTGGTAAGATGGTGCAACATCTTTATCACCTGTCATAACAATTTTTCTGTTATGTGTTTTTATGCCAGATATCACAGAAGATGTTGTGACATCCTGAGGCTGATGCATCATGCCCTGCTTTTGGATATCCTTGAAGATTTAATTCGAATATATGAGTATCTGGAATATTCTATAGTCATTATAGGCGTAGGCAAATCAAGGATTTTATTAGAAACAAGTGCAGATTTGATTGGTTACTAAAAAGGATCATTTGAGACTTTTTAGGAAACTTTTTATGAATATTGTTTTTATTTTTATGGAGAATATTATGCAGAGATTTTTTAGCTTAAGATTGGATTTGATTGAAGAATCCAAGCCAGTCAAAGCCCAACTGCAGAAGCCTATTGTTGACAAGCAATTTTCGACTAGGGAAATGAGCCTTTAAGCTGTAAGATTAAAGAGCTAAAAAGGCATAAGTTTCATAGAAAATAACAAGATATGTTGAGCAAGAGAAAGGACATAGACAAAGGGATCCAATCGACGAGGACATGAGGTTCAGAGGCAGCTGCCGACAGGAATAGAGGTCAACAAAGCAAGGATTCATATTGGTGGGAATGATTATCAATGTGCAAGCCAGTGAGAACATGGGAATATTTAAAACAAATTTCTATGAAGCCCGACGTGGGCTAGTAACTGTTAACGGTTACATTACTTAGGATTTATATTTAAGAAAATGTTTATGTTTATGTTAAAGGTTGCGTTTCTTCACATTTTGAGCATTACACTCAAAGCACCCGCATCTAAGAGGGAAACGAGTTTCAGGCTTAACAATATATGAATGCTTCCACCTTTAAATTCATAGCAATTTCCAGTTTTTACTTTTAAATTACAAGTCTTGTCTTTAATTTCTCTACTTTGCAATTGTCTTTATCTTTTGCCCTTTTATCCAATACCAACCAGTTCTCAACCCAAAAACACTCAAAACACTAAGTCTAGGGTTATTATAGTCGATCCTGCAAGTAACCTTTAATAAGAGGCTAGCGATTGTTTCATGGAGAAGGCACACCAGGTGGGACACATTTGTGTTTGAGTTTTCTTATTTCGTGCATGAAATTAAGAAGTGGTAGAAATATGGTAGATCCTAGAACTCCTAAAAAGAGTCAAAATTCAGAAGGAAATACCAGTGCAACGACGAGTGTAGGTTCCAGTCCAGTGGTCGTGTCTTCGACTTCACCAATCATAGTTACCACAACACAACCAGTAACTACAAGACCACCAATGGTCACAACTTCTGGGTAATATATGTCTAGTTTTTCAAGAGAAACACACGATGATGTGATTCCAACTTCTGGGCAATATGGGCTTAGTTTTGCAAGAAATATACATGAGTATGGAATTCCCACAATAATAATGGTAGGACAGCATACTAGCAGTCCGACATTTGGCAAAAATTCTGCATTTTCCCCATATCGTGCTTCGAGGATGTTGAGAAACCAATTTTTGCATTCGATCGGGTTAGGATTCTCCAACCAAATTATGCCTACTTTCATCCCAAGTATTGTTTCTATCATGAGAAAATAGATGGATGAAAGTAACCATAAAATGGTCAATATGCTGACTCTACAGATGAGTATCATATTAAGACCTTTGATTGAGAATTAAGTTAAGAGTTATCAGACGTTAGCGACTCAAATGACTCGCATCAGAGACTTCCTTGGTTCCCCAAGAGCACCAGTTCGACAAGTTACGCCTCTCCCACGTGAGGATCCAGTGCAGTACAAGGAGGTGGTCGACAAAGCAGTCGAACAACAACCACTAACTCTCTAGCGTATTGACCCTATACTTAGGATAGTACAGCGACCCTTGGTAGTAATAGCAAACTGAAACCAAAACACCGACCAAATGGTCAGACATGTTCGACGAGAAGCAGTGGTTAGAGAACAAAACCTAGAAGCCATTGTCGAAAGAATTATAGTTAGGAATGGGATGAATATTGGTTGTCAAAGGACTACGTATGTTTCTCCATTTCCAGATTTCATGCTACAAATGGAGTTACCAAGAGGTTAGAAACTCCCAAAGTTCACTAAGCTTGTAGGGGATATCGAAGAATCCATTGTCAAACATGTTGCCAGATACCAAACTAAACTTGATGACTTAGTAGTGAATGAGGATTTGAGGATGAAGTACTTCCTCAATTCCCTTACAAAGAATGTGTTCACTTGGTTTACAATGCTTCCCCCACAGTCAATCAACACGTGGACCCAATTAGAGAATTTTTTTCATGAGCAACTCCACACGGGGTAATAAAAAATAAGCCTAACAGAATTATCGAGTGTCAAGTGAAAAAGCACTAAGTCAATAGACCAATACCTTAACAGGTTTAGGCTTCTGAAAGTGTGGTGCTTTACACAAGTCCTTGAACATGAGTTGGTCGAAATGGCTGCAAATGGGTTAGAGTTTTCCATTAGGGAGAAATTGTTGGATACTCAGTCTTTGAAGGATATGGCTCAATTAGCTATCAAAGTTCGACTAATCGAACATTTGAAAGCTGAAAAAACCAAGCCAAACAAGTATCATAAGAAATGGAAAGTTGCTTATGTGGAAACTGATGAATGTTCTTCTAATAAAATTGGTCAGGGGAAGAAACAAAGCTTAATGTGGCTGAACTCCAGCCTGGACCCTCTTATGCGTGTAAACATTTGAAACCATCGAATGGGAAAAACCTCGTCAAAACTAAAAAAAATGGCAAAGCCATCACCAAGACATATACTTTCGATATAACCAAATGTGATTAAATATTTGATTTATTAGTATCTAATTGTCAAATTATGGTCCCTCGAGGCCTTAAGAATCCCCCACTTGAACAAAAGAAGAAAAGGGGATTCTGCAAATTTCATAATGTGATCGGTGGATCTGGAACTGACTGTTTAACGCTGGTTTCGCGAAATGTCGCGGTAAGCAAGAGTCGCCACCGTCTTTTATTTTCTCCAAATGGAAAGGACAAAAGCACAGAAAAACTCCTTAAAGAGATTGCTCTCAGTTCGGGAGGTAGATTATAGAAAGGGAAGGTATTAGCACCCTTTCTATCCATGGTTATCCATGGGCTCTTAGATACTTGCTCACTTGTGTTTTCAAAAATGGTTTGTTTGCTTTTCAACTGTGGGTTTTAAAAAGTTTCTTTGAAAATTTCAGTTCGACTCTTGTATCAGTCCTCAAGAGTGTTTGAAAAATTGCTTTCGAAAGCTTTTTGAAAAGGTGTTGGTGTGAAAAGTATTTTTGAATTTGCTTTGAAATTAGAGCAAGTATCTAGAGTCGTCTACCTACCCTAAGGAATTCGTCTGTGTAAATGTCCTTTAAAGTAGTGCCATCCCACCATTGAGAGGTAGGTAGCACCACCGTTGGAGGTGTTCGGGTCAATTCGAAGGTTCGGGACATGGTGATCACCAGAGCAATAGGAAGATACCTTAGAAGCTACCCTCATGCCAGGTTCCCGGATCATGAGGACTTACTAAGACATCCTCTACTCGACGATCACCTTTCGAGGCAAGGCAACAGTGAGGCGTACCCTAGGGATGGTGTGTGATTTTGTGTGTCAGATTCATTTGCATTTATCTTGTTCATGTCAAAGTGATCTATGCGTTTGTTTTTATTTTTGTCATTCATTCTTGCATTGCATTTATTTGCATGACAGAAAATAAATAAAGTAAAGTGCGAAAGATAAATATTACACGGCTTTGGGAGAATTACATAAATAATTAAAAAAAGAAATAAATGCACGAATGGAATTAAAATTGGAAACGAGGGCGTTGGACCCTTTTTAATGAAATTAAATTATTATTAAGCAAATTAATTAAATTAAAATAAAAAAGAAAATATTTTTGAGTTTTTTGTATTTATGACTTTTTATGAGAGAATTAAATAAAATTAAGAAATTAATTAACCCTAATTCTAACTATTTTTATTTATTAAGAAAAAATATTAAAATTACTCTAATTTACTAATTAATTAGTATGCATGTTTATTTACAAAAATAAATAGTAATAATAATAATAAATAAATGAGAAAAAATTGATTAAGAAAAGGATGAAAAAATGTTAAAAAAACCTAATTCTATATATTTTTATTTATTAAGAAAAGATTGAAATTTAAAACCTAAATTACACTAAATTAATTGTTAGTTATTTATTTACAAAAAATAGATTAATGATGAGATTAATAATAATTAAACATATTTTGTATTTTGATTTTATTAGGAAAAAAATGTTAATTGGTTAGTGATTAATAAAAATAATAACGATTAATTAATTAAAGGAACATAATACAAATAGAGAGGGAGTTTAGGAGTATACGAGCCTAATTGGAGGGGTGAAACAACTATTGGCGTCATGTGTAAACTGTTTTGTTTTGACCATTTGGCTTTTGGCTTTTGGCCATTTGTGTTCTGGCTTCAACGTTGCTTAACCTTCTCAAGATGTCTGCCTCGCCATGTATTGGTGTCATGCATAAGTTGTTCTACTTTGGCCATTTGGCTTTTGGCTTTTGGCTTTTGGCCATTTGGCTTTTGGCTTTTGGCCATTTGGCTTTTGGCCTCGACGTTCCTTAATGAACCTGCATGGGATCCTGTCTAAATCTGCAGTGTTGAATCTCACGAACACATTAAATGAAATCATAAAATGCAAATAAAGCCAATATATGAAGAAATTTAATGTTTAGGCACAATATGACATGTATGAATGATTATACCCTTTTGATCATGGAGATCAAATCAATCTTACCCTTACTGGAAAATTAGTGACCTGGATGCTTTTATGCCTTACTGGAAAATTAGGATCATGGAGATCAAGCCAGCCTTATCCTTACTGGAGAAGTAGTGAGGTGTTGGTTTGTAACTGAGATGGCTTGTTTGTAGTGAGAGAGAGATTTGTAATAAGGATTTCAAGGTTTTAGGGTTCTTGAAAGAGTTTGATATTCCAACAGTGTTGTGGCAAGGTTTTTTCTCTCTTTTTCTCTTCTCCTGGTTTGTGTGAAAAGAAGGTGATTATATAATGGAAATTAGGGTAAAGCAAATGGGCTTTGAATGTGCAATTGGGCCTCCAATATTCACTTGAATTCGTCACTTTTCAGGCTAAATCGCAGGGACTTAAGTGCATTTTTTGAAGTTGAAATGTGAAAACAAAATGTAGCCGGCATCGAGAACTAACTCCTGTCCGAAAATCGACTCAATCGGATAAACGGTGAATTAGTTATGAATTTTTGAAGTTTCAGCTCAGACAAACTTATTTTGGGCTTCAGTGTCGACTCTGACACGTTCTTCAATAAAAAACTGGTATTGATCGGAGCATAATCCGGTCTCGACTTTTGAAGCAAAGTTGTAGATCTACGAGTCAGGGACCTTGTGTAAAAATATGAGCCCAATCCGATAAAAATTGACCGAGTTATGAATTTTCGAAGTTTCGGCCCAGATGAAATAATATTCAGCATTCAGGATTTTCAGCGTGTCACGCACTCTGAGCAAAAAACGAAGGCCTTTTGAATACCATTTGAACTCAATACCTTCTGTGAAAATGTAGCCAACTCAATTTGTGAAATTTTGGCACCGGAACCAGCTCGATACGATGAAAATCGACCAAGTTATGATTTTTTGAACATGACGCAAATAAACTTCTGTCACAAATTTCTACACGAAAATACTTGATAAATCCACATTTTTGAAGACCTTCTGATCGAAATTGGCTTCCAGCCGTGAGAGATGAAAACGTAGATAATGTCAAGACGGATTTTCGGCCACCGGAACGGGTTCAAAACGAGTCACGATCTTCAAGTTATGAATTTTTTAGCGCGTAAAAACTGCACTTTCAGCACACTTTTTCACTATATTTCTTCAAGACAACTCACACATTCGGATACCTTATTTAAAGAATTGACTCTTGAGCCGAACCTGAATTTGAGAATACGTTATCAGAGATATCTTGGCGAAAGAATACCTGAATATGACGCGCCAGGTTGGAATTGTGAATTTTTCTTGAAATGTTTTTTTGAGAAATATGGGAGGGCAAATTTTGGGGTACAACAGTTGCCCCTGTTCAATCTTCTTAGACCTGAGGATGCAGATTGGCTGACGTGCCTTTCGTAATCCGAGGGTAGAAGATGATTGAACACTAGAGTGCCCAGAAATTTGCACTCACATAGTAGCAGTGTGATGGAAATGGGCTTATAGATGCCATTTGGAGATTGATGGGGGATGATGGGCTTATAGATGCCATCTGGACGTTGATCGCATAAGAGATTCCTTAGCGAGAACTTGCGTACCTGCAAAACAGAAAAATGAGTACCTGACATGTTGCAGGAGTTAGTTTTCAGATGCTTGGTATAGATATGTCCTGACTGGTTACATGAGCTGAGTCTGGAGCTTCACAAGATGATGAATGAACCAGGGATGGTTACTACCTTAGCATGAATGGTAAGAGAACCTTGGGTGACTTTAACTTCAACAACGCTCATTGAGAAAATCTTGGTGGGAATTACCATCTTCGCAGTATCGGGAAGAGAACCAGAGGAAATTATAATCGTTGGGGAATTACATCTCACGCACCGTCGGGGAGAGAACCATAGGAAATTATAACCTAAAAGGGAATTATCACCTCATGCACCATCGGAGAGGGAACCATAGGAAATTATAACCTAAAAGGGAATTATCACCTCACGCACCATTGGAGAGGGAACCATAGGAAATTATAACCTAAAAGGGAATTATCACCTCACACACCATTGGAGAGGGAACCATAGGAAATTATAACCTAAAAGGGAATTATCACCTCACGCACCATTGGAGAGGGAACCATAGGAAATTATAACCTAAAAGGGAATTATCACCTCATGCACCATCGGAGAGGGAACCATAGGAAATTATAACCTAAAAGGGAATTATCACCTCACACACCATCGGAGAGGGAACCATAGGAAATTATAACCTAAAAGGGAATTATCACCTCACGCACCATTGGAGAGGGAACCATAGGAAATTATAACCTAAAAGGGAATTATCACCTCACGCACCATTGGAGAGGGAACCATAGGAAATTATAACCTAAAAGGGAATTATCACCTCACGCACCATCGGAGAGGGAACCATAGGAAATTATAACCTAAAAGGGAATTATCACCTCACGCACCATCGGAGAGGGAACCATAGGAAATTATAACCTAAAAGGGAATTATCACCTCACGCACCATCGGAGAGGGAACCATAGGAAATTATAACCTAAAAGGGAATTATCACCTCACGCACCATTGGAGAGGGAACCATAGGAAATTATAACCTAAAAGGGAATTATCACCTCACGCACCATCGGAGAGGGAACCATAGGAAATTATAACCTAAAAGGGAATTATCACCTCACGCACCATCGGAGAGGGAACCATAGGAAATTATAACCTAAAAGGGAATTATCACCTCACGCACCATTGGAGAGGGAACCATAGGAAATTATAACCTAAAAGGGAATTATCACCTCACGCACCATCGGAGAGGGAACCATAGGAAATTATAACCTAAAAGGGAATTATCACCTCACGCACCATTGGAGAGGGAACCATAGGAAATTATAACCTAAAAGGGAATTATCACCTCACGCACCATCAGAGAGGGAACCATAGGAAATTATAACCTAAAAGGGAATTATCACCTCACGCACCATCGGAGAGGGAACCAATAGGAAATTATAATCTCAAAGAAAAAACCTAAAATGGAATTATCATCTCATGCACCGTCGGAGAGAGAACCAATAGGAAATTATAATCTCAATAACTTCTACTGAGTCTTCATCAGAAAAATCTGTTGGGAGTCGATTTAGCTGGACTAGAGAAGGCCTTGGACTGGATAAGAAATCTTTGGAGTCGATTAACTGAACCGGTCTAGGTCTTGAAATATGATTGAGAATTTAACTGAATCTTTCCTGAAAGGTAAAAGTCAGTCATATGCAATGCATGATATGGATCAAGCAATGATGTTCTCAACATAAATGAGATTTGTATGATATGATGCGTCTATGCATGCTATAATGACGTATGTGATGTTTAGGAATGTATGTTTTCGTCTAGGAAAGTAAATCCTTGACGGGTGCCGGGAAGTCACTCCTGGGCTGATGTTGAAGAATAGATTTTGCTTCCGCTGGGGATGATAGTTGCAAGGATACCGGTAGGAGAAGGTAACTCTGTTGGGGGATAAGCTTGGCGAATGGAAAATTCTGCGGGGAGAACAAATACTCTAGCGACCATGCTGGGGAACATTACTCTGTGGGGGAGAGAGATGCTCTTGCTGAATTGTTGATAGTAACTTGCTGGGGATATCCTTATTGTCGGAAGTGTTAATAGACTTCGCTGGGGATAAGAAAGACTGTGTTGACGACGCTCTTTCCGTGGTTTTTGGCTGAGGATAACCCAGTTATATCCTGTTAAGGAAATAACTCTTTAAATAAAGCCGGACGACGCGTTCGTGCTCTGCGAGGGGATAAGCTTCCAGAATCTACTGGGGATAAGCTTACTGCTTGGGGAGATGGATTCCAACTGTCCTGGGGAAACTGGATTGGACTTTCTTGGGGAAGTTTTGGATGCGGGGAAATGATTCCTTTGAATGTTGATATGCCGCCGGGGAACAATCTTTAGGCCAAGACTGCCGGGGATGCTTGTTAAGAATATATGCTGCTGGGGAAATGTTGAGATCTGCTGGAGGATACCCAACTTCCTTGAGACTTGATAACTCTGCTTGGAGAAGAATGCACTGACTGCTGACTTACTCTCTGGGGAATTAAGATGTACTGGTCATGTTCTTTAGCTGAACCTACTTTGGTACCTTGGAGGACAGAACCATTAAATTGCTTAGACAACTCCTCATTGCCCCTGTTTCTGAGGTGGGAGAGGAAGACCTGTGAGGTGCTGATAGCTGTTGATGGACAAACTCTCTTCTGGTAGGCAGGTGACAAGATAACAGGACATAGTCGTACGCTTTAATCCCTAACTTTTGCCTGGACCGCCCTTTCGGGTTTTCAGTCCACCGGGATACCCATTTTTGCCCAAGCCGCCTTTTCAGGTTTTCGACTTGCCGGGTGTACATATTTTTTCATTTTCATCCCTCATTTTTCCCGAACCCTTTTGGTTCGCCGGGAAGCCCTTATTTTTGCCTAGGTATGTCAACCTAGCGGGTCTTTGATTTTGCGTAGCATCTTTTCGACTATGTCCATGCTCTCAGGATGTAGGGAGTTGCCCCTGTTAGAAGTGTGTTGTCATGCCACCAGAAGATGTTTGATCAGGCAAGATTCGTTGTTTAAGATGCCCCAAGTGACTCAGGCGGAGATCTGCCCCAGGCTGATAGGCTTTTTTGAGAGATTCTCTGAATCTTGACTTAACTGCCCCAGATGATGGACAATAGTCATGCCATGCCCCTTGATTAGAGATACTCTTGTTCATTAGACTTTCATTATGCGAATTTCCCTGCTGTTCAAACAAAAAGTCATATGCAAACAAAGTTATGTTAAAAAATGCAAAGCCTATGTCTGTCTTGAAGATTTTGAAAATGCATTTTTTTCATAAAACAAATGAATGTTTGTAAAACGTGATGCCAACACCGTATTTACCGTAGGCCTTAAGGAGCCAGGATACCTTTCGTAACAATATGCTTTCGAATTAACCCATGCTTCAGCTAGGACTTTTAAGGGTTATAACGTGGCCTGGTTCATGGTTTAAGAAACAAAGGATAAAGGCTCAAATTATTTGTACCCACCCGCTCTTCGTGATGTTCTTCAATCCTAAACTCAGTTGATCGTGCGTTAGACCTTATTTGAGTTTTTACTCTGATTTTCCGGTGATGATTCGGATGTTGATAACTTATTCTGCATAGGCAGTCATTTCCTTTCTTGCTGAGGGTTTGTAAGACCTCTTTCTTGATTTTTGTTATCCCTTTCCTTTTTTTGCCTGAACTGTTTCCCTTTTTGGAATTACAGTCAGTGGGATGCCCCAGTTTTGTAAGTCTCCTTCGTAGGTTTTGACTTATTGAGCTTTCATTTCTGAGACATATAATGACTGCCTGTCCTTATTGATTATTCAGAACCATCACTGTCTTTTTGTTTTGTTTTGTAAGGACCTTTTTGGTGCCATTTATTATGCACTTGGATCAACTGAGAGAACTACCCTGCCCCAGGTTATAATTAAGGGTTTTAATTTTCGAAAAGAAAAACTCCTACTTCTTTGGCTCAAAGGGGTTGACGAGGGATTATCTTCCTTATAACTCCAGTGTTTAGGGATTGAAACAATGCCTGTACCTCATCAGCGGGGTCTGTTCAAAAGCATACTGTAAGTGTTGTGGTATCGTTTTCGTCATCCTCCCTCAAGAGGCTTAGCATTTTAGATCAAGAGCTGACATCAGAAAAAAATATGAAAATAATTTGCGTATAGTGAATACGAATATATTGCTTCAAAACAGACATATGCGATGCATTAATGAAATAACAATGTTTAACAATGAGTAAATGTTTGAACAAAGGAAAACTGCAACTTGAACATTCGAATGAACAAAAGTTCCCTAGTCTCAGAGCTTGTTACTTCAAAAGGTGAGCCTTGGAGGGATGGTAGAAAAATTCAGCCTGACCATCTTGTGTGAATTCCAATGCTCCTTCATCAATCAGGTCCTGAATCTTATTCTTCAAAGCCCAACAATCCTCTGTAGCATGCCCCGGGCTATCAGAATGATAAGCGCAGCGAGCGTTGGGGTTATACTTTGGTGACGTTGTATTTTGAAACTTCGGAGCCTCTTTTAGAGTTACCAGCTTGGTCTCCAGCAAATGTGGCAATGTCTGGGATAAGGTCATGCTGAGCCGAGTGAACTGCCTCCTCTCGCTCTTTTGTTGGTTGTGATGTTAAATTTGTGACACTGGAGCCATTTGGGGAGTTCTCTCCTTGCCTCTTTGTCTCAAAGATGGTCGAACGATGACTGGCTTTTTACCCTTAGACTTTTGCCCCAGTTGGTTACCCTGAAGCAGTTGGTTGACGAGAAACCAGAGCTCATCTTGTCTTTGAGCTAACCCTTGAATGGCAGTCACCTGCCCCAACATCTGGACCTTCAATGCATCCACCTCGGCTTGTAGGTGTTTCAGCCTTTCATCCTCAGCACTGTTCTTGACAAAGGTCCCCATGAGAAGTGTCCTTAGCTCCTCCTGCCCCTTGGATAGATTCGGGAGGATATCCCCGAACCGAGTCTCTTGAGCAAGAAGATCCTGGTTATGTGGTTGGAAGGCCATTGCCGAAATAAACAGCGAGAAAGGTAAGTGACCTGCAACAAAGATACCTGTTATGTAATGATGTGTATGACATGCATGCAATGTTTTCAAGGACCTCGCGGGGTAAACAAGAAAATTTGTTAGAATTTGGGTCCGGTAGCTTGATTGAAGGAAACCCATGTTGTTGAGAATTCTTCTTCAAGGGTCAAAGGCTCACCATATCCAGTGGGTCATAGCCCCTGACTTTAGTCATCATGTCTGGTTTTGATTTCCAATCAACCTTGGTTAGGGGAACCTTCTTCAAGAGTCAGAGCTCACCATATCAAGTGGGTCATAGCCCCTGACTTTAGTCATCATGTCTGGTTTTGATTTCCAAACAACCTTGGTTAAGGGAACCTTCTTCAAGAGTCAGAGCTCACCATATCAAGTGGGTCATAGCCTCTGACAACTTTGTCTAGAGGAAAATAAATCCTCTTTGCCCCTTGCTAGATGTTTGATTTATCATGACCTGCATCACAAGCCCTTGAGATCCTTGAAATGGGTTAGGATGTATGCAATGGTATGATGTCATGATGCATGGGGTAATATGAATAAACCCTTTTATGAGCCCTTATTAAGGACTATAAACAGAAACCTGCAAGAAACTCAAGTAAAACCTGTCATGAGTCCCAGTTAAGGACTAAAAAACAACACCTGCAAGAAACTCGGTAAACCCTGTTATGAGTCCTAATTAAGGACTACAAACCAAAATCGGTAAGAAACTTAGTATACCCTGTTATGAGTCCCTATTAAGGACTATAAACAAAACCTGCAAGAAATTCATGTGTCAGATAACAAGCATGCAGACAGTCAAGTACGAAGGCACACAAGTCACACAAGAGAAGCCCTTAGAGTTTAAGGCCAGCATGAGGTATGGGGTACTACCCTCTTGAAGTTGGTGGGCTCAAAACCTGTCCTATTAGAAGTAACCGGGTTCTAAGGGTCCCAATATCACGGGATTGCTTTCATTGTTCATCGTTTCGATTTAGCCACTGAACTGGCGACCGAAATATTCCAGGAAAGCAACCCTCAATTGAGTGTAGTATCGAGTATCAACCAACCTCGGACTGCACCAAAGTCAGTTATCTCACTACCCTAAAGAGGCCAAGATAGTTCAATTAAGGTTCCTAAGGTCTGTTGATGCTTCACGACACCACGCGGAGGCCCCGTACTCTCCTTGACTGAACTCAAGGGTTACCGGTACACACCAAAGTGCCACATCAACGTAGCAGACTGTTTCAACCATGTCGGTATACCCCGCACAGTTCCCTCACAGCCTTGTTGCTACTTTCTAAGAAGGTATCCCCCATATCCGGGTTAGGATCTATAGAACTCCCAAGCAACCCACAATTTTAAAGCACACAAGGAAAGCAATTGAAAACACAGTGATCTTAGTCCTAAGGTACACCTCACTTTATAAAGTATCCCCAGCAGAGTCGCCAGTTCTGTGATCGGTGGATCTGGAACTGACTGTTTAACGCTGGTTTCGCGAAATGTCGCGGTAAGCAAGAGTCGCCACCGTCTTTTATTTTCTCCAAATGGAAATGACAAAAGCACAGAAAAATTCCTTAAAGAGATTGCTCTCGGTTCGGGAGGTAGATTATAGAAAGGGAAGGTATTAGCACCCTTTCTATCCATGGTTATCCATGGGCTCTTAGATACTTGCTCACTTGTGTTTTCAAAAATGGTTTGTTTGCTTTTCAACTGTGGGTTTTAAAAAGTTTCTTTGAAAATTTCAGTTCGACTCTTGTATCAGTCCTCAAGAGTGTTTGAAAAATTGCTTTCGAAAGCTTTTTGAAAAGGTGTTGGTGTGAAAATATTTTTGAATTTGCTTTGAAATTAGAGCAAGTATCTAGAGTCGTCTACCTACCCTAAGGAATTCGTCTGTGTAAATGTCCTTTAAAGTAGTGCCATCCCACCATTGAGAGGTAGGTAGCACCACCGTTGGAGGTGTTCGGGTCAATTCGAAGGTTCGGGACATGGTGATCACCAGAGCAATAGGAAGATACCTTAGAAGCTACCCTCATGCCAGGTTCCCGGATCATGAGGACTTACTAAGACATCCTCTACTCGACGATCACCTTTCGAGGCAAGGCAACAGTGAGGCGTACCCTAGGGGTGGTGTGTGATTTTGTGTGTCAGATTCATTTGCATTTATCTTGTTCATGTCAAAGTGATCTATGCGTTTGTTTTTATTTTTGTCATTCATTCTTGCATTGCATTTATTTGCATGACAGAAAATAAATAAAGTAAAGTGCGAAAGATAAATATTACACGGCTTTGGGAGAATTACATAAATAATTAAAAAAAGAAATAAATGCGCGAATGGAATTAAAATTGGAAACGAGGGCGTTGAACCCTTTTTAATGAAATTAAATTATTATTAAGCAAATTAATTAAATTAAAATAAAAAAGAAAATATTTTTGAGTTTTTTGCATTTATGACTTTTTATGAGAGAATTAAATAAAATTAAGAAATTAATTAACCCTAATTCTAACTATTTTTATTTATTAAGAAAAAATATTAAAATTACTCTAATTTACTAATTAATTAATATGCATGTTTATTTACAAAAATAAATAGTAATTATAATAATAAATAAATGAGAAAAAATTGATTAAGAAAAGGATGAAAAAATGTTAAAAAAACCTAATTCTATATATTTTTATTTATTAAGAAAAGATTGAAATTTAAAACCTAAATTACACTAAATTAATTGTTAGTTATTTATTTACAAAAAATAGATTAATGATGAGATTAATAATAATTAAACATATTTTGTATTTTGATTTTATTAGGAAAAAAATGTTAATTGGTTAGTGATTAATAAAAATAATAACGATTAATTAATTAAAGGAACATAATACAAATAGAGAGGGAGTTTAGGAGTATACGAGCCTGATTGGAGGGGTGAAACAACTATTGGCGTCATGTGTAAACTGTTTTGTTTTGGCCATTTGGCTTTTGGCTTTTGGCCATTTGTGTTCTGGCTTCAACGTTGCTTAACCTTCTCAAGATGTCTGCCTCGCCATGTATTGGTGTCATGCACAAGTTGTTCTACTTTGGCCATTTGGCTTTTGGCCATTTGGCTTTTGGCTTTTGGCCATTTGGCTTCGACGTTCCTTAATGAACCTGCATGGGATCCTGTCTAAATCTGCAGTGTTGAATCTCACGAACACATTAAATGAAATCATAAAATGCAAATAAAGTGTTGGCTGAAGATTTTGATAGTGTTATTTAGAATTCAAAAAGAGCTAGAAGTTCTGATCGAAATGGAATTAAAACACCACGCTTCGAAATTGCAGAAGCAGTGTTTCGAATGAGTGTGTCAAAGCTTGAAGCTTCGAACGGTGATCATGGGAGCGTATCCAAAGGGGTCTCGAAACAGCAGCGAAGCTAGGTCTGAGAAGAGCGTTCGAAACAGAGAAACACCAAAGCATTTAAAATTTAAATGAAAGCGGGACTTTCAAAGTTTGAAAGTTATGTGTTGGAGCATTTGGGGACACGTGGAAAGATGAAAGAAGCATTGTCTTGCATGTTCGAAACGTGGCATGATCTTGTAGCGAGACCGTTAGGGTCGAATTAGTATAAATAGAAGTCTTAGTGTTAGGATTTCAGTGTGTCATATCTGTTATACAAAATACTCAATAACATTCAAACTACCACATGGCAAGGGAAACGAATGCAAGAGAAATGTATGTATGATAGCACCATGTATTTCTAATTTAATAAAAGCCTTTTTACTATTTCCAGCACTTTCCTTCTTTTTCTTTCTGTCGAATAACATTTGCAAGTTTCTTTATCTACTGTCTTTTCATTTCAAAGTCTTTTCTTCAAAGTTTTACATTTTACTGCTTTCTTTATATTTCGAGCACTCTATATTTCAGAGAACTTTTACGCTCTCAATACCTTTACTTTCAAGTATTATTCTTCAAACATGTACTTTCACTTAAAGTCATTTCTAGATTTCTTGCATTAAACGCTTTCTTCACATTTTTAAACTTCCACATTCCAGAAACCTTTTGTGTTAAATGTTTTATGGGTCGAAACCAGTTACTTCATTTTCCATACAGTTTTATATGTCTTTTCAATCAGCATTACAATTAGCAATTATTCGTATAACTTAGTTTTCACATACATTTTGACCACATTTTTAAACTCTTAGAGAGAGGGATCGAAATAAACCAAACATTTGTACAATAGCACCCATGAATAATTGTTCGATTGTGAGAGTAACCTTAATATCCAAGGAGTCCTAGGATCAATCTAGTCGATCCTGTGAGTTACCAAAGAGATTGAGTAGCGTTAATAAAGATTATTCGATAGTTTGGAAGACTAGCGGTTGTTTACCAGAAATCACTGGAAACAAATTGGCACACCTGGTGGGACCAATAGTTGGATATCAGAATTAAGGATTGTCGAGACATAGCCATCCCAGAAACGTAGGAACCTAAGAAGTTTGCTGTTTTATGAACCTGAGAAGTGGTAAGATAACCAACAGCAACCAACCTTTATCCAGAAGAAAACGTTTGGACAAAATGTCTAATTCAGACAATCAACAGGGAGACCAAGGTGGCCCACAGGCAACAGGCACTAACGCGTCCATTTCGAGCGGAACATCTAATGTAATCCCTTCGAATGCACAGTCTGTTGCATCTTCAACCAGTAACATGGCCGCCAACGGAGTAAGTGGCATATCAACCAACAGTTCGATCTTAGGAAATACTGGAACTATGGGCTACCCTGGGGGATTCGTTCCGCCACCTGGGACACAATCCCATTTCGCCACTCCATCAACTAGACCACCCGGCTTCGATGGGAATAGAATTAGAAGTTCTTCTTACGGAATGCCAACATCTTTTATGGCAGGTTTACACAATTCCACATCGAATTCATCCCCACAACTAGGATCTGGGTCTGGGGCAAACCAATTTATGTCAAATAACCAAGGGTCAGTGGGTTATAGCACGTTGCCTATCCTAACCACAGATAACCAGTTGGCTTTTAGGCAATTGATGGATGACAGCAACCACAATATGATAGGGGTGTTAGCGCAAACCATGCAGGAAATATTCGCCCCAATAGTTCAGAATGTGACTGTGACGAACAGGGAAAACGCTGACAATATGAGTCGAATAGCAGATTTCTTTGCTCCCACAGAAAGGCGTAGGCAGAACCAGGCGGGATTTCGAACAAACGTGCCTGTTATAGAACAAATTGCCAACGACCCAATTCATAGACCACCCAGAGAAGAGGTTAACTTAGGGGCCAGAGCACCAAGGTTAGAAGCCCCAATAATTCCGGGCCCACAAAGGGAAGTTATGGAACCAGGGGCAAGGATCGAAAGACCAGAAGCCCCAGAATTCCGAGGAGAACAACCTAGGGGAGTTGTTTTGGTTGGTCGAAACCAAGATGCCGATGCTGTCGTTCATAGGATTCGAAACGATAACATCTTGGCAGAAAATAATCTGACCACCATGATAGAGAGGATCATGACTCAAAACGGCCTCAATATGGGAATGAGGAGGCCAAATTACGCTTCTCCTATATTAGATTGTATAATGCATACTGATTTACCAAGGGGATACAAAGTCCCTAAATTTACAAAGTTCGCTGGGGATACCAACGAGTCAACAGTCGAACACATAGCGAGATATTTAACCGAAGCGGGGGATATAGCCAATAATGAAGATCTCAGAATCAAATATTTCCCAAGTTCCTTGACAAAAAATGCCTTCACTTGGTTTACCACGTTGCCTCCTGGGTCTGTTGACACTTGGACCCTTTTAGAGAGATTATTCCATGAACAATTTTACATGGGACAATCGAAAATAAGTCTGAAGGAATTGGCCAGTGTTAAGAGAAAGTTCACTGAACCCATTGATGACTATTTGAATAGATTTAGGCTGTTAAAATCCAGATGTTACACAGTAGTGCCTGAGCATGAGTTAGTCGAAATGGCCGCTGGGGGATTGGATTACTCTATTCGAAAGAAATTAGATACTCAGCATTTGAGGGATATGGCTCAGTTAGCCGATAGGGTTCGACAGGTCGAAAGACTAAAAGCCGAAAAAGCCCGAGTCTTTAAGAATAGTAAGAAAGAAAGGATTTCCTATGTTGGAACTGAGGAAGTAGAAGAATATCCTGAATTCGAATTCGAAGAGGTCGAAATCGACCTCGCTGAATTAAAACAGGCCCCGCCTTACTCCTGCAAAATGTTAGTTCCTACGAAAGGGAAAGATATTGTTGAAAATGAGAAAAGTGATAAGTTTCCAAAGAAGGTTTACACCTTCGATGTCACTAAATGTGACGAAATCTTTGACTTGCTTGTCAAAGATGGCCAACTAATTGTGCCATCAAATGTCAAAATACCCCCTTTGGACCAGAGGAAGAAAAGGGGATTTTGCAAATATCATAGTTTCCTAGGCCACAAGACCTCACAATGTTTTCTTTTCAGGGATTTGATTCAAAACGCAATCAAAGATGGCAGATTAAAGTTTGCTGATAAGATGAAGATGAAAGTGGACGAAGATCCTTTGGACGTCGCAGACACCAACTACTCCGAGCCTGCATGCATTGGAGAAGTCAACATGGTGGAAATTGATCGAAGCGACACCCTAACAGGAGAGAAGGACATTGGAGTCGAAAACTGGGTGATGGTCGAAGTCAGCGAGGAAGTCATTGAAGGCATCCAGAATACACCAGACACTTCGATTGCTGGACCTGTGGCTGTTGCAGGAGAAACCCAGGCTACTGAAGGCCAAGGGGATCACAACGAAGGATTTACACAAGTCACTGAGGGCTTGAGGTTGGAATTAGAGAAAGTCCAAATTACGCAGCCAGTTCCCTCTCAGAAGGAAATATGGGACACTCTAGGGGAACCCAGTGGAAAATATGACTATCTGGTCAAATATTCTGCCCCAGAAAGTTCGAGGGTCCAGATCGAAGATATAAAGCCCACAGGATGGGGCGATGACGAAACAAAAGAGGGGGATTTGGAAATAAATATGGTGGACATGGAAAGACCCCGTTCTGAGATGAAGGAAGTGGAAAAATACTTAGAAAAAGAAAAGCATAGGATGGGGGACAATCACACTGGAGATGATACTCTCAAAGACTATCTCATGTCATGCCACAAAGGAGATCCAGGCATGATACTGTGCCCTAGGTGCAGCATCCTCTGCAACCAAAGAATTGCTGCAAATTTCGAAAGGGTACAGAGGGCTCGAACTGGCAACAATTGGCGCCAGGATAACCAACTTTTTAGATGCTACCCCAAGGCTGGAGAGAGTTTGTTGGAGTTTGTTTTTCGCTGCTACAAGGGGGCAACTAAGTGCTTGGTGTGCCCAAGATGTTCTGCTGTGTATGACCAAAGCATGGCTAGGGCCTTCGAAACGATCCCCTTCGCCCCTTGCTGGAGCCATCAAGAAACTGCCCAGATGGGTCCGCGTTTCGACAGCAGATACAAACAGCGAAGACCTGATAGCCCTCACCCCAAAGTTGCTCGAAGAGTGACTTTCAAACTCCCTGCTGAAGTACCAACCGATAGATGGCTGCAAGCCAGAAATGACAAAGGCAAAGACAAATGGAGGAATGCTGAACGAAATGCACGCCATGCTGTGACATACAGGAGGCAATTCAACACACAAAAAAGGGAGGAAGTCAGATTAGAAAATTACAAAGGAAGGAACCCCATGTCAAGATCCCAGTGGCGCAGACAGCAAAGGATTCGAAAGGCTGAAAGAGAAGCTGTGGCAAACAAAGGGGATACTTCAACAAAGATACAAGGTGAATCGAGCACCAACAAACCAAAAAGTCAGACGGAAGAGAAACCTCCAGTCAACAGAAGGCTTTTTTCTGAAGACCAACAAGACGGACCAAAGGAATACACTCCAGGCCCGGAAGAGGACGAAGATATGATAACAGATAACTTCGAATCGGAGGGGGAGTCTTCATTTAACCTGAACTGTAACGTAGTGTCTGTGCTTCCCTGCGAATTCGGGCAGGAAACCGAAATCAATGAATATGAGGAAGAAGACACCACAGATTTAATGAAACATAGGCCCGTATGCTACTACGTGATGGACAATGGGGCTGTTGAAGAACAAAATGCGTTCTTCGAACGTCCAGAGCCTACAATGAAGAATCATCTCAAGCCACTTTTCATTCGGGCGAAAGTGGGTGTCCATGGTGTGAACAAAGTTCTAGTGGATGGGGGTGCTGCAGTCAATCTGATTCCCCATTTCATGCTAAAAAGGTTGGAAATCCGCGAAGGGGATATCAAGCCCCATAATATGGTTCTATCCAATTATGAAGGAAAAGTGGGCAAAACACTGGGGGTGGTCAAGTTGGAATTGACAATAGGCTCAAGTTGCAGGCCCACCATGTTTATGGTTGTCGAAGCCAAGGCCAACTATAACCTACTGCTAGGAAGAGAGTGGATCCATGGCGTGGGAGCAGTTCCTTCGTCAATGCATCAACGACTAGTCCTGTGGAGAGATGACGGAATCGTGGAAAACATCGAAGCAGACCAGAGTTACTTTATGTCAACTGTCAATTTAGTTGACAAAAGGGATTATGATAAAAATCTGGCAAAGATTGCTCCATGTGTTCCAAATGATGAGATGAATGAAACTAGAAATGCCCACTACTACATGACACTTCGTCATGATGGACTCTACTGGGATAGAACAATAATTAGTAAAGAAGAGGAAGTTGAAGGTGCTATACCAAAACGGCCAGCAGGCTGGGACTTCGACAACCTTAACCATGACTGAGTCTACCTTTTTCGAAAGGATTTCGGCCTATATGGCTGAGAATGAATCGAAAGCGGCCTTAGAGGCTGAAATAAATGAATCATTTGAAAAAACGAATGAAGTTAGTGGGGGGGGGGGGTTCGAAATGCTCACCCAGCGAAGAGTTGGAGATGGATCAAAGGTTGGATGCCATCTATGACAAAGAACCCTTAGGCTTCGAAAGGGATCCCATAAACTCAGGTGTCAAAATGTTGGCACAAGACCCGCTCGAAGAAGTCAACTTAGGGGATGACAAGACGAAAAGAGTAACTTACGTAAGTGCTAAACTTAGCCCAGGCCTCAAGGAAAAAGTGATCGAAATCCTTAAGGAGAACAAAGATTGTTTCGCATGGGATTATGATGAGATGCCTGGTTTAAAGAGGGAGTTGGTCGAACATAGGCTGCCAATCAAAGATGGCAAGAGGCCCATCAAACAAACTCCCAGAAGATTCGCGCCAGCGGTTCTCACAAAAATTAAAGCTGAGATCGAAAGGTTGCTGCGTTGCAAATTCATCAGAACAACAAGGTTGGAGACTTTCTTGAGTTGGGATGATGTGGAAGAAGACATTTTTGTTGTTTGAGAGCTTAGATTGTTTATGAGAGAAGAAGAGTAAAATTCCAGAGTTTGAAAGGTTTAGAGTGTAAAGAAGGAAAAAGGAAGGTTAAATTGACGTTTTATAATAAGAAGATTAAGCGTCCACCGAGTGAAAGTATGATACGTGGAGATCATGGATTGGTGTGATGAAGAGGTGGCGAGAAGTTGATATAGGTAATAGGCGTGATTTTAAAAAAAAAAACAATCATTACTTATAACTGCACCATGCTGTGAAGTGACTTTGGGCGGTTAAGGTACCCAAAGGGTGCTATGATTGATGTGACTAGGGTCAAACGCATTAAATGCTATGATGATTCGAAGATCCTATCAAAATCTTGTATAAATGTTTAAAATAGGTATTTCTCAGAGAGATCGAAATACATATTTTAAAGGGGCAATTTGTTGGCTGAAGATTTTGATAGTGTTATTTAGAATTCAAAAAGAGCTAGAAGTTCTGATCGAAATGGAATTAAAACACCACGCTTCGAAATTGCAGAAGCAGTGTTTCGAATGAGTGTGTCAAAGCTTGAAGCTTCGAACGGTGATCATGGGAGCGTATCCAAAGGGGTCTCGAAACAGCAGCGAAGCTAGGTCTGAGAAGAGCGTTCGAAACAGAGAAACACCAAAGCATTTAAAATTTAAATGAAAGCGGGACTTTCAAAGTTTGAAAGTTATGTGTTGGAGCATTTGGGGACACGTGGAAAGATGAAAGAAGCATTGTCTTGCATGTTCGAAACGTGGCATGATCTTGTAGCGAGACCGTTAGGGTCGAATTAGTATAAATAGAAGTCTTAGTGTTAGGATTTCAGTGTGTCATATCTGTTATACAAAATACTCAATAACATTCAAACTACCACATGGCAAGGGAAACGAATGCAAGAGAAATGTATGTATGATAGCACCATGTATTTCTAATTTAATAAAAGCCTTTTTACTATTTCCAGCACTTTCCTTCTTTTTCTTTCTGTCGAATAACATTTGCAAGTTTCTTTATCTACTGTCTTTTCATTTCAAAGTCTTTTCTTCAAAGTTTTACATTTTACTGCTTTCTTTATATTTCGAGCACTCTATATTTCAGAGAACTTTTACGCTCTCAATACCTTTACTTTCAAGTATTATTCTTCAAACATGTACTTTCACTTAAAGTCATTTCTAGATTTCTTGCATTAAACGCTTTCTTCACATTTTTAAACTTCCACATTCCAGAAACCTTTTGTGTTAAATGTTTTATGGGTCGAAACCAGTTACTTCATTTTCCATACAGTTTTATATGTCTTTTCAATCAGCATTACAATTAGCAATTATTCGTATAACTTAGTTTTCACATACATTTTGACCACATTTTTAAACTCTTAGAGAGAGGGATCGAAATAAACCAAACATTTGTACAATAGCACCCATGAATAATTGTTCGATTGTGAGAGTAACCTTAATATCCAAGGAGTCCTAGGATCAATCTAGTCGATCCTGTGAGTTACCAAAGAGATTGAGTAGCGTTAATAAAGATTATTCGATAGTTTGGAAGACTAGCGGTTGTTTACCAGAAATCACTGGAAACATAAAGCCAATATATGAAGAAATTTAATGTTTAGGCACAATATGGCATGTATGAATGATTATACCCTTTTGATCATGGAGATCAAATCAATCTTACCCTTACTGGAAAATTAGTGACCTGGATGCTTTTATGCCTTACTGGAAAATTAGGATCATGGAGATCAAGCCAGCCTTATCCTTACTGGAGAAGTAGTGAGGTGTTGGTTTGTAACTGAGATGGCTTGTTTGTAGTGAGAGAGGGATTTGTAATAAGGATTTCAAGGTTTTAGGGTTCTTGAAAGAGTTTGATATTCCAACAGTGTTGTGGCAAGGTTTTTTCTCTCTTTTTCTCTTCTCCTGGTTTGTGTGAAAAGAAGGTGATTATATAATGGAAATTAGGGTAAAGCAAATGGGCTTTGAATGTGCAATTGGGCCTCCAATATTCACTTGAATTCGTCACTTTTCAGGCTAAATGCAGGGACTTAAGTGCATTTTTTGAAGTTGAAATATGAAAACAAAATGTAGCCAGCATCGAGAACTAACTCCTGTCCGAAAATCGACTCAATCGGATAAACGGTGAATTAGTTATGAATTTTTGAAGTTTCAGCTCAGACAAACTTATTTTGGGCTTCAGTGTCGACTCTGACACGTTCTTCAATAAAAAACTGGTATTGATCGGAGCATAATCCGGTCTCGACTTTTGAAGCAAAGTTGTAGATCTACGAGTCAGGGACCTTGTGTAAAAATATGAGCCCAATCCGATAAAAATTGACCGAGTTATGAATTTTCGAAGTTTCGGCCCAGATGAAATAATATTCAGCATTCAGGATTTTCAGCGTGTCACGCACTCTGAGCAAAAAACGAAGGCCTTTTGAATACCGTTTGAACTCAATACCTTCTGTGAAAGTGTAGCCAACTCAATTTGTGAAATTTTGGCACTGGAACCAGCTCGATACGATGAAAATCGACCAAGTTATGATTTTTTGAACATGACGCAAATAAACTTCTGTCACAAATTTCTGCACGAAAATACTTGATAAATCCACATTTTTGAAGACCTTCTGATCGAAATTGGCTTCCAGCCGTGAGAGATGAAAACGTAGATAATGTCAAGACGGAATTTCGGCCACCAGAACGGGTTCAAAACGAGTCACGATCTTCAAGTTATGAATTTTTTAGCGCGTAAAAACTGCACTTTCAGCACACTTTTTCACTATATTTCTTCAAGACAACTCACATATTCGGATACCTTCTTTAAAGAATTGACTCTTGAGCCGAACCTGAATTTGAGAATACGTTATCAGAGATATCTTGGCGAAAGAATACCTGAATATGACGCGCCAGGTTGGACTTGTGAATTTTTCTTGAAATGTTTTTTTGAGAAATATGGGAGGGCAAATTTTGGGGTACAACACATAAGTTTCTTGGTCATTAAGCTTCTCAATGTGTGCTTTTCAGGGATTTGGTGCAAAAAACTTTAAAAAATGGCAGGCTTCAGTTTGGCGAAAAGCCAAAGATGTAAGTTGACACTGATCCTTTGAAGGTGGAGGAGGATTTATACTCATAACCTCTGGATTGCATGATGGTCAAAGCTACTGATGGCCTCGACAAAGAAGTTATAATGATTGGTGACATAAAAGTCATGATGGTTGGAACTAATGATAGTTTTGGCCCAAAGATGGAAGAGGGATCACTTGCGGTGTACCCTAAGCCTGAAGAAAGCTTGGCTGACTTTCAAGAGAAAAGCAGAGTGAAAGGGTCAAAGGTAAAATAATGCCCAAGATGCAATGTTGCGTTTGATGAAGAAGCAGTTGAGAAATATGAAGTTGTAAAAAAAGAGGCTCTTAAGCAAGAGAAGCCTCCAGTTCCAAGATTAGTTTTCGACAAGGAAGGAGTGCCTCAACACAATGAGGAATAAAGAAGATTGTTTCAACAACCACGACCGAAAACCTTTTGCCCTCTGTGGAACACCTCACAAGAAAAATAGGTGGAACTAGTGAGCCAAAAGGGGGGCAAAAGGCCAAAGTGGAAGGTAATTATGCATAAATTTGAGGCCCAACAAAGGAAAGTTGAGTCGAAGGGTTATCAAGTTTCTCCTAATTATAAGGGGGGAAATCCAATGACAAGGACGCAGTGGAGGCGTTATCATGGGAACAAAAAGGCTGCAAAGGAGGCTTTGACTTCACTATCGAAACATGTCTCGAATACTAAGCGTGTCGAGAGCAAGCAACTAGCAGAAATTGCGAAGCTTGGTCAAGTTCCAGTTCAGAAAGGATCTTTTCCAAGGTCCAGGTTAACTAAAAAAGAAAAGGTTATTGCTAATCAGAGGTTTGCTATGAGGCTAGCTCCTTTAGGTGACAATGAACTGGTGGCAACACAGAGTGTCGGATATACTCCTACACCTGCGTATACTCCTACGTCTGAAGGTTGTCATACCCCAAAATTGACCTCTTCTAATTATATTTTTTCCAGCTCAATTCTATTTTATAATAAATGTGCATACATTAGTAAGATTGATGGTCGACCATCTGGTCAGCCTATTCAATATATTTCTTATTTAACTCTTGATATATTATTTTGCATATATATGTCTATGTATGTGTAAATATATATGTGGTATGTAATTAAAGGGAGGGGTGTGTTTCATATTATTGGGTTTTATTTGGATTCCAAATGTTATTGTTAAAGACCCAATCATACTTTTTATGTTGACCCGAAGTCAACGTAGCAATTGAATTGGTTTATTATTAATATTATTATTGGAAGAATTAATAATATTACACATTAAGGAGGGGTTGACCCGGAGTCAACTCCCTCTGATTATGCAATTTATTTCTTATTTTTGTTTTACATTATTATTATTATTATTATTATTATTACTTTTATATTATTATTTGTTTATTATTCAAAATTTGTTGACTAAGTCAACGTTAGGGTAAAACCCTAATTCCCAAAGTTGCGCCCATGAATACAGATCCAAGCCCAAATCCAGAAATTTTTGAATCTAATCAAATTTGAAATAGAATTATAAATAAAGTCTTTATTTGATTAAGTACAACATATACATATGAGATTACAGTCCAGATTCATTACAAAATCCATAAACCCTAATTGTTATTTACAATCAGATCTCAATTAAATCAAATCTACAAATCTGAATCAATCTAAGTTCCTAATTGATTTATAACTGCAAATTAACCTACTAATTTCCTAATTCTAACCTATAACTGACAACTCCTAAGACTATAAAAAGAACCCTAAGCTATTGAAATCAGGACGAAAACGAAGAATTGGAGAAAACCCTTTGCTTTAATCCTTGTTGCACCTTTAAATCTTTAGACCTTGAGACGGAGATTTGAGAGTTAAAGAGGAATTCATCATTGCGCCTCCTTCTTCATTGTACCTAAAACAAAAGGAAGAGAATAAGGGAATTAGAGAAGGGGAATCAGAAAATCAGAAGAGAAATTTACTACGAGAATCACTGCAGGAGAGGTAAACACATTGAACTTAGCTCTTAGGGTATTTGGATATTAAATTGTTGCATTTGTTACGTTGAATTATTGATTTTGTTTAAATTGTTTTTTTTGTTTTGATTTAGGATTAGGGTAAAACACCTTAGGGTTTACTGATTTGTGTTAGGGTTAGTGCGATACGGTGGCAGAACCGACTGTTATATACTGGTTTTGCATTTGTGTTTGCAAATGTTGCAGTAAGCAAGAGTCGCCACTGACTTTTCCTTTATCCAACAAAGGAAAGGGTGAAAAGAACAGAAAAAACCTTTTTCGATATTTTCTGAGTAAGGGGGTAGATTATGGAAAGGGAAGGTGTTAACACCCTTTCCATCTGTGGTTTTCCACGAGCTCTTAGGTACTTGCTCATTTTTTAAAACTGTTTGTGTTTGTGTATTTTGAAATATTTTTGTTTGCTTTATGGTAACTCTTGTATCAAACCTCAAGAGTGTGATAAAGCGTTTTTGAAAATAGTTTTTGAAAAGTGTGTAAGTGTAAAAAATGCAGGTTTGAGCAAGTACCTAACCGTTATCTACCTACTCGAAAAAGGATGTTCTTTTCCTCCTACCCTTTAGATAGTGTTATCCTACTATTAGTGAGTAGGTAGCCCTATCGTTGGATGTTAAGGGACAATCTAAGGGACCTCTTACAATCACGAAGGCAATTTATGGAGACGCTTTAGCAATTTTCTTTTAGGGACTAGATCATTTACCGAAAGGCAACTGTAGGGTCATCGAGGGATATGATCTTTTTTTATTTATGGGTCTTTACTCAAGTGTTTCTGCCTCATGACTGTTTTATTTAAAGGCGACCAAAGTGGGAGATACCTTAGAGGTATGCATGTGCAAATATGTTGAGATTCAATTATTTTTGGTCTTTTTGTTAGGTTAGCTAACGATTAATTGACTTTATCTTATCATGCACACCTAAGTTACTAACAATTATATATACAGAAAAATAAAATGCGGAAAGTAAAAATCTAGACTATTACATGGCTTTGGGAAGGGGGATTTACACTGTACAATGCTTTAGGGAAAAATAAACAAAGAAGTAAAAAAAGTCTGACTTGATCTATTACATACCTGTATATAGTTACATTATTATAAAAAATGTGAGGACAAGAATAATGCACGCGAAATGAATATTACGTCTACAAGGAACCTAAGAAAATACTAAGTAAAACAATCTTTTTGATTGTTTTTTTGATTTAAGAAAATAACTAAATTAATTATTCTAAAGTCTATTTAGAAAATTAACTTAAGAAAAATAAGCTAAACTCTTTTTGTGGTTTTTTATATTTATGAAAAGAAATATTAAATCTAAATTAAGTCCTAAATTCTAGTTCATTTTAAATTAAGAAAATAGTTAAAATTTAATTAATTAATTAATTAATTAAAGAAATTAATTATTTAATTAAAAAAATCTATGCCTAATTTTTTTGTGATTTTATTATTATTATTATTAAAAAAGATTAAGAAATGAAATAACTAAATAAAACACAAAGAAAAGAGATTGGGCTTGATGGCTGAAGTAGAATGGGGGTTGCAATTGAAATTTTGCTAAGCCCAGATTGTGAAGCTCAGGTCCATCCTTGGATTCAATGTAGGAAGTACTTGATGGTACATGGTATCTCATGTTCTAGACGTCATGCATTCCATGTAATTCCCCTAACCTACTCTAAGGATATCAAGGAACTCATATACACATATTAGAATATTCAACAATTAATAAAAATAGAGATTCGAATTTGAGATTATACCAAAACGGTGATAGCTTGGATCCGGTGATTTGGGACCTTACAAGCTTTGAGGATGGTTTGAACAAGTCCCTGGGAACCTCAAGAGCAATGTATGATTACTAGTTCAGACCAAAAGTACCTGCAAAGTGGATTTCAAATTTTTACCATTTTTGATAATTTTGCAAAAATGGTAGAGCTCTCTCTAGGCTGTGTAGGCCTGTTGAAATGCTTGTTAGATACTTGTTTATATAGAGAGGAATGAGGAGACAAGAAAACAAAGGTTTAAACAACCTTAAAGCAAACATTTCAAAGCCATGAATGAAATTTATAACTTTGGCCAAAAACAAGGAACCTTGTCATTTTTTGAATTTGAATGAATGTGGAAACCTTTGCACGAAATTTTATGGGCCTAGGCTGTCCAAAACATCAACCCAAAGCTCAAAGCCCATTTCCAATTATTTTATACATTTTATTTTATATTTATTTGAAATAAATTAAAATAAGTATTAATAAAATATTTAGAAAATTCAAGGCATGGAAAGAATAATTTTATAGGTCCTCTATAAACTTAGGAAGATGCTTGAAGTCCAAGAAATTGAGCCCTTGCCTTAAAACTTCAAAATTTCCCAATGCATAATTCTTGAAAATTCCCAAATTTTCCCAACTTAGGTAAGCCATAACTTGCTCAATTTTTATCTCATGATGATGATCTTTGACTTTTTGGAAAGCCCAAGATGTCTATTTAAATCCATGTTTTGATCAATTTTGCCTTTGAAGATTTTATCTTGATGTAAAAGGTCTTGGAAAAAAGTGGCTTTTGTTGAATTTCTGAAAATGACCTGTAATGTATGAGCTTATATCTTTTAAATTGTGCATTTCTTAAACTTGGGGGCTGATGAGAAGTTGTAGGTAATTGGATTCGCTTAAAAATGAGCTTTGGTAGAAAAATTTATGATAAAGTATGAGAAAGTTATGCTTGGTCAAAGTTTGGTTGACTTTTCCTATAGAAACCCTAATTTGCCATTTTTGACTTTTGATGAATTAGGAGCATTTCTTGAGTAATCGTGATCAACCCTTGATCAAATGATGGATATAACTTCAAAATGTTGACGTTGACCAAAAATCTTGAAGTTTGACTGTACATGGGCCACCGTTGAGTTTTGACCTAGCATAGATGATTTTCCAATACTTGAGCAATTGACTGAGCAAACTTGTTGTGCGAGGCATGAAATTTGGCATGGATGATCTTGAAGACATATTAGGACAATGGGAAACATTTGAGACCATTGGAGCTCAACCATCTTGATTAAAATTGAAACCCTAGTTGGGGGTTCATTGCCTTAGGAGGAGAATTGTCTGGTCAATTCTTTGTTAACCTTGAGCAATTGAGGATTTCTAGGAATATATCTTGTGTGAAAATGGGAGGGAAAATTTAAGGGTACAACAACGGCCCTTGTTCAATCTTCTTAAACCCGAAGATTTAGATTGGCTTGTTTGCCTTTCGTGATCTGAAGGTGGAAGATGATTGAACACTAGAGTACCCAGAAATTTGCACTCGTCCCAAGTGAGACTTTTGATGAATAATATCGGGAATGGGCTTACAGATGCCATTTGGAAAAGATGACAAAAGACTATCAGGGATGGGCTTAAATATGCCATCCAAGGAATATGACAAAGATTCATCGGAGATGGGCTTAAAGATGCCATCCAAAATAGATGTTGACTTCGTTAGGAGTCTCTTTGAGGGGATTCCTGTTCGTGCTCTCCGAGGAGGAGTCCGCTGGGGAATGTTTTTTTAGGGAAATAGAGTCTAGGAGCTTTGGTTGTCCATTACTCTACTGGGGAGTCATCCCTTGACTGAAGAGACGGAAGTGACCTGCTATCTGGTCAGGATCTAGGCTTTGCAGTGACTTGCTGAGGATGATAAGGCTGAGTGCTATCTAGTCGTATTCTAGGCTTCACAATGACTTACTGGGGAAATGAGATTAAACTGTTGTCTGGTCATGCTCTAGGCTTTGCAGTTTCTCAAACTAGAATAGAAATATGAAAAATCTTAGTGTCGATTTAACTGAACCAGAAAAAGGATCTACCGGAAAAGAATCAGTAACAGATCAATGGTCGATTCAAACTGAACCAGTAGAGGTCTTGATTTATATTTGTCTTGATAAAAATCCAAAAATCTTAGTGTTGATTTAACTGAACCAGAGAAAGGATCTACCAGAAAAGAATCAGTAACAAATCAGTGGTCAATTTGAACTGAACCAGCAGAGGTCTTGATTTATCTTTGACTGGATAAGAATCATAAAAATCTTAGTGTTGATTTTACTGAACCAGAAAAGGCCTTGGATTATCTTTAACTGGAATAGGAATCAGAGAGATCGTAGTGTCGATCTGACGTAACCAGAGAAGGTCTTTAATTAAGTTTGATTGGAATGGAAATCAGAAGAATCTTAGGGTCGATTCAACTGAACCAGACAAAAATCTTGGAATATCTTCAACTAGAATAGAAATCAAAGAGATCTCAGTGTCGATCTGACTGAACCAGAGGAAAATCTTGAATTAAATTTGATTGGATAAGAATCAGAAAAATCTTAGTTTCGATTTAACTGAACCAGAAAAAGTCTTGGATCATCTTCAACTAGAATAGAAATCAGAGAGATCTTAGTGTTAATCTGACTAAACCAGAGAAGGTCTTGGATTAATTTTGACTAGAATGGAAATCAGAAGAATCTTAGTGTCGATTCCACTGACCCAGACAAAAGTCTTAGAATATCTTCAACTTGAATAGAAATCAGAGAGATCTTAATGTTGATCTGACTGAACCAGAGAAGGTCTTTAATTAACTTTGAATGGAACGGAAATCATAAGAATCTTAAGATCGATTCAACTGAACTACACAAAAGTCTTGGGTCATCTTCAACTGGAATAGGAATCAGAGAGATCTTAGTGTCGATCTGACTGAACCAGAGAAGGTCTTTAATTAACTTTTACTGGAACGGAAATCAGAAGAATCTTAGGATTGATTCAACTGAACCAGACAAAAGTCTTGGAATATCTTTAACTGGAATAGAAATCAGAGAGATCTTAGTGTCGATCTGACTGAACCAGAGAAGGTCTTGGATTAACTTTAACTGGAATGGAAATCAGAAGAATCTTAGCATCGATTCAACTGAACCATATAAAAGTCTTGGAACATCTTCAACATGAATAGAAATCAGAGAGATCTTAGTGTCAATCTGACTGAACCAGAGAAGGTCTTGGATTAACTTTGATTGGAACGAAAATCAGAAGAATCTTAGGATCGATTCGACTGAACCAGACAAAAGTCTTGGAATATATTCAAATGGAATAGAAATCAGAGAGATATTAGTGTCGATATGACTGAACCAGAGAAGGTCTTGTGAGGGCCTCTTTCTGAGGAAGATCCTGAGATAACCCTTTGTTATACGTAGCTTTTGAGAAGACTACCAGGTCACATAAGTAGTCAACAATGTTTGTTGATTTGACCTTTTCCTGAAAAAGGTAAAGAGATAGTTGTATGCAATGTAATGATGTATGAAATGCATTGTGATAATGTTCTCAAAATAAATGAGATTATGCTATATGAGATGTGTATGAACATACCATGATGTATGAATATGGGATGCTATTGAGATGTTTCCAAATCTAGTAAAATAAATCCCGGACTACTGCTGGAGAGTATTGGGAAGCTGAATCCTTCATTTCCATGGGGATGATGGATGGATATGATTTGCCGGGGATTCCCTCTTTATCTTTGAGGATATTCTGCCGGGGATTAACTCTGCTTTAGAATAAATCTGTGGAGGGAGGATGCTTTATTGGAAGATTTTGCCGTTGTAGAGAAATAAACTTTGTTGGGGATTCTTCCTCAGTTAGAGAAATAAACCCTACCCAGGGAGGAGGTCTTATAAACTGTTTAAGATTATAAAGCTCGGCTGGGGAAAACAAATTTCAGTTCTCTGAAGGAACTTTGCTGGAGGAAGTAATTCCTGCTAGGTGAAGGAGGAGATCAAAACTTTGGTTATTTCTGCTCTGTGGGGAACATAGATGTCACGGGGTTGTATGCTGAGAACGTAGTGGTGACTTCGCATCAAGAAGTTTCAGCCCCTGTACCTGCTGGAGAAAGTACCTTCGGAGGCTTTGTTGATGGTTTAAGTGTCTTCCCAACTCATGGGGCGCTGGGTAAATGCTGATCAGGATGATAAGTCTTCTACTGATAGGCAAGTGACAAGATAACATGACATAGTCGTACAATTCAATCCCTAACTTTTTCCTGGACAACCCTTTCGGGTTTTCAGTCCACCGGGATACCCTTTTTTGCCCAAGCTGCCTTTTCAGGTTTTCGACTTGTCGGGTGTAAAGTTTTTTTCATATGTATATCCCTAAATTTTTCCCGAACCTTTTTGGTTCGCCAGGATGCCCTTATTTTTGCTTAGGCCAGTCAACCTAGCAGGTCTTTTTCATGCTTAGTCTTTTCTGACTATGTCCATGTTCACCGGGTGCAGAGAATTGTCACTGTCCTTAGTAGTAAGTGTTGTCACACTGCCAGAAGGTATTTGTTTGATCGTACATGATTCGTTGCTGGAATTCATGTCCAATGCCCCAAGTGATTCAGATGGAGTTCTGCCCCTGGCTATTTGGCATTTTTGAGAGATTCCTTGAACCTTGACTTGATTGCCCCAGATCATCTAGAAACCATGCTATGCCCCTTGATTATAAATGGCCTAGCACTAAAATATCTTTCCATCTGAGGTGATTCTATCCGCTGAGAGGATTTATGTTCATCGAATATCTGTCGTGCGAATTTCTCTGTTGTTGAACAAATAGTCATATGCAAATAATGGTATTTCAAGAATGCAAAGCTTATGTCTGTCTTGAAGTTTGAAAATTCACTTTTTAGTAAAACAAACAAATTTTGTAAAAGTGTGAGTTAGCTCAGGATTTATAGCAAACCCTACAGGAGTCAGGATACCTTTTGTAACAATATGCTTTCGAACTAACCCATGCTTCAGCTAGGACTTTTAAGGGTTATAATGTGTCCTGGTTCACGGTTCAAGAAACAAAGGATAAAGACTCAAATTTTATTTGTACCCAACCCGCTCTTGGTGATGTTCTTCAGTCCTATGCTCAGTTAATTGTGCGTTTAGATCCCAATTGAGTTTGGAATCTTTTCTCTGATACTTGGTGATGGTTCAGAAATTGAATGTTTGTTTGAGAAGGCAGTCATTTTTGTAACATTTTCTTTTGTTGAGGATTTGTAGGACCTCTTTTTTCTATTTTTTTATCCCTACTTTTGCCTGAACTATTTCTTTTGTAATTACAGTCAGTGGGATGCCCCAGTTTTTTCTTAAGTCTCCTTCATAGGTTTTGACTTAGCGGGATTTTCTTTTGAAAAATAATCACTGCATGCTTTGATGATTATGCGGAACCATCACCATCTTTTGGAAGGTATATTCTACACTATTTGTCGTGTATGAAGGATGAGCTTACGACTGAATGCGGCTCTGAATTAACTGAGAAAACTACCCTGCCCCAGGTTATGATTAAAGGGTTTTAATTTGTGTGAAAAGAAAAACTCCTACTTATTTGGCTCAAAGGGGTTGACTAGGGATTATCTTCCTTATAACTCCACTGTTTAGGATTTGAAACAATGCATGTACATCATTAGCAGGGTCTGTTCAAAAGCATACTATAGAGATTGTGGTATCATTTTCGTTATCCTCCCTCTAAAGGCTCAGAGCTTTTGATTGAGTTGAATATCACAAAAAGGAAAGAAGTTTAAATATAGTGAATACGAATGAATTGATTTAAAACAAACATATGCAATACATTGATAAAGTAACAAAGTTTGACATGAAACAAATGTTCGAACAATCAAAAGAAAATTACAATAAAGAATTCAAATGAACAAAAAGCCTCTTTTTCTGATCTTGTCACTTCAGATAGCGTACCTTGGAGGAAGGGAAGAAGAACTCAGTCTGACCGTCTTGTGTAAACTCCAACACTCCTTCATTAATCAAGTTTTTAATTTTATATTTCAACCTCCAACAATCATCAGTATCATGCCCCGAACTATTGGAGTGATATGCACACCTTTTATCAGGATTGTAGTTAGGGGAAGAAGTCTTGGGATTCAGACGAGGCCCTATCAACGTAAGAAGATTCATCCTTAACATGTGTTGTAAATCTTGAGACAACGGCATGTTGAGTTTGGTAAACTGCCTCTTGGGTGTATCTGGCTTACTCTGATTAACCTGTTGTTTTTGGCGAGGTTATTGTTGGACCCGTGATGTAGTAGCAATTTGGAAAGGCCCAACCTCTTGTATCCTTGGAGGTTGATCAATAACTTGGTCCCCAACCTCGACTATTTTCTTCTTACGGTTGCATTCATCTTGATGAAGTTTGGTGATAATGGCCCTTGGATCTTCTTATCCCCAGGCCAGGCCTTGGATAAGTGCCATTTTCCCCAGCATCTAGGTTCTCATTACCTCAACCTTAACTTGTAGTTATTCCAACCGTTCGTCCTTATCGTCTTCAGGATTTTTCTTGGCCAGGTTCCCAATGAGGAGCGCTTTCAACTCTTCCCTCCCCTTGGATAGGTTCAAGAACATTTCCATGAACTGAGCTTCTTGAGTTTGGAGATCTCTGTTGTCTTGTTTGAGAGCCATTGCTGAAATAAACAGCGAGAACATGAGAGACCTGCTTTGAAACCTGCTTATGCAATGATATGTATGATATATGTATGCAATGTTTTCAAGGATTTTTAAGACTTAAAATTGCTTAAAGAGAGAAAATATTAATTGTATTAAGATATTTTATTAATCACAATAATGCCTCTTGGGCTCACAAAGGGAACAAAGCAACAATAAAATTTTCCAAGCAAAAGAAGACTCAAGTTTCCCACAGCCACATCCTCTTTGATGCAATGTGGGCATTTATATTCCTCTCCTTGTGAAGTAACCGGGTGAGCTCTAGAACCTTCTTATCGCTGGCGTAAAATTGGGCTTCGAATGTGGGCATTTATATTCCTCTTTCTGTACCGTTGAATGGTAGCTGATTAAGGATAGGTACCCCCAATAACTGAGAAAACTCCTCCATAGTAGGCACTAGATGGTAATCAGGAAAAGTGAAGCAGTGGTGCAACGGGTCAAAGAACTGAAAGAGCACCTTTAACATTTCTTCATCAGGGGTTAAAGTGACCAAGTTGAGAAGTCGACCATGTTTTTCAGTGAAGGGAGAGCTTTCAGGAATCCTTGATGCTAAGTCCTTGAGTTGAGGAGGTATTTTCACAAGGTTGACCTTGATAGTGTTCCTGCGAGCGGATGTCATGTCCTACAAAAACAAGACAGAGATAAGCCCTAGAAAATCCTTGAAATGGTTAGTATGATATTCTATGTCATGATGTCATGATTATGCTAAGAAATCACAGATATAGAAAGCACAAGCAAATCATACAAGAGACCTTAGGTTTAAGGCTTGCATGGGTTTTAAGGTCATACCCTCTTGAAGTTGGATTGGTTCAACCTGTCCTATAAATAGCAACTGGGTTCTAATGGATCTCAATATCATTGACCTTTCCCACAAGCTTCGTTCGATAGGCGACTGACTCGCAACCAAACAAAACTCAGGGGTCAAGTCTCAATGAGTGTAGCATCGAGTATCTGCCGACTTTGGGAATACACCAAAGACGTCCATCTCGCTACGTCCTAATGGCCAAGTTTTTCAATTAAAGGTTCTAAGTTCAGTTGATGGTTTATGACACCACGCAGTGTCCCTATATTCTCCTTGATTAACTCAAGGCTACCGGTACCAACAAAAGTGTCGCATCAATATAGTCATCGCTTCAACCGTGTCGGTATACCCCGCACAGTTTCCACGATCTATTGCTATTTACCTAAAAGGTATCCCCAGATCCGGGTGTAGGGTCTATAGTAACCCAAGTTGTACCCTTAAAATTAAATCAAACCAACAAGCAAACAATTTAGAAATGATCTAGACCCTAAGGTAAACCCCACTTTATAATTTCCCCCAGCAGAGTCGCCGGTTCTGTGATAGGTGGCAGAACCGACTGTTATATACTAGTTTTGTGTTTGTGTTTGCAAATGTTGCAGTAAGCAAGAGTTGTCATCGACTTTTCTTTCATCCAACAAAGGAAATGGTGAAAATAACAGAAAAAGACCTTTTCGATATTTTCTGAGTAAGGGGGGTAGATTATGGAAAGGGAAGGTGTTAGCACCCTTTCCATCCGTGGGTTTCCACGGGCTCTTAGGTACTTGCTTATTTTTGAAAACTGTTTATGTTTGTGTGTTTTGAAAGATTTTTGTTTTCTTTATGGTAACTCTTGTATCAGTCCTCAAGAGTGTGATAAAGATTTTTGAAAATAGTTTTTGAAAAGTGTGTAAGTGTAAAAAATTCAGGTTTGAGCAAGTACCTAACAGTTATCTACCTACTCGAAAAAGGATGTTCTTTTCCTCCTACCCTTTAGATAGAGCTATCCTACTATTAGTGAGTAGGTAGCCCTATCGTTGGATGTTGAGGGACAATCGAAGGGACGTTTTACAATCACGAAGGCAATTTGTGGAGACGCTTTAGCATTTTCTTTTAGGGACTAGATCATTTACCGAAAGGCAATTGTAGAGTCATCGAGGGACTATGATCTTTTTTAATTTATGGGTCTTTACTAAAGCGTTCCTGCCTCATGACTGTTTTATTTAAAGGCAACCAAAGTGGGAGATACCTTACAGGTGCACATGTGCAAATGTGTTGAGATTCAATTTTTTTTCTTCTTTTTGTTAGGTTAGCTAACGATTAATTGACTTTATCTTATCATGCACGCCTAAGTTACTACAGAAAAATAAAATGCGGAAAGTAAAAATCTAGACTATTACATGGCTTTGGGAAGGGGGATTTACACTGTACAATGCTTTAGGGAAAAATAAAGAAAGAAGTAAAAAAAAAGTCCTACTTAATCTATTACATACCAGTATACAGTTACATTATTATAAAAAATGCAAGAACAAGAATAATGCACGCGAAATAAATATTACATCTAAAAGGAACCTAAGAAAATACTAAGTAAAAAAATCTTTTTGATTGTTTTTTTTATTTAAGAAAATAACTAAATTAATTATTCTAAAGTCTATTTAGAAAATTAACTTAAGAAAAATAAACTAAACTCTTTTTATGGTTTTTTATATTTATGAAAAGAAATATTAAATATTAATTAAGTCCTAAATTCTAGTTCATTTTAAATTAAGAAAATAGTTAAAATTTAATTAATTAATTAATTAAAGAAATTAATTATTTAATTAAAAAAATATATTCCTAATTTTTTTGTGAATTTTTTATTATTATTATTATTATTAAAAAAGATTAAGAAATGAAATAACTAAATAAAACAAAAAGAAAAGAGATTGAGCTTGATGGCTGAAGTAGAATAGGGGTTGCAATTGAAATTTCGCTAAGCCCAGATTGTGAAGCTCAGGTCCATCCTTGGATCCAGTGTGGGTAGTACTTGATGGTACATGGTATTTCATGTTCTAGACGTCATGCATTCCATGTAATTCCCCTAACCTGCTCTAAGGATATCTAGGAACTCATATACACACATTAGAACATTCAACAATTAATAAAAATAGAGATTCGAATTTGAGATTATACCAAAATGGTGATAGCTTGGATCCGGTGATCTAGGACCTCGCAAGCTTTGAGGATGATTAAAACAAGTCCCTGGGAACCTCAAGAGCAATGTATGAGTACTAGTTCGGACCAAAAGTACCTGCAAAGTGTGTTTCGAATTTTTACCACTTTTGATAATTTTGAAAAAATGGTAGATCTCTCCCTAGGCCGTGTAGGCCTGTTGAAATGCTTTCTATATACTTGTTTATATAGAGAGGAATGAGGAGACAAGAAAACAAAGGTTTAAACAACCTTAAAGCAAACATTTTAAAGCCCTGAATGAAATTTGTAACTTTGGACAAAAACAAGGAAACTTGTCATTTTTTGAATTTGAATGAATGTGGACATCTTTGCACGAAATTTTATGGGCCTAGGCTGTCCAAAACATCAACCCAAAGCTTAAATCCCATTTCCAATTATTTTATACATTTTATTTCATATTTATTTGAAATAAATTAAAATAAATATGAATAAAATAGTTAGAAAATGTAAGGCATGGCAAGAATAATTTTAGAGGTCCTCTATAAACTTAGGAAGATGCTTGAAGCCCAAGAAATTGAGCCCTTGCCTTAAAACATCAAATTTGCTCAATGCATAATTCTTGAAAATTCATAAATTTTCCCAACTTGGGCAATCCATAACTTGCTCAATTTTTATCTCAGTGTTGTACCTCAAAATTTGCCCTCTCATATTTTCCAAGGTCTTCCCTTACCTGGTTGGTCACAAACCTCTGCCTAAAGAAAAGGAAAATTTGTGAGTGATGTTTTCAAGTTTCCTTCGATTGGCATCTCCAAAATGTCATTCGATTGGCATCTCCAAATTTCCCATCGACTGGCATCTCCAAAATGCCTTTCGACTGGCATCTCCAAAATGCCTTTTGATTGGCATCTCCAAAATGCTTTTCGATTGGCATCTATATAACGCCCTTCGTTTGGCATGGACAATGGTCTTTGGACTAGCTTGTTAACAAGGTCTTTCGATTGACATTTTAACAAGTACCTTTCGATTGGAATTGTAGCAGTGTCCTTCGATTGGCATTTCAACAAGGCCTTCGATTGGAATGGACAAAGGCCCTTCGATTGGCATTCCAAAAGGTCCATTCAAAGAAGCTTTTAAAGGGTCCATTCGAAGAACATGCAAAGGTTCATTCGAAGAAGCTTTCAAAGGGTACATTTGAAGAAGATTTCAAAAGGTCCATTAAAAAAAGCTTTCAAAGGGTGCATTCGAAGAACATGCAAAGGTCCATTCGAAGAAGTCGTCAAACGGTCCATTCGAAGAACATGCAAAAGTCCATTCAGAGAAGCTTTCAAAGGGAGCATTTGAAGGAGGCCATCAGCCCATTCGAAAGGGAGCATTTGAAGGAGGCCATCAGCCCATTCGAAAGGGAGCATTCAAAGGCCAGTTACATATCATTCAAAATTCAAAAAAAGGGATAAGATTCCATGTGTTTGGCCAACGTTACAAATTCTCATTCATGGCTTTCAAACATATAATCAAGGTTGTTTAAACCTTTGCCTTCTTGTCCCCTCTACCCCCTCTATATAAAGAGATCACAAAGTGTTGCATAAGGGGGGAGGACGAAAAACAATGGAGAGAGGCTGCCCACAAAATCCACCAAAGGTGGTCAACATTTTCCAAACAAAGCCACCCTTCAACAAAAATATCCATGCCCAGAGGTCCCAGATCGAAGGTGCCTACATCCAGAAAGTGCCGAAATCGAAAGTTCAATCTACTGGTAAGAGAGGTTAAATTATCCAACCTTGTATTTACATAACACATCCATACTTATTGTTACATTCGATTTGTCATCCTAGACAGGATCAAAGGGATTGGGTTTGGCACCCAGATCATGTTCTTCTTTTTCTAATACTTGTTGCAGATATAGCCTGAAAAGACCCAGCGAGCGCATGATTGAAGGACCTGGGTTTCGATACCCAGGTCCTGCGTTTTATTTCGCTAACATACTTTTGCAGGAATAGCATCCCAGATCGAAGGAGACACCTTCTCTGGATCGAAGCTGCCCATTAGCCTGTTGGATCGAAGGAGGCACCTCCTTCCTGGATCAAAGAAGACATCTCCTTCCTGGATCGAAGGGAATTCCCTTTCCCCCGGATCGAAGGGCAATCCCCTTCCCTGGATTGAAGGCTATTCACGGCCACTCCCTAGCCCAATCGAAAGAAGGTAGCTCTCTTGAATCGAAAAGACTATAACTCTCCTAGGATCGAAGCTCCTCTTTTCTCACTGGATCGAAGGGTGTCCCTTGCATTTTATTTTTTTGTTTTCATTGACTTCTTTTTAATTTTACAATAAAATCAAAATCACAAAAATATTAGACTAGTTGTTTTTCCAACTAAATTAATTTTGTAAATAAATTAATTAATTATTTTAACATCTTTTTTTCTTAAAATTAAAATTAAATAGACTTAAGATTTATTTTCTTTTATACCAAAAACAACAAAAATATTTCTTTTCTTTAGGATTTTTTTAGACGTCTTTTCTATTTCATGCGCATTTATTTAATTTCATATTTTTTACTATTATTGTATCTGCCTACCGGATGTAATAGATTAAAATTAGGATATTTACTGCTTTATCCCCTTTATCCCTGTATAATATAAATCCCCTCCCCGAAGCCTTGTAATAGTGTAGGATTTACAATTCCCGCACTTTAAATGTCTGTATATATATTAACTTCCTAGATGTATGCTAACTAGGATTACACGACTAGATCTGAAAACAAACGGTAGAACATCTAAATGTTTAAAGATAAATAACTGAATTGAACATACTTTCACATATACACCTATAAGGTACGCCCACTTTAGTTGCCTTTAAAAAACAGTCATAGGGCAGGAATGCTTTAGAAAATACCCGTAAAATCAAAAGATCATAGTCCCTCGATGACCTTACAGTTGCCTTCTCGATAAATGATCTAGTCCCTAAAAACAGAATTGCTAAAGCATCTCCATAAATTTCCTTCATGACTATAACGTCCCTTTGATTGTCCCTCAACATCCAACGACAAGGCTACCTACTCACTAATAGTAGTATACCACTATCTAAAGGAAAAGAGGAAAAGAACGACCCTTTTCGAGTAACAAAGTAGATAGCTGTTAGAAGTTTGCTCAACAATTTTTGCACTTACGCACAAAACACTACTTTTCAAAAGACATTTTTCAAACACTTTGTATACGTTCTATACTATCCCGAGAAACATCACAAAGTTCTTCGTACTAAGGAATTTTCAAAACATTTTCAAACACAAGCACAAAAGCATCTTGAAAAATGAGCAAACCTCTAAGAGCCCGTGGAAAACCACGGATGGAAAAGGTTCTAACACATTCCCTTTCCATAATCTACCCCCTTACTCAGAAAACTCTCGAAAAGGACTTTTTCTATTCTTTTCACCTTTTCCTTAATTTGGATAAAAGAAAAGAAGGTGGAGACTTTTGCTTACCGCGACATTTGTGAACAAAAAACGCAAACCAATATATAACAGTCGGTTCTGCCACCGTATCACAGAACTGGTGACTCTGCTGGGGAAAATGAAAAGTGGGGTTACCTTAGAGTTAGTTCATTATTTAACTGTTTTTGTGTGCTTTGATTGCTTTACCTTTGAGGGCTTTGTTTGGGGTTACTATAGATCCTACACCCGGATCCGGGGAAACCTTTTAGGTAATTAGCAATAGATCGTGGAAACTGTGCGGGATATACCGACACGATTAAAGAGATGGCTACATTGATGCAACACTTTGGTTGGTACCGGTAGCCCTTGAGTTAATCAAGGAGAATACGGAGCCGTTACATGGTGTCATGAAGCGTCAACTGACCTTAGAACCTTTAAATGAGCAACTTGGCCTTAGGACGTAGCGAGATGGTCGTCTTTGATGTATTCCCAAAGTCGGAAGATACTCGATGCTACACTCATTGAGACTTGACTCCTGAGTTTTGTTTGGTTGCGAGTCAATCGCATATCGAACAAATCTTGTGGGAAGGGTTAGTGATATTGAGATCCCTTAGAACCTGGTTACTATTTATAGGACAGGTTGAACCAATCCAACTTCAAGAGGGTATGACCTTAAAACCCATGCAAGCCTAAACCTAAGGCTGCTTGTGTGACTTGTTTGCTTTCAACTTGAACTACTTTCAGGGTTTTTATCTAACAACATGATCTCCTTGCAGGATTTGTTTACAGTTATTATCCAATAACTTGGATGTCTTGCAGGGTTTACTTGTTTACATCACCTTAAAATCTTTCTTAACGCATAGCATATGCATCATAACATCATGCCACAACATTTCCTTAACCATTTCAAGGATCTCAAGGGTTTGTGATGCAGGCAAGGGGCAAGGGATTTATTTTCCTCTAGCCAACGTCGTCAAAAGATCAAAACACAACAACTTGAGTCAGGGGCTATAACCCACTTGATACAGTGAGCTTGACTCTTGCATAAGGACATTCAACAGTACGAAGTTCTTCAATCAAAGCTGCAAATTTCAACTCCTGACATTTTCTTGTTTACCCCGCGAGTCCTTGAAAACATTGCATACCCATATCATATATGTCATTGCATAAACAGGTTTCAAAGCAGAGTTCTCATCTTCTTTGCTGTTTATTTCAACAAGTAAAAAATGGCTCTTGAACAAACAATCAAAGACCTTCAAGCTCAAAATGCTCAATTCCCACAAATGTTCCTGACTCTGACTCATGGGAAGGAAGAGTTGAGAGCAGTCCTTGCTGGGGACCTGGCCAAGAGAAGTCCTGAAGACAATAAGGATGAACGGTTGTAACAACTACGATCTGAGGTAGAAGTAATGAGAAATCAGATGCTGGGGCATATGGCTTTTATCCAAGGCCTAGCCTGGGGACAAGAAGAGCTGAGAGCCATTATCAACAAACTTCATCAAGACGAATACAACCGTATGAAGCAAGCAGTCGAGGCTGGGGACCAAGTCATTAATCAACCTCCTAGAAGACAAGAGTTTGGTTTGGTGAAGAGTGGGCCTTTTCAAATTGCTACTACCTCACGGGTCCAACAACAACCTCGCCAAAAACAATGGGTTAATCAGAGTAAGCCTGATACATCCAAGAGGTAGTTTACCAAACTCAACATGCAGTTGTCGCAAGTCTTGCAACACATGCTGAACTTGAATTTGGTCACACTAAAGGATCCTCCTCGTAATACTAATACTTCCGCTCCTACTTACAATCCTGATGCAATATGTGCATATCACTCCAACAGTCCGGGGCATGACACTGATAGCTGTTGGATGTTGAAATACAAAATTCAAGACCTGATTGAGGAAAGAGCATTAGAATTCACACAAGATGGTCAACTGGAATTTTTCTGTCATCCTTCCAAGGCACACCATCTGAAGTGACAAGGTCTGACAAGAAGGCTTTTCGTTCATTAGAATTTTCAATTTGTAATTTTTTTGATTGTTTGAACATATATTCATATCAAACCTTGTTATTTCATCAACGCATTGCACATGTTTATCTTGAATTAATTTTTTTGCACTTTGCTTGAACTGCTTTCTTACTTCCTGTTTGTGATATTCAACTCTCTATCAAAAGTTCTGAATCTTTAGAGGGAGGATGACGAGAATGATACCACAATCTATACGGTATACTTATGAACAGACCTTGTTGACGATATACACGTGTTGTTTCAAATCCCAAGCAGTGGAGTTATAAGAAAGATAATCCCTAGTCAACCCCTTTGAGCCAAAGAAGTAGGAGTTTTTCTATTCACACAAATTAAAACCCTTAATCATAACCTGGGGCGGGGTAGTTTCTCAGTTAATTCAGATGCGCATTTAGTCGCAATCTTCCGCTTCATACATAATGAATGGCATCGAAGACGTCCTTCCAAATAAAAAGACAGTGATGGTTCCGCATAATCATCGAGATGTGCAGTCATTATCTCTCAAAATAAAAGCCGGCTAAGTCAAAACCTATGAAGGAGACTTAAGAAAAAAACCGGGGGCATCCCGCTGACTGTAATCACAAAAGAAACAGTTCAGGCAAAATACAGGGATAACGAAAACCAAAAATAGGTTACTACAAATCCTTGACAAAAGAAAAGATTACAAAAATGACTGCCTCTTCAAAATAAACTTTCAGTATCTGAACCATCACCGGAACATCAAGGACAAGATGCCAGACTCAATCGGGACTTAAATGCATAATTAACTGAGCATAGGACTGAAGAACATCACGAAGAACTTGTGGGTACAAATAAACTTTGAGCCTTTATCCTTTGTTTCTTGAACCGTGAACCAGACCATGCTACAACCCTTAAAAGTCCTAACTGAAGCATAGGTTAGTTCAGAAGCATACTGTTACAAAAGGTATCCTGACTCCTGTAGGACTTGCTATAAATCCTGAGTTGATATCACTCTCTTGCAAAATTTGTTTTACTGAAAAAATGAATTTTCAAAAACTTCAAGACAGACATAAGCTTTGAATTCTTAAAATACCATTGTTTGCATATGACCATTTGTTCAACAGCAGAGAAATTCACATGACGAATATCTAGTGAACAAAAACTTTCTCAATGAAAAGTTTCACCTCAAGTGGAAAAACACTTCCAACCAAGGGGCAGAGCATGATCATTGTCCACCATCTGGGGCAGTCAAGTCAAGATTCAAGGAATCTCTCAAAAATGCCAAACAACCAGGGCCAGATCTCCATCTGAATCACTTGGGGCATTAGACATGAATTCCAACAACGAATCACGTACAATCAAGCAAAATTAATGTTCCTCAACGGATTTCTTCTAAAAAAAATAAAACAATAATTCCCAACGGAAAAAATTCTGAATAAAGCAGATCAGCATCTAGAAACGGTTCAGGTACGATCCAAGAACGGATGTCATCCTGACACTTACTCCAGATTCTCATCTAGAAATGGGTCAGGTACGATCCAAGAACGGATGTCATCCTGACACTTACTCTAGATTCTCATCTAGAAATAGTTCAGGTACGATCCAAATACAGATGTCATCCTGACACTTACTCCATATTCTCATCTAGAAACAGTTCAGGTACTATCCAAAGATGGACATCATCCTGACACTTACTCTAGATTTTCATCTAGAAATGGTTCAGGTACGATCCAAAGACGGATATCATCTTGACACTTACTCCAGATTTTCATATAGAAACGGTTCAGGTACGATCCAAAGATGGATGTCATCCTGACACTTACTCCAGATTCTCATCTAGAAACGGTTCAGGTACGATCCAAAGATGGATGTCATCCTGACACTTACTCCATATTCTCATCTAGAAATAGTTCAGGTACGATCCGGAGTCGGATATCATCCTAATACTTATTCAGATCATATTTTAGAAACGGTTCAGGTACGATCCAAAAACAGATGTCATCCTGATACTTATTCCAGACTATCTTCTAGCAACAGTTCAGGTACGATCTAAAAACGGATGTCATCTGGATACTTATTCCAGACTATCTTGTAGCAACAATTTAGGTACGATCCAAAGACAGATGTCATCCTGATACTTATTCCAGACTATCTTCTAGCAATAGTTTAGTGCAGATACGATCTAGAGACGGATGTCATTCTGACACTTATTTCAACATATCATCTAGAAACGGTTCAGAAATGGTTCAGGTACGATCTAGAAACGGATGTCATCTCGACACCTAATCCAGTTTCTCTCCTAGTACAGTGCAGATACGATCCAGAGACGGATTTCATCCTGACACTTATTCAACACATGTTTCAAGTACAATGCAGATACGATCCATAGACGGATGTCATTCTGAAACTCATTCAATACATGTTCAAGTACAATCACGACATAGACCCATCCACAAAATCTCCGCATGTACTTTTTCCAGCGGGTACTGGGGCAGAAACATCCTGATGCAAAGTCATTGTTGTATTCTCAGCATAAGTCTGTGAAATCTATGTTCCCAACAGAGCAGAAACAACCAGAGTTTTGCCCTCTTCTTCTCCAAGCAGGGATTACCTTCTCCAACTGAAGTACGTTTTCCCTAGCCCAGTTCAAACAGTTATAAAACCTCCTCCCGTGTAGAGTTTATTTCTTAAACTGTGGAAGCTCATTTCCCAACAGAGTTTATTTCTCTACATCGGCAGAATCTTCCAACAAGCATCTCTCTCCACAGAGTTATCCTCGAGCAGAATCAATTCTCAAGCAAAGTCAATCCCCGACATAACATCCTCAAACAGGAAGAGGAAATCCCCAGCGAATCATCTCCATTCATCATCCCCAGCGGAAATGAAGGATTCAGCTTCCCAATACTCTCCAGCAGTAGTCTGGGATTTAATATCCTAGACTGGGAAACATCTCCATAACATCCCATATTCATCATGGCATGTGCATACACATCGCATACAGTATAATCTCATTTATTTTGAGAACATCATCAATGCATTTCATACATCATGACATTGCATATGACTAACTCTTTACTTTTTTCATGGAAAGATCAAATCAAAAAACACCGCTACTTATGTGACCTGGTAGTCTTCTCAAAAGCTACGTCTGATGAAGGGCTATTTCAACAATTTACTCATAAAGATGTCCTCCTAAGACCTTATCTGGTTCAGTCAGATCGACACTAAGATCTCTCTGATTTCCATTCTAATTGAAGAAACTGTGAAGCCTGGATTTCAACCAGATAAGAGTATAAGACACTGAAGCCTGGATTTCGACCAGATAACAGTATAAGGTGCTGGGAAGCTTGTAATCCGACCAGATAGTAGTCTACCCTATCAGTTACTATGAAGCCCGGAACCTGACCAGATAATAGTCAATCAACAATTTAAGACATTGTGAAGCCTGGATTTCGACCAAATAAAAGTATAAGGTGCTGCAAAGCCTGGAATCCGACCAGATAGTAGATCACTTCTTCAGAAACTGTGAAGCCTAGGTTTCGACCAGATAATAGTATAAGGTGCTGCGAAGTCTGGAATCCGACCAAATAGTAGTTCACTGCTTCAAAGATAGTGTGAAGCTTGGATTTCGACCAAATAATAATATAAAGCACTGCGAAGCCTAGAATCCGACCAGATAGCAGTTTACTTTGTCAGTTACTATGAAGCCTGGATTCGACCGGATAATAGTGTACCTCAGATTCAAGTTGAAACCTGGACTCGACCAGATAACAACTTAATTTCTTCAGATCGCCGAAGCCTGGATACGACCAGATAATAATACACCTCATATTCAATTTGAAGCCTGGACCCGACCAGATAACAACTTAATTTCTTCAAACCGCTGAAGCTTGGATACAACCAAATAACAGTTTAATGTCTACAATTACCGCGAAGCCTGGAACCGACCAGATAATAGTTAATTTCATATTCCCCAATAAGTCGGCTGTGAAGCCTAGAATACGACCAGATAAAAGTCAGCCTTATCATCCTCAGCAAGTCACTGTGAAGCCTGGAGTACGACCAGATAACAGTTTAATCTCATTTCCCCAGTAAGTCATTGTGAAGCCTGGAATACGACCAGATAGCAGTCAGCCTTATCATCCTCAGAAAGTCACGGCAAAGCCTGGATCCTGACTAGATAGTAGTTCACTTCAATCTCTTCAACCAAGAGATGACTCCCCAGTAGAGTAACGAACAACTGAAGCTCCTAACACTCTATGTTCCAAGACAGAGACCAACATTCCTCAGCGGAGTCTTCTCTAACAGCAAAAGCAGGAATTCCCATAAGGGGATATCTCATGAGTCAACATTGTTTTGGATGTCATCTTTAAGCCCATCTCTGACGACTCTCCGTCATACTCCTTGGATGGCATCTTTAAGCCCATCTCCGACAGTCTTCTATCACCTTTTCCAAATGGGATCTGTAAGCCCATTCCTGATATTATTCACCAACAATATCACTTCAAACGAGTGCAAATTTCTGGGAACTCTAGTGTTCAATCATCTTCCACCTTCAGATCACGAAAGGCAGACAAGCCAATCTACACCTTCAGGTTTAAGAAGATTGAACATGGGCAACTGTTGTACCCCAAAATTTTCCCTCTCATATTTTCCAAGGTCTTCCCCTACATGGTTGGTCACAAACCTTTGCCTAAAGAAAAGGAAAATTTGTGAGTGATGTTTTCAAGTTTCCTTCGATTGGCATCTCCAAAATGCATTTCGATTGGCATCTCCAAAATATCCTTCGATCGGCATCTCCAAAATGCCTTTCAATTGGCATCTCCAAAATTCCTTTCGATTGGCATCTCCAAAATGCTTTTAATTTGGCATCTACATAGCGCCCTTCGATTGGCATGGACAAAGGTCTTTCAACTGGCTTGTTAACAAGGTCTTTCGATTGACATTTTGGCAAGTACCTTTCGATTGGCATGGTAATAGTGTTCTTCGATTGGCATTTCAACAAGGCCTTCAATTGGTATGGACAAAGGCCCTTCGATTGGTATTCCAAAAGGTCCATTCGAAGAAGCTTTCAAAGGTTCCATTCAAAGAACATGCAAAGGTTCATTCGAAGAAGCTTTCAAAGGGTCCATTCGAAGAAGATTTCAAAATGTCCATTCGAAGAAGCTTTCAAAGAGTCCATTCGAAGAACATGCAAAGGTCCATTCAAAGAAGCCTTCAAAGGGTCTGTTCGAAGAACATGCAAAGGTACATTCGAAGAAGCTTTCAAAGGGAGAATTCGAAGGAGGCTATCAGCCCATTCGAAAGGGAGCATTCGATGGAGGCCATCAGCCCATTCGAAAGGGAGCATTCGAAGGCCAGTTACATATCATTCAAAATTTAAAAAAAAGGACAAGATCCCATGTGTTTGGACAACGTTACAAATTCTCATTCATGGCTTTCAAACACATAATCAAGGTTGTTTAAACCTTTGCCTTCTTGTCCCCTCTACCCCCTCTATATAAAGATATCACAAAGTGTTGTATAAGGGGGGAGAACGAAAAAGATTGGAGAGAGGCTGCCTACAAAATCCAGCAAAGGTTGTCAAATTTTTCCAAGCTAAAGCCACCCTTCAACAAAAATATCCACGCCCAGAGGTCCCAGATCGAAGGTGCCAACATCCAGAAAGTGCCCAAATCGAAAGTTCAATCTACTGGTAAGAGAGGTTAAATTGTCCAACCTTAAATTTACATGACACATCCATACTTGTTGTTACATTCGATTTGTCATCCTAGACAGGATTAAAGGGCTTGGGTTTGGCACCCATGTCATGTTCTTCGTTTGCTAATACTTGCTGTAGATATAGCCTAAAAATACCTAGCAAGCGCAGGATCGAAGGACCTGGGTTTCGATACCCAGGTCCTGCGTTTTATTTTGCTAACATACTTTTGCAAGAATAGCATCCCAGATCGAAGTAGACACCTTCTCTGGATCGAAGCTGCCCATTAGCCTGTTGGATCGAAGGAGGAACCTCCTTCCTGGATCGAAGAAGACATCTCCTTCCTCGATCGAAGGTAATTCCCTTTCCCTAGGATCGAAGGGCAATCCCCTTCCCTGGATTAAAGGCTATTCACGCCCATTCTCTAGCCCAATCAAAAGAAGGCATCTCTCCTGAATCGAAAAGACTATAACTCTCCTGGGATCGAAGCTCCTCTTTTCTCCCTGGATCGAAGGGTGTCCCTTGCATTTTATTTTTTGTTTTCATTAAGTTATTTTTATTTTTATATTAAAATCAAAATCACAAAAATATTAGGCTAGTTGTTTTTCTAACTAAATTAATTTTGTAAATAAATTAATTATTTTAACATCTTTTTTTTCTTAAAACTAAAATTAAATAGACTTAAGCTTTATTTTCTTTTATACCAAAAACAACAAAAATATTTGTTTTCTTTAGGATTTTTTTAGACATCTTTTCCATTTCATACATGTTTATTTAATTTCGTATTTTTTACTATTATTGTATCTGTCTAACGGATGTAATAGATTAAAATTAGGATATTTACTGCTTTATCCCCTTTATCCCTATATAATGTAAATCCCCTCCCCGAAGCCTTGTAATAGCGTAGGATTTACAATTCCCGCACTTTAAATTCCTGTACATATTTTAACTGCCTAGATTTATCCTAACTAGGATTACATGACAAGATCTGAAAACAAACGGTAGAACACCTAAATGTTTAAAGATAAATAATTGAATTGAACACACTTTCACATATACACCTCTAAGGTACGCCCACTTTGGTTGCCTTTAAAAAAAAGTCACGGGGCAGGAATGCTTTAGCAAAGACCCATAAAATCAAAATATCATAGTCCCTCGATGACCCTACAGTTGCCTTCTCGGTAAATGATCTAGTCTCTAAAAACATAATTGTTAAAGCATCTCCATAAATTTCCTTCGTGACTATAATGTCCCTTTGATTGTCCCTCAACTCCAACGAAAAGGCTTCCTACTCACTAATAGTAGGATACCACTGTCTAAAGTTAAAGAGGAAAAGAACGACCATTTTCGAGTAACAAAGTAGATACCTGTTAGATGTTTTCTCAACTATTTTTGCACTTAAGCACAAAAACTACTTTTCAAAAGACATTTTTCAAACACTTTGTATAAGTTCTCTACTATCCCGATAAACATTACAAAGTTCACCGTACTAAGGCGTTTTTCAAAACATTATCAAACACAAAGCACAAAAGCATCTTGAAAAATGAGAAAACCTCTAAGAGCCCGTGGAAAACCACAAATGGAAAGGGAGCTAACACCTTCCCTTTCCATAATCTACCCCACTTACTCAGAAAACTCTCGAAAAGGTCTTTTTATATTCTTTTCACCCTTTCCTTTATTTGGATAAAAGAAAAGACGATGGCGACTCTTGCTTACCGCGACATTTGCAAACAAAAAACACAAACTAGTATATAACAGTCAGTTCTGCCACCGTATCACACTCATGATGATGATCTTTGACTTTTTGGAAAGCCCAAGATGTCTACTTAAATCCCTCTTTTGATCAATTTTGCATTGGAAGATTTTATCTTTATGTAAAAGGTCATGGCAAAAAGTGGCTTTTGTTGACTTTCTGAAAATGACCTATAACGTATGAGCTTGTATCTCTCAAATTGTGAATTTATTGAACTTGGGGACTGAATAGAAGTTATAGGTAATTGGATTCTCTTAAAAATGAGCTTTGGTAGGAAAATTGTTGATAAAGTTTGAGAAAGTTATGCTTGGTCAAAGTTTGGTTTACTTTTCCTATAAAAACCCTAATTTGCCATTTTTGACTTTTGATGAATTAGGAGCATTTCTTGAGGAATCATGATCAACCCTTGATCAAATGATGGATATCAATTCAAAATGTTGACGTTGACCATAAATCTTGAAGTTTGACTGTACATGGGCCACAATTGACTTTTGACCTAGCATAGTTGATTTTCCAATACTTTAGCAATTGACTGAGCAAACTTGTTGTGCAAGGCATGGAATTTGGCATGGATGATCTTGAAGACATATTAGGACAATGGTAAACATTTGAGACCATTGGAGCTCAACCATCTTGATGAAAATTGAAACCCTAGTTGGGGCTTCATTGCCTTAGGAGGAGAATTGTCTTGTCAATTCTTGGTCAACCTTGAGCAATTGAGGACTTCTAGGAATATATCTTGTGTGAAAATGGGAAGGGAAATTTTAGGGTACAACAGTTAGGATACAAACAGATTAGGGTTTGGTGATTCGATAGGGTTGAAGAAATAAGTCAGGGTTAATCTAGAACCCTAGGGTTAAGGTAGATCTTCATAGGGTTCATGCGAACCCAGATGAAGATATGAAGGCATTTGGGTTTTGGTTGAAGATCTTCATGAGATATGGGTTATTATATGAATATGGAAGGTGGTGGTTGATGAAGGTAGTGGTGCCCTAAAGCACTCGTCGGCGGAAGAGATTTTCGGCCAGTGGCGCCTAGGGTCGAGGCAATTTCCAGTGACGAAAATCCAGAGAGAAGCCAGAGCTTCTCTCTCTTTCCTCCCCAACGTGTTTATTTGTTTGTGAAGAGAGAGAAGGGAAGAGAAAAAATGAGACAAGTTCTCAAAATATATCTTATATAGCCTTTCCCTCACTCCTTGATGCGCACTAGGTGGCTCCTTGAGAGCCCCTGGATGAGGTGACCGTTGATCGGTCATCTGCACTTTGCTACAATACTCCCTCAATCAACCTTGAAACACAACCATCCTTTTTGATTACTTGCAAATCAACACCCCAGGGCTAGACCATGAGGGTTGTTGGATTAAACGCACACTTTTGATCAATGCTTCCCCACCATAACGCATGCACCCTGCCATACAAAGTCCAAACAGACCTAGAGTCTGTTTGGGCCAAAGCCCGTTCTATTCGCACTCCCCGTTTTACTTCGTCAACTATTATTATTACCCCCTACATATGTGGACTGAAACAGAATGTCAGGCTCAAGACCATGCTATAAGCACCCCCCTGTTTTACTAGTAAACTAAAAAAATACACCCCCTTAGGTTATTCAAATAATTTGTTTAATTTTATCATTTAATTTATTTAATTAATTTGTTTTATTTATCAATTCTAAGTTACTAATTTATTAATTTTTCTCATATATGTATTAAAATATTTTTTTGCATTTGTCCTAAATTCATTTTAATAAATAAATATTGGATTAATATTAAAAATATTTTATATATTTTTAATAACAAGAATATAATTATTTATTTGATTATTTTCTAAAATACTAACCACATTTTCTTTCTATTTTTATCATTCAAACTTATCTTTTTTAAAGTTGCATCATAATTTCTAAGGCAGCTAACCCATCAAATTTAACACTTTTTTTATTAACTTAATTTCAAATTCAACTTTATTTTCAAAAAGGATTATGGAGATATTTTATATTAACTGCAAACTGCGTCTACGACTATGTTATTTTCAAACTCAGACAAGGTTCAAGGATAATTTCAAACATTTCCATAATCCATAAAAAAACTAACCAAACACATTCGAACTACGAATTTGGACTTTGATTCTTCATAAGGAGATACGTAGGCACACGGTTAAAACCAAGGCAAGTTCACAACTAAAAAATTAAATCCTTTTCTCAACATATAGAAATATTAACTACCAAATTCCCCATCTTACCCTTAAATCTAAAAGCGGAGCCCCTTGAGAACAAGGGAGATGAAGGGTGCCTAACACCTTCCCTTTGTCTAGTTGACTTACAAATTTAGAATCTCTGTACGAATTAGGGTTATCCGTTAAATCCCCATCCTTATGATAAAAATTAATAGTGGCAACTCTATTTTTTACCCGTTACGACAGTTGGCGACTCTGCTGGGGAAATAACCCTAGGGTTAGAGTTTTCCCTTTATTTTAGGTCTAGGGTTTTCTTGGGGTTATTTCTATTTTTGGCATGTTTTTCTTTCCATATTTATTTATTTGTTTATCTATCTACTTATTTATTTATTTTATTTCATTATCATATTATTTATGTTGTTAGTGATATTTAATTTAAAATATACACTCAAACCTTAGAAAGAAGGATTTTCTATTGGCCAAGGGATGTAAATATCCCTACGAGCTTTTGTGATGATTTCGCCTAGAGTCGGTTGAATTCAAAGGAAGAAATATCTTTTAGAAATCTAGAATCTCTAGGAGGTAGGACTTTGTAATTTGGCCAATGACTCTTTGTATAACCCTAAAACAAAATCTCATGGTGATACCTTGTATGACTTAAGAGATGAAAGTCTCGACCTACAAAGAGGCTCCGCTTAAGGGAGAGTCTAGTGTTATCCATGACACCCTTAAAGAAGCCACTTTATGTGGAGGGTAAGATATTCGTAGGATGAAACTAGGAACCTACATACTAAGGATACCTTTCACAATTCCACTACCATGTTGCACAACATACGTACATACATCATTACATTTCAAATATTCATTGTTTTGGCATTTTTTGTGATGTCTTACTCACATGATTTATAAGAAAAAAATAATCAAATATTTTTTGTGAGTATCCTAAAGATGAATACCGATAAGAAATAAACCATCCGAGTTAGTGTCGTGATTCCTGATATGCAGAAGACAAAACTGATCAAGGGAAAATAGACTGAGAAAGCTATGAAAATGTTTGTTCAACGATATGGAGACATCCTTGAGTTGATCAAAGTGATTATGCAAGAAGAAGTTGTTACTGCCCTAGCTCAGTTCTATGACCCCCCGCTCAGATGTTTCACTTTCCAGAATTTTTAGTTGGCACCTACGTTGGAGGAATTTGATAGGATCCTGGAATTAGCTAGAATCAAAGATGAACCCTACATGGAGATTGGGAAGACTATCAATGTCTGAGATTTAGCTAAAGGATTGGGAATACCCTTTACTGACTTGTTTCTCAATTACAAGAAAGATGGCAGAGTCCAAGGGATTAAAAGATGGTACTTGGAGGCCAAAGCTCTTTCTTTTGCTAATAAGAAAGAACAGGGGCCTTATGTAGACTGTTTGACACTACTTATTTTTGGTTTGATTCTCTTTCTTCATATTATGGGTTACATGGATCATGTTGCTATTAGTGTGTTTTGGGTCGTAAAGGTGTTGAATGTTGACCCTACTCCCGCTTTACTTGCGAATATTTATTACGCTCTTCATACATGTTCTGAAAAAGGAAGAGGTGTGTTAAATTGTTGTATCCCTCTATTATATTCTTTGTTTATCACTCATCTCTACAAATAAGACTATGTGGTTAAAAATCTAACCTGGGATCAATAGTCCCAAAAATTGAGGGCTTTCACTGTTGATCCAGTTTTATGGTACTCAATGAAACCTAAAAATAGAGGAAATTATTGTCAACTACGGAGATTTTCCAAATGTTCCTTTGATTGGGTCAAGAGGATGTATAAAATATAATACCACTTTGGCTTTACACCAACTTGGATACCCTTTGGAAGACAAACCTTTCGGCGAGCAGCTTCAACAGTTAGTTTTTCATGACATGGGTAAAAATAACCCCGAATTACTTAATAAGATCATCTGAGCTTGAAATAGAGTTCATAAGAAAAGATCCGGAAGAAAGAATGTTGTGGAAAGAGAATCATATACTCAATGGGTTTTAGAGAGAGTTTTAATAGTCAAGTTACCCTTTATCGTTGATCCTACCTTCCAATGTCTGTAGAAGAGATAGAAAACTTAAAGAAAGCCCTTGATCAAGCTAAAAACGAAAAAGAGGCATTAGACCAGAGCCTCTATAGCCTTACTAGCGAGAACAGACAAATGCAACAAGAGCTTGGGTTAAAAGATCAACAGATTCAAAGAGATCGTGAAGTATTTGAAAAGGAGAGTCTTAAACAAAAGTGTTCGACTGAAGGATTGTTGAGTACTACTTTAAACATGGATTCTCGCAACCAACTTTTGGATGATGCTGCTAGAGAAATTGGGAGGCTAAATAGGTGGTATGAAAAAGCCCTACAAGACAAAAGGGAGATGGAAGAAAATATGAGAGCCCAAATCCAAGGGCTAGCAGAAGGTTCTCTAGAACACGAAGAGAAAATCCAGTATCTCACTACAAGACTCTAGGATAGCCAAGAATCAAATATAAGAGAATGCTTCAAGAGGATGAGGGTAGAAAGACTTCTCGCCCAAAATACAGATAAATACGAACAAATATGTCAAGAACTAGAAGGCCTTTGGAAGGATTTTCTCATTCATAGGGAACTCTATAAGGAGATGAGGGCCAGAAATATATATTGGGAAGGACAATATGTGATGTTTGCTGAAGTGGGGGAAAATAACAATTTTATAATCCCGGCATTATACAAGGAGTATTTTAGGTACAAAAACAAGCATGCAAGGCTTGCCTTTTTGGCGAATAATCTTATTGGTGACATCCTTAGAAGTTTGAGAGATGGATAAGTCGTGATGGTCCCTCTTCCGAAGGACATTGAAGACTTACTCAAGATTTGTAGGGGAATGGTTGATGGTTTTAGGGCAGAGATCTGCAAGCACACTTAGGAGATTTTGGTTTCCCTTTTGTTATTTCTTTCAGTATTTGAGATCTGGTTCAGTATTTCCCTTCGAGTATTTTCCATTCAGTTATTTTGTTTAAACTTTTGGAGTGTATTTCCCTTTTAAAGGATGGTTTTTATTAATAAAAGTACTTTTGTTTCCGTATTCAAGTTGTGTATTTATTTTGAGATACTCACCAATAAAATGTAAAACCTAAAAATATATATATACAAAAAAGTGTGTGTATATATATATATATATATATATATATATATATATATATATATATATATATATATATATATATATATATATATATATATATATATATATATATATATATATATATATATATATATATATATATATATATATATATATATATATATATATATATATATATATATATATATATATATATATATATATATATATATATAAAGGGGAAAACAAAAGGAAATCCAATGTGAATAAGGCATAAATTAAAATCTTAGCATATTCATACGCATCCATTCATTCACAAGCATCGCATTTAGAAAATTTCATACATAAAACTCACTTTTCAAATCATCTCCAATTAAATCATTGGTAAACGAGCACCACCTATACGAACTCCATATCAAACCAGAGCTCGTCAAAAGAAGGTGATGGAACAAATTGAACAGAATCAAGTCGTCTTCCAAGAGGATTTGGAGCAAGTGAAGGGTAACATCGACTCAATGAAAGGAGACATGAGTCAAGTTCTGCTAGCCTTGAAGAACATTATTGAAAGGAAAGATCAGATTCCTAAGGTGGCCTTTGAAGAAGTAGCCCAAACTATTGGTGCATCGAGCGGTCACCAACCAAGACAAGAACCAGAATTAGGTCCCCTGAACTCAACTATGGCTCAACAAGAGATCAAACAAGATGATATTGAAGGCTTTATCCCACCTCCTCTGAAGATAGGGGCATCTCATACTTTACAGATTCCACTCAATAATCCACACAACATAGATAACTACATAGACCTGTAGTATGGAGACTATTATTTGGAAGGCATCAACCAAGTGTCTTAAAAGACTTCCCATACTAACATTGCTAAAAATCCTATGGCACTCAATCAGTTTAAAGCTCTTGAAGAAAGGTTGAAGGTTATGGAGGGCTACGATGCTTTCGACGTCAATGCTCTGGAAATGAGTCTAGTTCTAGATGCAGTGATCCCTCCAAAATTCAAAGTACATGTGTAATACGGTGGGAGAACTGACTTGGTTTTGCATTTTATTGCAAATATTGCGGATAGCAAGAGTCGCCACCAAGTTTTCTTTTATCCAATAAGGAAAGAGTGAAAAGAACAGGAAAGACCTTCGAGATTTTCTTGAGTTCGGGGGGTAGGTTATGAAAAGGGAAGGTGTAACACACCAATTCTACCCCAAGCAATTATCGGAAAATCAGAGTATAAAAATTTCCATTATAATCAGGATGTCACATATTCAACAAAACACATAAACTTGTCATGCTTTTAGAATAGATACATAACACTTAAAGAAGCGGAATGAACACAAATCATAAATATAGTCTCCATAACATAAACCAAACTTTGATTAATTACGCAGCAGATTCATAATATTTCTCCAAACAAGATATAACATCTTTTGAATCATGAAACAACATCAATACAATAAGCTCCTCAAATAACAACATAAGGTTCAATAATTAAACAACAAAACAGACAAGCATTCATTTCCTCTGAGTGCTACGTATTAGAGAAAATGACACCGAACTCGAAATAACAATGCTACCAGCGACTCATCTTGGTTACCTACACGTTACCAACAAAGGGCAACATTCAAACAGAAGGGGTGAGATTCTTAAATCGTATAAGTGAGCACATGATAAATCATATATTAGAATATGTTCATGCAAAAATCACCACTTCATAACAACAACCACAATAGGATATCATCCAAATGCAACGATTAATTCATCAACACAACAGCTCAATTGTACAACGTGGAATGCGACTCAATGTTATGCGAATGCATGTGGTACCATTGGAGTAAAACTCCCAACATAAACATTTACCAGTAATCTCGAGGCACAAGGCATAAGCCCTCTTCACAAATAATTTTTCCAATACAGGACTTCACAAAATCTGCCAATACAGGCCTTCACAAAATCTGCCAATACAGGCCTTCACAAAATCCGCCAATACATGCCATCTTTAATGAATGCATGCGACACTGACATGCAATAACTTAATTTACATTGATTGTTCATACTTATCAATTTATCACCAATACAAACCATCTTTCACCAATACAGGCCATTGTCATCATCATTATCATGCAATACATCATGCAAAATCATTCATACATCGTTTATACAACACTGATACATTCAATCACAACATTTTGCATTACAACACATACAACATACGCACACATCAAAATTATTTCAATAAAATATTAGTCTACTATCATCAAAATTATTACCACATTTTAGAAAATATTTTTATCTTTCCAATGATCCAAATGGCGCTTCAAACAGACACCCGAGTCAAAAGTTATGGAGTTTTTAAGTTTTCAAAAATGCTGTCAAACCGTGAGCAATTGATTGCACTAACATGAAAATCGATTGCACCTTGTTCCAGAGGCCAAAAATCACGTTTTTAAGCAATGCAAATCGATTGCTCTGTACTTCAAATTGATTGCTTACTGAAACATAAAAAAAATCACCAAAATTGAATTGTGCAAATCGATTGCACCTGCACTGCAGATCAATTGCACCCTGTGAAAAACAGTCTTACGAATTCAGAAAAATAGCAATGTGAAACCCTTTTGGCTCAATTCTAAAACATGAACTTCATGAGATAATGCACAATCAAACCCAATCCAGACAAGTATATAACATGGTAATACATCAATTCTTTGACAATTCTTTAATCAAATCAATTATTAATAATGCTTATCACAACAAACACAAACCAACACAAATCAACAGGCAATAATAATTCCACATACTAATTCCCACATACAAAATATCATATGCCCCATTATAGGATAAGAAACCCCACCCTTACCTGGTTTAGTTTGAATACAACTCTACGGGTCTCCGATTGAATCTCCTCTTGTTGTTCTTCTCCTCTCAAAACCATATTCCTCTTTCTCTTCTCTTTTTTTCTTTTCCTGATACACTATCTTCTCTTTATCCTCTATTTCTATTCCTAATACAATAATATTATTATTTCTCTTAATAAATCTAAATGGGCCTAAGTGACATACCCCCCTATAACTTCATAACACCGCAAATTAAGCCCAATCTCATATTTAAGCTTAATAATAAAATAATACTTCAACTCAACTCCACCAAATTAATTTCGACTATTTATCATGCCACTAAATAAAATAATTCTGACTTCGACGATAAAAATTTGAATTAATATAAAATATTAAAAAATATTTAGTTAAATAAATAATTAAATATCAGGGTGTTACAGAAGGTGTTAACACCATTTTCATCCGTAGTTATCTACAAGCTCTTAATCTCTAGCTCACTTTGAAAATTCTTTGTGTATGTGTTTATTTGAAAATATTTTGAAAATGCCTAAGTACGACAACTTTGTAATGATTCTTATATCAGTCAAGAATGCGTACAAAGTGTTTGTTTTTAAAATATTTCAGAAAAAAAAGTTTGTGAAAAAGATGTTTTGTTTTTGTGAGCAAACCATTATGAGCTATCTACCTATTCAAAAGTCTTTCGTGTTATTTTCCTCCTCCTTAGATAGTGCTATCCAACCATTAGTTAGTAGGAAGCCCTATTGTTGGATGTAAAGGGACAGGTGTAGGGTTATCGTACAGTCATAAAGGCAACTTGTATGGGTGCTTTAGTAATTTATCGTAAGGGACTAAGATCGTTTTCCAAAGGCAGCATCGTAAGGGTCATCGAGGGACTATGATCTTCTTAACCGAGGGTCTTTGCTAAAGCATCTCCGCGTTCGATGGACATGACAATTTTTATTTGAAGGCCATAAGTGGGATTACCCTAGAGGTGAGTGTGTGAAAAGTGATTAAATTCAGTTATTTATCTTATATTTAGGGTTATCTAACGATTGGTTTTAGATCTTTCCATACATGCCTAGTTACTATACAGTAATAAGGAAAGCTGTAAATTGCGGAAAGTAAACCTAGACTATTGCAGGGCTTCGGGAGTGGGAATACAAAACCATAAAATCGGGGGGAAAAGAAAGTAAACCCTATTAATTATTACATGATGTAGCAGATACATAATTGAGAAAAACTAATGCAAAAATAAATACGCGAAGATTGTAAAAGAGAAAATGGAAAAATTATTTTGGTGATTGCATGAAGAAAAAGTTTTGATAATCATCCTAAAGTCTAATTGATTTTAATTAATCAAAAAAAGTTAGGTAATTTAAATTAATCTAAACCATAAAATATAAGTTGATTTTAATTAATTAAAAAAAGTTAGGTAATCGAAACCCTAAAATCTAAGTTGATTTTAATTTAATCGAGAAAACCTAAAATAAATTAGGGTTAATTAAATAAAACCTAAAATTAAATTCAATTGATTAAATTAAAAAAAACCTAAAATCAAATTCAAAGTCTAAAATTAAATTAGGGTTTTGTTAAAAAATGTTTTTTGAAAAAAAGTTTTAAAGAAAAAAGGGTGAAAAGGAGTGAGTAACATAGAATGACCAAAAGAGTAGAGGTTGGTGTTGAACCCACGCCCTCAAGAATTATCCACGCCTAACATACCAGCAGGCCAACACACTGGTTGTGTTAAGGTAACAGGTTCAACGCATCAAATACTAACCTGCAAAAATAATGAAAACATGAAAAAATTGGCAAAACTGGGGATCGAACCCGTGACCTGAGAGAGGAGTGACTTAGCGTGTGTTTTTCTACCACTGGGGTGACTATACATCTGTTTATATAAATCAAGAAATAAATATAGATGTAAAATATGCTTATTTTGAACGGAGAGGCGCCGGAGCCCTAGCTCCGTTTGTCTTCTTCGGTTGTTGCTCCTTCAAATACCTGCAAAATCAAAACATTAGTGATCCAGAAATGTCCTACCCCCCTAAATCAAGGGTTGCGAATCCAGTGGGAGTATTTTTGAAGGCTAAAATGCAAGGGATTAAGAGCTATAATGAAAACACGTGAAATCGGTGCTAGCATTTTGGTTCACGATTCAGTATGCATGGGATCATGGTGATGATCCAGACCTGTTCAAATGCACCTCAGAAATATGTTAGTAACACCAATATGATTTAAAACGATGCAAAAATTAAGATATGAAATTCACAAAGTTATGCAATCGGATATGCATGGCATGGTGTTTTCATGCATTTTGGACCCTCAAAATCAATCCAACCTTTCTCTGCAGGGTTGTTAGGAGTGAATGGAATGGAGATCTTGTAGTGAAAGGGTTGGTAATAAGAGTTTCAAGATTTGGGGTTCTAGAGAAAAGTTTGGATTTTTTTTTTGAAAATTAGGGAGGCAAGGTTTTCTTGTCTCTTTGTATGATAATGAATGAGATTATATAGGAGAAATTAGGTCAAATTCATGTGGGCTTGGACCTTGTGTAAAAAGATATGATTTTATCTTATTTATTTTGTATTATTAATGAATAAATAAAAAATAATTAAAATAATTAAAATAAAAATAGGTCAACGGGTGTAAGGATAAGGTTTTAGATGTATGAAGAGTATAATACACGTTTGTACTCTTAAACCATGGCCCAATAGCCCAAAATATCAAGCTTGCTCAATTGGAACTTCATCCATTGGCTCAAAATTTTGCAACTTGCAATGGTCATAACTTACTCAATTTTTATCCTTTGAAGGCGATCTTTGACATTTTGGAAATATCAAGATGTCCTTTACAACCTCTATGTTAATAATGTTTTATTTTAAAGAATTTATCTTGATGAAAGTTGCCTTGACAAAAAGTGTCTTTTTGTTGATCTTTGAAATGACTTGTAATGTATTGGCTTATATCTCTCAAATGATGCATTTTTTAGACTTGAGTTTAGAGAGACAAATTTGTAGAGAATTGAATTTCCTTCAAAATGGGTTTTGGTTTGGTAAAAGCTAATGAAGCATGTGAAAGTTATGCTTGGTCAAAGTTCAGTTGACTTTTCCTAAGGAAACCCTAATTTGGCAACTTTTGACTTTTGATGATTTGGGGGCTTTTCTTGAGGAATCATGACCAAACCTTGATCAAATTATGAATGTGACTTCAAAATATTGATGTTGACCAAAAATATTGAGGTTTGACTGTATGTTGACCATAATTGACTTTTCACCCAATATAGTTAATTTTCGGTCATCCGAGCAATTGACTAAGCAAACTTGTGATGCAAGGCTTGAAACTTGGTATGAGCATTATTTCAAGAATATGAGGAGCCATGAAAACCACTTTAAGCCTTAGAAACCAAATATTCCTTGAGAAATACAAAACCCTAGTTGTGAGTCCATTGCTTAGGAGAAGAATTTGTCTGATCAATTCTTGAGCAATCTTGAGCATTTGAGGACCCCAGGAGAATATCTTGAATGAAAATGGGAGGGAAAATTTTGGGGTACAACAACATGAATTTGGAAAATATAAGGGACTCACATGCCCAAGGAACCACCTACACATGTACTGCAGGAAAATGTATGCATATGCTCAAGATCAAAAGCTGATGATTCATTGCTTTCAAGACAGTTTAAGTGGGACATCTCTAGATTGGTATATGCTATTGGAGGGAGTCCATATTCAAACATGGGTAGATCTTGATAACACTTTATTGATACAATACAAGTACAACTTGGACATGGCTCATAACCGAATGCAACTCTATAACTTATCTCAAAAGAAAGATGAGTCCTTCAAAGAATATGTGCAACGATTGAGAGAAATGACAGCCCGTGCAGAACCACCACTCATGGAAAAGGAGTTGGCTGATATGTTCATGGGTACTCTACAAGGTTTGTACTATGAAAAGATGGTAGGTAGCGTCTCCTCGGGATTCTCATATTTGGTGACTATTGGTGAAAGAATTGAAGAAGATGTGAAAAGCGGAAAGATACAAGGGGCATCATCCAGTACTCCTTATAATTCAAAAAAGCATGTTCTTAACTTCTCGAAAAATAAGGAAGGATAAATTAATGATGTCACATCGCACCAATAAGCATAACAGTCATTGGTAATTCCATGAGAACAACAATAGAACATGTTTGAAAGGCCTATGAGAAGATTTGATCCTCTCCCTATGCCACACAGTCAACTATTACAGCATTTACTCAAGGCGTCTTTGGTAGATTAGAAGCCACTAGCTCCTCCGATTGGGTCACTCCCACCAAAATATGATGCAAATTCCAGATGTGAATAACATGCCAACTCTCCAGGTCACACAATAGAGAAGTGTTGGGCTTTAAACATAAGGTGCAAGATTTGTTGGACTCCCAAGAAATCACTTTTGACAAGCCTAATATCAAGACGAACCCCATGCATCTGCATGGAAGGGCAACTTTGAACGCGATCGAGGTAGTCACTGACTATGGGGCAGCTAAACGACTAAAAACTCCGATATATTTCTTGAAGGAACATCTGTTTCAATATGACTTTCTTTTGGAACATAATGATGCTTTTGAGAAGACTTTACAGAAATTGGTGGATCAGAGGATAGTCCAATCGGGCGATACCGTGAAGCAGAATATGTAGTTGCGATTGATGGGAATACAAAAGATCATTGGTGATTCCTTGTCAGGGGTCGTTTCCAAGAAAACTCTTGTAATTCCTTGTGGAAAATAAAGCACGACAAAAATACCGGTAATAATAGTATGTCAAGGTCAAACTCTAAGGATATCGGTGCTTCCAAAAACTACGATGGTGATTAGGGGACCATCCCCCACTCCTTATGAAAGTGATAAATTTGTACCATGGAAATAAGATACTATTGTATATGTCAATGATTTAAGACAAGAATGTGAACCATCAACGAGCCAAGGACCTGCAATTACAAATATAGCAGGAACAGGGGGCATGACCCATAACGGTCGAATATATGGTCCTGAACAACAAAAGAAAGATGATACTATGGTTAAGGTTAAAGGAAAAGATATGGTGGAAACAAGTCAAGAGCAAGAACCTCCGAGTAAGAATTTTACCAATCAATAGGCTAAATAATTCTTAAAGATAATCAAGAAAAATGACTATAGGGTGGTGATCAACTACACCAAACCCCGCTAAGATTTCAATACTCTCTAATGAATATTCTAAGTTTTTCCCATGTTACAAAGAAGATTACAGTAAATAAATTTGATGGAGTCATAGTTAATCTAACATTAGGATCACACTTAGGCTTAAATGACAGTGAGTTGCCTCCACAAGGTAGAACTCACAACAAGGTGCTGTATATTTCTATTCAGATAGGAACAACTAGCCTATCTAGGGTGCTCACTGATACTGGTTTCGCCCTTAATGTACTATCAAAAGCTACTTTGATGAATGTTGTACCCCAAAATTTCCCTAACTTTTCTCAAGACATTTCTCACAAAAGACCTCAAATGCTCAAGAGTTCTCAAGAGTTGATCAGACAAGCTCACCTCCTAAGCATTGAGCCTCCAAATTAAGGTTTTGGTTTTCTCAAGGACAATTGGACTTTTTATGCCTAAAATGACTTTCATGGTTCATTATAGGTCTCCAAGATTTCTCATACCAAGTTTCAAGTCTTGCATCACAAATTTGCTCAGCCAATTGCGCAGATGAATGAAAATCAGTTGTATTGGGTAAAAAGTGAATTATGGTTAAAATACAGTCAAACATCATGATTTTTGGCCAACATCAACATTTTGAGGTCATATTTACCAATTAACCAATGTTTGATCATAATTCCTCAAGAAAATCATTCAAATCATCAAAGCGGCAAAATTGTCAAAATTAGGGTTTTGACTGAGAATAACTGATCATTGACTTTTGACCTAGTACATGACCTAATGGATTGAAGTATGATCTCAAAGACTCAAATACAATATTTTGACCTAATTTCATGGCTCAAACCATTTATCAAGGTCAAGGGCTTGATAGTTGAAAAATTGGATCAATTGATGAAAAGTTAACTGATACACAAAAAGTCAAACTTTGACTTTTTGATCAACATTGAATTTAAAAGATCAAGATTCATCAAGACATTAAAAAATATCAAACATGATCATCAAGAATCAAGAAATTCAAGAAAGTCAACAAAAAGTTAATGTTTTCAAGACTTAGAAAATTCTGTGTTTTTTTACCTTAATAATTTCACTACTTCATGATATTTTTCACCAACATACATTTTGATTCAAGGAAAACTTTCAACATGAAAGTTGTAGATCTTGATGAATTATACTACTTTATCCCTTAGGGTTGATGTCCAAAAAATGCTTAGATTTTAAGATATAAGCTCATAAAGTCATGACATTTTTCATAAAACACTTAGTGAAAATTTTAGCAAGTTTAGGCAGATTTTTGTCCTAACTTCTTGGCCAATTTTCACCAAGCTCCAAGTTGATTTAGCCAAAGTGGTCAACATGAAGGTTGTATACAAATTTTCAAGCTTTCCAAAATGTCAAAGAACTTGAAGAGATCATGCTTGAGCTAGAAGTTTCGAAGAGAAGAAGATGGGCATCCATTCTTGAATTACAAGTCATTTTCTTGATGAACACATAATCCAATCTCAATGCTATGCTGCATAATCTTTATTTGCAAGCCTTCTAAATTGTGTATATATCCATAATTAATGGATTACACAAACTTTTGAGCTATGATCCAAGTGGTTTAAGCATTGTCCAAGTCAATTTGCCATTTTGGGGAGAAAGTTAACATTGCCATTCTTTAAAAGCAAGCTTTATGCATAAAGTCAATTATTGAGCCTCTCACTTGTTCCCTCTGATCACATTCCATCTTCAAGGTCAGAAGCATTGTGATTAAAGTGTTTAACCACTCTATGATCAAAGGTACAAGGCATTGAAACTCGATTTTTCAATAAAATCACATGTTGAGCTTAACATGTGATTTTGAATTCTGATCAACTTGAGCATTCCAAACCTCTTATATATAAATAGATACAATATTTACAAGCCAAGGGACAGATTCAATAGCCCTCAAACTCACTCAAACTCCCTAAAACTCATAATTGCACACCAACCTCCATTGTTGGCCTTTCTGACCAAAAACTTCAAACACTTAAATCCCTCATGCGTTTTCACTTCTAATCATTTACAAAGCATCTATAAATCATAAAAAACTCATCCCAACCCCTGTTTCACAATTGTAACATCATCTTCCTCATATTTCAAACTCAAAAACAAAACTCTTCATATTGACTTCTCCAGCACGATTCAGGCACTTTCAACATAAAATAAGATTTGCATTAGCTTCCTAGGACTACAGTGAAGCTATCCAGATCATCACAACACCTCCAGAAATGCTCAAACTCCATACACGATTTCCAGTTTTGAGATAAGTTTTATCAACTTTTAACTCTCTCTACAACCATCATTAATGGTTACTTTGTGAATGAAAAATGTAGCCATTATTGCTCTGAAGCTAACCATGCCTTTAGTTTTCATTTATATTTCCTGAGTGATGTGAATTTTGAAGTTGAACTTTCTGAAAAAATTAGCTTTTATTTGGTACCAAACAAAATCTGTGTTCATCTTTGATTTATAACTTTAGTTTCTTACATGGTTGGATTCGTGGTGAAATTTCCTGCAAGTTTCATGTTTATACTTTTACAAATGGTTGAGAAATGAGGAAGTTACAAAATTCAAATATGGTGTTGAATCTTATGGCGCGAGGAAGAAGATGAAGTACAATCATAATTAATATTTTGTATACATTCTCAACGATGTGAGGATCAATACAAAATTACCATTTTCAAAATGTTTTCAAAATATTTTCAAACTTATACAAGTACAAAGAATTTCAAAGTGAGCTAGCAATTAAGATCCAGTAGATAACTATCGATGAAAAGGGTGCTAACACCTTCCCTTTTCATAACCTACCCCCCGAACTCAAGAAAATTCTCAAAAGGTCTTTCCTGTTCTTTTCACCCTTTCCTTTATTGGATAAAAGAAAAGTCGATGGTGACTCTTGCTATCCATAACATTTGCGATAAAACAAAAAATAAACCAAGTTAGTTCTCCCACTGTATCACAGAACTGGCGACTCTGCTGGGGAAGATAATAAAAGTGGGGTTACCTTAAGAGCTAGATCACCTTTATTTCTTATACTTATTTTCTTTGTTTGCTTTACATTTGTGGGTTATGCTTGGGTTTATTTCTTGTATAGATCTTATACCCGGACCTGGGGCATATTAGGTAAGTAGCAAAAGATCGTGGGGACTATAGCGTAATACCAACATGGTTAAAGTGATGGCTACGTTAGTGTGACACATTTGTTGGTACCGGTGTCCCTTGAGTCCATTCAAGGAGAATACGGGGCCGCTGTGTGGTGTCATGAAGCACTGACTGACCGTAGAACTTTAGTTGAACAACTTGGCCATTAGAAAGTAGTGAGATAGCTGGTGTAATACAGTGGGAGAATTGACTTGGTTGTTTTGTGTTTGATTGCAATTGTTGCAGATAGCAAGAGTCTCCACCGACTTTTCTTTTATCCAAAAGGAAAGGTTGAAAAGAACCAGGAAAGACCTTTCAAGATTATTTCTTGAGTTTGGGGGGTAGGTTATGAAAAGGGAAGGTATTAGCACCCCTTTCATCCTTAGTTTTCTACGGGCTCTTAGTTGCTTGCTAGATCACTTGCTTTTGTTTGAAAATGTGTTTGTGGTGTGGGTTTTGAAAGTATTTTGAAAAGTGTCTTTGTAATGGTTCTCATTTCTATAAGAACGCGTACAAAAAATCTTTGCCTTTTGAAAATGTTTCAAATGAAAGTGTTAGTGTATAATGTGTTTTTTGTGTGAGCAAGCGAGCAACTATGAGCATCCTACCTACTCAAAAGGTCTATGTTCTTTTCCTCCTCCTTTATATGTTTCTATCTTACCATTGATTTGGTAAGAAGCCCCATCATTGGATGTGAAGGGACGGGCGTGGGACGTTTGTATAGTCATAGAAGGCAACCTATGGTACGTTTTAGAAATGTCGTTTAGGGACTAGATCATTTACCGAAGGCAATATTGAGGGTCATCAAGGGACTACAATCTTTTATCGAGGGTATTTGCTAAAACGCCCATATTCGAGGGACATAACTATTTTTCCAAGGCAACAAGTGAGATTACCCTAAGGGTGCATGTGTGTGAATAGTGTGTTTGATTGCATGCATTTTTCTTTGAATTTTAGGTTATCTACTTGTTGGTTTTATCTTCCCATACATCCTAAACTAACATTTATACCAAAATAATAAAAATGCAGAAAATAAATCCTACACTATTACAACCATATTGAAGAGCAAGAAATGTAAAGGAAAAACAAAAATAAAAGGAATAAAAAAATGAGCTCTTTCGATTCAGGCAGCCACACTCTTCGATTTTGCACTCCTTGGCTTCCTTTGATTTGGGCCTGGAGTCAGCAAAGTCATGTCCTTCGATTTCACCTCTTGCCTGTTCCTTTCGACTGGGACCTGGAAGGCAGCGTGACCATCTTTCTAGATGCTTCTTTCATTTGAGACTTGGCAGTCAGCATGGACATTCCTACTGGCTACTTCCTTCTTTTGAGGCCCGGGGTCAACGTGAAACACGCTCTTTGCCTCAGGCTCCTTGTTGCCTCCTTCGACTGCAGGCATGCTAGGCCCTCCGGTTGAGACTCGAAAGGCTTGAGTGCTTAGCCAATCGAAGGATGTAGTAAACCTGTTTTAAACTTTTAAAATTCAATATTCAAGTGTAACTTTTGAAAGCTACAAGCCAGGGGTTAGCACAAATTTATTGGGTCTCAAAATCCAAAGCCTAACTAGTCAGAGTTGAGACTTTCAACACATGGGTAGTCAGAATCGAAGGTTAAAACATGGTCAATCTCCATATATGAAATATCTACATTTTTCTTTATTGGCATATGTACATGATATTTAAATGAAATAATTTCAAGTTCAAAGAGAACTTACCTCTTGAAGTTCTTAATCGAAGGAAACTGCAAGTGTATTCCTTGGTTGTGAATGGAAGTTTGTTGGGGCCTTCCTGAGACTAGTCCAATTACTACCTTTCTTGAATATCCATTGAATCGAAGGAAGGGTATGTGAGTGAATCGAAGGTTACTAGGAAAGGGAGTGAATCAAAAGATTTTTATATTGTGGTTGGGGAAATGGGTCGAAGGTTACTTATCTTGGTCACTTGGGGAGTGAATCGAAGGATTCACTTAGTGTATAAATGGGGGCTGAGTTTTTTATGAGTGTTAGGAATTTTTTAAAGAAAAGCGTTGGATGGATGTTTGAGATTTTTTTTGAGGAATTTCTCACAAGAGTTTTCTTGCAACTATCCAGGGGCCCCTAAGATGTTTGGTGGAGGCTCATATTTATATATGGCTTTGGATGATGTTTTAGGAGGGACAACAAAAAGTTTAACAAAAAAGGCATGATGTGTTTGTAGCTTTCGAGGGGAAGTATTCGTATGCCAAATTGGTGCAAGAAATAAGGCAGTGTTGCAGGACTGCTGTGCAGCAGTTTTGGAGTTTTATGGCCAGTGTATCAGGCCTGAACTTGGAAACGTATGGGACTTGGTTAGCAAGTACCTTTGGGCATCTCAAACTATTGTTTTGACCCCTAGCCCTATCCTTTGACCAGACTCCTCAATAGGATTTCCTTTTTTCTAATCAAAGTGTCCTTCGAAGGACTCATATGGGTATCCTTTGAAGGGGCCCCAATGGGTGTGTTTCGACCAGGCCTTTTGTGGGTTCCTTCGAATGGTCCAAATACATGCTCCTGGAGTAGACCAACAAAACATGTCATTCGATTGGGACATCTAGACATGTCTGGCAAGTCCTTCGAATCTGCCACCATGGTACTTCTTTCGCACGAGACAATGGCATAATGTAGAATTTGTATGTTGAAGCAAACTATTTTCAAGGGAGATACTACCCACTCAAACTTGCCTGCAAAGGGGTCATATGACCAAACGAAAGGTTGTATGTAGGGGGTCCCTGCTTTATGACTTCATGCAAACATGCAAGAGATCTTTGTTAAACAAAGGATTGCATGAAGGGAGCCACATGCCCAAATGAAAGGTGTAACCCAAAACTTGTACTGAAGGATTCATACGCCCCAAACAAAGAATGCATGCAGAGGATAAAGGGCACAATCGAAGCTTGCAACAAAGGAGGGCCACATGCCCCAAACGAAAGGGGCATGCAGGAGGCAAAATATGCAATCGGATGAGCCAAGAAAAGAGGTCTGCGCCTCCTAAATCGAAGGACATTAATCAATATTTTTGTACCCCAAAATTTTCCCTCTCATTTATCAAGTAATTTCTCACAAGATCTCCTTTGGTTCAAGACTACACTGGGGTTGATCAGCTCAAGACACCTCCTTAAGCTCTGATGACTGAAAATTAGGGTTTGAGATTGCACAAGCATAATTGAAATTTTAATGCCTCATATGACTTTCATGGATCACTATGGACCCTCAATATTTCTCATGTCAAGTTTCAAGTCTTGGATCACATTTTTGCTCAGTCAATTGATCAGTTGACCTAAAAAATCAGCTGTTTTGGGGAAAAAGTCAACTGTGGCCAATTTACAGTCAAACTTCATAATTTTTTATCCATATCAACATTGTGAACTCATATATGTCATTTGATCAAGTTTGGACCATAATTCCTCAAGAAATTTGATCAGATCATCAAAAGGGCAAAATGGTCAAAATTAGGGTTTTTACTGGGAAAGGGCAATTTCTGATTTTTGAACTAGCAAATGGTTAATTGGTTTGAGACATGATCTCAAGGTTTCAAATGCATCATTTTGACCTAATGCTATGACTCAGAACTTCCCTCAAGATCAATTGATTGATAGTTGATTTTCAGTCAACTGATCAAAAGTAAACTGATATAGTGAAAAGTCAAACTTTGACTTTTTGGTTAAAATCAAGTGTCAAAAATCACAATTCATCAAAACATGTCAAAATATGAAACTTGTTCATCAAGAAATCAAAAAGTCAAGATTTCATTTTGAAAAGTCAAAGTTTCCAAACTTAGAAATTTTTCTAAGTGTTGAAAACTTCATATTTTTTCACAACCTTGAGCCAATTTTTCACCATGATGCAAGATGATTCAAAGGAAACTTTTAACATGAAAGTTGTAGATCTCAATGAGGTCGAAAACATGGCTGAACATAACTCCTCCTAGAAATGCTTGTATTTCAAGTTTCATATAGTTCCAATTTGATTTTGCAAAGGTGATTCAAAGAGGGCTTGTAGAGAAAATTACAACCTTTCCAAAATGTCCAAGAACTCCTTGAGATCATTTTTGAGCAAGGAGAATCGAAGGTCAGAAGTTAGGGTCTCAAGTTGTTTTACAAGGCAGAATTTGTGATGCACAATGGACCAAATACCATAGCCATGCTGCATAATCTCACTTTGCAGGCTTCTAACTTGCAATTCATTCCTTAATTAAATGTTTACACAACATATGGAGCCATTGTCCAAGCATTTGAACCATTATCCAAGTTGCATTTCCATTTTTGGAAGAAAGACACCATTTCTATTCTTAAAAAGTGGCTTTAATCACAAATTCCACTCTCCTTGAGCATTGAACTTGTTCTTTATGCACACACAAACCCTATAAATAAAAAGCAAGCATGTCTAAAGTACTAACCACTCTATGCATCCTTGTACCTTTCCTTGGAACAAGATGTTTCAACTTTGCTTCAAAAACAAGAAAGATGCTACAACTTGAGATTTCAAATTCTGACTTGTTGTAGAACATAAAACCTCTTGCCTATAAATACATAACTATTTGTAAGCTAACCCACGCATGTACAAGCCCTTAAGCTCACTTAAACCCTCAAAAACTCAGATTGCACACAAAACTCCATTTTTGTGCAGAAACTGACCTTACACTCCCATCTCTCAAACTACTCGTACGTTTCCTCTCCAATCCATTCCAAAAGTTCCTAAACATCATCCATAACTCATTCCAATACCTGTTACAGTTCTGTAACTCCATTTCCACCATTGTCCAAACTCAAAAACAGAGCACTGCAAGTGGACTTCTCCATAACTCCTCAGCCACTTTCAGCTCAAGCCAAGCATCACATTAGCTTCCTAGGAACTTGAGGAAGCTAACCCAATCATTAGAACTCATTGAAAGCTGCTAAAACTCAAAACACGATACCCTCTTGCAAGGTGAGTTTTCTTACTTTTGAACTATTCATATAGGCATTATTAGGCTTCCATTTTCAAAGATAAAATGTAGATATCATTGCCACGAAGCTGTACATATCCATAGTTTGCATTTATATGGCCTGAGCTTAGAGAATTTTGGATTTGAAGTTTCTGAAATTTTTAGGTTTTAATATAGGGCCAAAAAAATTCTCACTCATCTTGGATTTATAACTTTAGTTATTTATATGGTTGGATTCATGGAAAGAAATGCCACAACTTTCATGTTTGTACTTTCCATTTTTGTTGAGAGATGAACAAGTTACAGGTGCACTGGCTGGCTGAAAGTTGAAGACGAAGTACATGCCTTGGAAGCCTTTTATGTTATGTATTAAGCATTTTATTTTAAATAACGGATGTATAGCCACCCCGGTGGTAAGGCAGCGCGCTGGTAACCAAGAGGGCGTGGGTTCAACACCCAGTGCGCTACCTTTTTTTTCCTCCTTATTTCTCACATTTTCTCTCTTTTTTGTCACACAACAACGCCTGGGCCTCTCCTTTGGGCTTTTGTTCTTTTTTGCTGCTTCTAACCCCCTGCCTTACTTTTGCACACCTGACCCAACTTTATTTTCTTTATTTCATTTTTATTTATTTCCTTTCTTATTTTATTTTATTTTCAGTTTTATTTTATTATTTTTATTAATATTATTATTAATATTATCATTATTTTTATTAATGAAAAAATATATAAAAATATTTTTATTTATTATTTACACTTATTTATTTTCTTTTCTTTTTAAAGACAAAAAGAACAAAAACATTTTTCTTTTAATAAATAAATTTATTTTTTTCTTAATTAATTAATATTTAGACTTAGGTTTAATCATTATTTTATTTTCCTAATTAAAATTAACTTGGAATTTAGGTTTCTCTTAATTAATTAATTTTTATGTATTTTTATATTATTCTTAAAAGCTTTTTCGTAAAAAACCCTAAAAAAAAATCCTTTTTTAGTTAATTTCTTTTTAATTAGTTTAAGTTAATTTTATTTGATTTTCATTAATTATTTTCTTAATTAGGTTTAGGTTAAAATCCTTTTATAAAAATACAAACAAAAAATCATTCCTTTTTCCATTTTTGCATTCATGCATTTTATTTTCAATTTTGTATAATATTCAATATGGTTGTAATAGTTAATTAGATTTAATTTTCTAGCAAAATCCCCATTTGTAAATTTGAACACCCCCTTCCCTATTGATGTAATAGCTTAGTATTTTTATTTTCCGCAATTTAATGCTTTATATATAAATGCTAGTAAATTAGGGTTTGTATGAAAAGATTAAAATCAACAAGTTAGCAAACCCAAATACAAGACAAATCAAGCATGAAAAAGACACACTTGCACACTTACACCCTTAGGGTAAATCCACTTGTTGCCTTGAGAAATAAATGGTCATAATATGCATGTAAGACGTCTTAGCAAAAACAAACAAAAATACAAGATCATAGTCCCTCGATGACGCTACCAATGTTTCCTTACGAATGATCTTAGTCCCTTAAAGAAAATGCTAAGATATCTTACAACATTGCTATTCATGACTATACGATGGCCCTTACCCGTCCCTTTTACATCCAAAGATAATGTTACTTACCAATCTATGGTAAAATAACAATGTCAAAGGAAAGAGGAAATAAACAAGAAAGACTTTTGAGTAGGTAGAATGTTCCTAGTTGCTTGCTCATTTTTAAACCAAAACATCCTTGCTATTTTCAAAACAAACACCAACTCTTTCAAAACATCTTTCAAAACTTGAAACATTTTCAAAAGATCAACACTTTGTATACATTCTTACGAACAAGAATTATTACAATGTTTTCCTAAACGATGGAGCCTTTTTAAAATACTTTTAAAAACCACACAAAGCATATTTTCAAACAAAAGCAAGTGATCTAGCAAGCAACTAAGAGCCCGTAGGTAACTACGGATGAAAATGGTGCTAATACCTTCCCTTTTCATAATCTACCCCCCGAACTCAAGAAAATATCTCAAAGGTCTTTCCTGTTCTTTTCAGCCTTTCCTTTTGGATAAAAGAAAAGTCGGTGGCGACTCTTGCTAACCATAACATTTGCGATAAAACGCAAAACAACAAGGTCAGTTCTCCCACCGTGTTATAGAACTGGCGACTCTGCTGTGGAAATTATTGTAAAAGTGGGGTTACCTTAGGGCTAGATCACATTTACTTGCTTTCATTGTTTGATTTGTTTGCTTTACATTTTGATTCTTTGTTTGGGTTTAAATCCTCTACCCGGATTTGGGATACCTTATAGGTAAGTAGCAATACATTATGGAAACTATGCGGGGTATACCGACACGGCCTAACGAATAGCTATGTTAGTGTGACATATTGTGGGTATCGCTAGCCCTTGAGTAGTCAAGGAGAATACGGGGCGGCTGAGTGATGTCATGAAGCACTAACTGACTTCTAGAACCTTTACTTGACCAACTAGGCCATTAGGACGTAGTGAGATGACCGGCTTTGGTGTAGTCTGAAGTTGGTAGATACTAGATATTGCACTCATTGAGGTTTGGGTTTTTGGGATATTTCGGTCGCCATTAAAGAGGCTTGCGCTGAAACAATGCCCAAAAAGACAAACCAGTGATATTGAGCTCCCTAAGAACCCGATTACTATTGCTAGGACGGGTTTGAGCCAACTAACTTCAAGAGGGTACTTACCTATGAGACTCCATTCAAGCCTAAACCTAAGGACTTGTTTTTTTTTGTATATATTTACTTGTACATAACATCATAAACATCATAACATCATACTCATGCTTACTAACAATTTCAAGGATTTTGGGGATTTATCTTTGTTTTGTTTTGTAGGACATGGATTCTATTTGCAGGAAAACCATTCAAGTCAATCTTGTAAGGATCCCTCCCCAAATTAAATAGTTAGCATCATGGGTTCCTGAGAATTCTCCATTTACCGAAAGAAATGGTCACCTCCTAAACTTGGTTACCTCCAACACTGATGAAGATATGATGAAGGTGCTCTTCCAATTCTTTGATCCTCTACACCATTGCTTCACATTTCCCGATTATCAAGTTGTGCCAACTTTGGAATAATTCTCCCAACTCTTGAGGATTCCAATTCTCAATCAACTACCCTTCAATGGTATGGAAAGAGATCTAAAACCAGAAGAGATTGCTCAAGCCCTACACTTGCAACAATCTGATGTCATAACTAATTGGGAAACAAGGAGTGGTGTCAAAGGTTTCTTAGCCAAGTTCTTGTTTGAGAAAGCTCAAGACTGTTGGAACTCCTTGGACTTGCAAGCTTTTGAGAAAATTGTGGCCCTTCTCATCTATGGGATGGTTTTGTTTCAAAATCTTGACTAACTCATAGATGTAAACACCGTCAAAATCTTCATGTCTCGTAACCCGATGCTTACTTTGTTAGGAGACATCCTATATTCTTTTCATTCTCGCACTATGAGGAAAAGAGGTATCCTCATGTGTTGTACTCCTCTTTTGGAAATATGGTTTATTTTGCATCTTCCTCAATCTGTATTAAAGAACGAGCAAGGTTCAAGGTGGTCCTATAGGTTGATGACGCTCAGACATTCAGATATTCATTGGTGTTCCCGATATGTGGAGAATGTTACTATCATCGACCGTTATGGATAATTCCATAATGTCCCCTTACTTGGCATTAGAGGAGGTATCATTTACAACCCTTGCTTAGCCTTACGATAGTTTGGTTACGCCCGAAGGGATGGTCCACATGAGATGCTTATTCAAGGGTTGGTATTTGAATACGAGAATGACGATCAAGGTTACTGCTAGAGGTTTATCCGAGCTTGGAGGATGTTGAACAAGGTAGATAGCAAGACGCTGGGGCTCAAGAATTCCATCCCCCTTGAGCCTTACCTTAAGTGGGTGCGAGCTCGTGCTCAAAAACTTGTGATGCCTTATCCTTCCATTCTCCCATTTATCATAGAACCTATTGTGGAAGGAGATATCCCATACACTATCCTTCATCCTAGAATGACCACCTCTCTCGAGGACTTGCAAAGGGATTGGATACATGGGTGGTCATCCCACAGAAATTCAAGGTCCCCACTTTCGCTAAATATGACGGTGTCTCTTGTCCAAAGCTGCATTTATGATCATACGTCAGGAAAATTCAATCCCATACTGCCGATAGGAATCTATGGGTACATTTCTTCCAAGAAAGCTTGTCAGGGACGCAGTTGAATTGGTTCTATCAATTGGAAGGGACCAATATTCGCAGTTGGGAAAACTTGGTTGCCGCCTTTTATAAACAATACCAGTATAATGTTGACTTAGCTCCAACACGGACACAGTTGCAAGGCATGTCTATGGGTGCAGGTGAAGGTTTCAAGACCTATTCTCAAAAATGGCGGGATCTTGTGGGAAGTGTCCAACCCCCTCTATCTGACAGAGAATTGGTGGATATGTTCTTAGGCACGCTATCTGGTCAATTCTTCAAACACTTGATCGGAAGCTCCTCGGCTAGATTTACCGAATTAATCATGACCAGTGAACGGGTAGAAGCAGGTATAAAAAGTGGAAAAATTCAAAGAGATGCATCCTCAAGCGCGATAAAGAGGCCCTTTACCGGAAATAAGGAGGTCAGTGTTGCATATGACCATAGGAATCAGGATAGAACTGAACATCGTCCAGTGGTAAGGGTTGTCATGATCCCTAAGCCTGCACCTATTCAACAAAGGAACAACCAGCCTAGAACAGAAAGACCAGTAAGACAGTTTACCCGGATAAATATGACGATATCTCAAGTCTTGCCGCATTTATTGAAATCTAATCTGGTGACCTTGTGGGAAGCTCCGAAGAATTGCCTCTCCCCGTTATAACCCCAATGCTTGTTGTGCTTACCATTCAGAAAGTCCAGGTAATGATACAAACGACTGTTGGGTTTTGAAAAACAAGGTGCAAGACCTTCTCGAGGAAAAAGAAATTGAATTTGACGCTCCTGAGATCCCAAATGTTATCACCGCTCCTATGCCCAAGCACGGCCGTGGTGTTAACACTGTTGAAGATGATGTGTTTGTTGCTGTTGTTGATGAACTTGTTACTCCTCTCCTAACCGCCAAAAGGAACCTATTGAAGGTCAGTTTATTTTCAGGCTGTGGCGAAGGATGCCACCTCTGTTTATCCCTACCGATTGGTTGTCATTTATTGAAGGCAGGTGTCCAGCACTTGATGGATGACAAAGAGATTTTATTTGAAAAGACTCCCGTTCCAACCATTGATTAAAAGGATGTTTCAATAGTAACCATTTCCGCCAATCCTCCCAGGGTCTCCACCAAAAGACCCGTTAGTATTACATCTGTTCCGAAGATGAATCCACTGATAATTATTATGCCAGGGCCGATCATGTACTCCTCAGATAAAACTGTCCCTTGGAACTATGGGGGTGACGTCTACTACCACGATGTCAAGCAAGATTGGCTGGCTGATGAAGACTCAGCTTTTGAGAGGGGTGACCCCGACATCGACAACATTGTAGGAACCAGTAAAATAATCCGAAGTGGAAGAGTGTTCTCTCCGGAGATTGCTCCTCCAAAAACTGTTATCGGTCATGTGATCATCCTTTCTTTTGTTCCTGCTGATACTACTACTACAGTTCCTGTGGTTACCCCTGCTGACACCCCTATCACTGAGTCGACCGAGACCCGGGGAAAAGGAATTTTGGTTGAATCTGTCTGAATAAAGGCGCAATCAGTATCTATCCCAGAGGCTTCCAAGAAGGAGATGTAAGAAATTTTGAAAATTATAAAGAGAAGCGACTACAATGTAGTCGAACAGCTAGGGAATACCCCTTCAAAGATTTCTATGTTAGCTTTACTATTATGCTCTGAGGCTCATGCGAAGGCCTTGGTGAAATTTCTTAAAACTGGCCATGTACTACAGGAAACCTCTGCTGACCAATTCGAAGATTGTGTAGCCAGTTTGACCACTGATAACGGTTTGGGCTTTTCTGATGCTGACCTGACACCTAGGGGGAGGAAACACAATGAGGCGTTACATGTCTCTGTCGAATGCAGGGGCACTACTTTGGCCCATATCCTGGTAGATACTGGTTCATCATTGAATGTGCTGCCTAAGAAGGCTCTGGATAGACTAGACTGTGAAGGCTTGACCTTAAAACCCAGTAACATAGTGGTAAGGGCCTTCGACAGTTCGAAGAGAATGGTGCACGGGGAGGTGGACATCCCCATTAAAGTTGGAACTCAGACCTATGATTCAACTTTCTATGTGATGGATATTCGCCCTTCCTATTCCTGTTTATTGGGCCGACCTTGGATTCATGACGCTGGTGACGTCACCTCTACATTACATCAGATGTTGAAATACCCAACCAAGGGAAAATCATCATTGTCCATGGAGAGGAGGAGTATATGATCAGTCACCTGAACTTCTTCAGATATGTGGAAATGGATGGTGGATTCATCGAAACTCTGTGTCAGCATTTCGAGGGAGTCCCACAAACAGTTGCGGCAACCAATACTGTTTCTAAAGTTCCGAAGATTACTAGACCTCCGCTGAAGATGGCTTCTCTGAAAGATGCCAAGGCAGTAGTCGAAGAAGGTGGGTGTACTATTTGGGGCCAACTCCCGGATATTCCCTACAAGTTTGATAAATTTAGTTTGTGTTTTACTTCAGGAGCCCAGAAAGCTGTTTGTCGTGCTCGTGTCGAGGGACCACCTTTGCGGATCAGTAACCATGGAGTCAATACAATGGAGGATAGTGATGACAGTTGTGACCTAGAAGAATGGATTTTTCCAACTATCAGTGGAGGACTCAACAACTGGGAAGCCAAAGAGTTTGTCCCTATTACTTTTATCCAATAGTAATTGTATTTAAATTTTTTTTGGACTTGTAATAAACTATTCAGACTTTTAAAACCTCGTGTCTTACCCGAGGCACAACGATCCATTTGTCAGGGTTGTTACTTCATTTTCATATGTCATCAATGAATCATGGACGTTTTTGCATGCAAATTTTACGCTATTTGTTCTTCTTTTTTCTACATTTTTATTTCTTTCAAAGATAGCTATGCTCTTACACACACTCACATATCAAAATGAAGATCCACATCCACTCAGGATCCCATGGGTAACGACTCTGCTATGGCCTATTGTGACTTTGAAAATCCAATCTACCAAGCCGAAGACGAAGGTGAGGAAGATTGTGAAGTCCCAGGGGAACTAGCCAGGTTACTACAATAGGAAGAAAGGACCATACAGCCCCACGAAGAACCGGTTGACACAACTAACTTAGGTACCGAAGAGGACAAGAAAGAAGTCAAGGTAGGTGCCAATCTGGAACCCAGTGTCAAGAAGCGCTTAACTCAGTTATTACATGACTATGTTAGGGTCTTTGCCTGGTCATACAAAGACATGCCAGGACTTGACGTTGATATCATGGTCTATCGTCTACCGACAAAAGAAGACTGCCCTCTGGTAAAACACAAAGTCCGTCGCATGCGGCAAGAAATGTCAAAGAAGATCAAGACTGAAGTCATGAAACAATTCAACGCCGGATTTTTAGTCGTCGCCTCCTATCTGCAATGGGTCGCCAATGTTGTTCCAGTGCCTAAAAGGGACGGTAAAGTACGCATGTGTGTGGATTACATAGATTTGAGTAGGGCAAGCCCTAAAGATGATTTCCCGCTTCCCCATATCGATATTCTGGTTGACAATACCGCACAACATAAAGTTTTCTCATTTATGGATGGTTTCTCAGGCTATAATCAAATCAAAATGGCACCTGAGGACATGGAGAAAATGACCTTCGTCACACAGTGGGGCACGTTCTGTTACAAAGTTATGCCATTCGGGTTGAAAAATGCTGGGGCAACCTATCAGCGCGCCATGGTAGCCATGTTTCACGATATGATCCATCACGAGATAGAGGTCTACGTGGATGACATGATAGCCAAATCTCAAATTGAATAGGAGCATCTGGACCATATGTAGAAACTGTTTGAAAGACTGAATAAATACCAGCTAAGGTTGAACCCGAGTAAATGCATATTTGGAGTGAGGTCCGGTAAACTGCTAGGCTTCATTGTCAGCGGTAAAGGTATCAAAGTGGACCCTGCAAAGGTAAAAGCAATACAAGAAATGCATGCTCCTTGCACTGAGAAGGAAGTCAGGGGATTTTTAGGACGGCTAAACCACATCACCAGATTCATTTCTCACCTAACCGCTACTTGTGAACCAGTCTTCAAATTACTAAAGAAAGATCAAGTGTTGGGTTGGAACGACGACTGCCAGGCTGCCTTCGACAAGATCAATGAGTACCTTCAAGAGCCTCCTGTTTTTATGCCGCCAGTCGAGGGAAGACCTTTGATCATGTATCTAACTGTCTAGGAAAATTCAATGGGGTGTGTGTTGGGGCAGCATGACGAGTCTGGCCGAAAAGAGCATGAAATATACTACCTGAGCAAAAAGTTTACCGACTGTGAAACCAGATATTCACTGCTCGAGAAAACTTGTTGTGCTCTGGCATGGGCTGCTCGCCGGCTAAGACAGTATATGCTGACTCACACTACCTTATTGATATCAAAGATGGATCCAATTAAATACATATTCGAGAAACCCGCCCTCTCTGGAAGAATAGCAAGATGGCAGATGATCCTGACAGAATACGACATTCAGTACACTACTGAAAAAGAAATAAAGGGTAGTGTGCTAGCTGATCACCTTTCTCATCAGGCTGTGGATGACTACCAGTCCATGAAATTCGAGTTCCCAGATGAAGACATCATGATGGTAAACAATTGTGAAGAATTCAGACCATATGACGGACCTGAACAAGGATCCCGATGGACCTTGGTTTTTGACGGAGCTTCCAACGCACTCGACAATGATATTGGTGCTGTGATCATATCCCCTGAAGGATGTCATACTCCCTTCACTGCAAGAATTTATTTCAACTGTACCAATAATATGGTGGAATATGAAGCGTGTATTATGGGTCTCAAAGCTGCCATAGATTTGGGAATCAAGTCCTTAAGTGTATTTGGAGATTCAGCCTTAGTCATCAGTCAGATTAAAGGAGAATGGGACACAAAGCACCCTAATCTCATCCCCTACAAAGAACATGTGTTGACATTAATCACACATTTTGAGGAAATTACCTTTGAGCATTTTCCACGAGAGGAAAATCAACTAGCGGACGTGTTAGCCACTATGTCATCCATGTTTAAAATCAAGTGGGGTAACGAGGCTCCCCAGATCACCATTGAGCGGATGGATGAACTAGCTTACTGTCACGAGATTGATAATGAAGAAGTAGTGGACAAGCCTTGGTTCCATGAAGTTAAGATGTATCTCCACGCCCAAGAGTATCCGGAGGGAGCTTCAGTCAATGATAAGAAGTTCTTGAGAAGATTCACTGCTAAGTTCTTCCTCAGTAAGGGCATTCTCTACAAGCGCAAACACGACTCTATTTTGCTTCGTTGAGTAGACAAGGTTAAGGTAGACAAGATCATGGTTGATCTACATGAAGGCACTTTTGGCACCCATTATAGTGGGCACACGGTGGCTAAAAAGATCCTACAGGCGGGGTACTATTGTTCTACCATGGAAGCAGATTGCCATCAGCATTCACGAACATGTCACAAGTGTCAGATCTATGCTGAAAAAGTACATGTGCCTCCAGTTCCTCTAAACGTCCTGACTGCTCCCTGGCCATTCGCGATGTGGGGCATCGACATGGTTGGAGAAGTCAAACCTATAGCTTCTAATGAACACCGCTTCATCTTGGTGGCCATTGACTACTTCACGAAGTGGGTTGAGGCAGCTTCTTTTGCTTCTGTTACCAAGAACATTGTGGCCCAATTCATCAAATAGAATCTCATATGTAGATACGGTATCTCGGAGAGAATCATTACAGATAATGGTACAAATTTCAACAATACTATGATCACTGCATGTGTGTGCAATTCAAGATCCAGCATCATAACTCTTCCCCTTACCGACCGAAGATGAATGGCGTTGTAGAAGCTGCTAATAAAAACATCAAGAGGATCATTCAAAAAATGAAAGTGACCTACAAGGACTGACATGAGATGTTACCATTTTCTCTCCATGGTTACCGTACCACGGCGCACACGTCAACAGGGGCAACTCCTTTCTCTTTGGTATACGGTATGGAAGTCGGCCTACCAATTGAAGTCCAAATACCTTCTCTGATAATCATAAAGGATACAAGGTTGAATGGAGATGAATGGAATCAAACTCGACTTGACCAGCTGAATTTGATTGATGAGAAGAGGCTTACGATTGTCTGTCATGGTCAGATGTACCAAAAACGTATGATCAAGGCTTTTAACAAGATGGTCAAACGTCAGGTATATTGGGTTGGTGATTTGGTAATCAAGCATATTATATTGCCACAAGGTGATCCCAGGGGCAAATGGACTCCTACATACGAAGGACCATTTGTGATCAAAAGCATATTTTCTGGTGGAGCAATGATCTTAACCACTATGGATGGAGACAAACTTCCGCACTCTGTAAACGCGGACATAGTCAAAAGATACTACACATGAATAAAGACCCGCTAGGTCAACTGGCCTAGGAAAAAATTAGGGCATCCCGACAAACCGCAAAGGTTCGAGAAAAAATTAGGGATAGAAAACAAAAAAAAATATGTACACCCGGCAAGCTGAAAACCCAAAAGGGGGCTTGGGCAAAAAAGGGTATCCTGGTGGACTCAAAACCCGAAAGGGCCGTCCAGGCAAAAGTTATGGAATTAAAGTGTATGATTGTGTCGCGTTGGATCACCTTATAGACAACCTTTAGCATCAACTGACAAACTCAAACGGGTCTAATCAATCCAATCAACTTTGGACAAGGCAGCAAGTGGATGAGACGCTCATGGACATGAAGGCTATAGCAGAATGGGAACTCCATGGGATTATTTTACATAGCTATCATTTCTTTGTATCAGTTTTCGTATTCTACGATGACATTCTCTTACTAGAATGTTTGTCTCATTGTACAAAAATACTTATTCAAGTTAATACAAAGATATTCCCTTGAAAGTGCAAAACTATCTGTTTTTCTTTTATTTTTGTGTTTTGTTTGCAAAAGCGTCCAATGATTATTTTTAAACATATGCATTTGAACGTGACTACTGTTTACAAATGAGCAAAAAAATGGGAACAAAAAATAGAAAGACAATCACTGATGGCTTTAAGAAATAGGATAATATCTTTAGACCATTCCATAAAATTTCCCGCAGGTACTTTTTCCAGCAAGAGCGGAAACCGGGACATCCCATTATAGGATCGCTAACGTATCTCCAGTATGCAGCCTAATGGTATAAAATTCTCTCGCATCCCTGACGGAACAAAAATTCCAGTTACCGTTCCAAAGATTCTCCAGTGAAAGTCGCCCAGTTTCTCAGGATTCCCCAACAGGATTTCACGAGGTCCACAAGAAATGCACGACGTTTCCCTTCCACAACAAAGTTTATTTTTCTAATAAATGGAAAATTATCCATCAACACTTCAACTTCAAAATGTGAAGACTTACACTCCTCATTCCCAGCAGTACTCAGGGATTTATTATCCCCGACTCTAGCAACACTGCGACATAACAATTAACGTGTCCATACATTACATCCATACGTCATAGAATTGACAACACATATGCATACAACGCGATCTCATTTATTTCTAGAAACAACATTATACCGTGAATTTCATACATCATGGAATTGCATGCAACTAACCCTTCACCTTTTCAGGAAAGATCAGTCAACAGAAAATTATCGTCAAATTTTCAACAAGTCAATTATAGATAAATTCCTAAGAAAGGAATGATCGACCATCTACATAACAGATATTTCCTCCAGACCCCTGCTGGTTCAGATAAACCTCTCAACGGTTTATTCTGATTCTTTCCCACAAACGCTTTCTCTGGTTCAGATGAACCTCTCAATGATTTGTTCTGATTCTTCTCCATATCCCTGCCGTTTCAGTTTAGATCTCTCAACGGTTTATTCTGATTCTTTCTCGCAGACGCTTTCTCTGGTTCAGACGTTTTCTCTTGTTCAGATAAATCTCTCAACGATTTATTCTAATTCTTCCCCAGATCCTTGCCAGTTCAGTTTAAATCTCTCAACGATTTGTTCTGATTCTTTCCCGCAGACACTTTCTCTAGTTTAAATAAATCTTTCAACGATTTATTCTGATTCTTCTCTAGATCCCCGTCGGTTCAGTTTAAATCTCTCAACGGTTTGTTCTGATTCTTTCCCGTAGACACTTTCTCTGGTTCAGATGAATATCTCACCGATTTATTCTGATTATTCTCCAGATCCCTACCGGTTCAGTTTAGATCTCTCAACTATTTATTTTGATTCTTTCCTAGTAGGCACTTTCTCTGGTTCAGATAAATTGCTCAAAGATCTACTCTGATTCTCTCAAGTTAAAGAATATTTAAGATCTCTTTTGATTCAATTTAAATCTCTCAACAATTTATTCTGATTCTTCTCCAAATACCCGCTGGTTCAGATAAATCTCTCAATGATTTAATATGATTCTTTCCTAGTAGGCACTTTCTATGGTTCGGATAAATTGCTCAAAGATTTACTCTGATTCTCTCCATTTAAAGAATATTCAAGACCTCTTTTGGTTCAGTTTAAACCTCTTAACGGTTTATCCTGATACTTTCCAAATGAACATTTCATGTTTAGATAAATCGTTCCAAGATTTATTCCGATTCTTCCTAGTCAAACAACATACAAGACTTCTGCTAGTATCAGATAAATTGCTCCAAATATTTATTCTGATTCTTTTCCAGTTGAAATCAAGTTCAGACTTAGTCCATTTTCTGTCAACAGTCACCTTTGGATGGCATCTACAAGCCCATCTCTGGAAAATCCCTATTCCTCCAAATGGCATCGATAAGCTCATTCACAATTCATCTTTAAGTGCAAATTCTTGGGCACTCTAGTATTCAATTATCTTCCACCTTCAAGTAACGAATGGCGGATTCACCATTCTAACTCTTCAGGTTTAAGAAGATTGAACAGGGGCAACTGTTGTACCCCAAAATTTGCCCTCTCATTTATCAAGTAATTTCTCACAAGATCTACTTTGGTTCAAGACTACACTGGGTTGATCAGCTCAAGACACATTGTTGTACCCCAAAATTCGCCCTCTCATTTATCTAGAATTTGCTCATAAGATCTCCTTGGGCTCAAAACTGCACTAGGGTTTGATCAGCTCAAGACACCTCCTTATGCACTGATGACCAAAATTAGGGGTTGATATTGCACAAGGATTTTTGAAATTTCAATGCTTCATATGACTTTCATGGATCATTATGGACCCCCAATATTACTCATGTCAAGTTGCAAGCTTTGAATCACATTTTTATCAATCAATTGAGCAGTTGACCTAAAAATCAGTTGTATTGGGGAAAAAGTCAACTATGGCTAATTTATAGTCAAACATCATAATTTTTTATCCACATCATTTTAAACTCATATGTATCATTTGATCAAGTTTGGACCATAATCCCTCAAGAAATTTGATCAAATCTCCAAAAGGGTAAAATGGTCAAAATTAGGGTTTTGACTGGGAAAGGGAAATTTCTGATTTTTGACCTAACAAATGGTCAATTGGTTTAAGGCATGATCTCAAGAGTCCAATTGCATCATTTGGACCTAATGACATGATTCAAAATATTTCAAATCCATTGGATTGACAAATGAATTTTGCAGTCAACTGATCAAAAGTCACTGTATACTGAAAAGTCAAACTTTGACTTTTTGGTTAAATTTAAGTACCAAAGATCACAATTCATCAAAACATGTTAAAATATGAAACTTATTCATCAAGAAATAAAAAAAATTCAAGATTTCATTTTGAAAAGTCAAAATTTCTAAACTTAGAAATTTTTCTAAGTGTTGAAAATTCATGTTTTTTCATAACTTTGACCCAAATTTTCACCATGATACAAGATGGTTTAAGAGAAACTCCCAAAATGAAAGTTGTATATCTCCATGAAATCTACAACTTTTATTCACACAAATTCTTCCAAAAGTGCTTGGATCTCAGGTTATAATTTCAAGAAAATAGGATCATGAAACTAAACACTTAGTGAAATTTTGCCCTAATTTGGTCAGGATTTTGACTCAACTTCATGGCACTTTTTCATATAGTTACAAGGTGAATATTCAAAATAAATTAAAATATGGGTTGTACATCACATTTCAAGCTTTCCAAAATGTCCAAGAACTCCTTGAGATCATTCTTGAGTAGGGAGAATCGAAGAGATGAAGTTGGTGTTTTATCACTTGAGTTTCAAGGCATTTTGTGATGAACAAAAATCCAATTTAAAACCTATGTTGCACAATATTGTTTTGCAGGCTTCTAAACCTCAAGATCTCTCCATAATCAGAAGATTACACTTGCTTTTGAGCTATTATCCAAGTGTTCCAAGCATTGTCCATGCCAATTTGCCATTTTTGGAAGAAAGTTATCATTCCACTCTTGAAAAGTTGCTTTAATCACAATGTCAACTTGTCTCGAGCTTCTAACTTGTTCTTTCTGCACATACAACCGCTATAATCCAAAAGCAAGGTGTCTAAGGCCTGGAGAAGCTCAGGACATGCTTGTACAACATTTGAGATTTGTCACTTCACTTTTCTTCAAAAGCAAGTTATAGAGCTATAACCCTATAACTCAGAAGCCTGAAATGATTTTATGCTGAAATCTTTTCCATACATATTAACAAGTTTATTGTAAGCTAAGGCACGAGGTCAAACATCCTAAAACTCTTCCAAACACCCTTGCTACACAAGACTGCTCAACTTGACAGTTTTGTGCCAAAACTCACAATCTCCATTTCCACTCGTGCGTTTTGATTCTTAATCCTTCAAACACCTTACATACATCATACACAAGGTATCCAAGCCCCTGTTTCAAGACTGTAACCCCTCCATCACTATTCACCATTTTTAAACATCAAGCTTGAAGGTTGACTTGAATAGGGAGTTCCAGCCATCCTCAAAGCAAAGTAGGAGTTGGAACACATTCAAGGAGGTCCATGCAAACTATAGAAATCATCAGGCCATCACAAAGGTTGCTCAAACTCCATACACGACTCCAGCTGCAAGAGGTAAGTTTTCAAACTTCTATCTCTTCATACAGACATCATTTGAGTTTGATTTGTGAAGATAAAATGTAGATACCATTGCCACGAAGCTGTACATATCCATAGTTTACATTTATATGGCATGAGCTTAGAGAATTTTAGGGTTAAGGTTTTCTGCAATTTTTAGGTTTTGAATTAGGGCTAGAAAAATTCTCATTCATCTTTGATTGTTAGCTTACATTGTTTATATGTTTGGATTCGTGGGAAAAAATGCCACAACTTTCATGTTTGAACTTTTCATTTTTGTTGAGAGATGAAGAAGATACATGTCCTTTGGCTGGAGGTTGAAGATGAAGTGTTCAGAACACGTTTTACCTTACAAATTTATTGTTTCAATTGTATTAACGGATGTATAGCCACCCCAGTGGTAAGGCAGCGCGCTGGTAATCAGGAGGTCATGGGTTCGAGCCTTAGCGCACGCTGCCTTTTGCTTTTTTCTCATTTTTACATTATTTTTGTTCTTTCCAGCACATGGGCCTTCCTCCTCCTGGGCCTGATTTTTTTTCTAACATTCCTCCCCCGTGTTTCATATTTGCACCCTGGACCAATTTAATTTTATTTCTTCATTTTTTTTGTTTTTATTTATTTTCTCAAATATATTTTCTAAATACAAAAAACGATAAAAATGCAGAAAAATGATATTTTATATTTTGACTTATTTCACTTTATTTTTCCATAAATAAAAATATTTTTTATTCTTCATACTTTATTTATTTATTTAAGTGAATCTTATAAACTTAATTAATATTATATTATTTATTTATTTTTCTTCACACCATTTAAAATACATTATTTTAATATAAAAAATGGGGACTAAAAATATTTTATAATACTACAAATATTTTCAAGATAAAAAAATACCAAAGAATATATACTTTTCTTAATCTTATTTTCTTTTGATTAATTAATAGAACTAGGCTTTCTTTTAAAATCTTTTTTTCTAAATAAATCCAAACTTAAAATTAACCATTTTCTTTAAATTAGGTTAAGACAAAATCTTTTTATGAAAACTAAACAAAAATTCATTTTCTTTACATTTTGCATCCTTGTACATTCATTCATTTTTTATACCTTGTATTTAGGTAAATTCCTTGTATATTCATATCAATTCAATATGATTGTAATAGACTAATTAGGGTTTTAATTTCTTGCAAACCCCATTTATACTTTGTACACCCCTTCCTACAAATCATGTAATAACTTAGTATTTTTATTTTCCGCAATTTAAATGCTTTATATTCACATGCTAGTAATTAGGGTTTGTATGGAAAGAATAAAATCAATCAAATAGAAAACCCTAAATCAAGACAAAAACAAGCATGAAAACAATACACTTGCACCCAAGCATCTCTAGGGTAAACTCTACTTGGTTACCTTATACAAAATAGCCATATTACGCATGTAAGGCATCTTAGCAAAAACAAGCAAATACAAGATCATGGTCCCTCGATGACGCTATCTAAGTTGCCTTACAAATGATCTTAGTCCCTCAAAAAGAATGCTAAGATATCTTGCAACATTTCTAATCATGGCTATATGATGACCCACGCCCGTCCCGTTTACATCCAAAGATAGGGTTTCTTACCAAATCAATGGTAAAACAACAATGTCAAAGGAAAAGAAAATGAACAAGAAAGACATTTGAGTAGGTAGATTGCTCCTAATTACTTGCTTCATTTCAAAGCAAACATCCTTGCTATTTTCAAAACAAACATATACACTTTTAAACATCTTACAAAATTGAAAACATTTTCAAAAGATCAAACATCTTTATATACATTCTTACAAACAAGAATCATTACAAAGATTGTCGAAACAATGGCTTCTTTACAAAATACTTTCAAAAACTGCATAAAGTACAATTTCAAACAAAAGCAAGTGATCTAGCAAGTAACTAAAAGCCCATGGAAAACCATGGATGAAAGGGGTGCTAAAAATAAACCCTTTGAAATGAAAGTGATAAAATGAAAGTAAAGTCCTAATTTAAACTATTACAAACTGTGAGCAGATACAATAATTGGGATAAAAAATAATAAAGCGCGCGATGAAAAATTAGATCGACGAGAAATTAGGGTTTTGACCCTTCTAATCTAATTAAAAGAAAAATTGTTTTTTTGTTGTTTTAATATTTTTTAAGAAAAATATTAGGTTTTAGAAATAAATGCACAAATTAATTAGTTAATTAAATTAATTAATAAAAATAATTATATGACCTATTTTTGGTTTTTGATTATTTTAGGAAAAAATAAAATATAATTAAGTTAGTAATAAAACCTATTTATTCTAATTATTTTTAAGTCATTTACAAAACAATTAAAGTTTTCTAAATTAATCAAACCTTATTGAATTAATTAATTTTTTACTAAAAATAAATATCTTAAATTTAATTGGTGAAAAACAATATTTTTGGTGATTTTTTGATAAGAAAGAAAATTAATTTTTGGTTAGTAAATAATTTAAATATAATATATAAAAGAATAGAGAAAAAGATTTGGGCCTGAGAATTGTGGGGGTGCAAATAGTCAGATTTTTGGGCCCAAAAGAGAAGTCCATATTGACTTGTGAGATCCTGTGCTGCATGTTTGACTATGGCTCATGGTGTTCCCTCCTGGATGGCCATCAGATTTGGCCTCAGGACACTTGGCATGATTGATGATGAGGGCGTATGGTAGACTTTAGGCTTGCAAATGCGCTGGATAACCTGAAAAAAATTAGAAAAATACCAAATGTTGGAGGCAGGGGTCGAACCCCTGACCTCAAGCCTCCCACGCCTTAACACCAACCTGGCTACCACTGGGCCAATTGCTCATGTTGTAATAATAATGCAAAATAATAAACAAATATTAAAAAGGCCATGTATGTCAAATCCACGCACAAAAATTTAAACAAGCCAATGGAGGGGTGCCACATAGGTCATCTTCTTCCTTTCTCCGTGGGTAAAAGTGCCAAACTTTTACCTACGGACGTTTGTCCGTAGCTATAAGCAGAGCTCGTTCCAAAATCCTCCATGAGCCATATAAATGAAACTTAACGCCATGGCTGGATTTGTCTCATCATTCTGAACATGATGGTACCCTTCATCATGGCTAATTTTTCTTGTAAACAAAAACCCTAATTCGAAGCTACGAACCCTAACAATGGCACATTCCAGTACAGACCAAATGAATGCAATTAAACCATACAGAAAGCTTTCATATGTCTCATAGATCAAGAATATGTGATTAATTCATCCTAACAATGCCTAAATCATGGGATTCAATTTCAAGAAAAGTGAGGTATCATGATGGACTTACAGAGCAATATGGGACTGGAAAGGCTTGGTTCTTGATTGCTTTAGCGTGCTGAGACTCCCAGGAAGCAAATGGAATGGTCAAGAAGTCTTGAATTGGCCTGGAACAATGAAATCGATCTTGCACTTTCTCTTGATTTTTTCAAATGTTGCTCTGCTTGTTGCGCCTGTCTCCAACCTAGTTTATGGTCTGCCTTTGTTCTATTTGTACCAAGGAGTGAATTAGGTTTGAAAGAATGCATCCAATCTTCCTCCATCAATGAATTTGATTGTGATTTGATCCTCCTTTAAATCTTTCCAAAATTGGCCTAAAACCAATCTTTTTGTCCACCCTAATGCCTTGCACAATTTTGAATACTTGCTAGCTGTAATTGAAACTTGAAACAAGCACAAAATCTCTTTCTTTCAATATTTTGGATTTTATATGATTTGTTTTGATTTAAATTGAATTAATTCAAATAAAAATCAAAATAAATAATAAAAATAATATATGGGCAAGTGGCAAAGGCTAGAGCTCGTGGACTATGTTGCCAACTCAAAACAAGTGAAAAAGATTGGGCCCATTTGGCAAAAATTGAAGTTTTAGGGATAGTTGACTTTTGGCAATTTTGCAAAAAAGGTCAACTTCACCAATGCATAACTTCCTCAATTTTGACTCTTTGGAGGTGTTCTTGGACTTTTTAGAAATCTTGAGATGTTATTTAAGCAACCCTTTTGGTCTCATCTCATTTTTATATTCCATGCTCATGTATGAAGCTTTGACAAAAAAGGTGTTTTTGTTGACTTTCCAAAATGACCTATAATGTCCAAATTCATAACTTCTTGTGAGTGCATATTTTAAACTTGGGAGCTGAAGATGGATTGTAAGGAATTACATCCTCTTCAAAATGAGCTTTGGATGGGTCATTTTTCATAAAGTATAAGAAAGTTATGCATGGTCAAAGTTGAGTTGACTTTTCTTGCAAAACCCTAATTTAGCAACTTTTGAGTCTTGATGAATTATGAGCAACCCTTGATGAATCATGATCAACCCTTGATCAAATGATGAAATATCCTTAAAAATGAGAATGTTGACCAAAAATCTTGAAGTTTGACTGTATGTGGGCCACAGTTGACTTTTGCCCTAGCACAATCGATTTTTAGGCCTTTGAGCAATTGACTGAGCAAACTTCCTCTGTAGGGCTTGAAACTTGACACGGATGATATTGAGAACATATTAGGATAATTCTGAGCATTTGGGATCCCTTGGACTCAAGTATCTTGATGCAACATGAAACCCTAATTTGAGGTAGACTGCCTTAGGAGAGAGCTTGTCTGGCCAACCCTTGGACTACCTTGAGCAACTTGAGGATCTTTCTTGAAACGTTTTGAGAAATATGGGAGGGAAAATTTTGGGGTACAACAGCTTCCCATGTTCAATCTTCTTAAACCTGAGTATGTAGATTGGCTTTCGTGATCCAAAGGTGGAAGATGATTGAACACTAGAGTGCCCAAAAATTTGCACTCGCATGAAGTGGTAATTGTCTTGTGATGTCGGGAATAGGCTTATAGATGCCATTGGGAAATTGCTGACGAGGGGATGGGCTTAAAGATTCCATCCGAAGGAGTGTCAATCGCATAAGAGACTCCTTAGCGAGAGCTTGTATACCTGTTGTTGAGGAAGATTCCGCCGGGGAATGCTGACCTTTGTCTTGGGAGAAATAGAATTTAGGAGCTTCGATCGTCCGTTATTCTACTGGGGAATCATCTCTGTTGAATTCTAGGAACTTTAGTCGTCCGTTATTCCACTAAGCAATTGTCTCTTAGTCGAGGAGGTGACAATGAACTGCGATCTGGTCGTAGTCCAGGCTTCATAGTAATAAGACCGACTGCTATCTGGTCGTAATCCAGGCTTTACAAACTTACTGGGGAGATGAGATTAAACTTGTTATCCGGTCGTAACCCAGGTTTCGCAACTTCTCAATTCTTATCTGGTCGTAATCCAGGTTTCGGAAGGAATTCAACTGTTATCCGGTCGCATCCGGGCTTGAACTTAGGGCACACTAATATCCGGTCGACTCCGGGCTTCTTAGTAACTATCTAGGTAAACTGCTATTCGGTCAAAATCCAAACTTCGCAGGATCTTGTACTGCTGTCTGGTCGTAATCCAGGGTTCAGTCCTTTTATCGTTATCCGATCGTAATCCAGGCTTCATAATACTTTACTTTTTATCTGGTCATTATCCAGTCTTCAGAATACTTTACTCTTTATCTGGTCGTAATCCAGTCTTCAGAATACTTTACTCCTTATCTGGTCGTAATCCAGTCTTCAGAATACTTTTACTTCTTATCTGGTTGTAATCCAGTCTTCAGAAGATTTTACTCCTTATCTGGTCGTAATCCAGTCTTCAAAATACTTTACTCCTTATCTGGTCGTAATCCAGTCTTCAGAATATTTTACTCCTTATCTGGTCGTAATCCAGTCTTCAGAAGATTTTACTCCTTATCTGGTCGTAATTCAGTCTTCAGAATACTTTACTCCTTATCTGGTCGTAATCCAGTCTTCAGAAGAGATCAAATGGCTATCCGGTCGTAATCTGGGCTTTCCCTTTGGCTTTGGGCCTACTAACATCCGGTCGTAATCTGAGCTTCATAGTATCTGGCCGAGTGAACTGCTATTTGGTCGTAATCCAAGCTGCACAGTATCCCTTATCTGGTTGTAATCCAGGCTTCACAGGAACTTGTATTGCTATCTGGTCGTAATCCAGGCTTCACAATAATTTGCTGAGCTGTTATCCGGTCGTAATCCGGGTTTCACGGCCTGTTGAGGATTTAAACTATTATCCTATCGACTCTGGGCTTCATAGCTTGCCTCTTAAGAGATACCACTATCTGGTCATAATCCAGGCCTTGCGGTAGTCTGACATTGTTATCCGGTCGTAATCTGGGCTTCACTATATGCTGTAGGAATCAAGATACTATTCGGTCGTACCCGAGCTTCATAGTTTAAACTTTTGTGAGAATTTGATTGTATCTTTCCTGAAAGGTAGAGATTAGCTGTATGTAATGCATGATGTGTATCAGGCAATGATGTTCTCAAAATAAATGAGATCGCGTTGTATGATGCATATGCATATGTCATGATGTATGGATATGTAATGTTTTTTTATGATATTTTTTAGCTGGGGAAAATAAATCCGAATAGCTGTTGGAGAAAAACAATTGAATTCTTCGTTTCCGCTGGGGATAGTGAATGAAGATGATTGTGAGAATAAACCTGCAGGAGAGGATAATTCCATTGGGGAATTAACTGATGAGGAAATGACTCTGTGGTGCGGACATATTCTGCTAGAGGACCTGTTGATTTGGAAGAATAACCTCAGCCAGGGATGAATTACCGTTGTTGGAGATAATGGAACTCTGTTGGGAATTGAGTTTCTGTTTGTGAAAGGAATGAACTCCGCTGGGGATGATTTTCCAGTTGCGACTTCACTGGGGATAACCTTTTAGGCTCTACTGGGGACAATCCTCCAGCCTCTACTGGGGATAATTCTCCAAACTCCACTGGGGATAATTTTCCAGTGTTGATGATAGATAAACTCTGCTTGGGGAGAATATCGTCGACTCATTCTTGGTTGCGAGCCTCAGTTGGGGAGTGTGGTGTCCTGTTTTGGACAGCTAACATCACTGTCTTTTTCTTACTCTGCGGGGAGTGAATGTTACTGGGACGCGTGCTGAGGATATGACGATGGCTTTGCATCGAGACTTTTCTGCCCCTGTATCTGCGGGAGAAGGTTCCTGCGGAGGCCTTGTGGACCGAGTATTATCCCAACCTATGAGGTGCTTGGTATCTTTCGATCGAAATGACAAGTCTTCTTCTGGTAGGCAAGTGATGAGATGACGGGACATAGTCGTACGCTTTAATCCCTAACTTTTGCCTGGACTGTCTTTTCAGATTTTCAGTCCACCGGGATACCTTTTCTTGCCCAAGCCGCCCTTTTGGGTTTTCGACTTGCCGGGTGTACAAATTGTTTTTAATTTTTATCCCTAATTTTTTCCCGAACCCTTTTGGTTCGCCGGGAAGCCCTTATTTTTTCCTAGGCCAGTCAACCTAGCGGGTCTTTATTCATGCGCGGTATTTTCTGACTATGTCCACGCTCTCAGAGTGTAGGGAGTTGTCACTGTCGGCAGTGTTGTGTTGCCATACTACCAGAAGATGTTCGTTTGATCATGCTAGATTCGTTGCTGGAATTTATGTCCAATGCCCCAAGTGGTTCAGATGGAGATTTGCCCCTGGCTATTTGGCATCTTTGAGAGATTCCTTGAATCTTGACTTGATTGCCCCAGATGATGGACAATGATATGCCGTGCCCCTTGGTTGGAAGTGTTTTTTCCACTTGAGGTGACCCTTTTTATTGAGAAGGTTTTTGTTCACTAGATATTCGTCGTGCGAATTTCTCTGTTGTTTGAACAAATAGTCATATGCAAACAATGTTATTTTAAGAATGCAAAGCTTACGTCTGTCTTGAAGTTTTTGAAAATGCATTTCTCAGTAAAACAGGCAAATTTTGTAAAATGTGATGTCGACCCAGGATTCACAGCAATTCCTACAGGAGTCGGGATACCTTTTGTAACAGTATGCTTTCGAACTAACCCATGCTTCAACTAGGACTTTTAAGGGTTATAACGTGGCCTGGTTCACGGTTCAAGAAACAAAGGGTAAAGGCTCAAAATTTTATTTGTACCCACCCGTTCTTCGTGATGTTCTTCGATCCTAAACTCAGCTAATTGTGCATTTAGAACCCCAGTTGAGTTCTGGAATATTGTCCTTGATGTTTCAGTGATGGTTCGGATACTGACAGTTTATTTTGAATAGGCAATCATTTTGTTGAGAGTTTGCATGATCTCTTTCCTTTTGATTTTTATTATCCCTGTCTTTTGCCTGAACTGTTTCTTTTTGTGATTACAGTCAGAGGGATGCCCCAATTTTTTCTTAAGTTTGCTTCACAGGTTTTGACTTAATGGGCTTTTATTTTTGAGAGATAATGGCTGCATGTCCTTACGATTATACGGAACCATCACCGTCTTTTGTTTCGGAAGGACTTCTTTGATGCCATTCATTGTGCACCTGGATTAACTGAGAAAACTACCCTGCCCCAGGTTGTGATTAAGGGTTTTAATTTATGAAAAGAAAAACTCCAACTTCTTTGGCTCAAAGGGGTTGACTAAGGATTATCTTTCTTATAACTCCACTGTTTAGGATTTGAAACAACGCCTGTACCTCGTCAGCGGGGTCTGTTCAAAAGCATACTGTAGATATTTTGATATCATTTTCGTCATCCTCCCTCTAAAGGCTTTGAGTTTTTTAGTCGAGAGTTAAACATCACAAAAAGGAAAACAATTTAAATATAGTGAATACGAATGGATTGATTCAAAACAGACATATGCAATGCATTGATAAAGTAACAAAGTTTGACATGAATAAATATTCGAACAATCAAAAGAAAATTACAAATTGAAAATTCTAAAGAACAAAAGCCTTTCTTGTCATAACTTGTCACTTCAAATGGTGAGACTTGGAGGATTGACAGAAACATTCCAGTTGACCATCTTGTGTGAATTCCAATGATCCTTTATCATTTAGGTTTTGAATTTTGTACTTCAACTTCCAACAGTCGTCAGTATCATGCCCCGGACTGTTGGAGTGATATGCACACCTTGCATCAGGATTGTAGTCAGGTGAAGAAGTCTTGGGATTCGGATGAGGTCCTATCAACGTCACCAGGTTCATTCTCAACAGGTGTTGTAAAGCTTGAGACAGCGGCATGTTGAGCTTGATAAACTGCCTCTTGGGGATATCTGGTTTACTCTGATTAACCCATTATTTTTGGCGAGGTTGTTGTTGGACCCTTGAGGTAGTAGAAACTTGGAGAGGTCCATTCTTTACCAAACCAAATCTTTGTCTTCTTGGAGGCTGATCAATGACTTGCTCCCCAGCCTCGACTGTTTTCTTCATGCTGTTGTATTTGTCTTGATGAAGCTGGATGATAATGGTTCTCAGCTCTTCTTGTTCCCGGGCTAAGCTTTGGATAAGGGCCATCTGCCCCAACATTTGGGTTCTTATTGCATCTATCTCAGCTTGCAGTTGTTCCAGCCACTCGTCCTTATTGTCTTCAGGACTTTTCTTGACCAAGTTCCCGACGAGGAGCATTTTCAACTCTTCCTGCCCCTTGGATAGGTTTAGGAATATTTCCCTGAACTGAGTTTCTTGAGTTTGAAGATCTCTGTTGTCTTGTTTGAGAGCCATTGTTGAAATAAATAGCGAGGACATGAGAGACCGGTATTGGAAGCCCTGTTATGCAATGATATGTATGTATGCAATGTTTTCAAGGATCTCGCGGGGTAAACAAGAAACTATTAGAATTTGTTTGTAGATTGATTGAAGAAACTTTGTGTCGTTAAGAGTCCTTCTTCAAGAGTCAAGCTCACCATATTTAGTGGGTCATAGCCCCCCACTCAAGTCATCGTGTGTTGATCTCTAGACGACATTGGCTAGAGGAAAATAAATCCCTTTGCCCCTTGCTAGACGTTCGATTTACCATAACCTGCATCACAAACCCTTGAGATCCTTGAAATGGTTAAGGAAATGTTACGACATGATGTTATGATGTGTATGCTATGCGTTTAAGAAAAAGTACGAGGTGATGTAAACAAGTAAATCCGGCAAGAAATCCAAGTTATTGGATAAGGACTGTAAACAAAACCTGCAAGGAGCTCATGTTGTCAGACAATAAAAATGTGCAAGTAGTTCAAGTTGAAGGCACACAAGTCATACAAACAGCCTTAGGTTTAGGCTTGCATGAAGTCTAGGTATTACCCTCTTGAAGTTCAGTTGGTTCAACCTGTCCTAATAATAGTAACCGAGTTCTAGAGGTTCTCAATATCACTGACCATCCTCGATCGGTCATAGTTTTAGCTTAGCAACCTTTTCTTGCGGCCGAAACCATCGCGAGAGTATGGCCTCAATGAGTGTAGCATTCTGCTACTTTTCTATGGCCAAGTTAGTCAATTATAGGTTCTAAGGTCAGTTGATGCTTAATGACCCATTAGCAGCCCCATACTCTCCTTGTTCCTCCACAAGGGATATCGGTACCAACTAATGTGTCACACCAACGTAGCTACTGCTTCAACCGTATCGGTCTATGCCGTACAGTTCCCTCACAGTCTATTGCTACTTACCTAAAAGGTATCCCCAAATTCGGGTTAGGATCTATAGTAACTCCGATGCAAAACCCACAAAGATAAAGCAAACAGATCAAACAATTGAAAACAATATAATGAACTATTCCTAAGGTACACCCCACTTATTAAGTCCCCAACAGAGTCGCCAGTTCTGTGATACAGTGGCCAGAACCGGGACGCGTTTCCCTATTTTTTTAAGGAATTTGCAGGTTTGCGTTTGTGTTTGCAAAATGTCGCGGTAAGCAAGAGTTGCCACTGTCTTTTATTTTATCCAACAAGGAAAGGAAAAAAGCACAGAAAAATTCCTTTTTCGAGATATTCCTGAGTACGGGGGGTAGATAATAGAAAGGGAAGGTATTAGCACCCTTTCTATCTGTAGTTATCTACGGGCTCTTAGGTACTTGCTCATCATTTTCAAAATTGTTTTCTTTGTGTTTGTGGGCTTTGAAAAGTTTTTGTTTTAACTTCGATTTAACTCTTACTTCTGTCTTCAAGAGTGCAATGAAGTGTTTTTTGAAAACTTTGTTTGTAAAGGAGTGTAAGTGTGCAAAATTTGTTTTGATTGAGCAAGTACTTAAGAACTAATCTACCTACTCGAAAAAAGAGTCGTTCTATGCTTGTTTCCTTTAGACAATGTTATTCCACTATTAGTGAGTAGGTAGCACTATCGTTGGAGTTTTGAGGGTAAATTCTAAAAGGGACATACGGTCACTAAAGCAATGTTAGGACGTCTTAGTAGTAACCCTAATATCTTAGATCAATTTATCTGAGGCAACAATATCTGAGGCAACCTTTCCGAGGAAACTATGATATTTAGACAAAAGGACGACCACTAAAGCATCCTTTACTCAATGACCGTTTACCGAAGGCAACCAAGTGGGAGTGTACCCTAGGAGTGCGCATGTGCGAGTGATTCAATTTCAGTTTATTTATCTTTGCACATTTAGGGTGATCTAATTGTTTTAAAATTAGTCATACATTCTTTTCATGCATCCTATTATCAAACATCTAACAGTTAATAATTTGCGGAATTTAAAGTGCGGAAATTAAACTACGCTATTACAAGGCTTCGGGTATTTACATAGCCAAAAATAAACCCTTTGAAATGAAAGTAAAGTTCTAATTTAAACTATTACAAACTGTGAGCAGATACAATAATTGGGATAAAAAATAATAAAGCGCGCGATGAAAAATTAGATCGACGAGAAATTAGGGTTTTGACCCTTCTAACCTAATTAAAAGAAAAATTGTTTTTTTGTTGTTTTAATATTTTTTAAGAAAAAGATTAGGTTTTAGAAATAAATGCACAAATTAATTAGTTAATTAAATTAATTAATAAAAATAATTAGATGACCTATTTTTGGTTTTTGATTATTTTAGGAAAAAATAAAATATAATTAAGTTAGTAATAAAACCTATTTATTCTAATTATTTTTAAGTCATTTACAAAACAATTAAAGTTTTCTAAATTAATCAAACCTAATTTAATTAATTAATTTTTTACTAAAAATAAATATCTTAAATTTAATTGGTGAAAAACAATATTTTTGGTGATTTTTTGATAAGAAAGAAAATTAATTTTTGGTTAGTAAATAAATTAAATAAGTTAAATAAAATATATAAAAGAATAGAGAAAAAGAATTGGGTCTGAGAATTGTGGGGGTGCAAATAGTCATATTTTTGGGCCCAAAAGAGAAGTCCACATTGACTTGTGAGATCCTGTGCTGCATGTTTGACTATGGCTCATGGTGTTCCCTCCTGGATGGCCATCATATTTGGCCTCAGGACACTTGGCATGATTGATGATGAGGGCGTATGGTAGACTTTAGGCTTGCAAACGCACTAGATAACCTGAAAGAAAATTAGAAAAATACCAAATGTTGGAGGCAGGGGTCGAACCCCTGACCTCAAGCCTCCCACGCCTTAACACCAACCTGGCTACCACTAGGCCAATTGCTCATGTTGTAATAATAATGCAAAATAATAAACAAATATTAAAAAGGCCCTATATGTCAAATCCACGCGCGAAAATTTAAACAAGCCAATGGAAGGGTGCCACATAGGTCATCTTCTTCCTTTCTCCGTGGGTAAAAGTGCCAAACTTTTACCTACGGACGTTTATCCGTAGCTATAAGCAGAACTCGTTCCAAAATCCTCCATGAGCCATATAAATGAAACCTAACGCCATGGTTGGATTCGTCTCATCATTCTCAACATGATGGTACCCTTCATCATGGCTAATTTTTCTTGTAAACAAAAACCCTAATTCGAAACTACGAACCCTAACAATGGCACATTCCAGTACATACCAAATAAATGCAATTAAACCATACAGAAAGCTTGCATATGTCTCATAGATCAAGAATATGTGATTAATTCATCCAAACAATGCCTAAATCATGGGATTTGATTTCAAGAAAAGTGAGGTATCGTGATGGACTTACAGAGCAATATGGGACTAGAAAGGCTTGGTTCTTGATTGCTTTAGCTTGCTGAGACTCCCAGGAAGCAAATGGAATGGTCAAGAAGTCTTGAATTGGCCTGGAACAATGAAATCGATCTTGCACTTTTTCTTTATTTTTTCAAATGTTGCTCAACTTGCTGCGCCTGTCTCCAACCTAGTTTATGGTCTGCCTTTGTTCTATTTGTACCAAGGAGTGAATTAGGTTTGAAAGAATGAATCCAATCTTCCTCCATCAATGAATTTGATTGTGATTTGATCCTCCTTTAAATCTTTCCAAAATTGGCCTAAAACCAATCTTTTTGTCTACCCTAATGCCTTGCACGAGTTTGAATACTTGCTAGCTGTAATTGAAACCTGAAACAAGCACAAAATCTCTTTCTTTCAATATTTTGGATTTTATATGATTTGTTTTGATTTAAATTGAATTAATTCAAATAAAAATAAAAGTAAATAACAAAAATAAGACATGGACAAGTGGAAAAGGCTAGAGCTCGTGGACTATGTTTCCAACTCAAAACAAGTGAAAAAGATTGGGCCCATTTGGCAAAAATTGAAGTTTTAGGGATAGTTGACTTTTGGCAATTTTGCAAAAAAGGTCAACTTCACCAATGCATAACTTCCTCAATTTTGACTCTTTGGATGTGTTCTTGGACTTTTTAGAAATCTTTAGATGTTATATAACCAACACTTTTGGTCTCATCTCATTTTTATATTCCATGCTCATGTATGAAGCTTTGACAAAAAAGGTGTTTTTGTTGACTTTCCAAAATGACCTATAATGTCCAAATTCATAACTTCTTGTGAGTGAATATTTTGAACTTGAGAGATGAATATGGATTTTATGGAATTACATCCTATTAAAAATGAGTTATGGATGGGTCATTTCTCATAAAGTATTATAAAGTTATGCTTGGTCAAAGTTGAGTTGACTTTTCCTGTAAAACCCTAATTTAGCAACTTTTGAGTCTTGATGAATTATGAGCAACCCTTGATGAATCATGATTAACCCTTGATCAAATGATGAAATATCCTTAAAAATGATAATGTTGACCAAAAATATTGAAGTTTGACTGTATGTGGGCCACAATTGACTTTTGACCTAGCACAGTCGATTTTCAGGCCTTTGAGCAATTGACTGAGCAAACTTCCTCTGTAGGGATTGAAACTTGACATGGATGATCTTGAGAACATATTAGGACAATGCTGAGCATTTGGGATCCCTTGGACTCAAGTATCTTGATGCGACATGAAACCCTAATTTGAGGTAGACTGCCTTAGGAGAGAGCTTGTCTGGCCAACCCTTGGACTACCTTGAGCAACTTGAGGATCTTTCTTGAAACGTTTTGAGAAATATGGGAGGGAAAATTTTGGGGTACAACAAATACCAATACAATGCTGATCTTGTGCATACTCGTACTCAACTCCAGAGTATGGCCATGATTTCCAATGAAGGTTTCAAAGACTATGCGCAAAAATGGAGAGATTTAGCCAGAAGAGTTCACCCCCCCTATCTGAAAGAGAATTAGTGGACATGTTTTTAGGCACCTTGTTTGGTCCCTTCTTCAATCACTTAATTGGGAGTTCATCGGTGGGGTTTACTGAACTGATATTGACCGGAGAAAGGGTAGAAGCCAGGATAAAGAGTGGAAAGATTCAGAAAGATACATCCTCTGTTGCTATAAGGAAGCCATTTATCGGAAACAAAGAAGTGGTTGTCGTTTATCCTCAGAGAAATCAAGATAGGGCCGAACGCCGACCAATGGTGGGGGCTGTTATGATTCCTAAGCCTGTGCTTGATCAGTAAAGAAATAACCAACCAAGGATGGAAAGGCCAGTCAGACAATTCACCAGAATTAACATGACCCTATCTCAAGTATTGCCATATCTGTTAAGATCCAACCGGGCTACTTTGAAAGAAGCTCCAAAGAATCCTAATACAACATCTCCCCATTATCATCCTAATTCCCGTTGTGCATACCACTCTGAAAGTCCTGTTCACGATACTAATAACTGTTGGGCTCTAAAGAACAAAATACAAGACCTCATTGAAGCAAAAGAGATTTAATTCGATGCGCTCGAAAATCCAAATGCCATTTCTGCCCCTATGCCCAAACATGGCCATAATACCAATTCCATTGAAGAAGAAATGCTTGTTACTTTAATTTATGAACTTATGACCCCACTCCTGACTATTAAAATGAACTTGTTGAATGCCGGTGTGTTCCCGGGCTGTGATGGAGTTTGTCATTTCTGTTTATCCTCACCAACTAGTTGTCCTTTGTTAAAAATAGGCGTTCAGTTCCTAATAGATAACAAAGAAATTTTTTTTGAAAAGACTTCTGTTCCACCTGTTCCTTTTAAAGATGTCTCTATCATTACTATTTCCGCCAATTCTTCTAGGGTCTCCACCAAAAGACCCGTTAGAATTACATCAGTTTCGAAAGAAACTCCTTTAATAATCACAATGCTTGGACCAATCCCATATTCGTCAGACAAAACCATACCATGTAATTATGGAGGGGATGTCTACTACCACGGTATCAAGCAGGATCGGCCAGTCGTCGAAGATTCGAGTTTCGAGAAAGTCAACTCCGACATCAGTAATATTGCAGGAACTAGCAAGATTACTCGAAGCGGAAGGATATTCTCTCCAAAAATTGCTCCCCCAAAAGCAGTTTCTGGACCCGTAATCATTCCTATTGTTGCTCCCCCGAAGGCTATTCCCAGTCCTACAATCGTCTCCACTAATACTCCAACTGACCAAGCTGTTACAATCCCTGTTATCATTCCTACTGACACTCCTGCTGTTGAGTTAACCGAGACTCGAGGTAAAAGTATTTTGATTGAGTCTGTCTGGACAAAGACTCAGTCATTGGCTATCCCTGAGACCTCCTGGAAAGAGATGGAGGAAATTCTGAAGATCATAAAAAGAAGAGACTACGATGTAGTTGAACAATTGGGGAAAACTCCCTCTAAAATTTCCATGCTGGAATTACTACTATGTTCCGAGGCGCATTAAAAAGCTTTGGTAAAATTCTTGAAAACTTCCCATGTACCCCAAGAGACATCTGCCGATCAGTTTCAAGACTGCGTAGCCAGCTCGAATGCAGATAATGGTCTAGTTTTTTTGGATGTTGATTTAACGCCAAGAGGAAGGAAGCATAATGAGGCATTGCATGTCTCAGTTGAATGTAGGGGCACAACCTTGGCTCATGTTTTGGTGGACATTGGCTCATCTCTGAATGTATTGCCTAAAAAAGCTCTTGATAGGCTTGACTGTGAGGGATTGACATTGAAGCCAAGTAACATAGTAGTAAGGGCTTTTGACGGCTTGAAAAGGATGGTACACGGGGAGGTAGACATTCCCATAAAAGTTGGAACACAAACATTTGATTCAACTTTTTACGTGATGGATATTCGCTCCTCATATTCTTGCTTGCTAGGTCGACCGTGGATTCACAATGCCAGTGTCGTTACTTCTACATTGCACCAGATGCTAAAATATCCAATTCAAGGGAATATTATCACCGTTCATGGAGAAGAAGAGTATATGACCAGCCATCTCAATTCCTTCAGATATGTGGAATTAGATGGTGAATTTATTGAAACTCCATTTCAACACTTTGAATAAGTCCCCCAAGATGTAGTAGTGACCAAGGATGTGTCTCAGGTTCCTAAGATTACAAGGCCTCCACTCCGGATGTCATCTCTGAAGGATGCCCAGGAAGTAATAGAAGAAGGTGGGTGCACTATCTGGGGACAACTCCCGGATATCTCATACAAGTTAGATAAGTTTGGTTTGGGTTTCTCTTCAAGTGCTCAGAAGGTTGTACGCCGCGCTCATGCCGGGGGACCACCCCTGGAGATCAGCAACCGCGAGGTCAACGCCGTAGAAGATGATGAAGATAGCTGTAACTTAGAGGACTGGATATTCTCGACTGTCAGTGGAGGGCTCAACAACTGGGAGGCTAGAGATTTTGTCCCGATCACTTTTATCCCACAATAATTTGTCTTTAAATTTTGTTGGATCTGTAATATAAATTTTTTTTTGCACTCTTAAAACCTTGAGTCTTACCCGAGGCACAATGGTCCATTTGTAAGGGTTATTATCTCATTTTCATATGACATAAATGAATCATGGATGTTTTCGCATACAAAATTTTGTGCTCATTGTTTTTCTTTTTACGTTTTCATTTCTTTCAAAGATAGTTATACCCTTACACACACTCACACTCACAACGCAGGTATACATCCATTCGGGATCCCATGGGTAACGATACTGCTATGGCCTTTTGTGACTCTGAGAATCTAATATACCAAGCCGAAGACGAAGGTGAGGAAGATTGTGAGGTACCAGGGGAACTTGCCAGACTACTACAATAAGAAGAGAGAACAATTCATCCTCACGAGGAACCCGTGGATACAATCAACCTAGGTACCGAAGAAGACAAAAAAGAGGTCAATGTGGGTGCCAATATGGAATCCAGTATCAAGGAGAATCTGATTCAGTTGTTACACAATTATGTTGAACTCTTTGCCTATTCGTATGAAGACATGCCAGGACTTGATGCAAATATTGTGGTACATCGTCTGCCTACAAAAGAGGATTGTCCTCTAGTAAAGCAAAAGGTTCGTCGCATGAGGCCTGATATGTCAGAAAAGATTAATGCAGAAGTCATGAAGCAATTCAACGCTGGATTCTTGGCTGTTGTGATACAGTGGCAGAACCGACTATTTAATACTGGTTTGCATTTTGAGTTTTTTGGTCGCAAAATGTCGCGGTAAGCAAGAGTCGCCACCAACTTTTATTTTATCCAATCAGGAAAAGGAAAAAGAACAGAAAAAACCTTTTTTCGAGATATTTCTGAGTACGGGGGGTAGATTATAGAAAGGAAGGTGTTAGCATCCTTTCTATCCATGGTTTTCCATGGGCTCTTAGGTACTTGCTCATTTTTTCAGATTGCTTGTGTGTGTGCTTGCTTTTGAAAATATTTTACTCCGTGATAACCCTTGTATCAGTCCTCAAGGGTGAGACGAAGTTGTTTTCAAAATTTGTTTTGAAAGGTGTTTGTCTGAAAAGATTTGTTTTGAGCAAGTACCTACTAGCATCTACCTACTCAAAAAAAGAACGTTTCTATTCTATTTCCTTTAGACAGCGCTATCCCACTATTAAGGAGTAGGTAGCACCGTCGTTGGAGTTTGTAAGGGACATTCGAAAGGGACGAATACAATCACTAAAGCAATAGTTAGAAAACTTTAGTAGTAACCCTAGAGTCTTAAGATCTTTCCGAGGCAACATTTCTGAGGCAACATTCGTATGGGACAATTTGATCTCTTTAGACTGGAGGGAAACCACTAAAATCTCCTATGCTTAATGATTGTTTACCGAAGGCAACCGAAGTGAGGTAAACCCTAGGAGTGAACATGTGCGAGTGATTTGTTTCAGTTATTTTAATCTTTGCACATTGGGGTTTTCTAACTGTTTTAATTTTTCATGCATTCTTGCCATACAATCCTATTTTCCATACATCTAACACTTAAAGATTGCGGAAATTAAAAGTGTGAGGAAGTAAAACCTAGCTATTACAAGGCTTCGGGGAGGAGGATTAATTACATAACCAAAAATCGGGGATTTAAAGCAAGAAATAAAACCCTAATTTAACTATTACAAACCCTGAACAGTTACAAAATAATGGAAAAAATAATTAACAAGCGTGCGGAAAATTAAATACTAGGACGGTAATTAATAACTTAAAACCCTAATTGAGAGAAAGAAATTTTTGTGGATTTTTATTTGAGAAAACAATTAAATCACAAATTAATTAAACCTAATTTCTAATTGTTTTTAATTATGAAAGAAGTTAATTAACCTAATTCACTAATTAAATTAAAAAGTATTTTATGAGAAAAATAATTTTTGTGTATTTTTTGAGAAAGAGTAATTAAATTATGTACAAATAAAATCCTAAGTCTAATTATTTTTAAATTATGAAAGAAATTAAAGTTGCCCTAAATTAATTAAACTAATTAATTAAAAATAATATTTATTAAGAAAATAAGTCTTTTTGTGATTTTTTGATTTGTTAATTTAATAAATAATTTCTGTATTGATTAAAAAAACAAAATAATTAAAGAAAAGAAATTAAAGAAAAATAGTAGAAATAACCAAATGGGCATGCCGTTAGCAAATCTGAGGGGTGTATGCTGAACTTCTGAAACCCAGAAGGATGGCCCAGAGTCTGGCGCCTGATCCAATGAGACCATCTTCTGGGGACCCATGATGGACCTGTGTATGCTGGCGTTGGATCTGGCTGGAGATGGATCCAGAGTAGAGGGTGCGTGATGATCCTCAGAAGGTGAGGTGTGCTGGATTTGGATGGAAATGGATCCAGAGGATGATGATTCTCAGAAGGTGAGGTGTGCTGGAGCTGGCTGGAGATAGAACCAGAGGATGAGATCAAAGGGCGCGTGATGATCCTCAGAAGGTGAGGTGTGTTGGATCTGGTGAAAATAATGGAGAAAATGCCAAAAGCTAATTATTAACATAATAAAAACAAAAAATCAAAAGCTAAATTAATTGCCATGCTCAGAACACGCGCGAATTTTCAAATGTCCCAATGGTTGCTTGACACGCCAACGTCTTCTTCCTTGGTTTGTTGCTTTAGGCATGTAACATTTATCTACGAACATTTGTTTGTAGGTATAACCCTGTTACATTCAAAAAATCTCACACACGTAATATAAATTCCAATGGAAACCATGAATCAACTGGGTGTGAAGCCCTAATCACCATGGTATCCATCATTAGGCCTAATTTTTCTTAAATCACAAAACCCCAAATTGGAGCACGAAACCCTAGCAATGGCAAAAGCTTATTCCTGCACTGTAACTTAAATCAAACTATCTAGAAACATTGCAAACATGATGATGAACACAAATTTATGGGCAAAATACATTTATAATCCGTAAATTATAGAAATCGAATTTGAGTTCTTAGTGCAAACCGTGGTGCTCTTGGGGACGATTTATGGTTGCTCTGAGGCTTGCAAATGATGTTGTTAGCTTCCTGGGATGTCCAGGAATCAGTTGCTAGGCTTGAAACTCCTTGAGGATGTCTCTAAGATGGATTTTGATCTCCCACTTTTGTCCAAATTTTTTAGTTTCTTTCTTGCCGTTTCATGCCTCCAATCCTCTTGTTTTTGATCTGGAATTATTATGCACTTATAGTAGACTGAATTAGGTTAACAAATTTGTATCAAATCTTTGAGAATTATGAAAATTGGATTTGATTTTCTTCATGTATGATTTATTTCCAAAACATGCTTCAATCCAATCTTTTTCAACCCTAATGAAACTTGCACGACTTGGCTGGCATACTAGCTGTACATGGACTCAGACTATGCATAAAAATCTCAAGATTTGATTTGTTTTCATTATTTTACCATTTAATTTGATTTATTTTGATTTAAATGAATAAAAAATCAAAATAAATGATAAAAATAATAAAATAAGAGGTGAATGAGCCCAGGGGTCATGGGTCCTATTAGAATCATGTTTCAAGCAAGAAAACATGGGCCCCTTTGGAAAAAAATGCAAATTTGATCAATGTTGACTTTTGACAAATTTTCCAAAAATTGCCAACTTTGACAATGCACAACTCTCTCAATTTTGACCCTAACAGGATGTTCTTGGACTTTTTAGAAAGCTTAGGTTTTGGTCTCATCTCAATTGAGTCTTCCATGTTCGTGTATGAAGCTTTGACCCAAAAGGTGTTTTTGTTGACTTTTCAAAAGGACCTATAATGTCAAAATTCATATCTTTTTATGAGTGCATATTTTGAACTTGTGAGCTGAATATGAATTGTGGGGAATTGCGTCCTCTTAAAAATGAGATTTGGATGGAAAATTTCTGATAAAGTATGAAAAAGTTATGCTTAGTCAAAGTTGGGTTGACTTTTCCTACAAAACCCTAATTTAGCAACTTTTGGGTTTTGATGAATTTGGAGCATCCCTTGAGGAATCATGATCAACCCTTGATCAAATGATGAATATAACTTTCAAATGTTGATGTTGACCAAAAATATTGAAGTTTGACTGTATGTGGGCCACAGTTGACTTTTGACCTAGTATAGTTGATTTACAGGCATTTGAGCAATTGACTGAGCAAACTTCTTCTGCAAGGCATGAAACTTGACATGGATGATCTTGAGAACATATTAGGACAATGGTGAGCATTTTGGATCATTTGGACTCAAGCATCTTGATGAAAAATGAAACCCTAATTTGAGGTATACTGCCTTAGGAGAGAGTTGGTCTAGTCAACTCTTGGACTTCCTTGAGCAACTTGGGGACCTCAATTCACATGTATTAAGTAAAATGAGAGGGAAAATTTTGGGGTAAAACAACTGCCTCTGTTCAATCTTCTTAAACCTGAGGATGTATATTGGATGTCTGCCTTTCGTAATCTGAAGGTGGAAGATGATTGAACACTAGAGTGCCCAGAAATTTGCACTCGCAGGAAGTGGAACTTGATTTGTGATATTGGGAATGGGCTTACAGATGCCATTTGGAGGTCGCGGATTGAAGATTGTCGGAGATGGGCTTAAAGATGCCATCCTGGATGCGACGAAGAATTGAAGGAGATGGGCTTAAGGATTCCATCTAGGGGATGTCAATTTCCTGTCCTGGGGAGAACTAGAGTTTTAGGAGCTTCAGTTGTCTGTTACTCTACTGGGGAATAGCTCCGGCTTGAGGAAACGAAAGTGTACTGCGTATCTGGTTGGAGTATATGCTGCACCGTGATTTACTGGGGAAATGCAAAACCAATCATGTTTGATCAGGTCCCGGTCTTACAATGTTGTGGACCGCTACTTGGGGATAAGAGAGGGGGAACATGGATAGTAAGGTTATGAAAAGGAACCTGGATAGTAGGGTTGTATCAATATGAAAGCCTAGATAGTAGGGCTGTGAGAAGGAACCTGGATAGTAGGGTTACTTCGATATGAAAGCCTGGATAGTAGGGTTGTGAGAAGGAACCTGGATAGTAGGGTTACTTCGATATGAAAGCTTGGATAGCAGGGCTGTAAGAAGGAACCTGGGTAAGGCTGCTTTGTGAGGAGTTTGGGTAAAACTGCATCTGAACCGAGAAGGAACCTGGGTAAGGTTGCTTTGGGATAAGTTCGTGTGAAACTTCAGAATGAACTGGGGTAAGGCTATAAGTTTGTGTAAAAACTTTAGGAAGAACCGGGGTAAGGTTACTTTGATATGATAATGTAGATTAGTTGACCCGTTTGATTTCGGGAACTGAGTTTCCATTAGTTTTCCGTAGATGTGATATGTATAACTGCTGGATTCATTGGAGCTAATCGTCTTTTCCTGAAAAATATCAGGGTTAGTTATATGTGATGCATGAAATGCAGTGCGAGATGATGTTCTAAAAATAAATGAGATTATGATGTATATGATATGTATGCGTGTGTCATGATGTATGTTCATGAAATGTTTTCGGGGTATGCTTGCGCCTGGGAAAATAAATCCCTGACTGTTTCTGGAGATTCGCAAATATTCTGTCGGGAAGAGGTGTTGGAGAAGTAACTCTGCAAGGACCAGACTTTGGGGGAACAAATACTCTGTTGGTAAACCTGCTGATCTGGAGAGATAAACTCAGCTAGGGATGAAATTCCGCTGTTGGAGCTGATGAGCTCTGTTGGAGATTGAGCTTATGTATCTATATAAATAGACTTCGCTTGGGGAATGAAATTTGTCGACTCGCCTGCGATTACGAACCTCGGTTGTGGATAGTTATACCCTGTCTCGAGAAAGCTGACATCAACGCCTTTGGATATTTTTACTCTGTGGGGAGTGCGCATACCGATAATTATGTTCCCAAGCATGACTCTATCCCGATACCTGCGGGGCAAATTGACTGTAGGGTTCGGTACTTCTTATTTTCCCTGTTTCTGGAATTATGAGTAATTGTCTTTTGTTTCTTATGCAAATATTTATGAGCAGCAATCATTTTCAAATGCACATATCAAAAATAAATCATTGGACGTTCTTGCAAAACAAAACAGAAAAAGAAACAAACTGAAGTTTTATAAGAATGCCTTGTATTGATTTTGAAATTGGCCTGTAATAGGCGTTTTATACAAAGAGGCTGACGTCCTAGTAAGAGAATGCCGCCAAAAGGAATTACAATTTGTGCAAAAGAAAGAAAAACAACTATGTGAAACAACCCCATTGGGTTCCAACTCTGTTATTGTCTTTATATCTTCAAGCGTCTCATCACTTTGCTACTTGGCCGAAGGTTGATCAGATTGATTGGCGCCGTCTGAGCTTGATAGTTGATACCGAAGTCTGGTCGCAAGATGATCCAATGAGACATTGTGATACGCTTTAATCCCTAACTTTTTCCTGGCTTGCCCTTTTGGTTTTTCAATCCACCGGGATACCCTTTTTTGCTCAAGCCTCCCTTTCGGGTTTTCGACTTGCCGGTTGTACAAATTTTTTCATTTTCATCCCTTACTTTTGCCCGAACCCTTTTGGTTCGCCGGGAAGCCCTTATTTTTTCCTATGCCAGTCAACCTAGCGGGTCTTTGATTATGCGTAGTATCTTTTCACTATGTCTGCATTGACAGGGTGAGGAAGGTCGTCACCCTCCATGTTAGTTAGAACCATGGCTCCTTCCGAGAAAATGTTCTTAACCATAAATGGCCCTTCGTACGTGGGAGTCCATTTGCCCCTGGGATCACCTTGCAGCAGTATGATGCGTTTGATCACCAAATCCCCGACTTGATATTCTTGACGCCTGACTTTCTTGTTAAAAGCCTTGATCATTCGCTTTTGATATGTCTGACCATGACAGATAGTAGTAAGTCTATTTTCATCGATTAGATTTAACTGATCAAGCCGGGTTTGGATCCAGTCGTCTTTGTTCAAACCCGCATCCTTCATAATTCTGAGAGAAGGTATCTAGATTTCTATGGGTAGGACTTCCTCCATGCCATATACCAGAGATTAGGGTGTTGCCCCTGTCGATGTCCATGCTGAGGTACGGTACCCATGAAGAGTGAATGGTAACATCTCATGCCAGTCTTTATATGTCACCGTCATCTTCTATACAATCTTCTTGATGTTCTTGTTAGAAGCTTCAACAACCCCATTCATCTTCAGCCGGTAGGGAGAAGAGTTATGATGCTGTATCTTGAACTGTTTGCAGAGCTCGGTGATCATTGTGTTGCTGAGATTTGTACCATTGTCAGTAATAATCCTCTCTGGTACACCATATCGACAGATCAGATTGTGTCGGATAAACCGCACCACGATGTTCTTGGTTACTATAGCAAAGGAAGCTGCCTCAACCCACTTTGTGAAGTAATCAATTGCTACCAGAATGAAGCGATGCCCGTTAGACGCAGTAGGTCTGATCTCTCCGATCATATCAATACCCCACATCGCGAAAGGCCAAGGGGCCGTCAAAACATTCAGGGGCACTGAAGGTAAATGCACCTTATCAGCATAGACTTGGCATTTATTACAAGTTCGAGAGTGCTGATAACAATCGGCTTCCATAGTGGAACAGAAGTATCCTGCCCGTAGGATCTTCTTAGCCATGGTGTGACCACTAGAATGGGTTCCAAAAATGCCTTCATGTAGATCTGTCATGATCCTCCCTGCTTCGCTCTTGTATACACACTGTAGTAGTGTGGAGTCATTTTTGCGTTTATAGAAGATCCCATTATTTAGGAAGAACTTTGCAGCAAACCTCCTCATGAACTTCTTATCGTCGACAGATGCCTGTTCGGGATATTCCTGAGCCTCGAGATACCTTTTGACTTCGTGAAACCAGGGTTTGTCTGCCACTTCTTCCATATCAATCTCACAGCAGTGTGCTGGTTCATCCAACCTCTCAATGGTAATCTGGGGAGCTTCATTGTCCCACCTAACCTTGAACATAGAAGACATGGTAGCTAGCGCGTCCGCCAACTGGTTCTCCTCTCGTGGGAAATGTTCGAAGGTTACCTCCTCAAAGTGCGGGAGCAATGTCAGTACATACTCTCTGTAAGGAATGAGATTTGGGTGCTTCGTATCCCACTCACCTTTGATCCGACTAATCACCAGGGCAGAATCCCCGAATACACTTAAAAACTTAACCCTCAGGTCAATAGCAGCTCGAAGTCCCATGATACATGCTTCATACTCGGCCATGTTGTTGGTGCAGTTGAAACATAATCGGGCGGTGAACAGAGTATGACAGCCCTCGGGAGATATGATTACAACGCCAACGCTGTTACTCAGTGTGTTTGAGGCTCCATCAAAATACATAGACCATCGGGATCCCTCTTCAGGTCCTTCATCCGGTCCAGGCTCTTCGTAGTCAGTCACCAACATAATATTCTCATCCGGGAACTCAAAATTTATGGATTGGTAATCATCCACGACCTGATGAGCCAAATGATCAGCCAATACACTCCCCTTTATTGCTTTTTGGGTTATATATTGTATTTCGTATTCGGTTAAGATCATTTTCCATCTTGCTATCCTTCCGGAGAGAGCGGGCTTCTCGAAAATGTATTTGATCGGATCCATCCTTGATATCAACAAAGTAGTGTGAGTCAGCATATACTATCTCAGCCGGCAAGCAGCCCATGCCAAAGTGCATCAAGTTTTCTCGAACAATGAGTATCGGGTCTCACAGTCGGTAAACTTTTTGCTAAGGTAGTAAATGGCGTGTTCTTTTAGGCCAGACTCGTCATGCTGCCCCAGCACACCCCCTATTGAATTGTCTAGCACCGTCAAGTATAATATCAAAGGCCTTCCTTCCACTGGAGGCATCAAAATTGGTGGTTCTTGAAGGTATTCCTTGATTCTCTCAAAAGCGGTCTGGCATTCATCATTCCACTTTACCACTTGATCTTTCTTCAGAAGCTTGAAGATTGGCTCACAAGTAGCAGTTAGATATGAAATGAACCTGGCGATATAATTCAGACGTCCCAGGAAACCTCTAACTTTCTTCTCTGTGCGGGGAACCGGCATCTCTTGTATGTATTTTACCTTCGCAAGGTCTACCTGAATACCCTTGTCACTGACGATAAAACCCCGAAGCTTACCAGACCTTACTCTGAAGGTACACTTGTTCGGATTCAACCTCAGCTTATATGTCTTCAATCTGTCAAACAATTTCTGGAGATGATCAAGATGCTCTTCCTCAGTCTGAGACATGGCTATCATATCATCAACATAAACTTCGATCTCATGATGGATCATGTCGTGGAACAAAGCGACCATAGCACGCTGATATGTTGCCCCAACATTCTTCAACCCAAAAGGTATCACATTGTAGCAGAAGGTACTCCATTGTGTGACGAAAGTTCTCTTCTCCATGTCTTCAGGAGCCATCTTGATCTGGTTGTAGCCCGAGAAACCATCCATGAAGGAGAACACTTTATGTTGCGTGGTGTTGTCGACCAGAACATCAATGTGAGGGAGTGGGAAGTCATATTTGGGGCTTTCCCTATTCATATCTCTGTAATCCACACACATCCGTACCTTACCGTCCTTCTTAGGTACCAGAAAAACGTTAGCAACCCACTTTGGATACGAAGTGACAGCTAAGAATCCTGCATCGAACTGTTCCATGACCTCTGCCTTGATTTTCTCTGACATTTCAGGGCGCATACGAAGAACCGTCTATTTAACCGGAGGACAGTCTTCTTTAGTCGGCAGGCCATGTACCACAATATCAGTGTCTAAACCAGGCATGTCTTCATAGGACCAGGCAAAGATCTCAACATGATCGTGCAACATCTGTATCAACCTTTGTTTGACGCTAAGCTCCAGATTTGCACCTATATTAACCTCTTTTCTGTCTTCCTCAGTACCCAAGTTCAATGTCTCAACCGGCTCTTCATGAGGCTGTATGGCCCTCTCTTCCTACTGTAATAGTCTAGCAAGTTGTCCAGGCACCTCACAATCATCCTCACCTTCGTCCTCGACTTGGTTGATCGGATTTTTGAAGTCATAAATGGCAATAGCAGAGCTGTTATCAATGGGATCCAAAGTGGATATGGATCTGCATTATGATACTAGAGTGTGTGTAAGAGAATAGCTGTTTTGATAAAGTGAAAAGCAGAAAGGAAAAACAAGGAGCGCAAAATTTGTATCCAAGAAATGTCCAATGCTTTATTAATGATTATGAAATGACAAATAATATCCTTCACAAGCAAAGCCAAGGTGCCTCGGACAAGGCACCGGGCCGTAAAGTTTCAAATTGTCTATTACAAATCTTAAAACAAAAAGGTCAATTACTGAAGAATAAAATAAACAGGTATGAAGTCCCTAGCCGTCCAGTTACTCGGTCCACCGTTGGTAGTTGGGTAGATCCAGTTGTCAATGTCTGATTCGTCTTCGCTGTCTTCAATGGCGTTAACCCCATGATTGCTGATGCGTAGGGGAGGTCCTCCAGCCCGAGCGCGTCTAACAGCCCTTTGAGCCCCTCTAGTAAAGCCTAAACCAAATTTATCAGTTTTATGAGTGAAATCGGGGAGTTGACCCCAATTGGCACACCCACCTTCTTCAACCACAACCCTGGCATCCTTGAGAGAAGCCATCTTCAAAGGAGGTTTGTTGCTGGTAGTAGTTTCAGTTAATGCCAAGATCTGAGGGACCTCTTCAAAGTTCTGACAAGGAGTTTCTATGAATTCCCCGTCCATCTCTACATACCGGAAGGAGTTGAGGTGACTCACCATGTATTCTTCTTCACCCTGCACTGTGACGATCTTTCCTTTCATCGGATATTTTAGCGTTTGGTGGAGTGTGGAGGTGACTTCCCCAGCCTCGTGGATCCAAGGACGACCCAGCAAACAAGAATACAACGTCCTGATATCCATCACATAGAAGGTGGACCCAAACGTCTGAGAACGTATTTTGACAGGGGTGTCCACCTCCCCGTGCACCATTCTCTTTGATCCGTCAAAAGCCCTTACCATAATGTTACTAGGCTTTAGAGTTAGACCCTCGCAATCCAACCAGTCCAATGCCTTCTTCGGCAAAACATTCAGTGAAGACCCAATATCTACCAGAACATAAGCCATAGTGGTGCCCCTGCATTCAATCAAGATATGCAAAGCATCATTATGCTTTCTTCCCTTTGGTGTCAAGTCTGCATCTGAAAAACCCATCCCATTATCAGCAGTCAGGATGGCCACATAGTCTTTGAACTGATCAGCTGAAGTCTCTTGCGACATATGCGCAGTCTTGAGAAATGTAATTAAAGCCGTCGCATGGGCTTCAGAACACAACAGTAGAGACAACATGGATATCTTCGATGGGGTCTGCCCCAGCTGCTCGACCATGTTGTAGTCGCTCTTCTTAATGATTTTCAGTATCTCCTCTATTTCTTGCTTAGAGGCCTCCATAAAAATTTTCTTAGGAGCCTCTGTCCGGGCAGGCTCACCTACAACCTCTTTGCCGCGGGTATCAGATGATTTGCCAACTAGAGTAAGAACAGGAACAGTAGTTGATGTACTAGCAGGAACATCAGATGTAATGACAATAGGCTTGTTAACAGTCTTAGGGGAAATCTCGGGAGAGAACACCCTTCCACTTCGGGTGATTTTACTGGTTCCAACAATGTTATCAATATCAGGATCAACTTCTTCATCTTTCAGATCTTGTTTGATGCCATGATAGTACATATCGGCACCATAATTCCAGGGGACAGCTTTATCGGAGACATACGGGACAGGACCAGGAACAGTGATCATCAGCGGAGCAATTCTTGGAGCAGATGTAATCCTAACAGGTCTTCTCGAGGAGACCTTGGAAGGATTGGCGGAAATGGTTATAATGTCAACGTCTTCAACTGGAAAACCAGGAACTATAGTTTTCTCAAACAAAATTTCTTTGCTATCTATCAGGCGTTGGACACCTAATTTCAGCAAACGACAACAAGAAGGTAGAAGCGAACACATGTGGCAACTTTCACCACAACCCGAAAATAAACCGGCCAACAGCAAATTCTTCGTGACAGTCATGAGAGGAGTAGAAACTTCATCAACAAAGGTAACAAACAAATCAGTATCAATAGCATTAACCCCATGGCTGTGTTTAGGCATGGGAGAAGTTATGACATTTGGCTTTTCCGGAGCATCAAAATCTATCTCCTTGGCTTCAATCAAGTCTTGTATTTTGTTTCTCAGAGCCCAGCAGTCATTTGTATCGTGACCAGGACTCTCATAATGATAGGCACACTAGGAATTCGGATTATATCGGGGAGATGTAGTATTTGGATTCTTGGGAGCCTCTATAAAGGTTGCCATGTTGGATCTCAGCAGGTGAGGTAGAACTTCAGCCAATGTCATGTTGATGCGGGTAAACTGTCGTTATGGTCTTTCCACCCTTTGTTGATTATTGAATTGTGGAGCAGCTACAGGTCTAGGTATCATCATGACACTTACTGTTTGACGTTGTTCAGTCCTGTTCTGGCCCCTCGGGCTATAGACGGAACTGGCTTCCTTCTTACCAGCAAAAGGCTTCTTTACTGAACTTGGCGAGGCATCCTTCTATATTTTTACGCTTCGAATCCCAGCTTCTACTCTTTCCCCAGTTAGGATCAGCTCAATGAAACCAGCTGATGAGATGCCGATCAAATGATTGAAAAATGGACTAGATAGCATCCCCATAAACATATCAACCAACTCCCTATCAAACAATGGGGGTTGAACTCTCCCAGCCAAGTCTCTCCATTTTTGGGCATAATCTTTAAAACCTTCACTTGCACCCATGGACATACTCTGGAGTTGAGTACGAGTCGGACCAAGGTCGGCATTATACTGATACTGCTTGAAGAAAGCAGCAGCCAGATCTTCCCAGTTTCGGATATTTTCTCCCTCTAACTAGTAGAACCATTCATGTTGAGTCCCTGACAGACTATCTTGAAAGAAGTGAACCCACATGTTTCTATCAGCTATGTGGGGCTGAATCTTCCAGACATAAGAGCGGAGATGGAGCTTTAGGTGGGACACCCCATCACATTTGGCAAAAACTAGAGCTTTGAACTTCTGCGGGATGACCACTCCCGACACCAATCCCAATTCTTCGAAATCCAGTCCAGGTATCCTCTGAACTTCCATGGCACTCAGACGGTTTTCCAACTATTTGTATCTATCCTCAGCAGGTGGATATTGCTCGTCGTTATAATCAGTATCATTGTCAAAGACTGCAGGACTAGGGTCCTTCTCTTCTTCTTGGTTCTCCCCTTCCTTAGATGAAGAGGTCAGATCGACTTATCGCTTCAACCGTTCTCCAAAACTTCGGCCCATGTTCAGAATACCAGTAGCCTTCTTTTTCTTCTTCTCTTTCAGAATGAGGGCTTTCAGATCCTCCTGCCCCTTTGCCAGACTGATAAACATTTGTTGGAACTAGGCATTTTGTGCCTGTAGGTCTTTAATGCTTTGTTCGGAAGACATTTCTGCTGAAATGAACAGCGAAGGAGATGAGAAAACTGTAACGGTACCTGTAATGATGTGTATGATAATGGTATGCGCATGCAATGATTTCAAAGACTTCGGAAAATTTAAATTTGCAAACCAAAATAAATAAAAACTTTATTAGCTGAACTTGAAGTTCAAATGCCTTTTAGGCGTTACAATTAAAAATAAATCTAAAACTAGAAATAAAAATCAAAAGTCCCATGGATGCTTCCTCTTTGCGTCGAGATAATCATTCAATCCTTTTTCCTCATGCAACTACTTTGTGAGCTCTAAGACCTTCCTCTCTTGAGAATGGAACTGATCACTGTAAGTATCCCGCTCCTTCATCATCTGAATCCAAGACCTCTGTAATTCCCCAAGATCAGTGGGCATGTAAGGATAGAGAATCGTGTAAGGAATGCCTTCTTCAGTAGTGGGTTCCATAATCACTGGCAAAACAGCCACATAGGGCATCATAAGCTGCTGAGCATGAGCTCGTACCCATTGTAGATAAGGTTCCATTGGAATGGAAGTCTTTGGCCCAAAAGCCCTGACGCTCGATCTGTTTACCATGCCCCAAGTTTGTACGAACGTCCGACGATACCCTTGAATATCCTTTTCATAGTTGAACACAATGCCTTTTATTAGTAACTCATAGGGACCATCCCTTCGAGCGTAACCAAATTGTCGCAGAGCTAAACAAGGATTGTAGGTTATACCCCCTCTAATACCAAGTAATGGGACATTAGGGTACTCCTCGCAGCGGTCAATGATAGCAATGTTTTCCATAGATCGAGAACACCAAAGAATATCCGTATGAGCGAGTGACATTATCCTTTGTAACCAAACCAGACCTTCTTCATTCTTCAGTATGGACTTAGGGAGGTGAGAAATAAACCACCTTGACAGTAATGGCATGCAGCACACAAGAATCCCTCTTCTCCTCATGGTACGAGTATGAAGAGTATGTAAAATATCTCCGAGCAAGGTAGGCATCGGGTTGCGAGAGAGAAAGATCTTGATAACATTCACATCTATGAATGAGTCCGGATTAGGGAATAGAACTAAACCATAGATAAGAAGAGCCAAGACCTCCTCAAAAGCCTGAAAATCCATATTATCCCAAAACAGTTGGGCTTTGTCTATCAGAAACTTAGCTAGAAAACCCTTGACTCCTCTTCTAGTTTCCCAATTGGATACCACGTCAGCCCGTTTCATATGTAAAGCTGAGGCAATGACTTCTGGCTTAGGAACTTCTTCTAGACCCGTGAAGGGTACCTGTTCAAGAATAGGTATATCCAATAGCTGAGAGAATTCTTCCAAGGTAGGCACTAACTGATAGTCTAGAAAGGTGAAGCAGCGGTGCTTGGGATCGAAGAATTGAAAAAGTACACTCATCATCCTTTCATCAAAGTTTGAAGTAACCAGGTTGATAAGTTGACCATGTCTTTTAGTGAACGTAGAAGTTTTAGAAACCCTTGATGCTAGCTCTTTGAGTTGGGAAGGTATCTTCATAAAGCTGATTCATATGGTATTTCTATGAACGGAAGCCATAATCTGCAAAACAGAACAAAGATAAATTCCCTTGGTCTTTGAAATGGTTAGTGCAATAAGCACGGATGCCATGTTATGATGCATGATGTCATGATAAACCACAGGTATAGAAAACACAATCAAGTCACACCAAGTCCTTAGGTTTAAGGATTGCATGGGGTTAAAGGTAGTTTCCTCTTGAAGTTTTAGTTGGTTCAAACATGTCCTAAAAAAGTAACCGGGTTCTAGAGATTCTCAATATCACTGACCATCCTTTATCGGGCATTATTTTAGCTCTCAATCTTTTCTTGCAGCCAAAATATTGCGAAAGTATGATCTCAATGAGTGTAGTATCGAGTATCAACCAGTTCTCAGCTCTACACCGAGGCCGGCTATCTCACTACTTTCTAATGGCCAAGTTGTTAAACTAAGTTTCTAAGGTCCGTTAGTGCTTCACGACACCACACGGTGGCCCCGTATTCTCCTCGTTTCCCATGAAGGATACCGGTATCAACCAAAGTGCCACACCAACATAGTCATCGCTTAAACCATATCGGTCTACGCCGTACAATCTCCACGATCTATTGCTGTTTACCTAATGAGTGCCCCCAGATACGGGTGTAGGATCTATAGTAACCCCTAAACAAACCCTAAAAAAAATAAAGCAATCAAGAGAAGCAATTTAATGACTTAGATCCTAAGGTATACCCCACTTATTATATCCCCAGCAGAGTCGCCATTTCTGTGATACGGTGGCAGAACCGACTGTTTAATACTTGTTTGCATTTTGCGTTTTTTGATCGCAAAATGTCGCGGTAAGCAAGAGTCATCACCGACTTTTATTTTATCCAATCAGGAAAAGGAAAAAGAACAAAAAAAACCTTTTTTTCGAGATATTTCTGAGTACGGGGGGTACATTATAGAAAGGGAAGGTGTTAGCACCCTTTTTATCCATGGTTTTCCATGGGATCTTAGGTACTTTCTCATTTTTTCAGATTTCTTGTGTGTGTGCTTGCTTTTGAAAATATTTTACTTCGTGATAACCCTTGTATCAGTCCTCAAGGGTGTGACGAAGTTGTTTTGAAAATTTGTTTTGAAAGGTGTTTGTGTGAAAAGATTTGTTTTGAGCAAGTACCTACTAGCATCTACCTACTCGAAAAAAGATATTTTCTGTTCTATTTCCTTTAGACAGCACTATACCACTATTAAGGAGTAGGTAGCACCGTTGTTGGAGTTTGTAAGGTACATTCGAAAGGGACGAATACAATCACTAAAGCAATAGTTAGAAAACTTTAGTAGTAACCCTAGAGTCTTAAGATCTTTCCGAGGCAACATTTCTGAGGCAATATTTATGAGGCAACATTCGAATGGGACAATTTGATCTCTTTAGACTGGAGGGCTACCACTAAAATCTCCTATGCTTAATGATTGTTTACCGAAGGCAACCAAAGTGAGGTATACCCTAGGAGTGAACATGTGCGAGTGATTTGTTTCAGTTATTTTAATCTTTTCACATTAGGGGTTTCTAACTGTTTTAATTTTTCATGCATTCTTGCCATACAATCCTATTAGCCATACATCTAACAGTTAAAGATTGCGGAAATTAAAAGTGCGAGGAAGTAAAACCTAGCTATTACAAGGCTTCGGGGATAGGGATTAATTACATAACCAAAAATAGGTGATTTAAAGCAAGAAATAAAACCCTAATTTAACTATTACAAACCCTGAACAATTACAAAATAATGGAAAAAATAATTAACAAGCGCGCGGCAAATTAAATACGAGGACGATAATTAATAACTTAAAACCCTATTTGAGAGAAAGAAATATTTGTGGATTTTTATTTGAGAAAACAATTAAATCACAAATTAATTAAACCTAATTTCTAATTGTTTTTAATTATGAAAGAAGTTAATTAACCTAATTCACTAATTAAATTAAAAAGTATTTTATGAGAAAAATAATTTTTGTGTATTTTTTGAGAAAGAGTAATTAAATTATGTACAAATAAAATCCTAAGTCTAATTATTTTTAAATTATGAAAGAAATTAAAGTTGCCCTAAATTAATTAAACTAATTAATTAAAAATAATATTTATTAAGAAAATAAGTATTTTTGTGATTTTTTGATTTGTTAATTTAATAAAATAATTTTTGTATTGATTAAAAAAAACAAAATAATTAAAGAAAAGAAATTAAAGAAAAATAGTAGAAATAACCAAATGGGTCTGCCGTTAGCAAATCTGGGGGGTGTATGCTGAACTTCTGAAACCCAGAAGGATGGCCCAGAGTTTGGCGCCTGATCCAATGAGACCATCATCTTGGGACTCATGGTGGACCTGCATATGCTGGCGTTGGATATGGCTGGAGATGGATCCAAAGGATGGGATCAGAGGGCGCGTGATGATCTTAGAAGGTGAAGTGTGCTGGATCTGGCTGGAAATGGATCCAGAGGATGATGATCCTCAGAAGGTGAGGTGTGCTGGATCTGGCTGGAGATGGTCCAGAGGATGAGATCAGAGGGCGCGTGATGATCCTCAGAAGGTGAGGTGTGCTGGATCTGGTGAAAATAATGGAGAAAATTCCAAAAGCTCACGCCTGAGATTGAACCCAGGACATGAGCTTCATACTTCCTTCCTCTAACCAACTTCCCTGCACTAGTAAATTGTTAACATAATAAAAACAATAAATCAAAAGCTAAACTAATTTCCATGCTCAGAACACACGCGAATTTTCAAATGTCCCAATGGTTTCTTAACACGCCAGCGTCTTCTTCCTTGGTCCGTTGCTTTAGGCCTGTAACTTTTACCTACAGACATTTGTTTGTAGGTATAACCCTGTTACATTCAAAAATCTCGGACGCATAATATAAATTCCAATGGAAACCATGAATCAACTGGGTGTGAAGCCCTGATCACCATGGTATCCATCATTAGGCCTAATTTTGCTTAAATCACAAAACCCCAAATTGGTGCACGAAACCCTAGCAATGGCAAAAGCTTATTCCTACACTGTAACTTAAATCAAATTATCAAGAAACATTGCAAACATGATGATGAACACAAATATATGGGCAAAATACATTTATAATGCGTAAATTATAGAAATCGAATTTGAGTTCTTAGTGCAAACCGTGGTGCTCTTGGGGACGATTTCTAGATGCTCTGAGGCTTGCAAATGATGTTGTTAGCTTCCTGGGATGTCCAGGAATCGGTTGCCAGGCTTGAAACTCCTTGAGGATGGCTCTAAGATGGATTTTTATCTCCCACTTTTGTCCAAATTTTTGAGTTTCTTTCTTGCCGTTTCACGCCTCCAATCCTCTTGTTTTTGATCTGGAACTATTATGCACTTATAGTAGACTAAATTAGGTCAACAAATTTGTATCAAATCTTTGAGAATTATGAAAATTGGATTTGATTTGCTTCATGTGTGATTTCTTTCTAAAATTTGCTTCAATCCAATCTTTTTTCAACCCTAATGAAACTTGCACGACTTGGATGGCATACTAGCTGAACATGGACTCAGAATATGCATAAAAATCTCAAGATTTGATTTGTTTTCATTATTTTACCATTTAATTTGATTTATTTTGATTTAAATGAATAAAAAATCAAAATAAATGATAAAAATAATAAAATAAGAGTTGAATGAGCCTAGGGTTCGTGGGTCCTATTAGAAACATGTTTCAAGCAAGAAAACAAGGGCCCCTTTGGAAAAATGCAAATTTGATCAATGTTGACTTTTGACAATATTTCCAAAAATTAGCAACTTTGACAATGCACAACTCTCTCAATTTTGACCCTAAGAGGATGTTCTTGGACTTTTTAGAAAGCTTAGGATGTCTACTAAGCAACCCTTTTAGTCTCATCTCAATTGAGTCTTCCATGTTCATGTATGAAGCTTTGACTCAAAATGTGTTTTTGTTGACTTTTCAAAAGGACCTATAATGTCAAAATTCATATCTTTTTATGAGTGCATATTTTGAACTTGTGAGCTGAAGATGAATTGTAGGGAATTGCATCCTCTTAAAAATGAGATTTGGATGGAAAATTTCTGATAAAGTATGAAAAATTTATGCTTAGTCAAAGTTGGGTTGACTTTTCCTACAAAACCCTAAATTAACAACTTTTGGGTTTTGATGAATTTGGAGCATCCCTTGAGGAATCATGATCAACCCTTGATCAAATGATGAATATAACTTTCAAATGTTGATGTTGACCAAAAATCTTGAAGTTTGACTGTATGTGGGCCACAGTTGACTTTTTACCTAGTACAGTTGATTTTCAGGCATTTGAGCAATTGATTGAGCAAACTTCTTCTGCAAGGCATGAAACTTGACATGGATGATCTTGAGAACATATTAGGACAATGGTGAGCATTTTGGATCCTTTGGACTCAAGCATCTTGATGAAAAATGAAACCCTAATTTGATGTATACTGCCTTAGGAGAGAGTTGGTCTAGTCAACTCTTGGACTTCCTTGAGCAACTTGGGGACCTCAATTGACATGTATTGAGTAAAATGAGAGGGAAAATTTTGGGGTACAACAACTGTCACCTCTTATCCCCAATGGGTTGCCAATGTTGTTCCCGTGCCTAAAAGAGACGACAAAGTGTGAATGTGTGTAGACTACAGAGATTTGAATAGGTCAAGCCCTAAGGATGATTTTCCACTCCCCCACATTGATATTCTAGTTGACAATACGGCACAACACAAAGTGTTTTCCTTCATGGATGGATTCTCAGGTTACAACCAAATCAAAATGGCGCCTTAGGACATGGAGAAAACAATGTTTGTCACGCAGTGGGGCACTTTCTGCTATAAGGTGATGCCATTCGGCTAAAGAATGTTGGGGAAAACTATCAACGTGCCATGGTAGCTTTATTTCATGACATGATACATCATGAAATAGAGCTCTACGTGGACGATATGATAGCCAAATCTCAAACAGAAGAAAATCTCTACGTGGACGATAATAGAGACTGAAGAAGTACAAGCTGAGGTTGATACCAAACAAATGCACATTTGGGGTACAGTCTGGTAAACTCCTAGGCTTTGTTGTCAGCAATAAAGGTATTGAAGTAGATCCTGCCATGGTAAAAGCGATACAAGAGATGCCTGCTCCTCGTACTGAGAACGAAGTCAGAGGGTTCTTGGGACGTTTGAACTACATTTCCAGATCCATCTCTCACCTAACAGCTACTTGTGAACCAATCATAAAATTGTTGAAGAAAGATCAAGTAGTCAAATGGAATGACGACTGCCAAGTTGCTTTTGACAAAATCAAATAATACTTACAAGAGCCTCCAGTGTTGATGCCACCAGTCGAGGGAAGACCATTGATCATGTATCTGACTGTTTTAGAAAACTCAATGGGGTGTGTATTGGGGCAGCATGACGAGTCTGGTCGAAAAGAGCATGCTATTTACTACTTGAGCAAAAAGTTTACCGACTATGAAATAAGATATTCACTGCTCGAGAAAACTTTCTGCGCTCTGGCATGGGCTGCTCACCGGCTAAGACAGTATATGCTGACCCATACTACTTTGTTGATATCTAAAATGGATCTGATAAAATACATCTTCGAGAAGCCTGCTCTCTCTGGGAGAATAGCGAGATGTCAGATGATCCTGACAGAATATGACATACAATATACTACCTATAAAGCTATAAAGGGCAGTGTACTAGCTGATCACCTTGCTCACCAAGCTGTGAAAGATTACCAGTCCATGAAGTTCGAATTCCCAGATGAAGACATCATGATGGTAAACAATTGTGAAGAATTCAGGCCATATGATGGACCTGAACAAGAATCCTGATGGAGCCTAATCTTTGATGGGGCATCCAATGCACTTGGCAATGGTATTGGTGTTGTACTCATATCTCCTGAAGGATGTCATACTCCTTTTACGGCAAGACTCTACTTCAATTGTACAAACAACATGACGGAACACAAAGTGTGCACATTTGGTCTCAAAGCTGCCATAGACTTGGGGATCAAATCCTTGAATGTATTCGGAGATTCAATTTTGGTTATCAGCCAGATCAAAGGGGAATGGGACACCAAACACCCTAACCTTATCCCTTATAAAGAACATGTTTTGACATTGCTCCCACATTTTGAGAAGATTACCTTCGAGCACTTCCCGCGAGAAGAAAATCAGCTAGTAGACGCACTAGCCACAATGTCATCTATGTTTAAACTTAAATCGGATAACGAGGCTCCCCAAATCACCATCGAACGAATGGATGAACCAGCACACTGTCACGAGATTAATACTAAAAAAGTAATGGACCAGCCCTGGTTTCGCGAAGTCAAGAGGTATCTCGAGGATCAAGAATATCCGAAAGGAGCTTCAGTTGATGATAAGAAGTTCTTAAGGAGATTCTCTGCTAAATTCTTCCTTAGTAATGCCATTCTGTACAAACGCAATCATGACTCTGTGTTACTTCAGTGCATAGATAAGGTTGAAGCTGAAAGGATCATGGCTGAATTGCATGAAGGCACTTTTGGCATCCATTCTAGTGGGCATACGATGGTAAAGAAAATCCTACGGGCAGGCTATTACTGGTCTACCATGGAAGCAAATTGCTATCAACACTCTCGAACCTGCCACAAGTGTCAGATTTATGCTGACAAAGTGCACGTACCTCTGGTTCCTTTGAATGTCTTGACAGCTCTTTGGCCCTTTGCTATGTGGGGAATTGATATGATTGGGGAAGTCAAGCCCAAAACCTCTAATGGACACTGCTTCATCTTAGTGGCCATTAACTATTTTACCAAGTGGGTCGAGGAAGCTTCCTTCGCTTCCGTTACCAAGAACGTTGTCGCCCGGTTCATCAAGCAGAATCTCATCTGTCGTTATGGTATCCCGGAGAGGGTCATTACAGACAATGGTACGAATCTAAACAATACAATGATCACTGCCCTATCGAGGTTCAGATCCCCTCTCTGAGGATTATGAAGGATGCAGGGATGAATGAAGAAGATTGGATTCAGACTCGACTTGATCAACTAAACTTGATTGATGAGAGAAGGCTTACTGTTGTTTTCCATGGTCAAATGTATCAAAAACGTATAATCAAGGATTTCAACAAAAAGATCAGACGCCAAGTGTATCAAGTTGGAGATCTGGTGATCAAACGTATCATATTGTCGCAATGTGATCCTAGGGGAAAATGGACTCCTGCATACGAAGGACCATTTGTAATCAAAAACATATTCTCTGGCGGAGCAATGATCTTGACCACCATGGATGGTGACGACCTGCCGCACCCTGCAAACGCAGACATAGTCAAAAGATACTACGCATAAGAGACCCGCTAGGTTGACACACCTAAGAAAAAAAAGGGCATCCCGGCGAACCAAAAGAGGTTCTGGAAAAAATTAGGGACAAAAACAAAAAAATATGTACATCCGGCAAGTTGAAAACCCGAAAGGGCGACTTGGGAAAAAAGGGTATCCCGGTGGACTGAAAACCCGAAAGGGCGGTCCAGGCAAAAGTTAGGGAATTAAAGCGTATGACTATGTCCAATTGGATCACCTTACGGATAACTTACAAAATCAACACTTCTGACCAATTCAATCATCTTCGGACAAGGCAACAAATAGACAAGAGGCTCAGAGATACAAAGGCTATAGTAGAACGGGAACCCCATAGGATAAATACACATAGCTATCTTTTCTTTGTATTAAAATTTTCATTTTTTCTTACGACGGAGTTCTCCTACTAGAATGTTTGTCTCACTGTACAAAAACACTTACTCAAAGTCAATACAAATATATTCCTTTGAAAGTGCAAAACTATATGTTTTTCTTTACTCTTGTGTTTTGTTTACAAAAACGTCCAATGATTCATTGTTGAACATATGCATTTGAACATAATTACTGTTTACAAATAAACAAAATAAAAGACAATTACTAATGGCTTGAAGAGGTATATAAATCTCTCTAAGCTATTTCCATAAATTCCCTATAATTCGCAGTTTAATTCCCAGCGGAACAAGCTTCCAATTATCTGTCCCCAGTAGAAGTCGTTCAATTTTTCAAGATTTCCCAACAGGATTTTACAAGCAGTACACGGCATTTACTTTACAATAGAGTTTATTTCTCTAAACGGAAATTCATCAACATGAAGACTTATGCTCCATATCCTCAGCAGCGGACAAGGATTTATTTTCCCCAGTTCAATAGCAGTATAGCAGAATTAGCTCACATGTGCATACATCGCATCCATATATCATAAACATTGATGACACGAATGTATTACACTATGCATCTCATACAACATGAATTTGCGTTTTAGATAACATTTTACCCTTTTCAAGATAAGGTTAACAACTACCATTAACAATGTTCAAAGTTTTCAGATACAGTACAGATACGCTCCAGACATGGAAGCCATTCTAATACTCATACAGAGCCTCTTCCAGATACAGTTCAGATATGTTCCAGACATGGAAGCCATTCTGATACTCATTCAGAGCCTCTTTCAGATACAGTTCAGATACGCTCCAGACACGGATGCCATTCTGATACTCATTCAGATTCAGCTTTCAGATACAGTTCATATACGCTCTAGACACGGACGCCATTCTGATACTCGTTCAAATACAGTTCAGATATGCTCTAGACACGGACGCCATTCTGATACTTATTCAGATTCAACTTTTAGATACAGTTCATATATGCTCTAGACACGAACGCCGTTCTGATACTTATTCAGATTCAGCTCTCATATATAGTTCAGATACGCTCCAGACACGGATGCCATTCTGGCACTCGTTCAGATTCAACTCTCGGATATAGTTCAGATGTGCTCCAGACACAGACGCCATTCTGATACTCATTCTTTTAGTTTACAAATTACAATTCAACAATCACTCTTGGATGGAATCTACAAGCCCATATCCAAAAACTTTCTATCACCTCTCCAAATGGCATCTTTAAGCCCATTCCTTCTACCATCGCATCGCCGAGTACAAATTTCTGGGCACTCTAGTGTCCAATCATTTTCCACCTTTGAGTCACGACTGGAAAAACATGCCAATCTAACTCTTCAGGCTTAAGAAGATTGAATAGGGGTAGCTGTTGTACCCCAAAATTTTCCCTCTCATTTATCTAGAATTTGCTCACAAGATCTCCTTGGGCTCAAAACTGCACTAGGGTTTGATCAAATCAAGATACCTCCTTGTGCACTGATGACCAAAATTAGGGTTTGAGATTGCACAAGGATTTTTGAACTTTCAATGCTTCATATGACTTTCATGGATCATTATGGACCCCCAAGATTACTCATGTCAAGTTGCAAGCTTTGAATCACATTTTTGATCAGTCAATTGAGCGGTTGACCTAAAAATCAGTTTTATTGGGGAAAAAGTCAACTATGGCCAATTTACAGTCAAATATCATAATTTATTATCTACATCAACATTTTAAACTCATATGTATCATTTGATCAAGTTTGGACCATAATTCCTCAATAAATTTGATCAAATCTCCAAAAGGGCAAAATGGTCAAAATTAGGGTTTTGACTGGGAAAGGGCAATTTCTGATTTTTGACCTAGCAAATGGTCAATTGGTTTAAGGCATGATATCAAGAGTCCAATTGCATCATTTGGACCTAATGAAATGATTCAAAACATTGCAAATCCATTGGATTGACATATGAATTTTGCAGTCAACTGTATACTGAAAAGTCAAACTTTGACTTTTTGGTCAAATTTAAGTACCAAAGATCACAATTCATCAAAACATATCAAAATATGAAACTTATTCATCAAGAATAAAAAATTCAAGATTTCATTTTGAAAAGTCAAAATTTCTAAACTTAGAAATTTTTCTAAGTGTTGAAAATTCATGTTTTTTCATAACTTTGAGCCAAATTTTCAACATGATACAAGATGATTCAAGAGAAACTCACAACATAAAAGTTGTATATCTCCATGAAATCTACAAATTTTCTTCACACAACTTCTTCCAAAAGTTCTTGGATCTCAAGTTTTAATTTCAAGAACATAGGATCATGAAACTAAACACTTAGTGAAATTTTGCCCTAATTTGGTCAGGATTTTGACTCAACTTCATGGCACATTTTCATATAGTTCCAAGGGGAATCTTCAAAAGCAATTCAAATATGGTTTGTAGAGAACATTTAAAGCTTTCCAATATGTCCAAGAACTCCTTGAGATCATTCTTGAGTATGGAGAATCGAAGAGATGAAGTTGGTGTTTAATTACTTGAGTTACAAGGCATTTTGTGATGAACAAAAATCCAATTTCAAACCTATGCTGCACAATCTTGTTTTGCAGGCTTCTAAACCTCAAGATCTCTCCATAATCAGAAGATTACACTTGCTTTTGAGCTATTATCCAAGTGTTCCAAGCATTGTCCAAGCCAATTTTCCATTTTTGGAAGAAAGTTACCATTCCACTCTTGAAAAGTTGCTTTAATCACAAAGTCCACTTGTCTTGAGCTTCTAACTTGTTCTTTCTGCACACACAACCGCTATAATCCAAAAGCAAGGTGTCTAAGGCCTGAAGAAGCACGGACATGCTTGTACAACATTTGATATTTGTCATTTCACTTTTCTTCAAAAGCAAGTTATAGAGCCATAACCCTATAACTCAGAAGTCTGGAATGATTTTATGCTGAAATCTTTTCCATACATATTAACAAGTTTATTGCAAGCTAAGGCATGAGGTCAAGCATCCTAAAACTCTCCCAAACACCCTTGCTGCACAAGACTGCTCAACTTGACATTTTTGAGCCAAAACTCTCCATCTCCATTTCCACTCGTGCATTTTGATTCTTAATCATTCAAACACCTTACATACATCATAAACAAGTGATCCAGGCCCCTGTTTCAAGAATGTAACCCCTCCATCACTATTCACCATTTTTAAACATCAAACTTGCAGGTTGACTTGAGTAGGGAGTTCCAACCATCATCAAAGTAAAGTAGGAGTTGGAACACATTCAAGGAGGTCCAGGAAAGCTATAGAAATCATCAGGCCATCACACAGTTTGCTCAAACTCCATACACGACTCCAGCTGCAAGAGGTAAGTTTTCAAAGTTCTATCTCTTCATACAGGTATCCTTTGAGTTTGATTTGTGAAGATAAAATATAGATACCATTGCCACTAAGCTTTACATATCCATAGTTTACATTTATATGGCCTGAGCTTAGAGAATTTTAGGGTTGAAGTTTTCTGCAATTTTTAGGTTTTAAATTAGGGCTAGAAAAATTCTCATTCATCTTTTATTGTTAGCTTAAGTTGTTTATATGTTTGGATTCATGGGAAAAAATGCCACAACTTTCATGTTTGAACTTTTCATTTTGTTGAGAGACGAAGAAGATACAGGTCCTTTGGCTGGAGGTTGACGATGAAGTCTTCAGAACACGTTTTGCCTTACATATTTATTGTTTCATTTGTATTAACGGATGTATAGCCACCCCAGTGGTAAGGCAGCACGCTGGTAATCAAGAGGTCATGGGTTCGAGCCTCAGTGCACGCTGCCTTTTGCTTTTTTCTCATTTTTACATTTTTTTGTTCTTTCCAGCGCATGGGCCTTCCTCCTTCTGGGCCTGATTTTTTTCCTAACATTCCTCCCCCCTGTTTCATATTTGCACCCTGGCCCAATTTAATTTTATTTCTTCATTTTTTGTTTTTATTTATTTTCTCAAATATATTTTCTAAATACAAAAAATGATAAAAATGCAGAAAAATGATATTTTATATTTTGACTTATTTCACTTTATTTTTCCATAAATAAAAATATTTTTTATTCTTCATACTTTATTTATTTATTTAAGTGAATCTTATAAACTTAATTAATATTATATTGTTTATTTATTTTTCTTCACACCATTTAAAATACATTATTTTAATATAAAATAAGGGGACTATAAATATTTTATAATACTACAAATATTTTCAAGATAAAAAAATACCAAAGAATATATACTTTTCTTAAACTTATTTTCTTTTGATTAATTAATAGAACTAGGCTTTCTTTTAAAATCTTATTTTTTTCTAAATAAATCCAAACTTAAAATTAACCATTTTCTTTAAGTTAGGTTAAGACAAAATCTTTTTATGAAAACCAAACAAAAATTCTATTTCTTTACATTTTGCATCCTTGTACGTTCATTCATTTTTTATACCTTGTATTTAGGTAAATTCCTTGTATATTCATATCAATTCAATATGGTTGTAATATACTAATTAGGGTTTTAATTTCTTGCTATTCCCATTTATACTTTGTACACCCCCCTTCCCACAAATCATGTAATAGCTTAGTATTTTTATTTTCCGCAATTTAAATGCTTTATACTCACATGCTAGTAATTAGGGTTTGTATGGAAAGAATAAAATCAATCAAATAGAAAACCCTAATTCATAACAAAAACAAGCATGAAAACAATGCACTTGCACTGAAGCACCCCCAGGGTAAACTCCACTTGGTTACGTTATACAAAATGGCAATATTACGCATGTAAGGTATCTTAGCAAAAACAAGCAAATACAAGATCATAGTCCCTAGATGACGCTATCTAAGTTGCCTTACAAATGATCTTAGTCCCTCAAAAAGAATGTTAATATGCCTTGCAACATTGCTAATCATGGCTATATGATGACCCACGCCCATCCCGTTTACATCCAAAGATAGGGTTGCTTACCAGATCAATGGTAAAACAACAATGTCAAAGGAAAAGAAAATGAACAAGAAAGACATTTGAGTAGGTAGATTGATCCTAATTACTTGCTTCATTTCAAAGCAAACATCCTTGCTATTTTCAAAACAAACACATACACTTTCAAACATCTTACAAAATTGAAAACATTTTCAAAAGATCAAACATCTTTGTATACATTCTTAAAAACAAGAATCATTACAAAGATTGCCTAAACAATGGCCTCTTTACAAAATACTTTCAAAAACCGCACAAAGCACAATTTCAAACAAAAGCAAGTGATCTAGCAAGTAACTAAGAACCCATGGAAAACCATGGATGAAAGGGGTGCTAATACCTTCCCTTTTCATAATCTACCCCCGAACTCAAGAAACAATCTCAAAGGTATTTCCTATGCTTTTTCACCTTTCCTTTTGGATAAAATAAAACTCGGTGGCGACTCTTATTAACCGCAACATTTGCGATCAAACACAAAACACCCAAGTCAGTTCTCCCACCGTATCACACACCTCCTTAAGCTCTGATGACTGAAAACTAGGGTTTGAGATTGCACAAGGATAATTGAACTTTTAATACCTCATATGATTTTCATGGATATCTATGGACCCTCAAGATTTCTCATGTCAAGTTTCAAGTCTTGGATCACATTTTTTCTCAATTAATTGATCAGTTGACCTAAAAAATCAGCTGTATTGGGGAAAAAGTCAATTGTGGCCAATTTACAGTAAAAATTCATAATTTTTTATCCATATCAACATTGTGAACTCATATATGTCATTTGATCAAGTTTGGACCATAATTCCTCAATAAATTTGATTAGATCATCAAAAGGGCAAAATGGTTAAAATTAGGGTTTTGACTGGGAAAGGACAATTTCTGATTTTTGACATAGCAAATGGTTAATTGGTTTGAGACATTATCTCAAGGTTTCAAATGCATCATTTTTACCTAATGGTATGACTCAAAACTTCCCTCAAGATCAATTGATTGATATTTGATTTTCAGTCAACTGATCAAAAGTCAATTGATACAGTGAAAAGTCAAACTTTGACTTTTTGGTCAAAATCAAGTGTCAAAAATCACAATTCATCAAAACATGTCAAAATATGAAACTTTTTCATCAAGAAATCAAAAATTAAAGATTTCATTTTGAAAAGTCAAAGTTTCCAAACTTAGAAATTTTTCTAAGTGTTGAAAACTTCATATTTTTTCACAACTTTGAGCCAATTTTTCACCATGATGCAAGATGATTCAAAGGAAACTTTCAACATGAAAGTTGTAGGTATCAATGAGATCTAAAACATTTCTGAATACAACTCCTCCTATAAATTCTTGGATTTCAAGTTATTAATCCATGAAATCATGGTCATGAAACTAAAACACTTAGTTAAATTTTGAGCATTTTGGTCAGGATTTTGACCTAACTTCTGGGCCAAGTTTCATATAGTTCCAATTGTATTTTTCAAAAGTAATTCAAATAGGGGTTGTAGAGAACATTACAAGATTTCTAAAATGTCAAAGAACTCCTTGAGATCATTTTTGAGCAAGGAGAATCAAAGGTCAGAAGTTAGGGTTTTAAGTTGTTTTACAAGGCAGAACTTGTGATGCACATTGGACCAAATCACATAGCCATGCTGCATAATCTCACTTTTCAGGCTTCTAACTTGCAATTCACTCCTTAATTAAATGTTTACACAACATATAGAGCCATTGTCCAAGCATTTGAACCATTATCCAAGTTGCATTTCCATTTTTGGAAGAAAGGCACCCTTGTTATTCTTGAAAAGTGGCTTTAATCATAAAGTCCACTCTCCTTGAGCATTGAACTTGTTCTTTCTGCATACACAAACCCTATAAACTAAAATCAAGCATGTCTAAAGTACTAACCACTCTATGCTGCCTTGTACCTTGCCTTGGAACAAGATGTTTCAACTTTGCTTCAAAAACAAAAAAGATGCTACAACTTGAGATTTCAAATTCTGACTTGTTGTAGATCATAAAACCTCTTGCCTATAAATACATACACTATTTTCAAGCTAACCCACGCATGTACAGGTCCTTAAAATCACTCAAAACCTCAAAAACTTAGATTGCACACAAAACTCCATTTTTGTGCAGAAACTGACCTTACACTTCCATCTCTCAAATTACTCATGCGTTTCCTCTCCAAACCATTCCAAAAGTTCCTAAACATCATCCACAACTCATCCAAATACCTTTTACAGTTCTGTAACTCCATTTCCACCATTGTCCAAACTCAAAAATAGAGCACTGCAAGTGGACTTCTCCAGAACTCCTCAGCCACTTTCAGCTCAAGCCAAGCATCACATTATCTTCCTGGGAACTTGAGGAAGCTAACCCAATCATTAGAACTCATTGAAAGCTGCTCAAACTCAAAACACGATACCCTCTTGCAAGGTGAGTTTTCTGACTTTTAAACTATTCATATAGGCATTGTTAGGCTTCCATATTCAAAGATAAAATGTAGGTACCATTGCCACGAAGCTGTACATATCCATAGTTTGCATTTATATGGCCTGAGCTTAGAGAATTTTGGAGTTGAAGTTTATGAAATTTTTAGGTTTTAATTTAGGGCCAGAAAAATTCTCACTCATCTTGGATTTATATCTTTAGTTATTTATATGGTTGGATTCATGGGAAGAAATGCCACAACTTTCATATTTGTACTTTCCATTTTTGTTGAGAGATGAACAAGTTACAGGTGCTCTGGTTGGCTGAAGGTTGAAGACGAAGTACAGGCCTTGGAAGCTTTTTATGTTATGTATTTATCATTTCATTTTAAATAACGGATGTATAGCCTCCCCAGTGGTAAGGCAGCGCGCTGGTAACCAAGAGAGCGTGGGTTCAACACCCAGCGCGCTACCTTTTTTTTTTCTCCTTATTTCACACATTTCTCTCTTTTTTGTCACACAGCAGCGCTTGGGTCTCTCCTTTGGGCTTTTGTTCTTTTTTGCTGCTTCTAACCCCTGCCTTACTTTTGCACACCTGGCCCAACTTTATTTTATTTATTTCATTTTTATTTATTTCCTTTCTTATTTTATTTATTTTAAGTTTTATTTTATTATTTTTATTACTATTATTATTAATATTATCATTATTTTTATTAATGAAAAAAATATAAAAATATTTTTATTTATTATTTATACTTATTTATTTTATTTTCTTTATAAAGACAAAAAGAACAAAAACATTTTTCTTTTAATAAATAAATTTCTTTTTCTTAATTAATTAATATTTAGACTTAGGTTTAATTATTATTTTATTTTCCTAATTAAAATTAACTTGGAATTTAGGTTTCTCTTAATTAATTAATTTTTATATATTTTTATATTATTCTTAAAACCTTTTTCATAAAAAACCCTAAAAAGTCCTTTTTTAGTTAATTTCTTTTTAATTAGTTTAAGTTAATTTTATTTGATTTTCATTAATTATTTTCTTAATTAGGTTTAGGTTAAAATCCTTTCTTAAAAATCCAAACAAAAAATGATTCCTTTTTCCATTTTTGCATTCATGCATTTTATTTTCAATTTTGTACAATATTCAATATGGTTGTAAAATTTAATTAGATTTAATTTTCTTGCAAAATCCCCATTTATAAAGTTGTATACCTAATCCTCTATTGATGTAATAGCTTAGTATTTTTATTTTCCGCAATTTAATGCTTTATATATAAATGCTAGTAAATTAGGGTTTGTATGGAAAGATTAAAATCAACAAGTTATCAAACCCTAATACAAGACAAATCAAGCATGAAAAAGACACACTTGCACACTTACACCCTTAGGGTAAATCCACTTGTTTCCTTGAGAAATAAATGGTCATAATATGCATTTAAGACGTCTTAGCAAAAACAAACAAAAATACAAGATCATAGTCCCTCAATGACGTTACAAATATTGCCTTACGAATGATCTTAGTCTCTTAAAGAAAATGTTAAGATATCTTACAACATTGTTATTCATGACTATACGATGGCCCTTACCCGTCCCTTTTACATCCAAATATAAGGTTACTTACGAATCCATGGTAAAATAACAATGTCAAAGGAAAGAGGAAATAAACAAGAAGAATTTTGAGTAGGTAGAATGTTCCTAGTTGCTTGCTCATTTTTAAACCAAAACATCCGTGCTATTTTCAAAACAAACACCAACACTTTCGAAACATCTTTCAAAACTTGAAACATTTTCAAAAGATTAACACTTTGTATACATTCTTACAAACAAGAATTATTACAAAGTTTACCTAAGGGATGGCGCCATTTCAAAATACTTTCAAAAACCACACAAAGCACATTTTCAAAAAAAAGCAAGTGATCTAGCAAGCAACTAAGAGCCCGTAGGTAAATAAGGATGAAAAGGGTGCTAATACCTTCCCTTCTCATAATCTACCCCCCGAACTCAAGAAAACATCTCAAAGGTCTTTCCTGTTCTTTTCAGCCTTTCCTTTTGGATAAAAGAAAAGTCGGTGGCGACTCTTGCTAACCGCAACATTTGCGATAAAATGAAAAACAACCAAGTCAGTTCTCCCACCGTGTTACAAAGAGGCTATTTTCCTTGGAATCGAAGGAGACTACAGGAGGCTCTTGCCTTGTGCCTGCTGGCCTGATGGGCGCCTCTTGCGTGCAAGAAAGAATCCGTGGCTCAATCGAAAGCTACATGTAGCCAACCATCACTTTGTGAGTCAAAGCAAGCATGGAGGGGAATATTTGTCCAGTCAACACAGGCATGCAAGCATCAAACATTCAATCGAAGCAGGCACATAGGGAGCCATTGTATTGTGAACCATGTGTGGCTAAAGATGCAATCGAAGGTTGCATGCAGGAAGTGCCTGCCTTGTGAATCAAAGCTAGCGTTCCAGAGGCCCATGCCCAGTCGAAGGATGCAAGACAAGCTTGCATCAAAAGAGACCAAAAGGCCAATCGAAGGAGTTAAATCAAAGGAGACTTGTTTTTTCTCCAATTTTGTCAAAAATATTATTTTCATCTATTTTCCCCTTTTTAACAGTTTCCTATTTAACTTGATGCTGGAAAATCTAATTTGTACTTATGCAAGCTTGAATTTTGAGAATCTTTGTGAGAAATGCCTTGAGAAATGAGAGGGAAAATTTTGGGGTACAACAGCTGCCCCTGTTCAATCAACTTAAACCTGAAGAGTTAGATTGGAGAATCTGCCATTCGTGACTTGAAGGTGGAAGATGATTGAACACTAGAGTGCCCAGAAATTTGCACTTGATGATGTTGTGGTTGATTGTGTAGGGAAAGGGCTTAAAGATTCCATTTGGAGAAATGATGGATAGTTGTCGGAGATGGGATTATAGATGCCATCCAAAGGTGATTGTTGACAGAAATTATATTAAGTCTAAAGTTGATTTTAACTAGAAAAGAATTAGAATAAATATTTGGAATGATTTGTCTGAACTAGAGAAAGTGTCTACCGAAAAAGAATCAGGATAAACCATTGATCAATTTAAATTGAACCAGCAGAGGTCTTGAATTATCTTTAATTGGGAAGAATCAGGATAAATCTTTGGAGTGATTTATCTGAACCAAAGAAAGTATCTACCGGAAAGGAATCAGGATAAACCATTGATCGATTTAAACTGAACTAGAATAAGTTTGGAAAAGAATCAGAATAGATCCTTGTTGCGATTTATCTGAACCAGAGAAAGTGTCTATCGAAAAGGAATCAGGATAAATCATTGGTCGATTTAAACTGCACCAACAGAAGTCTTGAATAATCTTTAACTGGAAAGAATCAGGATAAATCTTTGGAGCAATTTATCTGAACCAAAGAAATCGTCTACCAGAAAGGAATCAGGATAAACCATTGGTCGATTTAAACTAAACCAACAGAAGTCTGGAAAAGAATTAGAATAGATCTTTAGAGCGATTTATCTGAACCAGAGAAAGTGTCTACCGGAAAGGAATCAGGATAAACCATTGATCGATTTAAACTGAACCAGTAGAAGTCTTGAATAATATTTAACTGGAAAGAATCAGGATAAATCTTTGGAGCGGTCTATCTGAATCAGAGAAAGTGTCTACCAGAAAGGAATCGGGATAAACCATTGATTGATTTAAACTGTACCAGCAGAAGTCTTGAATAATCTTTAACTGGAAAGAATCAGGATAAATCTTTGGAGCGATTTATCTAAACCAGAGAAAGTGTCTACTGGGAAAGAATAAACCATTGATCAATTTAAACTGAACCAACAGAAGTCTTGAATAATCTTTAACTAGAAAGAATAAGGATAAATCTTTGGAGAGATTTATCTGAACCAGAGAAAGTGTCTACCGGAAAGGAATGAAGATAAACCAATCATCGATTTAAACTGAACCAGCAGAAGTCTGGAAAAGAATCAGAATAGATCTTTGGAGCAATTTATCTGAACTAGAGAAAGTGTCTACCTGAAAGGAATCATTGATCGATTTAAACTGAACCAGCAGAAGTCTTGAATAATATTTAACTGGAAAGAATCAGGATAAATCTTTGGAGCAATTTATCTAAACTAGAGAAAGTGTCTACCGGAAAGGAATCAAGATAAACCATTGATCGATTTAAACTGTACCAGCAGAAGTCTTGAATAATCTTTAATTGGAAAGAATCAGGATAAATCTTTGGAGAGAATTATCTGAACCAGAGAAAGTGTCTATTGGGAAAGAATCAGGATAAACCATTGATCGATTTAAACTGAACCAGTAGCGGTCTGGAAAAGAATCAAAATAAATCTTTGGAGCGATTTATCTAAACCAGAGAAAGTGTCTACCGGGAAGGAATCAGGATAAACCACTGATCGATTTAAATTGAACCAGTAGAGGTCTGAAGGAAGTATTCATCATTTAGATAGTCACCCAGTCATGTTTCGGGAATTGATCTACAATTGATTTGTTTACAGATAGTTGTCCTGTCTTGTCAAAAATTTGTTGATGATGATTTTCGGTTGATTGATATTTCCTAAAAAGGTAAATGGTTAGTTGTATGTAATGCCATGATGTATGAAATGCATGGCGTAATGATGTTTCTCAAAATAAATTAGATTGTGCTATATGCATATATGTTGTCGATGTTATGATGTGTGAATGCAACGTATGCATATATTAGTTATTCTGTTACAGTATTGTTATACTGGGGAAAATGAATCCCTGACTACTGCTGGGAATGCAGTGTAAATCTTCATATTTGTTGAAGTTGAAGTATTGATGGATGGGTTTCCATTATTAGATAAATAAACTCTGTTGGGGAAGGGAAACGTTGTGCATTGTTTAGGGACTTTGTGAAATCCTGCTAGGGAATCCTGAGAAGCTGGGCGACTTTCACTGGGGAATCTTTGGTGCGTAAATTGGAAATTTTGCTCTGTCGGGTATATGAGAGCACCTGATACCATTAGGCTGCATACTGGAGATACGCCAGTGATCCTGTAGTAGGATGTCCTTGCTTCTGCTTCTGCTGGAGGAAGTACCTGCGGGGATTTAATGGAATGGCCTATAAATATTATCCAATTTCTTAAAGCCATTAGTAATTGTCTTTTTGTTTTCTGTTCCCCTTTTTTTATGCACTCATTTGTAAACAGTAACTAAGTTCAAATGCATATGTTCAAAAATAATTACTGGACATTTTTGCAAACAAAATAGGAAAGTAAAAAAAACAGATAGTTTTACACTTTTAAAGGAATAGCTTTGTGTTAACTTGAATAAGTATTTTTGTACAAAGAGATGAACATCCTAGTAAGAGAATGTCGTCGTAAGAATGAAAACTAATTCAAAGAAAGACATCTATGTTAAATAATCCCATGGGGTTCCCATTCTGCTATAGTCTTTATGTCTTTAAGCGTCTCATCCACTTGCTGCATTGTTCGAAGCTGATTGGATTGATTAGGACCGCTTGAGTTTGACGATTGTACTGAAGATTGGCTATAAGGTGATCCAATGGGACATAGTCATACGCTTTAAATCCCTAACTTTTTCCTGGACCGCCCTTTCAAGTTTTCAGTCCACCGGGATGCCCTTTTTTGCCCAAGCCGCCTTTTCAGGTTTTCAGCTTGTCGGGTGTACAAATTTTTTTTTGTGTTTATCCCTAATTTTTTTCCTAGGCTATTCAACCTAGAGGGTCTTTTTCATGCGTAGTATATTTTAACTATGTCCGCATTTACAGGGTGAGGAAGGTCGTCGTTGTCCATATTGGTTAAGATCATTGCCCCACCAGAAAATATGTTTTTGATCACAAATGGTCCTTCGTATGTAGGAGTTCGTTTTCCCCTGGGATCACCTTGTGGAAGTATGATACGTTTGATTACCAAGTCACCAACTTGATATACCTGACGTCTGACCTTCTTGTTAAAAGCTTTAATCATACATTTTTGGTACATCTGACCATGGCAGACAACCGTAAGCCTCTTCTCATCAATCAACTTTAACTGGTCAAGTCGAGTTTGAATCTATTCATCTTCATTTAACCCTACATCCCTCATGATTCTTAAAGAAGGTATCTGGAATTAAATTGGTAGGACAACCTCCATGTCGTATACCAAAGAGAAAGGAGTTTCCCCTGTTGATGTGCGTGCCATGATACGGTAGCTGTGGAAAGCAAATGGTAACATCTCATGTCAGTCCTTATAGGTCACTGTCATTTTTTGTATGATCTTCTTGATGTTTTTATTAGTGACTTCTACAGAGCCATTCATCTTCGGCCGATAAGGAGAAGAGTTATGATGCTGGATCTTAAATTACGCGCATAGTGCAGTGATCATAGTATTGTTGAGATTGGTACCATTATCTGTAATGATTCTCTCTGGATTACCATACTGACAGGTAAGATTCTGTTTGATGAATCGAAACACAACGTTCTTGGTAACATAAGCGAATGAAGCTGCCTCGACCCACTTTGTAAAGTAATCAATGGCAACCAAGAGGAAGCGGTGTCCATAAGAAGTTGTAGGTTTGATCTCTCCAATCATGTTAATGCCCCACATTGTGAATGGCCAAGGAGCAGTCAGGACGTTTAGAGGAACCAGAGGCACATGTACTTTGTCAGCATAGATCTGGCACTTGTGACAAGTTTGTGAATGTTGATAACAATCTGCTTCCATGGTGGACCAGTAGTATCCTTCCCGTAGGATCTTTTTAGCCATCGTGTGCCCACTAGAATGGGTGCCAAAGGTACTTTCGTGTAAATCAACCATGATCATTTCTGCCTCACTCTTGTATATGCATCGAAGCAAAGTAGAGTCGTTGTTACGCTTATAGAGGATTTGGTTACTGAGGAAGAATTTAGCAGAGAACCTTCTCAGGAACTTCTTATCATTGACTGAAGCTCCCTCCGGATATTCTTGGGCCTCGAGATATCTCTTAATTTCATGGAACCATGGCTTGTCCACTACTTCTTCAGTATCAATCTCATGACAGTAAGTTGGTTCGTCCATCCTCTCAATAGTGATCTGAGGAGCCTCATTATCCCACCTAATTTTGAACATGGATGACATAGTGGCTAGCGCGTCCTCTAGTTGATTTTCCTCTCGTGGAAAATGCTCAAAGGTAATTTCCTCAAAATGTTGGATCAGTGTCAACATATGTTCTTTGTAAGGGATGAGATTAGGATGCTTTGTGTCCCATTCTCATTTGATCTGACTGATTACTAAGGCCGAGTCTCCAAATACATTTTTGGATTTGATCCCCAAATCTATAACAGCTTTGAGACCCATAATACATGCTTCATATTCAGCCATATTATTGGTACAGTTGAAACACAGCCTGACAGTGAAGGGAGTATGACATCCTTCAAGAGATATAATCACAACGCCTATGCCATTTCCGAGTGTGTTGGAAGCTCCATCAAAAACCATGGTCCATCAGGATCCTTGTTCAGGTCCGTCATACGGTCTAGGTTTTTCACAATCAGTTACTAACATGATGTCTTCGTCCGGGAATTCGAAGTTCATGGATTGATAGTCATCCACAGCCCGATGAGGCAAATGATCAGCTAGTACACTCCCCTTTATTGCTTTTTGGGTAGTGTACTAAATTTCGTATTCGGTCAGGACCATCTTCCATCTTGATATTCTTCTAGAGAGGGCGGGCTTCTCGAATACTTATTTAATAGGATCCATCTTGGATATCAATAAGGTAGTGTGAGTTTGCATATACTGTCTTAGCCGGCGAGAAGCCCATGCCAGAGCGCAGCAAGTTTTCTCGAGTAGTGAATATTTGGTTTCACAGTCGGTAAACTTTTTGATCAGGTAGTATATTGCATGCTCTTTTAGGCCAGACTCGTCATGCTGCCCTAGCACACACCCCATTGAATTTTCCAAAACTATTAGGTACATGATCAAAGGTCTTCCATCAACTGGTGGTATCAAAATGGGAGGCTCTTGAAGGTACTCCTTGATCCTGTTAAAGGCAGCCTGGCAGTCGTCATTCCATTCCACAACTTGATCTTTCTTCAGTAATTTGAAGATTGGTTCACAAGTAGCGGTCATATGGGAAATAAATCTGGCGATGTAGTTTAGCCATCCTAAGAATCCCCTAACTTCCTTCTCAGTGTGAGGAGAAGGAATTTCTTGTATTTCTTTTACCTTCGAAGGGTCAACTTCAATACCTTTACCGCTGACAATGTTGCCTAAGAGCTTATCGAACCTTACTCCAAAAGTGCATTTATTCAAGTTCAGCCTTAGTTTGTATTTCTTCAGTCTTTCAAATAACTTCTGCAGGTGGTCAAGGTGTTCCTCTTCAGTTTGATATCTGGCTATCATGTCATCCACGTAGACCTCTATCTCGTGATGAAGCATATCATGAAACAAAGCTACCATGGCACGTTGATAGGTTGCCCCGGTGTTCTTCAGCCCAAATGGCATAACTTTGTAATAGAACGTGCCCCACTGTGTGACAAAGGTCGTTTTATCCATGTCCTCAGGTTCCATTTTGATCTGATTGTATCCGGAGAAACCATCCATGAAGGAGAATAATTTATGTTGTGCGGTGTTGTCAACCAGAATATCAATGTGGGGAAGCGGGAAGTCATCCTTGGGGCTTGCCCTATTCAGGTCTCTGTAATCCACACACATACGTACCTTACCTTCCTTCTTAGGCACTAAAACAACATTGGCGACCCATTGTGGATAGGAGGTGACAACTAAGAATTCGGTGTTGAACTGCTTCATGACTTCAGTCTTGATCTTTTCTGACATTTTTGGCCGCATACGATGAACCTTTTATTTCACTAGAGGGCAGTCTTCTTTTGTCAGCAGACGATGAACCATGATATCAGTGTCAAGTCCTGGCATGTCTTTGTATGACCAGGAAAATACCTCAACATAGTCATGTAGTATCTGAGTTAAACTCTTCTTGACACTATGCTCCAGATTGGCACCTATCTTGACTTCTTTCTTGTCCTCTTCAGTACCTAAGTTAACTATTTCAACCGGCTCTTTGTGGGGCTGTATGGTCCTTTCTTCCTGTTGTAATAATCTGGAAAGTTCCCCTGGCACCTCATAATCTTCCTCACCTTCGTCCTCGACTTGGTATATTGGACTTTCAAAGTCATGATAGGCCATAGCATAACCGTTACCAATGGGATCCCGAGTGGATGTGGATCTGCATTTTGATATGTGAGTGTGTGTAAGATCATAACTATCTTTGATAAAATAAAAGGTAGAAAAAGAAAACAAACAGCGTAAAATTTGCATGCAAAGACATCCCATGATTTATTAATGACATATGAAGATGAAGTAACAACCCTTACAGATGGACCATTGTGCCTCGGGTAAGACATAAGGTTTTAAAGTCTAAATCGTTTAAATATTACAAGTCCGAAAAATTTAAAAGACAATTACTCTTAAATAAAAGTAATAGGAATAAAATCTTTTGTCTCCCAATTGTTGAGTCTTCCGCTGGTGGTTGGAAAAATCCACTCGTCTATGTCACAACTGCTATCATTGTCTTCCAATGCATTGACTCCCTGATTGCTGATACGTAAAGGTAGTCCCCCGGTGCGAGTGCGTCGAACAACTCTTTGGGCCTCCGAAGTAAAACCCAAACCAAATTTGTTGGATTTGTAGGGAATATCCGGAAGTTCACCCCAGATGGTACACCCACCTTCCTCAACTACTGCTCTAGCATCATTCAGAGAGGCCATTTTCAATGGAGGTCTGGTAACCTTCAGAGTCTTGGTAGCAGTCTTGGTCGTAGCAACCGTCTGTGGGACCTCTACAAAATTCTGACAGGGGGTCTCGATGAACTCGCCGTCCATTTCAACATACCTGAAAGAGTTCAGGTGGCTAACCATGTATTCCTCCTCCCCATAGACTGTGATGATATTTCCCTTGACTGGGTACTTCAACATCTAACGTAGGGTAGAAGTGACGGCACCAGCGCCATGGATCCAAGGTCGACCCAATAGACAGGAATAGGATGGGCAGGTATCTATCATATAGAAGGTTGAATCAAAAGTATGAGTTCTAACTTTGATATGGATGTCTACTTCTCTATGCACTTTTCTTTTAGAACCATCGAATGCCCTCACCACAATGTTGTTGGGATTTAATGTGATTCCTTCGCAATCTAACCGGTCAAGAGCATTCTTGAGTAAGACATTCAACGACGAACCTGTATCCACCAGAACGTGGGCTAATATAGCGCCCCTGCACTCAATGGAAACATGCAAGGCATCATTGTGCTTCCTTCCCTTTGGAGTTAAATCAGCGTTAGAAAAACCCAGTCCATTATAAGCAGTTAGACTGGCCACACTATTCTCGAATTGATCAATAGAGGTCTCTTGGGGCATGTGGGCGGTCTTCATAAATTTTGCTAAGGCCTTAGCGTGGGCCTCAGAGCACAAAAGTAAAGCCAACATTGATATTTTTGAGGGTGTCTTCCCAACTGCTCCATGATGTTGTAGTCACTTTTCTTGATTATCTTTAATATCTCTTCCATCTCCTTGCTATAAGCTTCAGGAATAACCTCTGGATGCGCCTTCGTCTAGACAAGCTCAAATAATACCTCTTTGTCCCATGTCTCGATAGTAGGGATAACAGTAGGACTAACAATAGGAGTAACATTGGTAATACTGACAAGAGCGGTAGCAGGAATAGTTACAGGAGTAGCAACGGTCTTTAGAGAGATCTCGGGGGAAAAAAACCTTCCACTTCTTGTTATCTTACTGGTCCCAATGATATTGTCGACGTCAGGATCAGTACCTTTAGCAACTTTGTCTTTGATAGCCAATAGATCTTGCTTGACGCCATGGTAATAGACGTCAGCCCTATAGTTCCAAGAAACAACTTTATCCTAATAATATGGTATTGGCCCCGGCATGGTGATGATTAGGGGTGCAAACTTTGGAACAGATGTAATCCTGATGGGTCTTTTGGTGGAGACCCTGAGAGGATTGTCGGAGATGGTGATTATTGAAACGTCTTCACATGAATTTCTGGAAAGAGGAACTTTCTTGAGTAGGATTTGTTTGTTAACCATCAGGCGATGAATGCCTATCTTCAGTAACAAACAACCATTTGGTAGAGACAAACATAAGTGACAACTTTCATCACAGTCCGGAAACAGACCGGTTTGCAATATATTCTTTTTAATAGTCAAAAGGGGAGTAGTTAAATCATCCACGGAGGAAACAAAACAATCATCATCAACAGAATTGACACGTTGGCCATGTTTGGGCATTGGCGCCGTTATTACATTAGGTGTTTCTGGAGGGTCAAACTCGATCTCTTTCGCCTCGATAAGGTCTTGTACATTGTTCTTTAAGGCCCAACAATCATTTGTATCATGTCCCAGACTTTCAGAATGATAGGCACATTGAGCATTCGGGTTGTAGAGGGGAGAAGCAGTATTGGGGTTCTTGGGAGCTTCCTTTAGAGTCACCAGATTGGACTTCAATAGATGTGGAAAAACTTCGGACAAGGTCATGTTGATCCGGGTGAATCGCCTTATGGGCGCCTCTGGCCTGCGTTGATAGTTTCATTGTTGATTTGATACAGGATTGGAGATCATAACAGCCCCTACCGTCGGGCGACGTTCAGTTTTGTTTTGATTCCTATGGTCATAAGCAATGCTGACCTCCTTCTTTCCAGTAAAGGGTTTGTTCATTGTGCTTGAGGATGCATCCCTTTGAATTTTTCCGCTCTTAATACCGGCTTCTACCTATTCACCAGTCATGATTAGTTCAATAAATCCATCAGAAGAGCTTCCGATCAGACGATTGAAGAATGGACCAGACAACATGCCCAAGAACATATCCACTAACTCCCTATCAGATAAAGGGGCTGGTCTCTTCCTGCGAGATCCCTCCATTTTTGGGCATAATTTTTGAAACCCTCACCAGCACCCATAGACATACCTTACAGTTGTGTTCGTGTTGGAGCTAGGTCAGCATTATACTGGTATTTCTTGTAAAAAGCAGCAGCCATATCTTCCCAATTGTGAATATTGGTTCCTTCCAACTGATAGAACCAATCCAACTACGTCCTTAACAAACTTTCTTTGAAGAAATGTACCCATAGGTTCCTATCAGCAGTATGGGGTTAAATCTTCCTGACGTGTGACCTTAAATGCAGCTTAGGACAAGAGACATAGTCATATTTAGAAAAAGTGAAGACTTTGAATTTCTACGGGATGCCCACCCCTGAGACAAGTCCTATCTCTTCAAAATCCAGCCTGGGTACCCTCTGGATCTCCATAGCATTGAGGCGATCCTCCAGCTATTTGTATTTATCATCAGCAGGAGGATATTGTTCTTCAGAGTAGTCAACTTCTTCTTCTTCAGACTCTGGGTTGTCATTTCCTTCCTTGTTCTTTCCTTCTTGATTATCTCCTTCACCCGACGAGGCTGTGAAATCTAGAGTTCGCTTGGCTGGTCCTCTGAACCTTCTTCCCAAATTCAAAATGCTGATTGGCTTCTTCGCCTTCTTCTTCTTATCATTGATCCAGAGTTAGGAACATTTGTTGGAATTGAGAATTCTGTGCTTGAAGATCCTTTACTGTCTGTTCAATATCCATCTCACTGAAATAAACGGTAGAAAGATAATGAGACCTGTTGTGAAAACCTATTTGTGTTATGATGAATGAGAATGCATATGTAAATGATTTCAAGGAAATTTAGAGATTTAAATTTGTTTAGACAAAAGGAAACACACATTGTATTAATAAATCCATGTTCGAGTACATCATGCTTCTTTGGGCTTACATTGGAAGAAATAAAATACAAAAACAAACTCCTAAGACAAAAAGGTCGAACACATCCTCTTCAGTGCAATATAGGCATTCAAACTCCGCTCTTTATGAAGCTGCTTCGTGAGATCCAGAACCTTCTTCTCACTGGCATGGAATTGGGCTTCGAAGGTGTATCGCTCTTATTTTAGCTAAATCCAATCATTTTGCAAGTCTTCAAGCGAGGTAGTGATGTTAGGATAAAGGACAGTATGTGGAACATCTCCTTCAACGATAGGCTCCATGATAACAGGTATGACAGAGGGGTAAGGCATTACGAGACTCTGAGCACGAGATCGCACCACCTAAGGTAAGACTCAAGGGGAATAGAATTTTTGTGTCCCAATGTCTTACTATCCACTTTTTTTACCATCCTCCAAGCTCGTATAAACCTTTGATGGTAGACTTGGTTGTCTCTCTCGTAGTCGAACACCACACCTTGGATGAGCGCATCATAAGGACCATCTCTTTGTTCATACCTAAACTGTCTCAAAGCTAAGAAAGGGTTGTAAGTGATACCTCCCCTAATTCCAAGCAAATGGACATTAGGGAATTCCCCACAACAGTCGATGATAGTAATATCCTCCAAGGATCGAGAATACCAGTGAATATCTGAATGTCTGAGTGACATTAACCTATTGGACCATCTCAAACCTTGCTTGTTCTTTACAACAGATTGGGGGAGGTGCGAAACAAACCACCTAGCCAACAGAGGAGTGAAACACATGAGGGATCCTCTTCTCTTCATAGTGCGAGAGTGGAGAGAATGCAGGATATCTCCCAACAAAGTAAGCACTGGATTGCGAGATATGAAGATTTTAACAGCATTCACATTTATAAGTTGGTCAGGATTTGGAAATAGTACCATCCCATAGATGAGAAGAGCCAAGATTTCTTCAAAGGCTTGTAAATCCATAGTGTTCCAACAGTCTTGAGCTTTTTCCAACAGGAACTTGGCTAGGAACCCTTTGACACCACTTCTTGTTTCCCAGTTAACCATGATGTCGGATTGTTGCAAGTGTAAGGCTCGGGCAATCTCTTCAGGGATTGGGTCTCTTTCAATACCGTTGAAAGGTAATTGATTGATAATGAGAATTCCTAAGAATTGAGAGAATTCTTCCATAGTAGGCACAAGCTGGTAATCAGGGAAGGTAAAGCAATGGTGCAAAGGGTCGAAGAACTTGAAAAGCACCTTCATCATGTCTTCATCAAAGCTTGAGGTAACCAGGTTGAGAAGTCATGCATGTATTTTGGTGAAAGGAGAGTTCTCAGGGACCCTTGATTCTAATTCATTGAGCTGAAAAGGTACTCGTACAAGATTAACTTGGATTGTATTCCTGCGAGTGGGAGTCATGTCCTATAAAACGGAACAAAGATGAATATCAAGATCCTTGAAATGGTTAGTCTAAAATGCTATGGTATGATGCCATGATGTTATGTACATGCATATGCACAAGTTAATCAAACAAGTCCTTAGGTTTAGCCTTGCATGAGGTTCATAGGTAAGTACCCTCTTGAAGCTTAGTTGGTTCAACCTGTCCTAGAAAGTAAACGGGTTCTAGGGAATCTCAATATCACTGATCTTTCTTCATCAGCCATTGTTTCAGCACAAGCCTCTTTATTAGCGACCGGAAAATCCCGAAAGTTTGATCTCAATGAGTGTAGTATCGATTATCAACCAACTTCGGACTGCACCAAAGCCGGCTACCTCATTACTTCCTAGTGGTCAAGTTGTTCAAGTAAGATTCTAAAGTCAGTTAGTGCTTCATGACACCACACCGCGGCCCTGTATTCTCCTTTACTACTCAAGGGCTACCGATACCAACAAATGTGTCACACTAACATAGTTATTGCTTAGACCATGTCGGTATATCCCGTAAAGTTTCCACAACTTATTGCTAATTACCTAAAAGGTGCCTCGGATCCGAGTGGAGGATCAAAACAAACCCAAACAAGGAACCATAATGTAAAGCAAGAAAGTCAAAAAAGTAAGTAAAGGTGATCTATCCCTAAGTTAACTTCACTTTTAAACATTATCCCCAGTAGAGTCGCCAGTTCTTTAACACGGTGGGAGAACTGACTTGGTTGTTTTGCGTTTGATCGTAATTGTTTCGGATAGCAAGAGTCGCCACCGACTTTTATTTTATCCAAAAGGAAAGGTTGAAAAGAACAAGAAAGACCTTTCGAGATTATTTCTTGAGTTTGGGGGGTAGGTTATGAAAAGGGAAGGTATTAACACCCCTTTCATCCGTAGTTTTCTACGGGCTCTTAGTTTCTTGCTAGATCACTTGCTTTTGTTTGAAAATATGTTTGTGGTGTGGGTTTTGAAAGTATTTTTAAAAGTTTCTTTGTAACGGTTCTTGTTTCTATAAGAACGCGTACAAAGAAGCTTTGCCTTTTGAAAATGTTTCAAATGAAAGTGCTAGTGTATAATGTGTTTTTATTGTGAGCAAGCAAGCAACTATGAGCATCCTACCTACTCAAAAGGTTTATGTTCTTTTCCTCCTACTTTAGATGTTGCTATCTTACCATTTATTTGGTAAGAAGTCCCATCATTGGATGTGAAGAGACGGGCGTGGGACGTTTGTATAGTCATAGAAGGCAACCTATGGTAAGTTTTAACAATGTCATTTAGGGACTAGATCGTTTACCGAACGCAACATTGAGGGTCATTGAGGGACTACGATATTTTATCGAGGGTCTTTGCTAAAACGCCCATATTCGAGGGACATGACTATTTTTCCGAGGCAACAAGTGAGATTACCCTAAGGGTGCATGTGTGTGAATAGTGTGTTTGATTGCATGTATTTTGTCTTTGAATTTTAGGTTATCTACTTGTTGGTTTTATCTCACCATACGTCCTAATTACTAACATTTATACCAAAATAATAAAAATACAGAAAATAAATCCTACACTATTACAACCATATTGAAGAGCAGGAAATGTAAAGGCAGAACAAAAATAAAAGGAAGAAAAAATGAGCTCTTTCGATTCAGGAAGCCACACTCTTCGATTTTGCACTCCTTGGCTTCCTTCGATTTGGGCCTGGAGTCAGCAAGGTCATGTCCTTCTATTTCACCTCTTGCCTGTTCCTTTCAACTGGGACCTGGAAGGCAGCGTGACCATCCTTCTGGCTGCTTCTTTCGTTTGAGACTTGGCAGTCAGCGTGGATGTTCCTATTGTCTACTTCCTTCATTTGAGGCCTGGGGTCAACGTGAAACATGCTCTTTGCCTCAGGCTCCTTGCTACCTCCTTCGACTGTAGGCATGCTAGGCCCTCAGGTTGAGATTCAAAATACTTGAGTGCTTAGCCAATCAAAGGATGTAGTAAACCTGTTTTAAACTTTTAAAATGCAATATTCAAGTGTAACTTTTGAAAGCTACAGGCCAGGGGTTAGCACAAAATTATTGGGTCTCAAAGTCCAAAGCCTAACTAGTCAGAGTTGAGACTTTCAACACATGGGCATTCAGAATCGAAGGTTAAAACATGGTCAAGCTCCCTATATGAAATATCTACATTTTTTCTTTATTGGCATGTGCACATGATATTTAAATTAAATAGTTTCAAGTTCAAAGAGAACTTACCTCTTGAAGTTCTTAATCGAAGGAAACTGCAAGTGTATTTCTTGGTGGTGAATGGAAGTTTGTTGGGGCCTTCCTGAGACTAGTCCAGTTACTACCTTGCTTGAATAGCCACTGAATCGAAGGAAGGGTATGTGAGTGAATAGAAGGTTACTAGGTAAGGGATTGAATCAAAATATTTTTATCTTATGGTTGGGGAAGTGGGTCAAAGGTTAGTTATCTTGGTCACTTGGGGAGTGAATCGAAGGATTCACTTATTGTACAAATGGGGGCTGAGTTTTTTATGAGTGTTAGGAATTTTTTAAAGAAAAATGTTGGATGGATGTTTGAGAGTTTTTTTGAGGAATTTCTCACAAGAGTTTTCTTGCAACTATCCAGGGGCCCCTAAGATATTGGGTGGAGGCTCGTATTTATAGATGGCTTTGGCTGATGTTTTAGGATGGAAAATAAAAAGTTTAAACAAAAAAGGCATGATGTGTTTGTAGATTTCGAGGGGCAGTGTTCGTATGCCAAATTGGTGCAAGAAATAAGGCAGTGTTGCAGGACTGCTATGCAATAGTTTTGTAGTTTTATGGCCAGTGTATCAGGCCTGAACTTGGCAGCGCATGGGACTTGGTCAGCAAGTACCTTTGGGCATCTCAAACTTTTGTTTTAACCCCCTAGCCCTATCCTTCGACCAGACTCCTTAACAATATTTCCTTTTTTCTAATCAAAGTGTCCTTCGAATGGATCATATGGGTATCCTTTGAAGGGGCCCCAATGGGTGTCTTTCGACCAGGCCTTTTGTGGGTTCCTTCGAGTGGTCCAAATACATGCTCTTGGAGTAGACCAATAAAACATGTCATTCGATTGGGACATCCATACATGTCAGACAAGTCCTTCGAATGTGCCACCATGGTACTTCTTTCTCACGAGACAATGGCATAGTGTAGAATTTGTGTGTTGAAGCAAACTATTTCCAAGAGAGATACTGCCCACTCAAACTTGCCTGCAAAGGGGTCATATGGACAAACCAAAGGGTGTATGTAGGGGGTCCCTGCTTTGTAACTTCATGCAAACATGCAAAAGATCTTTTCTCAAACGAAGGCTTGCATGAAGGGAGCCATATGCCCAAACAAAAGGTGTAACCAAAAACTTGTATTGAAGGATTCATATGCCTCAAACAAAGAATGCATGCAGAGGATAAAGGGCACAATCGAAGCTTGCAAAAAAGGAGGGCCACATGCCCCAAATGAAAGGGGCATGCAGGAGGTAAAATGTGCAATCGAAGGAGACTAGAAAAGAGGCCCTTGCCTCCTGAATCGAAGGACATTAATCAAGAGGCTCTTTGCCTTGGAATCTAAGGAGGCTACAGGAGGCTCTTGCCCTGTGCCTGCTGGCCTGGTGGGCGCCTCTTGCATGCAAGAAAGAATTTGTGGCTGAATCGAAAGCTACATGTAGCCAACCATCACTTTTTGAGTCAAAGTAAGCATGAAGGGGAATATTTGTCCAGTCAACACAGGCATGAAAACATCAAACATCCAATTGAAGAAGGAACATAGGAAGCCATTGTATTGTGAACCATGTGAGGCCAAAGATGCAATTGAAGGTTGCATGCAAGAATCGCCTGCCTTGTGAATCAAAGTCAGAGTGCCAGAGGCCCACTCCCAGTCAAAGGATGCAAGCCAAGCTTGCATCTAAAGAGACCAAAAGGCCAATCGAATGAGGTAAATCGAAGGAGACTTGCTTTTCTCCAATTTTGTCAAAAATATTATTTTCATCTGTTTTCCCCTTTTTAACAGTTTCCTTTTTAACTTGATGCTGGAAAATCCAATTTGTACTTATGCAAGCTTGAATTTTAAGAATCATTGTGAGAAATGCCTTGAGAAATGAGAGGGCAAATTTTGGGGTACAACAACTGGCTTTGGTGCAAGACTAAAGTTAGTTGATACTCGATACTACACTCATTGAGATCGTACTTTTGGGATATTTTGTCCACAGTTTGGATGCTTGAGCTAAAACAATGCCTGATGAAGAAAGATCAGTGATATTGAGGCTCCTAGAACCCGGTTACTTTTTAGGACAGGTTGAACCAACTAAACTTCAAGAGGTTACTTACCTATAAACCCCATACAAGCCTAAACCTAAGTTCTTGTGTGATTTATTTGTGTGTGATTATTTTCTCATGACATCATAGCATCATGCCATAACATTTTTACTAACCATTTTAAGGACCTAGGGATTTATCTTTGTTCTGTTTTTTAGGATATGGCTTCCGCTCGCAGAAATACCATCTGAATCAACTTCGTAAGATTACCTTCTTAACTTAAAGAGTTAGCATCAAGGGTTCCTGAAAATTCTCCTTTTACCAAAATATATGGACGACTTTTCAATCTGGTTACCTCAAGCTTTAAAGAAGACATGATGAGGGTGCTCTATCAGTTCTTTGACCCTGTACATCATTGTTTCACCTTTCCCGATTATCAATTAGTACCCACAATGGAAGAATTCTCTCAACTATTGGGAGTACTAGTCCTTGATAAAATACCATTCATTGGTTTATAGAAAACTCCAAAGCCTGAAGTTATTGCCAAGGCCTTACATTTGAAGAGTTTGACATTGTAGCTAATTGGGAGACAAGTGGGGTCAAAGGATTTTTGGGTAAATTCCTAATAGAGAAGCCTCGTTTGTTTTTGGATGCTTTGGATTTACAAGCTTTTGAAGAAGTCTTGACCCTTCTAATCCATGATTTGGTGCTGTTTCCTAACCCTAACCAACTCATAGATGTGAATGTTGTCAAAAATTTCCTTACTCGTAACCCTGTGCCTACATTGCTTGGAGATGTTTTGCACTCTCTTCATACTCGCACTATGAGGAAGCGAGGGACTCTTATGTGTTGCTTACCTTTGCTGTCTAGGTGGTTTATTTCGCACCTTCCTCGATCAGTATTGAAGAATGAGCAAGGTTTGAGGTGGTCGCAAAGGATAATGTTGCTTTCTCATGCAAATATTTATTGGTGCTCTCGATCTCAAGAGGACATTACTATCATTGACCGTTGTGGGGAGTTCCCTAATGTTCCACTTTTGGGCATTAGGGGAGGTATTACTTATAACCCTTCTCTAGCTCTCCAACAATTTGGCTATGCTCGAAGAGATGGTCCCCATGATGCACTTATCCATGGTATTGTATTCAACTATGAGAACCATGTTCAAGGTTATCATTGAAGGTTTCTACATGCTTGGGGCATGGTAAACAAGGTTGATAGCAAGAGTTTTGGGAATAAGAACTCTATTCCTTTGGAGCCTTACCTCAAATGGGTGCGACCTCGTGCTCAAAATCTCATGATTCCATATCCTACTATCCTACCAATAGTTGTGGAGTCTGTTGCTAAGGGGGATACTCCTTATACCATTCTCCATCCTGACATGCATACTGACTTCAAGGAATTGCAGAGATTGTGGATTCAACTCAAGGGGGAACGAGATACTACGCAAGCGAGAAGAAAGTGTTGGAGCTCACAAGGCAACTTCACAAGGAGTGAAGCCTGAATGAATACATTGCACCAAAGAGGAAGCGTCCCTGGGATACTTGAGTCTTTTGTTTTAGAAGTCTATTTTGTTGTCTTTTTGAACCCTTTTTGCTTTTTCATTGTAAGCCCAAGGGGCAGTTGTAATCTTGAATTTATTAATACAATTGATGTGTTTGTTTCCTTTTTTTGGCTAGCAAATTTAAATTCCTTAAGGTCCTTAAAAACATTGCATCCACATAGCATGGTTCTATCAACTTGAGGGGACTAATATCCACACATGGGAGGATCTTGATGCTGCCTTCTACAGACAATACCAATACAATGCTGATCTTGCACCAACTCGCGTGCAATTACAAAATATGACTATGGGTTCAAATGAAGGCTTTAAGGAGTATGCTCAAAAGTGGAGGGACCTCGCTGGAAGGGTGCAACCCCCATTGTCTGACAGAGAATTAGTGGACATGTTTATGCGCACCTTGACTGGTCCATTCTTTAATTTGCTGATTGGGAGTTCTTCGTCAGAGTTTACTGAGTTGATTTTGACTGGCGAACAAGTTGAAAGTGGAATCAAAAGTAAAAAGATCCATATGGCCTCAACCTCTAATGCTGTAAAGAAACCATTTGTTGGTAAGAAAGATACTAATGTTATTTATGGATAAAGGAGTCGTATCAAGAATGATCATCATCAGTCAGAAGGAGTTGTGTTGATTTTAAACCCAACCCTAGTTCAACGACCACAACAATCAAACAATCAACAAAGGCCAGATGCCCCGAGGAGGTAATTAACTAGGATTATTATGCCACTTGTTGTACCCCAAAATTTTCCCTCTCATATTTCTCAAAACATTGCAAGAAAAATCTCCAAGTTGCTCAAGGTTGCTCAAAGATTGACCAGATAAGCTATCTCCTAAGACAGTCTATCCCAAATTAGGGTTTTGTTTCATCAAGATCCTTGAGTCCAAGTGACCCCAAGTTCTCACCAATGTCCTAATATGTTGTCAAGATCATTCATGTCAAGTTTCAAGCCTTGCAGAGGAAGTTTGCTCAGTCAATGGTTCAAAGGTCCAAAAATCGACTATGTTAGGGCAAAAGTCAACTGTGACCTATATACAGTCAAACCTCAAGATTTTTTGTCAACATTCTCATTTTTAAGTGTATTTCATCATTTGATCAAGGTTTTATTATGATTTATCAAGGATTGCTCAAAATTCATCAAGATTCAAAAGTTGCTAAATTAGGGTTTTGTAGGAAAAGTCAACCCAACTTTGACCAAGCATAACTTTATCATACTTTATGATAAATGACCCATACAAATATCATATTGAAGAGGATGAAATTCCCTAAAATCCATATTCATACCCCAAGATCAAAATATGCACTCACAAGAAGTTATGAATTTGGACATTATAGGTCATTTTTGAAAGTAAACAAAAACACCTTTTTTGTCAAAGCTTCTAACTTGAGCATGGAATATCAAAATGAGATGATACCAAAAGGGTTGATTAGAGGACATCTCAATATTTATAAAAAGTCCAAGGAAACCTCCAAAAGTTCAAAATTGAAGAAGTTATGCATTGTTGAAGTTGGCCTTTTTTGCAAAATTGCCAAAAGTCAACTATCCCCAAAACTTCAAATTTTGCCAAATGGGCCCATTCTTTTTCACTTGTTTTGAGTTTTCCTTATTGCCCACGTGCCCTAGCCTTGGCCATGTGTCCATATCTTATTTTTATTATTTAATTTGATTTTTATTTGAATTAATTCATTTTAAATCAAATAAAATCACATAAAATCAAAGATATTGATAACCAAAGATCTTTTAATGATTTCAGGTTTCAATGGACAACTAGTACCTCATCAAACTCGAATCAAAGCTTGTATGCACAAAAAGATCCAAATCAAGCCAATTTTGGAAGGTTTTAATGGAGAATCAAATCTAATATTCAATCATTGATAGAGGGAGAGGGAGATTTGAACAACAAATGCTACCCTAATGTGTTGTACAATACATAAGGAAGCGTGCAAGACAAAAACAAGGGTTGGAAATCAATTATGGAGGCAGAACGAAAGTTGCAAAAATCACAAAAAAGTGGGAGATTGAAATCAGATCTAGAGGCATTTTCAGGGCTTGATATTGGTCTCAATCATTTCCTGGCCATCACCACAAGCGAAACCAATCAAGACAACGTGTTTTCAGACCCTCCCAAGCTCTGTAAGTCCCTCACAAATCTGCCCCATTCTTGAAATCGATTTGTGTTATTCTTGCATCTATAACAAAAACTAATTGCATATTTTGATTCACCATGCCATTTGCAATCTTTTGGTATTATTTAATTTCATTCATCTAACCTGTATTGTGATTCACCATAGTTAGGGTTTCAAGGTTTGGTTTAGGGGTTTTCGTTGCAGGAAAAATCAGCCTTAGTAATGGCTATAGTTATGACCGGAAGAGGAAGGAGAGTCTAACCATGGTGTTAGAAGGCATTTTCATGGCCTGTAGAGGATTTTGGAAGGAGAGAGGCTTGTAGCGATGGGCCTTCGTCAGTAGGTATAGCTACTGGAACTTTTGGCAACGGTTTAGGGACAGGGATGATGATTTGTCATTCATCCATTCGCCCATTTAAAAACGCGTGCTCTTTTTTTTTTATTTTCTGGGAGTTGATTTTGTTTTTATATATTACATTATACTTGTATTATTATAACAAACAAAGCAACATGGTGCAGTGGTAGACACCTCAGGGCTTAAGGCATTCCAAGGCTGGAGGTCAGGGGTTCGATCCCTGCCTCCAGCAATTTACATTTTCTTATTTGCTTTCAGGTAATCCTATATGCGCCCAGGCCAGGAGTTCCACCATGCACATCCCTCATCCATGTGCCAGATGGCCAGATTGCCAGATCTGGTGGTCAAGTTTCAGGGGCACACCATAAGCCAGTCAATGCGCAAACGCTGGATCAAAAAAGTCAAATGGATTTGCATTATTGGGCCAATATCTTTGCTTTCAGCACCTCCCAATATCAGGCCCAAACTCTCTTTCTCTTATATTTTCTTTTTATTAATTTAGTTATTTTAATTACTAACCAATAACAAATTTCCTTTTATAAAAAAAATCACAAAAATATCATTTTTGTCCAATTAAAATTAAGAACTTTATTTTTCTTTAATAAATTTTAATTAATTAATTAGGTTTTAATTCTAGGAAACTTTAATTTATTTTTGTAAATAAATAAAATCAATTAGAAATCATTAAGTTTTAACTCTAATTTAATTATTTTAATTTCTTTCTTAAATTAACAAAAACTCCAAAAACATGTCATTAATTATTTTTTTTCATTAATTAATTTATTTAATTTCTAATTTAGTATTTTAATTTAGGATCTAATTTCTTTCCTTAAAATAAAACAAAAAAAATCATTTTCTTTAAAAAGGGTCAAAACCCTAATTCACATTCGATTTAATTTCGCGTCGCGCTTTATTTATTTTTATCCATATTGATGTATCTGCTTCCAGTATGTAATAGATAATTAGGACCTTTTATTTATTTTTACCGCTTTATTTTATTTTTAAAGGGTTGCTTTTGGCGATGTAAATACCCGACGCCTTGTAATTTAATTTCCGCATTTTAATTCCATAAATTATATAACTGCTAGATGTTTGATAATAGGGTTTGTATGACAAGACTAAATGTTTAATCTTAAAATAAAATTAGATCATCCTTAACATGTGCAAAGATAAAAATAACTGAAAACAACACACTCGCACATGCGCACTATTAGGGTACACCCAACTTGGTTGCCTTCATACACGATCATTGAGTATAGGTCATTTTAGAGGTCGTCCTCTTGTCTAAAAGATCATAGTCACCTCAAAATGGTTGCCTCGGATATTGTTGCCTCAAACAAATGATCTAAGACATTAGGGTTACCGCTAAAGTATCCTAACATTGCTTTAGTGACCGTATGTCCCTCATTCGAATTGACCCTCAAACTCCAACGACGGTGCTACCTACTCATTAATAGTAGGATATCATTGTCTAAAGGAAATTAGCATAGAACAATTCCTTTTTTCGAGTAGGTAGATTAGCTCTTAGATACTTTCTCTTTCAAAACAAAACCTTTTTTACACTTACACTCCTTTTCAAACAGAGTTTTCAAAAACACTTCATTACACTCTTGAGGACAGAAGCAAGAGTTAAATCGACGTTTCAAACAAAAACTTTTTCAAACCCATTAGCACAAAGAAAACAATTTTGAAAACAATGAGCAAGTACCTAAGAGCCCGTGGATAACCACAGATAGAAAGGATGCTAATACCTTCCCTTTCTATAATCTACCCCCCGAACCCGAGAAATATCTCGGAAAAGGAATTTTTATGTGATTTTTTCCTTTCCTTGTTGGATAAAATAAAAGTCGGTGGTGACTCTTGCTTACCGCGACATTTTGCGAAAACAAACGCAAAACGCAAACCAGCATTCCAAAAAACAGTCAGTTCTTCCCACCGTATCACAGAACTGGCGACTCTATTGGGGACGGTTATAAGTGGGGTGTACCTTAGGAATAGTTCATAATGTTTTCAATTGCTTGATTTGCATGCTTTATCTTTGTGAGTTTGAATCGGAGTTACTATAGATTCTAACCCGAATCTTGGGGATAGCTTTTAGGTAAGTAGCAATAAACTGTGAGGGAACTGTACGGCGTAGACCGATACGGTTGAAGCAGTAGCTACGTTGGTGTGGCAGTTTAGTATGTACCGATATCCCTTGTGGCACAACGAGGAGAATATGGGTCTGCTAAGGGGTCATTAAGCACCAACTGACCTTAGAACCTATAATTGACCAACTTGGCCATAGAACAGTAGCAGTATGCTACACTTATTGAGACCAAACTCTCGTGATGATTCCAGCCGCAAGAAAAGGTTGCTAAACTGGAATTATGACCGATCGAGGGTGGTCAGTGATATTGAGATCCTCTAGAACTCGGTTACTATTTCTAGGATAGGTTGAACCAACTGAACTGAAAGAGGGTAGTACCTAAGCTCCTTGCCAGGCTCAAATCTAAGGGCTATCTATGTGACTTGTTTGCCCTTACCATGTTTGCTATCTGTGAATACCTGTGATGTGTTTCTATCATAACATCATGCATCATGACATTGCATGCATATTGCATTGGACTAACCATTTCAAAGACCAATTGGATTCATCTTTATACTGTTTTGTAGGTTATGGCATCTATGCGTAGAAACACTATTCGGATCAACTTTGTATAGATTCCCACTCAGCCTAAGGAATTGGTTGCAAAGGTTCCAGATACTTCTTCCTTTATCAGAAGACATGGGCACCTCCTTGGGTTGGTCACCTCCAAGATGGATGAACAGATGATGAGTGTCTTAGTCCAGTTCTTTGATCCATTGTACCACTGCTTCACTTTTCCGGACTACCAGTTGGTCCCCACCTTGGAAGTGTTCTCTGATCTACTTGGTATCTCCATTCTAGAGCAGACCCCGTTTACAGGTTGGGAGAAAGTCCTTAGGATAGAAAAGATTGCTTCAACCCTCCATCTGACAAAGGATGAGGTAATGTCTAATTGGGAAACTCAGAGTGGAACAAAAGGCTTCTTGACTAAGTTCTTGGTTGGTCGGGCTAATTAGTTCTGGGAAAATTTAGACTTCCAGGCGTTTGAAGACATTCTGGCTCTTCTCATTTATGGTCTGGTTCTGTTTCCAAATTCAGATTCCTTTGTTGACGTGAATGCGGTGAAAATTTTCATGTCCCGTAATCCAGTGCCCACTCTCTTGGGCGATATTCTACACACTCTTTATGCCCGTACTGCTCGGAAACGGGGAACCCTTATGTGTTGTGCACCATTGCTGGCGAGGTGGTTTATTTCTCACCTCCCCAAATCAGTTTTGAAGAACAAGGAAGGCATGGGTCGGGCCTACAGGATTATGTCCCTTGCTCACACGGACATCATTTAGACTACTAAGGACATGGAAGACGTAGCTATTATTGATCGCTATGGGGAATACTCCAATGTTCCACTGCTAGGAATCAATGGAGGGATCACCTATAATCCTTGTTTGGCCTTACGCCAATTTGGGCGAGCTAGGAGGGATGGACCTCATGAGTTGCTGATGCTAAGCATTGTCTTTGACTTCCAAGGAGATGGTGATGAACATCGCCGCAGATTCATATGAGCCTGGGATAGGGTACACAGGTCTGATCCGCACGAGCTAGGTGTGAAGACTTCTCTTCCGATGGAACCATATCTTCGGTGGGTTCGTACACATGCTCAGAAGCTAGGGATGCCCTACGAAGCTGTCTTGCCTGTGATAGTTGAACTTGCTGATGAAGAAGGGGTTCCTTCTACCATCCTCCACCCATACATGCCTACTAATATTAGGGCATTAAAGAGGTCCTGGATCCAACTAAGGGAAGAGCGGGATACTTACAAAGAAAAGTATCATGAGCAAGAGAAGAAGATCCTGAAGTTGACAAGGCAATTGGAGAATAAGCAGATCCTCAACGACTATGTCAGCACCAGCGAGAAACGACCTTGGGAGCACTGATGTCTTTTTGCTATTCCTAGTTTTGATTTCCTTTTTCATTTTTTCTTTCTGTAACGCCTTAAAGGCATCTGTTGAACATTGAATTCAAGTTTCATCTAATAAAAGTGTGTTTCGTTTTGGTTTACGAATTTGAATCTCTAAAGTCTTTGAAATTATATGATACGCATTTCATTCCCATGCACCTCATTACAAGTACCCTTACAGGTTTCTCATATTCTTTGCTGTTTATTTCAGCACATCATGTCTTCTGAAACATCAACTGATCAAGCCATCAAGGCTCTGCAAGCTTAAAAAGCCCAGTTCCAGGGAATGTTCATGAACTTGGCCAAGGGTCAGCAAGATCTGAAAACTCTTAGCTTGAAGGATAAGAAGAAGAAGAAGAAGACGGTCCTACCGAATATGGGTCGCAGATTCGGAAACAATTTGCGAGAAGAGGTTGATTTGACTCACTCATCTGGAGGGGGAGAAAACCAAGAAGAAAGGAGGGCACCTAGCCCTGTGGTTTCTGACAACGAGACTGACTTTGACGAAGACCAGTATCCTCCGGCTGAGGATAGGTATAAGCATCTCGAAGACCGGTTGAGTGCAATGGAGGTCCAGAAAGTCCCTGGTCTGGACTTTGGAGATTTGGGTTTGTCATCTGGGGTGGTGATTCCACACAAGTTTAAAGCACCAATCTTTGCTAAATACGACGGGGTCTCCTGCCCAAAGATGCACCTCTGCTCGTATGTTAGAAAGATCCAGCCATACACCGCTGATAAGAACCTCTGGATCCATTTCTTTCAAGATAGTATTTCAGGGACTCAACTTGAATGGTTTTACCAACTGGAAGGAGCTAGTATCCGTAATTGGGAGGACCTTGCTGCTGCTTTCTACAAGCAGTACCAATACAATGCCGACCTCGCTCCCACGTGTACCCAACTTCAGGGTATGTCTATGGGTGCGGGCGAAGGTTTCAAAGACTACGCTCAAAAATGGAGGGACCTTGCTGGAAGAGTACAACCCCCGCTGGCTGACAGAGAGTTAGTAGATATGTTTCTGGGGACCTTGTCTGGTCCGTATTTCAACCATCTGGTTGGGAGTTCATCGTCCGAGTTTACAGAGCTGATTATGACTGGGGAAAGAGTTAAGGCCGATATCAAGAGCGGTAAAATACAGAAGGGTGCTTCGTCAAGCACCGAGAAAAAGCCTTTTAAGAAGGAATTCAGCGCTGTTTACAGCTCAAAGAGCCATAACAAACCTGAACGCCGCCAAGCAGTTAATGCGGTGGTTATATCAAGACCTGTTATTGCTCCTCAGTGCAACAATCAGCCAAGGGCCAAGAGACCGCGAGGACAATTCACTCAGCTCTATATGACCCTGTCTCAGATTCTGCCGTAGTTATTGAAGACCAACTTGGTGATTTCAAAGGAGGCCCCGGAGAATCCCAATACAACATCACCCATGTACAATCCTAACGCCCGCTGTGCTTTTCACTCTGATAGCCCGGGGCATGATACGAATGACTATTGGGTTTTGAAGAATAAGGTGCAGGACCTGATTGATTCTAAGGAGATTGAATTTGAAGTGCCTGAAAGGCCTAATGTTATGACTGCTCCTATGCCCAAGCATGGAGTAAATGCTGTAGATGAAGACTCGTTTGTGGTTTCTGTGTAAGACATTGCTACTCCATTCATGACTGTGAAGAAGAACCTTCTGTTAGCCAGTTTATTTATGGGCTATGGCGAAGGTTGCCATCTGTGTGCCATCCTACCTACTGGTTACCATCTTTTGAAGTCAGGTGTCCAACGCCTGATGGATAATAAAGAAATTTTGTTTGAGAAGACTTTTGTTCCTTTGGTTCCTATTGAAGAAGTTGCTATAATCACCATTTTCGACAATTTTTCCAAGGCTTCCTCGAGAAATCCTGTTAGAATTACATTTGTTCCGAGAATTGCACCGTTGATCATTACCATTCCTGGGCCTATCCCCTATACATCAGATAAAGTTGTCCCATGGCACTATGGGGTTGACGTGTATTATCACGGGGTTAAACAAGATTTGAAGGATGAAGAGGCTGATACTGACGTCAACGATATTGTTGGATCTAGTAAAGTCACCCGCAACGGAAGGCTTTTCTCCCCTGAGATCTCTCCACTAGTTGTCCGGAAGCCTGTTGTTATTACACCTGCCAGTACACCTACTACTGTACCTGTTCAAGTTCCAATTCTTACCCCTGTTGCTGAGTCATCTGACACTCGGGGCAAAGGGATCACCGAGGAGCCTGCCCGGATGGAGGCACCGAATAAGATTACTATTGAAGCCTCTAGACAAGAGATGGAGGAAATTTTGAAGATCATCAAAAAGAGCGGCTACAACATTGTCTTTGTTGCTATGCTTAGAGGCCCATGCCAAGGCTCTGATTTCTTTCCTGAAAACTGCACACGTACCCCAGGAAACATTTGCTGACCAGTTCAAAGACTGTGTGGCGAGTTTAACTGCTGATAATGGTCTGGGTTTCTCCGATGCCGACTTGACTGCCAAGGGGAAGAATCATAATGACGCTCTGCATGTCTCCATTGAGTGCAGGGGCACTACTCTGGCTCACGTGTTGGTGGATACTGGGTCTTTACTGAATGTGTTACCCAAGAAGGCGTTAGACCGGTTAGACTGTGAAGGGTTGAAGCTGAAGCCGAGTAACATTGTGGTCAGGGCTTTTGAAGGGTCCAAGAGAATGGTACACGGAGAAGTGGATATTCCGGTTAAGGTTAGTTCTCAGGTTTTCGCATCTACATTCTATGTGATGGACATTTGGCCGTCTTATTCTTGTTTGCTGGGTCGCCCGTGGATCCACAAGGTTGGGGCAGTAACTTCTAAGCTCCACCAAATGTTGAAATACCCAGTGAAGGGGAAAATTGTTACAGTACGAGGAGAAAAGGAGTACATGGTGAGCCACCTCAACTCTTTCTGATATGTGGAAATGGACGGGGAGTTCATTGAAACCCCGTGTCAACATTTTGAAGAAGTTCCCCAGACGCTGGCATCAACTGAAACTGCTACTGAAGATCCTCCAATGAAGATGGCTTCCCTCAAGGATGCCTGGGCTGTTGTTGAGAAAGGTGGATGTGCAAATTGGGATCAACTCCCTGATTTTTCACATAAGACTAACAAGTTTGGTTTGGGTTTCACTGCAGAAGCTCAAAGGGCTGTTCAGCGTGCGCGGATCGGAGGACCTCCCCTGTTTATCAGCAATTCAGGAGTAAATGCCATTGAAGACGATATTGAAGAATCTGAGTTTGACATCTGGATTTACCCAACTGCCGATGGTGGACTAAGCAATTGGACGGCAAAGGACTTCGTCCCAATTTCTTTTATTACCCAGTAATGAGACTTTTTGTTTTGAATTTGTAACAGACAATTTTTAAACTTTACGGCCTGGTGTCTTACCCGAGGCACCGTGGCTTTGTTTGTGAGGGCTTGATATTTGTCATCTCCATATATCATTAATAAAAGCATTGGACGTTTCTTGCATTTCAAATTTTGCGCTCCTTATTTTTCTTTTATTATATATTGCAAAACAACTATTTTACACACACTCACATATACAGGTCTACATCCACCCTGGATCTCACTGGTAACGACTCTGCTACTGCCAATTATGACTTCGAAAGTCCGATCAACTTAGCCGAAGATGAAGGTGAGGATGATTGCAAAGTGCCTGGTGAACTTGCAAGACTGTTACTTCAGGAAGAGAGGGCCATACAGCCGCATGAAGAGCCGGTGGAATCAGTGAATCTGGGTACAGAGGTAGACGAGAAAGAGGTCAAGATCGGTGCAAATCTGGAACCTAGTGTCAAGCAACGGTTGATTCAGATGTTGCGTGACTACGTTGAGATCTTTGCCTGGTCTTATGAAGATATGCCTGGGTTGGATATTGATATTATGGTTCACCGCCTGCCTACCAAGGAAGACTGTCCTCTAGTGAAGCAGAAGGTTCGCCGAATGCGCCCAGAGATGTCTGAGAAAATCAAGGCTAAAGTGATGAAGCATTTTGACGCTGGTTTTCTAGCAGTTACTTCTTACCCACAGTGGGTGGCCAACATGGTTCCTGTACCAAAGAAGGATGGTAAGGTTTGGATGTGTGTCAACTATATGGATCTGAACAGGGCGAGCCCCAAGGATGATTTCCCTCTGCCTCATATCGACGTTCTGGTTGACAACACCACTCAGCATAAGGTCTTCTCCTTCATGGATGGTTTCTCCGGTTATAATCAGATTAAAATGGCTCCCGAAGACATGGAAAAGACAACCTTTGTTACTCAATAGGGTACCTTTTGCTACAAGGTCATGCCATTTGGATTGAAGAATGTTGGGGCAACGTATCAGCGTGTGTTGTACCCCAAAATTTGCCCTCGCATTTTTCCACAAGAAATCTCAGCTTCAAACATTTCCTGACTTTTCAAACTGGCTCAAGAATCGGACAAACGGACTTTTCTTGACAGTCAAGCAGAATTAGGGTTTTTACTGATTTTCAAAGCTTTGGATTGTTTCACAGTTGGCTCAGGGTTTTGGATGATTTTTGGTCCAATTTTGATCAGGCGAGCGTTATTTGGCATTTAATCGGGAATTAGGGTTTTATGGGCATATTCTCAGAAGAATTTAAATTCCACAGCACTTTGCGGTTTATTTCAAGATTCGGATTAAAATTCGCGTTATCTTGGTTTAATCAGTAAAAGAGACAGTGGTTTGAATTCAATACGTTTTGATTGGGCCAGTCAGATACAAGATACAGTATTGAATTCACAGTGCTTATGTGTTTGATCAGTCTATTTGGATTGACTGCTGCTTTGCTCTGGATGTTGAATAAGACGGGTTTAATTGATCAATGTTGTTTTATTTAAGTTATTCATTATTCTAAAATTGAATGATTGAAATTTATCTTTCAATTGTTTTAATTCTAAGAATTTTAAATAAATAAATAAGCAATAAAGAAAATTAGAACCAATTGGATAATTTGGATTTTTATTGATATTTGAATTATTTGTACAAATTGTTGTTTATAAATTAAATTACAGACAATAATTTACATTTAATTTAAATATTACATAGAATGAAAAAACTATCCTATTTTCTAATATTCTTCGTTCTTCACTCCGCTCCGGTATTCCATTTATCATCTGCAAAAAGAAACAAGAAAAGTCAGAAAGCAGTTAATAGCAAAGACAGTTAAAATTGCTCATCATTAGGGGCCACTGACTGGGATCAGTTGACCCTCTCTGCAAATCACGGGATTTCTCCCGGTTCACAGAGAGGGAAGATTTTTTTATTCATGAATGCAAATGTCAAAAATGCATAAGTTACAAATTTCAAGCTGCATAGAAATTTAAAATCTCAATTTCCAATTCAAAACCATATAGTTCAAATCCAATCTCAAACTTTCCATCCAAAGCAAAGGCACTACTGTCAGTTTACTCAAAGAAAGAAATCAAAGTAGTACAAGTTGCTATCAAAGCTCAAAAGCTGTCATGAAAAGATTTTTGCCAAGATATCAAAATGCAAAGTCAGAGCAAAGCACAAAAGCTGGAGAAAAAGATGCAAAATGTGTTATGCAAACAATCTAGAATCATCATTTCCCAGCATAAGAGTAGGCCCCTTCAGAGCAAGTACAGGATAATAATCATATAAAATTCAAAACTGTACTTTAGGAGAGAAGAAAGAGAGATAATAGGCAGAGTTCAGCAGGCATAGACAGCAGGAAATGAAGACAGAAAAAAGATATACAAAATCAGAAAATAGCCAACTCAGTTCAGCAGGGCAAAAGACAGTAGGAAAGGAAGAGAAAAAAGATATAATCCACAACTCAGTTCAGCATAGCAAAAAGAGGGAAAAAACTATCAAACCATAAAACTTCACCAACCCTGCTTCAAGGTACAAAATACACAAACCAATACAAAGGCAAAAGAGAGAGGATAGAAGAAAAATATACAAACACAAGCCTCTGAGTTTTTCAAGAAAACATAACACACCTCAAACTTGGCCAAGCCCAAAAAACACACTGAAACACATGACCTGCTAATGCCTTAACCCAAAAAAATCAGAATCACACAAAGACCATCAAACCTGCATCAGGCCTCAACCTTCAAACACACAAAAACCTGATAAGCAAAACCAACACCCTGTCATAGCCTGATACCTGCCCAAACAGATAACCTGCAAACTGTGAATCAAAAACCAGTTTAACAACCTCAAGCTTCAAAACTGAAACCACACAAGTTATCACACCCTTTTCAAAAACTCAGAAAAAAACTAAAACTTCATACCAGAATCACCACCCCTATTGCCAAGTCTCAAGCCAAAACTCCCTGTCAAAACCTGCTAAGCATTTTTGAAGCCTAGATGAACTTGCCTAAGCTTTACCATTTTGTAAAACCAGCATATGCCCTGCAAGACTAGTTCACCCAACACAAAAACCCTTCAATCCAAGCAATTCAGTGTTCAAACTCTAAGCCCTCAGCATGAACATCATTGGGCAATAAACCTCAAAACAACATCCAAACCAAAAACCAAGTAAAAACCTGAGCCAACCAACTCATAAGCCTCAGAGTTTCTTTCCTCATCATAGGCATTCAAATACATAGCATCCAACATAAACAAGCATACAGCCACACGAGGGAAGAAGAAGAAAGAAGCAATTCAAGGTGAACTCAGAAGCTTTTCATCAAAAGCATCACATTTCAAACTCAGGCAACAATTCAAAAGCATCAAGAGAGCCTCAGAAGCAAGCTTCATCATAGGCAAGGCAGCAAATGTTCTAAAACATTCAAAATTATTCAGAACATCATCATCAAAATCATAGCATCCAACATAAGCAACAAGCACGCAAATATACAGTGGCAGTAGAAGAGACAAAGAAGCAAATTCAAGAGGGTTTCTCAGCACAAATCATCATCAAAACCATAGGCAAAAATATCAATCAGATAAAGTTACCAGGAAAGCATCAAAAGCAAGCTCAAAGTTCCTCACACCGTTCCGGCCTCCTAAAGCATCACTCCACCTCCCCTCCATCTCCCAAAACGAAGGTAGCCATTCTTCTCCCTCATCTCTGCTCCTTCATCTCATAATGAAAATAAGAATTAAGACGCAATCGAAAACAAAACGCGCAAGTTCGTAAGAGAGACAAGAACATAACAACTAAGAACCAACCTTGTTTCAAGAAGATGTGGAGACCGTGCTAGGGAGGGAAGAGAGGTTCGAGAGTGATGTTGGTGGCCGGAGGGATGGATGGCTTAGGAAGCCTAATCGGAGAAGACGAACCCAACGCACGGCGCCGTTACAAGCCCTAGCCTTCGTTCCAAACTGAACCAATTCCCTAACCCTAATTTCGTTTCAAACTTGATAAGGGCCTGACCCGTTTTCTGATTACCCCAAAGCCCATTAACACACTAACCATTCTTTTATTTTATAAAAAAAGCAATATTTACTTCTTTATTTATTTCTTGTAAAATATTAACTCTTTTCATTTTTATAAAAACAATGTTTACTTTTTTTATATACTAACTCAATTAATTCATTTTTTTAACATACACAATTTATTTCTTAATTTAATTAAACATACTAACCTAATTAAAAATACATCTTTACCTCATATATTAAGTTTGAAAATAATTATTTTCATTTATTTATTTACTCTTTCATTAAAATATATTTGTATATAAAATAATACATATTATTTTTATCATATAATTAAAATTGAAAACCTTCTTTTAATTAAAATACATTTTGTACATATTTCATACATAATTAAAATTGAAACTTTTTAATTAACATTCTTTTTTCATACATAATAATTTAAATACACATTTTCTCTAATATCAAATTCACAAACATTTGGACTAAAATACTTTCCAATTAAAACTTAACATTTTAATCAAAACACTTCATTTTTCTTTTGTACATAATTAAACATATAAATCAAAAATACATTTAAAAACATATCTAGGTCAAACCCTAATACGATTCAACTTCATAATTCGCACATACACAATTCAGATACATATACACTTGTACACTTACACAAATACATTCACATTGCCCTATACATATTTGTTTATCTTACATTTATATTTGATATTCATATTGATCGCACATTCGATTTGGTTGTAACTTATTGGATACTATAAGTCTCATCCCCTTGTACATTTATACCCCCACTCCCGGACACTATTTTGTAATAGCGTAGATTTACATTCCGCAATTTACAGTTTTCAATTATGCCATGGTTAGACCTAGGGTTTGTATGTACATAAAATCAAACGCTAGATAACCTAATACAAAGACAAATACATGTAATCAATACACAACCACACTTGCACCCCCTAGGGTAATCCCACATGTTGCCTTCCAAAATGGGCCATGCTTGCACGTCGAGTATCTTTGGCAAAACAAATCAAATGATCATAAGTCTCAAAGTGTTGCCTAAACGGAATGATCATAGTCCCTTCAAAACAAATTGCCAAAGACACTTGGCATCATTGCATTCATGGTCCATACGATGACCCGCGCCCGTCCCGAATAAACTTCCTAAACGCAAGATTGTCCATCAATTTCAATGGTGGAACAAAATTGTTAAAAAGGGGTTAAAACATGACAAAAACCTTTGAGTACAATAGGGTAGACGAAACTCTTAGTTACTTGAGATCAAACTTGCAAAAACACTTGCCTTCTTTTCAAAAACCACAATCCACAACACTTTCAAACAAACTCTCAAAAACATTTGAAAACATCTTTTCGAAAGGATTCACACTTTTGTAAAACACTCAAACACGAGTCAAATACATTAGTTGCCTAAGACAAGGCATCTTTTTCCAAAACATTTTCAAAAAGCACCCACACACACACCATTTTCAAAGCAATCAAAAAACAAGGCAAATGATCTAAAAAACCAAGTAACTAAGAGCCCATGGATAACCATGGATGAAAAGGGTGCTAATACCTTCCCTTTTCATAATCTACCCCCCGAACCCACGAAATATCTCAAAAGGTTTTTGCTGTGCTTTTTTTAACCTTTCCTTTAGGATAAAATAAAAAGTCGGTGGCGACTCTTGCTCAACCGCACAAGTGCGAATACGAACGCAAAACACTAGTCAGTTCTCCCACCGTATCACAGCGTGCCATGGTCGCTTTGTTCCATGACATGATCCATCACGAGATTTAGGTATACGTAGACGACATGATTGCAAGATCCCAGACTGAAGAAGAACATCTTGACCATCTTCGGAAGTTATTTGACAGGTTGAAGTTGTACAAGCTGAGGTTAAACCCGAACAATTGCACCTTCGGGGTGAGATCTGGTAAGCTGCTGGGTTTCGTCATAAGTGATAAAGGTATTCAAGTGGATCCTGCAAAGGTAAAGGCTATACAAGAAATGCCAGCTCCTTTGACAGAAAAAGAAGTCAGAGGATTTTTGGGACGTCTGAACTACATTGCCCGATTCATCTCACACCTGACTGCTACTTGTGAGCCAATCTTCAAGCTACTGAAGAAAGATCAAGTGGTAAGATGGAATGATGAATGTCAGGCCGCTTTCGAAAGGATCAAAGAATATCTCCAAGAGCCGCCTATTCTAATGCCTCCAGTTGAAGGGAGACCTTTAATCTTATACTTGACAACACTCGACAAATCAATGGGGTGCGTGCTGGGGCAGCATGACGAGTCTGGCCGAGAAGAGCATGCTATTTATTACCTTAGAAAAAAGTTTACCGACTGCGAGACCCGATACTCGTTTCTTGAGAAAACTTGATGTGCTTTGGCATGGGTTGCTCGCCGGCTGAGATAGTATATGCTGACTCACACTACTCTATTGATATCAAAGATGGATCCAATCAAGTATATCTTCGAGAAGCCTTCCTTTCCCAGAAGAATAGCAAGATGGCAGATGATCTTGACTGAGTATGACATCCAGTACACGACCCAAAAGGCAATTAAGGGAAGTTTGTTGGCAGATCATTTGGCACATCAGGCAGTGGACGATTACCAGTCTATGAACTTTGAATTCCCGGACGAGAGTATCATGTTGGTAACTGATTGTGAGACACCTGGACCGGATGAAGGACCTGAGGAGGGATCCCGATAGTCTATTCACTTTGATGGATCTTCAAACGCTTTGGGTAATGGCATTGGCGCCGTGATCATATCTCCTAAAGGCTCTCATACTCCGTTCACCGCCCGACTATGTTTCAACTGCACCAATAATATGGCGGAGGATGAAGCATGCATCATGGGTCTTCGAGCAGCTATTGACCTAAGGATTAAGATCTTGAGTGTGTTCGGAGATTCCGCTCTCGTGATCAGTCAGATCAAAGGCGAGTGGGATACGAAACACCCAAATATTATTCCTTACAAGGAGTATGTATTGACGTTGCTTTCACACTTCGAGGAGATAACCTTTGAACACTTCCCTAGAGAGTAGAATCAGTTGGCGGACGCGTTAGCTACGATGTCTTCTATGTTCAAAGTCAGTTGGGACAACGAGGCTCCCCGGATTACCATTGAAAGGTTGGACGAACCTGCACATTGTTGTGACATTGAGACTGAAGAGGTAACAGATAAACCCTGGTTTCATGAGGTAAAGAGGTATCTTGAGGCTCAAGAATACCCCAAGGGTGCATCTGTTAATGATAAGAAGTTTCTGAGGAGGTTCACGGTGAAGGTCTTCATCAGTAATGACATCCTTTACAAGCGTAACCATGATTCAACCTTACTACGTTGTGTGGATAAGGACGAGGCAGAAAGGATTATGGTAGAGTTACATGAAGGTACTTTCGGAACTCATTCCAGTGGACACACCATGGCAAAGAAAATCCTTCGGGAAGGATATTATTGGTCCACTATGGAAGCCGACTGTTATCAGCATTCTCGGACATGTCACAAGTTCCAAGTCTATGCTGATAAGGTGCAAATATCTCTAGTTCCTCTAAACATCTTGACAGCTCCGTTGCCTTTTGCAATGTGAGGCATCGACATGATCGACGAGATCAGACCTACGGCATCAACCGGGAATCATTTCATCTTGGTAGCTATTGATTACTTTACAAAGTGGGTTGAAGCAGCTTCCTTTGCTACAGTAACCAAGAACGTCGTGGCACAGTTCATTCGGCACAATCTGATTTGTCAATACGGTGTACCAGATAGGATCATAACAAACAATGGTACAAATATCAACAATAAGATGATCACTGAGCTCTGCAAGCAGTTCAAGATACAACATCATAACTCTTCTCCCTACCGGCCGAAGATGAATGAGGCTGTCGAAGCGGCTAATAAGAATAACAAGAAGATTGTACAGAAGATGACGGTGACATATAAAGACTGGCACGAGATGTTACCTTTTGCTCTTCATGGGTACCGTACCTCAGCACGGACGTCAACAGGGGAAACCCCCTATTCCTTGGTATATGGCATGGAAGCCGTCTTTCCTATCAAAGTTCAGGTACCCTCTCTTCGGATTATGAAGGATGCAGGTTTGAGCGAAGATGACTGGATTCAGACCCGGCTTGATCAGCTGAACTTAATTGACGAAAAGAGACTTACTGCTATTTGTCATGGTCAGACGTATCAAAAACGGATGATCAAGGCATTTAACAAGAAAGTTAGACGATAAGAGTATCAAGTCAGGGATCTGGTGATCAAGGGCATAATCCTAACACAAGGTGATCCCAGGGGCAAATGGACCCCTACTTACAAAGGGCCATTGGTGGTTAAGAACATTTTCTCAGGAGGAGCTATGATTCTAACCACCATGGATGGTGACGACCTTCCTCACCCCGTCAATGCAGACATAGTGAAAAAATACTACGCATAAATCAAAGACCCGCTAGGTTGACTGGCCTAGGCAAAAATAAGGGCTTCCCAGAGAACCAAAAGGGTTCGGGCAAAAATAAGGGATGAAAATAAAAAATCTGTACACTCGACAAGTCGAAAACTTGAAAAGGTGGCTTGGGCAAAAAACGGTATCCTGGTGGATTGAAAACCCGAAAGGGCGGTCCAGGCAAAAATTAGGGATCAAAGCATAACACTATGTCTCATTGGATCACCTTGCAACCAGACTTCAGTATCGACTATCAAGCTCGGACGACACTAATCAATCTGATCTACCTTCAACCAAGTAGCAAAGTGATGAGATGCTCGAGGACATAAAGGCAATAGCAGAGTGGGAACCCAGTGGGATTATTCACATAACTGTTTTTTTTAGTTTTTCACAAATTGTGTAAATTCTATTATTCGGCGGCGTTCTCTTACTAGGACGTCAGCCTCTTGTACAAAAACGCCTATTTACAGGCCAAACTTCAAAATCAATATAATTCATTTTTAGAGAAATTTCAAACTGTTTTTGCTTTATCTGTTTTGTCTTGCAAAGAACGTCCAATGTTCATTTTTGATATATGCATTTGACATTAATTGTTGCTCATGAATGTTTACATACAAAACAAAAGACGATTACTCGTAATATCAGAAATAGGGGCAATAAGAATTGTCCAAACCTTACAGTTGCTCTGTCCACCAGGTATAAAGGTCGATTCAGCTGAAGAATATGGCTAAGGTGCTTTCACTCCCCGCAAAGTAAGAAAAGACAGTGATGTTAACTCTCCCCAACTGAGACTCGCAACTGTGAATGAATCGGTAATATTCTCCCCAAACAAAGTTTATCTACCATCGGCATTAAAAGGTCTTAATATCTCCGGCGGAGTATAAAATATCCCCAGTGGAGTTTGAAAGTTTTCCCCATCACAGTCTGAAAAAGCTTCCCCAGTGAAGTTTGTAGAATCATCCCCAGTAGATTTTGGAAGATTGCCCCCAGTAGAGTCTAAAAGGTTATCCCCAGTGAAGTCGCAACTGAAAGATCGTCCCTAGTGGAGTTCATTCCTTTCACAAACGAAAAATCAGTTCCTAACAGGACTCAGTATCACCAGCAACGGTAATTCATCCCCAGAGGAATTTATCAGCGGAATCCTCTACAGAGCATCTCTTCCCCACAGAGTAATCTCCTCATCAGTTTATTCCCCAGCGGAGTTATTCTCTCTTGCAGGTTTATTCTCACCATCATCTTCGTGCACTATCCCCAGCAGAAAATGAAGAATTCAACTCTTTTCTCCAGCAGCTATCCAAGATTTATTTCCCCCAGCTAAAAGCATCACATTTTCATACATCATGACACCTGCATATACGCATCATACAACACAATCTCATTTATTTTGAGAACATCGTTGTTTGATACATATCATGCATTACATACAACTAACCTTTACCTTTCAGGAAGGATGTGGTTAAACTCTCACAAAATTCAAAGCTATGAAGCTTTTACCTCAGTCGAATTCCTGACAAGTTCTTAAATCTCAACTGAGTTTTTTCTTAGTTGAATTACAGACAAGGTCCTAAATCTCGATGAAGTTCCTCCGTCGAATTACAGACGAGTTCCTAAATCTCAGCAGAGAAGTTTTCTCAGTTGAATTACGGGCGAGTTCTTAAATCTTGATGAAGATATTTCCCCAAGTCGAATTACTGACAAGTTCTTAAATCTCAACAGAGTTTTTCTCAGTTGAATTACAGACAAGGTCCTAAATCTCAACAAAATGTTCCTCCGTTGAATTACAGGCAGGTTCCTAAATCTTAGCAGAGACGTTTTCTCAGTTGAATTACGGGCGAGTTCTTAAATCTCGATGAAGATGTTTCCCTCCAGTCGAATTACTGATAAGTTCTTAAATCTCAACAGAGTTTTTCTCAGTTGAATTACAGACAAGGTCCTAAATCTCGACAAATTTCCTCCGTCGAATTACAGACAATTTCCTAAATCTCAGCAGAGTTTTCTCAGTTGAATTATGAGTGAGTTCTTAAATCTCGATGAAGATGTTTCTCCAAGTCGAATAACTGATAGGTTCTTAAATCTCAACAGAGTTTTTCTCAGTTGAATTACAGACAAGGTCCTAAATCTCGACGAAGTTCCTCCGTCGAATTATAGACGAGTTCCTAAATCTCAGGAGAGAAGTTTTCTCAGTTGAATTACGGGCGAGTTCTTAAATCTCGATGAATATGTTTCTCCAGTCGAATTACTGACAAGTTCTTAAATCTCAACAGAGTTTTTCTCAAGTTGAATTACAGACAAGGTTCTAAATCTCGACAAAGTTCCTCCGTCGAATTACAGACGAGTTCCTAAATCTCAGCAGAGTTTTCTCAGTTGAATTACGGGTGAGTTCTTAAATCTCAATGAAGATGTTTCCCTCAGTCGAATTACTAACAAGTTCTTAAATCTCAACAGAGTTTTCCTCACTTGAATTATAGACAAGGTCCTAAATCTCGACAAAGTTCCTCCGTCGAATTACAGACAGGTTCCTAAATCTCAGTAGAGTTTTCTCAGTTGAATTGCGGACAAGTTCTTAAATCTCGATGAAGATGTTTCTCCAAGTCGAATTACTGACAAGTTCTTAAATCTTAACAAAGTTTTTCTCAGTTGAATTACATACAAGGTCCTAAATCTCGACAAAGTTCCTCCGTCGAATTACAGACGAGTTCCTAAATCTCAACAGAGAAGTTTTCTCAGTTGAATTACGGGCGAGTTCTTAAATCTCGATGAAGATGTTTCTCCAGTCGAATTACTGACAAGTTCTTAAATCTCAACAGAGTTTTTCTCAAGTTGAATTATAGACAAGGTCCTAAATCTCGACAAAGTTCCTCCGTCAAATTACAGACGAGTTCCTAAATCTCAACAGAGTTTTCTCAGTTGAATTACGAGCGAGTTCTTAAATCTCAATGAAGATGTTTCCCTCAGTCGAATTACTGACAAGTTCTTAAATCTCAACAGAGTTTTCCTCAATTGAATTACAAACAAGGTCCTAAATCTCGACAAAGTTCCTCCGTCGAATTACAGACGAGTTCCTAAATCTCAGCAGAGTTTTCTCAGTTGAATTACGGGCGAGTTCTTAAATCTCGATGAAGATGTTTCCCTCCAGTCGAATTACTGACAAGTTCTTAAATCTCAACAGAGTTTCTCTCAGTTGAATTACAGACAAGGTCTTAAATCTCGACAAAGTTCCTCCGTCGAATTACAGACAGGTTCCTAAATCTCAGCAGAGAAGTTTTCTCAGTTGAACTACGGGCGAGTTCTTAAATCTAGACGAAGATGTTTCCCCTCAGTTGAATTACGGGAAAGTTCCTAAATCTCGACACCTCAGTTGAATTACGGGAAAGTTCCTAAATCTCGACACCTCAGTTGAATTACGGACAAGTTCCTAAATCTCAACAAAGATCAGGCTTCCTCAGCGGAATCTTCCTCAAACAACAGGTATACAAGCTCTCGCTAAGGAATATCTTATGCGATCGACACTCATTCAGATGGCATCTTTAAGCCCATCCCCTCGTCACCAATCTCCAAATGGAATCTGTAAGCCCATTCCCGACATCCCAAGGCTGATACCACTTCATGCGAGTGCAAATTTCTTGGCACTCTAGTGTTCAATCATCTTCCACCTTCGGATCACGAAAGGCATGAAAGCCAATCTACATCCTCTGGTTTAAGAAGATTGAACAGGGGCAGCTATTGTACCCCAAAATTTTTCCTCCCATATTTCTCATAACATTGAAAGAAAAATCTCCAAGTTGCTCAAGGTTGCTCAAAGATTGACCAGACAAGCTATCTCCTAAGGCAGTCTATCCCAAATTAGGGTTTTGTGTTACATCAATATCCTTGAGTCCAAGTGACCCCAAGTGCTCACCAATGTCCTAATATGTTTTCAAGATCATTCATGTCAAGTTTCAAGCCTTGCAGAGGAAGTTTGCTCAGTCAATGGTTCAAAGGTCCAAAAATCGACTTTGCTAGGGCAAAAGTCAATTGTGACCTATATACAGTCAAACCTCAAGATTTTGTGTCAACATTCTCATTTTGAAGTGTATTTCATCATTTGATCAAGGGTTGATCATGATTTATCAAGGATTGCTCAAAATTCACCAAGATTCAAAAGTGGCTAAATTAGGGTTTTGCAGGAAAAGTCAACCCAACTTTGACCAAGCATAACTTTCTTATACTTTATGATAAATGACCCATCCAAAGCTCATATTTAAGAGGATGAAATTCCCTACAATCCATCTTCATACCCCAAGATCAAAATATGAACTCACAAGAAGTTATGAATTTGGACATTATAGGTCATTTTTGAAAGTCAACAAAAACACATTTTTTGTCAAAGCTTCTAACTTGAGCATGGAATATAAAAATCAGATGATACCAAAAGGGTTGATTAGAGGACATCTCAATATTTCTGAAAAGTCAAAGAACAACTCCAAAAGGTCAAAATTGAAGAAGTTATGCATTGTTGAAGTTGGACTTTTTGCAAAAATGCCAAAAGCCAACTATCCCGAAAACATCAAATTTTGCCAAATGGGCCAATTCCTTTTCACTTGTTTTGAGTTTGCCTTATTGCCCACGTGCCCTAGCCTTGGCCATGTGTCCATATCTTATTTTTATTATTTAATTTGATTTTTATTTGAATTAATTCATTTTAAATCAAATAAAATCACATAAAATCAAAGATATTGATAACCAAAGATCTTTTAATGATTTCAGGTTTCAATGGACAACTAGTACCTCATCAAACTCGAATCAAAGCTTGTATGCACAAAAAGATCCAAATCAAGCCAATTTTGGAAGGTTTTAATGGAGAATCAAATCCAATATTCAATCATTGATAGAGGGAGATTTGAACAACAAATGCTACCCTAATGTATTGTACAATACATAAGGAAGCGTGCAAGATAGAAACAAGGGTTGGAAATCAATTGTGGAGGCAGAACGAAAGTTGCAAAAATCACAAAAAAGTGGGAGATCTAAATCAGGTCTAGAGGCATTTTCAGGGCTTGATATTGGTCTCAATCGTTTCCTAGCCATCACCACAAGTGAAACCAATCAAGACAACGCGTTTTCAAATCCTCCCAAGCTCTGTAAGCCCCTCACGAATCTGCCCCATTCTTGAAATCGATTTGTGTTATTCTTACATCTATAACAAAAACTAATTGCATATTTTGATTCACCGTGCCATTTGCAATCTTTTGGTATTATTTAATTTCATTCATCTAACCTGTATTATGATTCACCATATTTAGGGTTTCAAGGTTTAGTTTAGGGGTTTTCGTTGCAGGAAAAATCAGCCTTAGTAATGGCTATAGTTATGACCGGAAGAGGAAGGCGAGTCTAACCATGGTGTTAGAAGGCATTTTCATGGCCTGTAGAGGATTTTGGAAGGAGACAGGCTTGTAGCGACGGACCACCGTCCGTAGGTATAGCTACTGGAACTTTTGGCAACGGTTCTGGGACAGGGATGATGATTTGTCATCCATCCATTCGCCCATTTAAAAACGCGCGCTCTTTTTATTTTTATTTTCTGGAAGTTGATTTTGTTTTTATATATTACATTATACTTGTATTATCATAACAAACAAAGCAACATGGTGCAGTGGTAGGCACCTCAGCGCTTAAGGCATTCCAAGGCTGGAGGTCAGGGGTTCGATCCCTGCCTCCAGCAATTTGCATTTTCTTATTTGCTTTCAGGTAATCCCATATGCGCCCAGGCCAGGAGTTCCACCATGCACATCCCTCCTCCATGTGCCAGATGGCCAGATCTGGTGGTCAAGTTTCGGGGGCACACCATAAGCCAGTCAATGCGCATACGCTGGATCAAAAAAGTCAAATGGATTTGAATTATTGGGCCAATATCTTTGCTTTCAGCACCTCCCAATATCAGGCCCAAACTCTCTTTCTCTTATATTTACTTTTATTAATTTAGATATTTTAATTATTTTATTTTAATTACTAACTAATAACAAATTTTCCTTTTATCAAAAAAATCACAAAAACATCATTTTTGTCCAATTAAAATTAAGAACTTTATTTTTATTTAATAAATTTTAATTAATTAATTAGGTTTTAATTCTAGGAAACTTTAATTTATTTTTGTAAATAAATAAAATCAATTAGAAATCATTAAGTTTTAACTCTAATTTAATTATTTTAATTTCTTTCTTAAATTAACAAAAACTCCAAAAACATGTCATTAAATATTTTTTTCATTAATTAATTTATTTAATTTCTAATTTAGTATTTTAATTTAGGATCTAATTTCTTTCCTTAAAATAAAACAAAAAAAAGCATTTTCTTTAAAAAGGGTCAAAACCCTAATTCACATTTGATTTAATTTCGCGTCGCGCTTTATTTATTTTTATCCATATTGATGTATCTGCTTCCGGTATATAATAGATAATTAGGACCTTTTATTTATTTTTACCGCTTTATTTTATTTTCAAAGGGTTGCTTTTGGCGATGTAAATACCTGACGCCTTGTAATTTAATTTCCGCATTTTAATTCCGCAAATTATATAACTGCTAGATGTTTGATAATAGGGTTTGCATGACAAGACTAAATGTTTAATATTAAAATCAAATTAGATCACCCTTAACATGTGCAAAGATAAAAATAACTGAAAACAACACACTCGCACATGCACACTCTTAGGGTACACCCCACTCAGTTGCCTTCGTACACGGTCATTGAGTATAGGTCGTTTTAGAGGTCGTCCTCTTGTCTAAAAGATCATAGTCGCCTCGAAATGGTTGCCTCAGATATTGTTGCCTCAAACAAATGATCGAAGACATTAGGGTTACTGCTAAAGTATCCTAACATTGCTTTAGTGACCGTATATCCCTCATTCGAATTGACCCTCAAACTCCAACGACGGTGCTACCTACTCATTAATAGTAGGATATCATTGTCTAAAGGAAATTAGCATAGAACGATTCCTTTTTTCGAGTAGGTAGATTAGCTCTTAGATACTTGCTCTTTCAAAACAAAACCTTTTTTACACTTACACTCCTTTTCAAACCAAGTTTTCAAAAAACACTTCATTACACTCTTGAGGACAGACACAAGAGTTAAATTGAAGTTTCAAACAAAAACTTTTTCAAACCCACAAGCACAAAGAAAACAATTTTGAAAACAATGAGCAAGTACCTAAGAGCCCGTGGATAACCACGGATAGAAAGGGTGCTAATACCTTCCCTTTCTATAATCTACCCCCCGAACCCGAGAAATATCTCGAAAAAGGAATTTTTCTGTGCTTTTTTCCTTTCCTTGTTGGATAAAATAAAAGTCGGTGGTGACTCTTGCTTACCGCAACATTTTGGGAAAACAAACGCAAAACGCAAACCAGCATTCCAAAAAACAGTCAATTCTTCCCACCGTATCACACCACTATCTCAAGCTTTACAACATCGGTTGAAGGTAGATTTGGTAACGCTACAAGATCCTCCTCCAAATCCCAATACTGCTTCTCCCAAATATAACCTGAATGTGAAATGCGCCTATCATTCAAATAGTCCTGGACATGACACCAATAACTGTTGGGTGTTGAAGAACAAGGTCCAAGATTTGATTGATAACTAAGTGATTGAGTTTGACCCTCCAAAAACCCCTAATGTGATTACCGTACCAATGCCCAGTCATGGTAAAGGTGTCAATGCCCTTGACGATGTCTCATTTGTCTCCACCATCAGTGATTTAACTACTCCCTTATTGACTGTTAAGAAGAGTCTGTTAAGATCCGGTTTATTTCCTGGCTTCCTTGAAATTTTTTACCATTGTTCTTCCCAAACTAATGGTTGTATATGGCTGAAGAAAGGTATCCAACGCCTGATTGATAGCCATGAAATTCTGTTCGAGAAAACTCTTTCCGTGAAGAGTTTGCCTGAAAATAATTTCTAAGAGATGAGACTAGAAGATGTTTCCATAATCACCATTTCAAACACTCCTATTAGGATCACCTCTAAAGGCCCTATAAGGATCCCTGCTGAGCTAAGAGTGTCTCCCCTGAATATCATTACACCATGGTCAGTCCCTTATTCCTCCAACAAAGTTGTGCCTTGGAACTATGGGGAATAAGTTTATTATCATGGTGTCAAGCAAGAGCCATGGATTAGTGAAAATGAACAGCCTTAAATTACAAACAATGCTAGAACTAGTAAAGTCACTAGGACATGAAGGAACTTCTCTCTAGAGATCTCTCCTCCAACAACTACAACAACACTTATACACATTCCCGTTGTTGGGCCGACAACCAATGCCCGAGGTAAAGAGAAAGTTATTAAGCCTTCCCTAACGGAGGCACCCTCAAAATAAGTGACAATTGAAGACCAATCTAGACAAGAGATGGAAGAAATCCTGAAGATCATCCGGAAAAGTGATTACAAAATAGTTGAGCAACTGGGGAAGACACCCTCAAAGATATCCATGATGTCCTTGTTATTATGCTCTGAAGCACATGCCCAAGCTTTGTTGAAATTCCTGAAGAATGCCCATGTACCACAAGTGACGACTGCTGATCAATTTGATAATTATGTTGCAAGCCTAACCGTTGATAATGGCTTGGGATTTCCTGATGCAAATTTGACTCCGACAGGGAAGAATCATAACAAAGCTCTGCACATCTTTATTGAATTCAAAGGCACCACTTTGGCACATGTGTTAGTAGATATTGGGTCCTCTCTAAATGTTTTACCCAAAGGTGCTTTAGATAGACTGGACTGTGAAGGGTTGGTGCTGAAACCCAGCAATATTATGGTCAGAGAATTCAATGGGTCAAAGAGGATGGTCCATGGAGAGGTTGATCTACCAATCAAGGTGGGATCTCAAGTATTCAATTCAACATTTTATGTAATGGATATCTGCTTGGCCTATTCTTGCTTGATCGTACGACCATGTATTCATGGGGTAGGTGCAGTTACCTCTATATTACATCAAATGCTGAAATACCCAGTGAGAGGGAAGGTTGTCACGGCCTGTGGAGAGGAAGAATATATGGTCAGTCATTTGAATTCTTTCAAATATGTTGAAATGGATGGTGAATTCATTGAAACCCCCATCCAGACATTTGAGGCAATCCCTCCAATGGTTGTTGTTGCTACTCCTAAAATTTCTAAGGGCACACTAATAATGGCCTCTTTAAAGGATGCTAGGGCTGTTGTAGAAGATGGAGGTTGCACTATTTGGGGACAACTTCCTGACATCCCCTACAAATCTGACAAATTTGGGTTGGGTTTTACTTCAAAGGCTCAGAAAGAGGTCCGGCGTGCTCGTGTTGGTGGGCCACCTCTCTATATTAGCAACAATGAATTCAGTACTCTGGAAGAGAGTGATGGTGACTTTGACAACTGGATATTCCCAACTGATGACGGTGGACTTAACAACTGGAAGGCCAAAGACTTCATCTCAATCTCCTTCAGCCAGGAGTAATTTCTATTTCATATTTTTATTGCTTTAAGAAGTTTTTCTGTATAATTCCTTCAAAACAATGACTTTAAACCATGTGCCTTTCCAGGGGCACAATGGTCCATTTGTTAAGGGTTTGCCATTTCATATATCATATGCTCATTTAATGAAAACATTGGACGATTCTGCATTCAAATTTTGCACTCCTTGTCTTTCTTTTATTTTTCTGCATTTTCAAAATAGCCATGTGACCTTACACACACAAACACACATTTGCAGATCCACATCCACTCCGGATCTCATTGACAATAATTCTACTATTGTCGTTTATGACTTCGAAAACCCAATCTATCAAGCCGAAGATGAAGGTGAAGAAGATTGTGAGATACCATGAGAACTTGCCAGACTCCTGATGCAAGAGGAAAAGGCTATCCAACCGCATGAAGAGTCGGTAGAAGTGATAAACTTGGGTACTGAGGCAAATAAGAAAGAAGTCAAGATTGGCACCAACCTGGAAAATAGTGTCAAGAGCAGATTGGTTCAGATGTTGCACGAATATGTTGAGGTCTTTGCTTGGTCATATGGAGACATGCCAGGGCTCGATACTAATATTGTGGTTCATCGTCTGCCAATGAAAGAGGGTTGTTCTCCAATCAAACAAAAGGTTCGTCGCATGCGTCCTGATATGTCTGAGAAGATCAAGGCTGGGGTAAAGAAACAGTTCAATGCAAGTTTCTTGGAAGTAACTTCGTATCCCCAATGGGTTGAAAATGTTGTTCCAGTGCCAAAGAAAGACGGTAAGGTTCGTATGTGTGTAGACTACAGAGATCTTCATAGGGCAAGCCCCAAAGACGACTTCCTCATACTGCATATTGATGTCTTAGTTGACAACATTGCTCAACACAAGGTATTTTCCTTCATGGATGGCTTCTCTGGGTACAACCAAATCAAAATGGTGCCCAAAGACATGGAGAATACTACTTTTTTCACACAGTGGGGCACCTTCTGTTATAAGGTCATGCCTTTTGGGATGAAGAACGTAGGCACAACTTATCAACAGGCTATGGTAGCTCTATTTCATGACATGATTCATCATGAGATAGAAGTCTATGTAGATGACATGATAGCAAGATCACAAATAGAGGAAGAACACCTTGATCATCTGCACAAGCTGTTTGAAAGGCTAAAGAAATAAAAGTTGAGGTTGAATCCCAATAAATGCATCTTCGGGGTAAGATCTGGAAAACTCTTAGGTTTCGTCGTCAGTGGCAAAGGAATTGAAGTCGATCCTGCAAAGGTCAAAGCAATCCAAGAAATTCTAGCTCCCCATACTGAGAAGGAGGTTAGAGGTTTCTTGGGACGTCTAAACTACATTGCCTGATTCATCTCTCACATAAGTGCTACTTGTGAGCCAATCTTCAAACTGCTGAAGAAAGATCAAGTGGTAAGATGGAATGAAGACTGTTGTACCCCAAAATTTGCCCTCTCATTCTTCAGGAAATCATCCTGGATTCCCAGAGTTTCTCTTAAACAAATCCAAGCCCTGAATTATCATTTCTTTCCAAGTAAACCATTTACAAGAGCAAAGTGGTCATTTGCAAGCTCAAAAGTCAAATTTTACCTTGAAATACTTAAATTCTAAATACTTAGAATTTTTCTAAAGCATTTAAGAAAAATGACACTTCAGAACTTCTGAACCAACCTCCAGGCAGAAACGGTCAGAAGTTGTAAACATGGCTCAGCACATAACATTCAGTCAGAAGGTGGCTCTTTAGCAGCTACGCCAACTCAGTTAGAAGTTATAAACGTGGTTTAGCATGTAATCTTCAAACAGAACATGGCTCTTTCAGCAGTTACGCAAGTTCAGCCAAAGTTTGCTAGAGGAATGCAAAGAAAGCAAAGAAGTCTGAAGGCTCCTTCAGAACATGCTGGAATCAGAAGATGAAGGGGTCAGAAGAGTGGGTGTTACACTGAAACAGAATCTCTAAGTTTAGAATTTTTAGAAGCAAATCTAAGGAACATGCTAGAAAGTCTAGAGAATCCTCAGAATTTGCTGAGGCAGCAGGAGGCCAAGATCAGAGCTTGGTTGCGTTGTTTTATGATGAAGCAGAACTGTTGGCTCAGGCTTAGGTAATGATGCAAAATCCCCTATTACAAGATTTCTGATTTTTTGAAAAATCTCATCACCATTTAATGCTCATTAATGCTCACAACAACTTTTGAATATTCATCCAAGGGGTCTCTCCACGTGTGGCATAGTAACACCCTCGTGCAGGTTTAGGCATGGATCTATGCGCCACTTTTCGCCTATGGGTGTCACTTTCCCTTAATCCCCGCTTACTGTTCCAGCCTAGGCTGAAAAGCTGTCCATCATCACAACTTTTCATAAACTTCCTTCAAGAGTAAGTCAGCACCTATTGCATGGTATTGGCGCCATTTAACGTTTAAAAAATCCACAAAGCTTTTCCTATAAATAGAGCACCATTGTCCACTGAAAAACCCCGGTCCAAAACCCAGAAAATTGCTAGATAGGAAACAGAAAATTTTAGCAAGAAAACACTTTGAAACCCCTGTCAAAATTCCTAGTGTTTCAAAGAGCTTTGAACACAACCTTGGAATCTCTTGTCTCCAAACCTCATTTGTACCCAATTTGTTTCTTGACTAAAGAAAGACGCCCATACAGTTTTTGACCATATATATATATATATATATATATATATATATATATATATATATATATATATATATATATATATATATATATATATATATATATATATATATATATATATATATATATATATATATATATATATATATATATATATATATATATATACTCTCCATCCATCCATTCAAAAAAGAACCTTTCCAGAACACCATCAGAGTTAAGGCTAGCTCCAATTCACAGATTTTCTTCTAACAACAAGGTAATCATCTGCTGATTCTTACCACGCTGCTTAAGCATCATCAGATTTGCATGCTCAATAAACACAATGTAGATATCATGCTTCTGATGTTGTTTATGTTCTGATATTTTTACGCCTCTGCATGCTTAAGTGGAGAATGGATCAGTTCAGAACTACCTTCAAGAAACTAAAACTCAGAGTTAGAATTAGCAAAGGCATACTTGCCTCTGATTTTTGTTTCTGATTCTCCTTATTTCTGAAGCGCCATGATACCTGCTGAAAATGTCTTAGGCATATCTTCTGTTTTGGGGAGAAATAACCAAATTGCAGATGTTCTGACTAGCACAGGGGGAAACCAAGTTCTGACTGTGACGCCAGCACTTCCGAGGCCTGTTTTGTTATCAATAATATCAGAACTTCTGAAAATTATTGTGCTCCCAGCAGGGTCAGAACTCTTGACCTCCCCACTAACAGGTTTCTATTTTGCAGCGCATTGCGGTCAGAATTTCTGACCTCCCCACTAACAGGTTTCTGTTTTGCAGCACACCAGGGTCAGAAGTTCTGACCCATACAGTTTCACTAACAGGTTGATATCCTGCAGCAGGCCTGGGTCAGAACTTCCGACTTCCTCTCAGCAGCGCGCTGGACCCCTCCTTCTTTCTTTTTTTCCCCTTGTTATTTTTCTTTATTTTTCTCGCTGGATTGCCCATTTTATAAGTGTGTATCCCCCACCCCTAAATATTGTAATAGCGTACGACTTTACATATCCGCATTTTTATTGCTTTCAAATGTAAATGCTAGCAGTTAGGATATGTATGGCATGATAAAATCAATGAAATAGAAAATCATAATTCAAGATAAAATCATGCATGCAATCAAACACACTCGCACACAAACACCCTTAAGGTATCTCCACTCGGTTGCCTACAATAAAATGGCCATGTTACGCATGCAAAGTATCTTGGCAAAACAAAATAAATATAAGATCATAGTCCCTCGATGACGCTATACAAAGGTTGCCTAAAAAAATGATCTTGGTCCCTCACAAATGCTAAGATACTTGGCAACATTGCTATCATGGTCATACGATGACCCACGCCCGTCCCGTTTAAACATCCAAAGATAGGGTTGCTTACCAAATCAATGGTAAGTCAACAATGTCAAAGGAATGAAAATGCACAAGAAAGACATTTGAGTAGGTAGATAGCTTCTAAGTTATTTGCTCCATTTCAAAACAATCCTTGCTATTTTCAAAAACAAGCACACACACATTTCAAAAACAACTTACAAAACATTGAAACATTTTTCAAAATACAAACATCTTTGTATACATTCTTACGAACGAGAATCATTACAAAGATTTCCTAAATGAATGGCCTCTTTTCAAAATACTTTCAAAATCACACCAAACACCATTTCAAACAAAGCAAAGCAAGTGATCTAAGCAAGTAACTAAGAGCCCATGGAAAACCATGGATGAAAAGGGTGCTAGCACCTTCCCTTTTCATAATCTACCCCCCGAACTCAAGAAAATATCTCAAAGATCTTTCCTGTGCTTTTTTATCTTTCCTTTTGGATAAAAGAAAAGTCGGTGGCGACTCTTGCTAACTGCGACATTTGCGACAAAACGCAAAAACGTCAAGTCAGTTCTCCTACCGTATCACAGAACTGGCGACTCTGCTGGGGGAAATTATAAAAGTGGGGTTACCTTAGGGTTTATATAACATTTATTTGCTTACCTTGTTTGACTTGTTTGCTTTACATTTTGGTTCTATTGTTTGGGTTTGAATCCTCTACCCGGATTTGGGAAACATTATAGGTAAATAGCAATACGTTGTGGAAACTGTGCAGGGTATACCGACACGGTCTAAGCAATAGCTATATTAGTGTGACATATTTGTGGGTACCGGTAGCCTTTGAGTCAATCAAAGAGAATACGGGGCCGCTGAGTGATGTCACGAAGCACTAACGAACTTCTAGAACCTTTACTTGACCAACTTGGCCTTTTAGGATGTAGTGAGATGACCGGCTTTGGTGCAGTCCGAAGTTGGTAGATACTCGATACTACACTCATTGAGGATTGGTTTCTTGGAATATTTCAGTCGCCAGTAAAGAGGCTTGAATTGAAACAATGAACAAGGAAACAATCCAGTGATATTGAGTTCCTTAGAACCCGGTTACTATTACTAGGACAGGTAGAGCCAACTAAACTTCAAGAGGGTACTTACATATGAAACCCCATGCAAGCCTAAACTAGGAACTTGTTTGATTTGTACATATATACTTGTGAATAACACCATGGACATCATGAGCATCATTTGTATCCACTAACCATTTCAAGGATTTTGGAAATTCATCTTTGTTCCTGTTTTGTAGGTTATGGATTCACTTCGCAGGAAAACTATCCAAGTCAACCTTGTGAGAATTCCTCCACAACTCAAGGAGCTAGCTTCAAGGATTCTTGAGAACTCTCCATTCACCGAGAGACATGGTCGTCTACTCAATTTAGTCACTTCCAACACAGAGGAAGACATGATGAAGGTTCTCTTCCAGCTCTTTGACCCTTTGCACCACTGCTTCACATTTCCTGAATACCAGCTCGTGCCCACTTTGGAAGATTTCTATCAACTCTTGAGGATTCCCATTATCAATCAACTACCTTTCAACGGTACGGAAAGAGATCCAAAGCTAGAAGAGATTTCTCAAGCCCTGCACTTGCACTCATCTGATTTCACAACCCATTGGGAAGCTAGAAGTGGTGTCAAAGGCTTCTTGGCAAAGTTTTTGTTTGAGAAGACCCAAAGCTGTTGGAATTCCCTAGATTTGCAAGCTTTTGAGGAGATTGTAGCTCTTCTCATCTATGGATTGGTCTTGTTCCCTAATCCTGACCAACTCATAGATGTGAGTGCTGTCAAAATCTTCATGTCATGCAATCCGGTGCCAACATTGCTTGGAGATATCTTACACTTTTTTCACACTCGTACAATGAGGAAAAGAGGTGTTCTCATGTGTTGCACTCCTCTCCTTGCAAGATGGTTTATTTCTCATCTTCCCCAATCAGTCTTGAAGAATGAGCAAGGTTTGAGGTGGTCACAAAGGTTGATGACACTTAAACATTCAGATATTCATTGGTGTTCTCGATCTAAAGAGAATGTTATCATTGTCGACCGTTGTGGGGAATTCCCTAATGTCCCTCTACTTGGCATTAGGGGAGGCATCACCTACAACCATTGCTTGGCTCTAAGACAGTTTGGTTAGGCCCAAAGGGATGGCCCACATGATATGCTGGTTCAAGGCTTGGTTTTAGACTTCGACAACGACAATCAAGGACTTCATCAAAGATTCATCCGAGCTTGGAGGATGCCAAACAAGGTAGATAGTAAGACCTTGGGACACAAGAATTCCATCCCTCTTGAGCCTTACCTCAAGTGGGTACGAACCCGCACCTAAAGTCTTATGATGCCTTACCCCTCCATTCTCCCAGTGATTATAGAGCCTGCCAAGGAAGGGGAGGTTCCATACACCATCCTACATCCTGACATGCCGACATCATTCAAAGATCTATAAAGGAGTTGGATACAGCTCAAAGAAGAACGTGATACTTTCGAAGCCCAATTCTACGCAAGCGAGAAGAAGGTTTTGGAACTCACTCGGTTACTTCATGAAGAGCAGACTCTCAACACCTACATTGCACCAAAGAGGATGCACAACGTCTTTTTATCTTAGAATTTTGTATTATTTTTCCCTAGGGGCATTGATGTACTCAAATTCTATTTTATTAATATAACGTGTGTTCCTTTTTGTTTAACACAAATTTGAATTTTCAAATCCTTGAAAACATTGCATGAATACATATCATTCATCATGACCATAAACAAATCTTTGCAACAAGTTTCCTCATTCCTCTGTTGTTTATTTCAGCAAAATGGATCTCGAACAAACGGTTAAAGACTTGCAAGCTCAAAATACACAATTTCAACAGTTACTCTTGACCTTGGCCAAGGGGCAGGAGGAGCTAAAGACTCTGCTAGAGAAAGATAAAGAGAAAAAGAAGAAGAAGCCAGCTGGTGTGGTTATCATGGGCAGAAGGTTTCAGGGACAAGCCAGAAGGACCTTAGAATTTCCAACAACCTCTGATGAAGGGGAAAGAAAAGGAAAAGAAACGGCAGTAACATCAGATTCCGAAGAAGAGGAGGAAGGGGAGGACTACTCTGAACAACAATACCCTCCGGCCGATGACAAATACAAACACCTGGAAGAGCGCCTAACTGCTATGGAGATACAGAGAGTACCGGGGCTAGACTTTGAGGAATTAGGGCTGGTGTCAGGAATTGTAATCCCGCCCAAGTTTAAGGTGCCATTATTTTCCAAGTATGATGGGGTGTCTTATCTCAAAATGCACCTTTGGTCATATGTCAGGAAGATGCAGCCACATTCTGCTGACAAAGACTTGTGGGTTCACTTTTTTCAGGACAGTTTATCAGGAACGCAACTTGATTGGTTCTACCAGTTGGAAAGGGAAGATGTCCATATTTGGGAAGACTTGGAAGCAGCCTTCTATAAATAGTATCAATACAACACTGATTTGGCACCAACCCGTACTCAACTCCAGAGTATGGCTATGGTATCAAATGAAGGCTTCAAAGACTACACACAAAAGTGGAGGGATTTAGCCGGAAGGGTGCAACCCCTTTTATCTGAAAGGGAGTTAGTGGAATTGTTCCTGGGAACTCTATCAGGCCCTTTCTTTAATCATCTGATTGGAAGCTCCTCTGCAGGATTTACCGAATTGATTTTAACCGGCGAAAGGGTGGAAGCCGGTATAAGAAGTGGGAAAATTTAAAAAGACGTGTCTACCTCTGCAGCCGTAAAAAAGCCCTTCACGGGAAAGAAGGAAGTGTCTGCTGTCTATGCACAGAGGAATCAGGGAAGAACGGAGCGCCGACCAACAGTGGGGGCCATTATGATTCAAAAACCTGCATCAGACCAGCCAAGAAATAACCAGCCGAGAAATAATCAGCCAATGGTGGAAAGGCCAATCCGGCAATTCACCAAGATCAACATGACTCCAGCTCAAGTTCTACCACATCTTCTGAAGTTGAATCTGGCCATGTTAAAAGAGGCCCCTAAAAATCCCAATACTGCATCTCCTCACTACCATCCAAATTCCAGGTGCACATATGATTCTGAAAGTCCAGGGCACGACACCAACAATTGTTGGGCTCTGAAGAACAAAATTCAAGACCTGATAGACGCGTGGGAAGTTGAGTTTGAAGCGTTTGAGAAGCCGAATGTTATTTCTGCTCCAATGCCTAGGCATGGTCACAATGCTAATGCTGTTGAGGTAGATCTGTTTGTTTCTACCGTGGATGAACTGATAACTCCTCTCCCAATCATCAAGTTGAATTTGTTGAAAGTTGGTATATTCCCAGGTTGTGACAAAAACTGCCATGTCTGCCTATCCTCATCATGTGACTGCCCTCTGTTGAAAAAAGGTATCCAACAACTGATTGATAACCAAGAAATTTTGTTTGAGAAAGCTCCTATCTCACCCGTTCCAATTAAAGAAGTTTCAATAATAACAATCTACGCCAATCCTCCCAGGGTCCCTAAAAGACCCGTTAGGATTACAGATGCTCCGAAGACTACTCCACTTAAGATAACAATGCCCGGGCCGACTCCATACCAATCAGATAAAACGGTAACATGAAATTATGGTGGAGAAATCTACTACAATGGTATTAAACAGGATGAACTGACTGCCGAAGGAGAGAGCTCCGAAGAGGACAATTCCGACATCAGTAATATTGTCGGAACAAGCAAAATTACCCGTAGTGGGAGAATCTTCTCTCCAGAGATTGCCCCTCAAAAGGTAGTCTTTGGACCCGTGGCCGTTTCGAAGATTACCTCTGCACCAGTAATTGTACCTGCAAGCGTACCTACCAACGAAGATAATACAATTCCTATCCCTACTTCCATTTCTGAGAATAAAGGAAAGAATGTTCAAGAGGAGCTTGTCTTGACGAAGGATCAATCACTAGCTATTCCTGAAACATCCAAGAAGGAGATGGAAGAAATCCTGAGGATCATAAAGAAGAGTGATTATGATGTGGTCGAACAATTGGGGTAGACCCCCTCCAAAATCTATATGTTAGCATTGCTGATGTTCTCTGAGGCACATGCTAAAGCTTTGGTAAAGTTTTTGAAGACAGCTCATGTACCGCAAGAGACGTCGGCTGACCAATTCCAAGAGTGTATGGCCAGTTTGACAGCTGACAATGGCCTGGGTTTCTCTGATGCTGACCTGGCGCCCAAAGGGAGAAAACACAACGAGGCGTTACATGTCTCAGTGGAATGTAGAGGAACGACCCTAGCCCATGTCTTGGTTGATACGAGATCATCTTTGAACGTCTTACCAAAGAAAGCCCTTGATAGGTTGGATTGTGAGGCGCTGACATTAAAACCCAGTAATATAATTGTGAGAGCATTTGACGGCTCTAAGAGGATGGTCCATGGGGAGGTGGACATCCCGATGAAGGTGGGAACCCAGACGTTCAATTCAACCTTCTATGTGATAGACATTCATCCTTCTTACTCTTGTCTATTGGGACGCCCCTGGATTCATAATGCCGGTGGTGTCATTTCCATTTTGCATCAGATGTTGAAGTACCCCGTCCAAGGGAAGATCATAAATGTCCATGGGGAAGAGGAATACATGATTAGTCATCTGAATTCTTTCCGATATGTGGAATTGGATGGCGAGTTCATAGAAACCCCTTTCCAACATTTTGAAGAAGTCTCTCAGGAAATAGAAGCGACCAAGGAGGTATCCTCAATTCCTATGATCACAAGACCTCCACCTCGGATGTAATCTCTAAAGGATGCAAAGGCAGTAGTGGAAGAGGGGGGATACACCATCTGGGGGAAGATTCCGAACATCTCATACAAATCAGACAAGTTTGGCTTGGGATTTACTTCAACTACTCAGAAGGTTATGCGCCGCGCCCGTGTCGAAGGGCCACCTGTGAAGATCAACAACCAAAGGGTTAATGTAGTGGAAGACGGTGAGGAAGATGGCAGCTTGGAAGATTGGATATTTTCTACTGTCAGTGGAGGACTTCGCAACTGGGAAGCCAAAGACTTCATCCCAATAACTTTCATATCACAGTAATTTATCTTTTACGTTTCTGTTGGACTTGTAATAATTCACAAACAATTCGTACATTTTCAACCTTGTGTCTTACTCGAGGCACAACGGTCCATTTGTAAGGTTTTTTATTTCATTTTCACATGTCATTTAATGAATCATGGACGCTTTTTTCATATATAAACCTTTTGTGCTCATTTTCTTTCTTTTACATTTTATTGTTTTAAGATGGCTATACCCTTACACACACCCACACTCACAAATGCAGGTACCCTTCCATTCCGGATCCCATGGGTAACGATACTGCTATAGCCTTCAGTGACTCTGAAGATCTGATCTACCAAGCCGAATACGAAGGTGAGGAAGATTATGACGTGCTAGGGGAATTGTCCATACTACTACAACAAGAGGAAAGAGCTATTCAACCTCATGGGGAGTTGTTGGATACAATCAACTTGGGTACCGAGGAAGATAAAAAGGAAATCAGAGTGGGTGCCAATCTAGAGTCGAGTGTCAAGGAGCGCCTAACTCAGCTGTTGCGTGATTATGTTGAGATCTTTGCCTGGTCATACGAAGACATGCCGGGACTTGATACAAAAATTATGATACACCGTCTACCCATAAGAGAAGATTGTCCACCAGTGAAACAAAAAGTCCTCTGCATGAGACCTGACATGTCAGAGAAGATCAAAGCAGAAGTTATGAAACAGTTCAATGCTGGATTTCTGGATGTTACTTCCTATCCACAATGGGTTGCTAACATTGTTCCCGTGCCTAAAAAGGACGGCAAAGTGAGAATGTGTATGGATTATAGAGATTTAAACAGGGCCAACCCTAAAGATGATTTTCCACTTCCACACATCAACATCCTGGTTGACAATACAGTTCGACACAAAGTATTTTCTTTCATGGACGGATTCTCAGGCTATAACCAGATCAAAATGGTACCTGAGGACATGGGGAAAACTACATTTGTTACATAGTGGGGTACGTTCTGCTACAAAGTGATGCCATTCGGACTGAAGAATGCCAGGGCAACCTATCAACGCGCCATTGTAGCTTTGTTTCATGATATGATGCATCATGAGATAGAGGTCTACGTAGATGACATGATAGCCCGATCACAAACTGAAGAAGAACACCTTGATCACTTACAAAAGCTGTTTGTCAGGTTGAAGGAGTACAAACTAAGGTTGAACCCAAACAAGTGCACATTCGGAGTCCGGTCCGATAAACTCTTGGGTTTCATTGTCAGAAACAAAGGCATCAAGGTTGATCCTGCCAAGGTCAAAGCGATACAAGAAATGCCTGCTCCTCGCACTGAGAAGGAAGTCAGAGGATTCTTGGGACGCCTAAACTATATTGCTAGGTTCATTTCTCACCTAACACCTACTTGTGAACCAATCTTCAAACTGCTGAAGAAAGATCAGGTAGTTAGATGGAATGATGACTGTCAGATTGCTTTCAACAAAATCAAGGAGTATTTACAAGAGTCTTCTGTCTTGATGCCACCAGTCAAGGGGAGACCGATAATCATGTATCTGACCGTTTTAGAGAACTCAATGGGGTGCGTATTGGGGCAGCATGACGAGTCTGGCTGAAAAGAGCACGCTATTTATTACCTGAGCAAAAAGTTCACCGACTGTGAAACCAGATATTCACTGCTCGATAAAACTTGCTACGCTCTGGTATAGGCTGCTCGCCAGCTAAAATAGTATATGTTGACTCATACCACTCTACTGATATCTAAGATGGATCCGATAAAATACATCTTCGAGAAGCCTGCTTTGTCTGGAAGGATAGCTAGATGGAAGATGATCCTAACAGAATATGACATACAGTACATGACCCAAAAAGCTATAAAGGGCAGTGTGCTGGCTGGTCATCTTGCTCATCAAGCTGTAGAGGATTATTCGTCCATGAAGTTTGAATTCCCTGACGAAGACATCATGACAGTAGACAACTATGAAGGAATCAGACCATATGATGGACCTGAACAAGGATCTTGATGGACCCTGTACTTTGATGGGGCATCCAATGCACTTGGTAACGGTATCGGTGCTGTACTCATATCTCCGGAAGGATGTCATACTCCTTTTACTGCCAGACTTTGCTTCTAATGTACGAAAGACATGGCAGAGTACGAAGCATGCATCTTTGGACTCAAGGCTGCCATAGACTTGGGAATCAAATCTTTAGTTGTGTTTGGGGATTAGGCTTTGGTCATCAGTCAGATCAAAGGAGAATGGGATACTAAGCATCCAAAACTTATCCCTTACAAAGAACATGTTTTGATATTGTTACCACATTTTGAGCAGATTACCTTCGAGCACTTCCCGCAAAAAGAAAATCAGCTAGCAGATGCTCTAGCTACATTTTCATCCATGTTTAAACTTAATTGGGATAACGAGGCTCCCCAGATCACCATTGAACGAATGGACGAACCAGCACACTGTCACGAGATTAATACCGAAGAAGTAGTGGACCAACCTTGGTTTCATGAAGTCAAAAGGTATCTCGAGGCACAAGAATATCCAGAAGGAGCTTCAGTCAATGATAAAAAGTTCTTAAGGAGATTCTCAGCTAAGCTCTTCCTAAGTAATGGCATCCTATACAAACGCAATCATGATTCTATTCTGCTCCGTTGTGTGGACAAGATTGAAGCGGAAAAGATCATGGCTGAATTGCATGAAGGTACGTTTGGCACTCACTCTAGTGGGCATACGATGGCGAAGAAAATTCTACGGGTAGGCTATTACTGGTCTACCATGGAAGCAGACTGCTATCAACACTCCCGAACTTGTCATAAATGTCAAATCTATGAAGACAAGGTGCACATGCCCCCAATTCCTCTAAATGTCTTAACAGCTCCTTGGCCCTTCGCTATATGGGGAATCGATATGATTGGGGAGATCAATCCTACAGCCTCCAATGGACACCGCTTCGTTCTAGTGGCCATTGATTATTTCACAAAGTGGGTCAAAGCAGCTTCCTTCGCCTCTGTTACTAAGAATGTTGTTTCCCGCTTCATCAAGCAGAATCTTATTTGCCGTTACAGTATCCCAGAAAAGAACATCACTGATAACGGTACAAACCTTAACAATACTATGATCACCGCCTTATGCGAGCAGTTCAAGATTCAACATCATAATTCATCCCCCTATCGGCCAAAGATGAATGGTGTTGTCGAAGCTGCGAACAAAAACATCAAAAAGATCATACAGAAAATGACAGTCACCTATAAGGACTGGTATGAGATGCTGCCATTTGCTCTCCATGGGTACCGTACCACGGCTCGCACATCAACTGGGGCAACACCCTATTCTTTGTTTTATGGCATGGAGGCTGTTTTACCTATTGAGGTTCAGATCCCCTCTTTAAGAATCATGAAGGATGCAGGTTTGAGTGAAGACGATTGGATCCAGACCCGACTTGATCAGTTGAACTTAATTGACGAAAAGAGGCTTACTGTTGTTTGCCATGGTCAGACGTATCAAAAACGGATGATCAAGGCTTTCAACAAGAAAGTCAGACGCCAAGTGTATCAAGTTGGAGATCTAGTGATCAAGCGCATCATCTTGCCACAAAGTGATCCCACGGGCAAATGGACTCCTACCTATGAAGGACCATTTGTAATCAAGAACATCTTTTCTGGTGGAGCAATGATCTTAACCACCATGGATGGCGACGACCTGCCACACCCTGCGAACACAGACATAGTCAAAAGATACTACGCATAAAAGACCCGATAGGTTGACACACCTAGGCAAAATAAGGGCATCCCGGCGAACCAAAAGGTTCGGGTAAAAATTAGGGATAAAATAAAAAAATTTGTACACCCGGCAAGTTGAAAACCTGAAAGGGTGACATGGGAAAAAAAGGGTTTCCCGGTGGATCGAAAACCCGAAAGGGAGGTCCAGGAAAAAGTTAGGGAATTAAAGCGTGTGACTATGTCTCGTCCGATCACTTTGAGGACAATCTCTTAACAGACAAACTCGGAGCTCCTGATTAATCCAATCATCTTCGGACGAAGCAACAAATGGACAAGATATTCGGAGATACGAAGGTTATAGCATAGTGGGAACCCCATGGGATCTTTTACACGTAGCTATCTTTCTTTGTATAAATTTTCTTATTTTTATGACACCATCCTCTTACTAGGATGTCTGTCTCCTTTGTAAAAAATACTTATTCAAAGTAAATACAAAGATGTCTCTTTAAAGTGCAGAAAACCATTTGTCCTTTTCTTTTTACACTTGTGTTTTATTTGCAAAAACGTCCAATGATTCATTAATGAACATATGCATTTGAATATAATTACTGTTTATAAATAAACAAAATAGAAAAGAGCGATTACTGACAGATTGAAAGAATAGGAAAATGTCTTTAGGCTATTCCATGAACAATCCCTACATTGCGTCATTAAGATCCCCAGTGGAACAAAAACTTCAAACTACCAATCCACAGTGGAAACCATCCAGTTTCTGCAAATTCCCCAGCAAGTTATCTTGAAGCCTGAAAACCAACCAAACAATAACTTTTGATAACTCCCCAGTAGATTGGCAGACAACCCAAACTCCTGAACTTTTTCCAAACGGGGATAAGTTTTCTTCCCCGCAGAGATTTTATTAATTCCCAACAGAAGTCATCAAAATTCTCTGGATTCCCCAAGCAGATTCCTCAAAAAGTACATGGCATTACTCTCACAACGGAATTTTTGTCAATACTCCAATTTCAAGACATGAAGAATCCCTATACACCCAGTGAAGTCGCCAAGGATTTCTTATCCTCAGCAGTCAAGGATTTATTTTCCATAGCAATACAGCGAGTCATCTTACATGCGCATACATTACATTCATATATCATAAACATTGATAAAGCACATATATTGCATCATACATTTCATGCAATATAACTTTTTGTTTCAGATAACATTTTACCCTTTTTAGGATAAGATTAACAGCTATCATTAACAATGTTCAAAGATTTCAGATACCTTTCAGATACGCTCCAGACAAGGATGCCATTCTGATACTCATTCAGACCTAAACTTCAAGATACAGTCCAGATATGCTCCAAACACGGTTGCCATTCTGTCACTTATTCAGATTCTCACAGTCCAGATACGCTCCAGACACGGTTGCCATTCTGTCACTTATTCATATTCTCACAGTCCAGACACGGTTGCCATTCTGTCACTTATTCAGATTCTCACAGTCCAGATACGCTCCAGACACGGTTGCCATTTTGTCACTTATTCAGATTCTCACAGTCCAGATATGCTCCAGACACGGTTGCCATTCTGTCACTTATTCAGATTCTCACATTTCATATATGCTCCAGACACGGTTGCCATTATGTCACTTATTCAGATTCTCATAGTCCAGATACGCTCCAGACACGATTTCCATTCTGTCACTTAGTCAGATTTTCACAGTCCAGATGCGCTCCAAACACGGTTGCCATTCTGTCACTTATTCATATTTTCAAGTCCAGATACGCTCCAAACACGGTTGCCATTATGTCACTTATTCAGATTCTCACAGTCCAAATACGCTCCAGACACGGTTGCCATTATGTCACTTATTCAGATTCTCACAGTCCAGATACGCTCCAGACACGGTTGCCATTCTGTCACTTATTCAGATTCTCACAGTCCAGATACGCTCCATACACGGTTGCCATTCTGTCACTTATTCAGATTCTCATAGTCCAGATACGCTCCAGACACGGTTGCCATTCTGTCACTTATTCAGATTCTCACAGTCCAGATACGCTCCAGACACGGTTGCCATTCTGTCACTTATTCAGATTTCAAGTTCAGATACACTCCAGGCACGGTTGCCATTCTGCCACTCATTCAGACTCAAGCTCAAATACGTTCCAGATGCGGACTACCATTCTGATGCTTATTCTTTTGATTTACAACAAACATTCTTGGATGGTATCTACAAGCCTATCTCCAACAAGAATCTATCACCTCTCCAAATGGCATATTTAAGCCCATTCCCTCAACTACGCTTCGTCGAGTGCAAATTTATGGGCACTCTAGTGTCCAATCGTCTTTTACCTTTGAGTCACGAACGACAGAGCTCGCCAATCTAACTCCTCAAGTTCAAGAAGATTGAACAGGGGCAGCTGTTGTACCCCAAAATTTTCCCTCTCATTCTTCAGGAAATCATCCTAGATTCCCAGAGTTTCTCTTAAACAAATCCAAGCCCTGAATTATCATTTCTTTCCAAGTAAACCATTTACAAGAGCAAAGTGGTCATTTGCAAGCTCAAAAGTCAAATTTTACCTTGAAATACTTAAATTCTAAATACTTAGAATTTTTCTAAAGTATTTAAGAAAAATTACACTTTAGACCTTCTAAACCAACCTCCAGGCAGAAACGTTTAGAAGTTGTAAACATGGCTCAGCATATAACATTCAGTCAGAAGGTGGCTCTTCAGCAGCTACGCCAACTCAGTTAGAAGTTATAAACGTGGTTCAACACGTAATCTTCAAACAGAACATGGCTCTTTCAGCAGTTATGCAAGTTCAGCCAGAGTTTGCTAGAGGAATGCAAAGAAAGCAAAGAATCCTGGAGGCTCCTTCAGAACATGCTGGAATCAGAAGATGAAGGGGTCAGAAGAGTGGGTGTTACACTTAAACAGAATCTCTAAGTGCAGAATTTTCAGAAGCAAATCCAAGGAACATGCTAGAAAGTCTGGAGAATCCTCAGAATTTACTGAGGCATCAGGAGGCCAAGATCAGAGCTTGGTTGCGTTGTTTTATGATGAAGCAGAACTGCTGGCTCAGGCTTAGGTAATGATGAAAAATCCCCTATTGTAAGATTTCTGATTTTTTGAAAAATCTCATCACCATTTAATGCTCATTAATGCTCACAACCACTTTTGATCATTCATCCAAGGGGTCTCTCCACGTGTGGCATAGTAACACCCTCGTCCAGGTTTAGGCATGGATCTATGCGCCACTTTTTGCCTATGGGTGTCACTTTCCCTTAATCCTCGCTTACTGTTCCAGCCTAGGCTGAAAAGCTGTCCATCATCACAACTTTTCATAAACTTCCTTCAAGAGCAAGTCAAAACCTATTGCATGGTATTGGCGCCATTTAACGTTTAAAAAATCCACAAAGCTTTGCCTATAAATAGAGCACCATGGTCCACTGAAAAACCCCGGTCCAAAACCCAGAAAAATTGCTAGAAAGGAAACAGAAAATTTTAGCAAGAAAACACTTTGAAACCCCTGTCAAAATTCCTAGTGTTTCAAAGAGCTTTGAACACAACCTTGGAATCTCTTGCCTCCAAACCTCATTTGTACCCAATTTGTTTCTTGACTAAAGAAAGATGCCCATACAGTTTCTGACCATATATATATACTCTCCATCCATCCATTCAAAAAAGAACCTGTCCAGAACACCATCAGAGTTAAGGCTAGCTCCAATTCACAGATTTTCTTCTAACAACAAGGTAAGCATCTGCTGATTCTTACCACGCTGCTTAAGCATCATCAGATTTGCATGCTCAATAAACACAATGTATATATCATGCTTCTGATGTTGTTTATATTCTGATATTTTTATGCCTCTGCATGCTTAAGTGGAGAACGGATCAGTTCAGAACTACCTTCAAGAAACTAAAACTCAGAGTTAGAATTAGCAAAGGCATACTTGCCTCTGATTTTTGTTTCTGATTCTCCTTATTTCTGAAGCGCCATGATACCTGCTGAAAATGTCTTAGGCATGTCTTCTATTTTAGGGAGAAATAACCAAATTGCCGATGTTCTGACTAGCACAGGGGGAAACCAAGTTCTGACTGTGACGCCAGCACTTCTGAGGCCTGTTTTGTTATCAATAATATCAGAACTTCTGAAAATTATTGTGCTCCCAGCAGGCTTAGAACTTCTTACCTCCCCACTAACAGGTTTCTGTTTTGCAGCGCATTGGGGTCAAAATTTCTGACCTCCCTACTAACAGGTTTCTGTTTTGCAGCGCACCAGGGTCAGAAGTTCTTACCCATACAGTTTCACTAACAGGTTCATATCCTACGGCATGCCTGGGTCAGAACTTCTGACTTCCTCTCAGCAGCGCGCTGGCCCCCTCCTTCTTTCTTTTTTTTCCCCTTGTTATTTTTCTTTAGTTTTCTCGCTGGATTCCCCATTTTATAAGTGTGTATCCCCCACCCCCTAAATATTGTAATAGCATAGGACTTTACATTTACGCATTTTTATTGCTTTCAAATGTAAATGCTAGCAATTAGGATATGTATGGCAAGATAAAATCAATGAAATAGAAAATCCTAATTCAAGATAAAATCATGCATGCAATCAAACACACTCACACACAAACATCCTTAAGGTATCTCCACTCAGTTGCCTACAATAAAATGGCCATGCTACGCATGCAAAGTATCTTGGCAAAACAAAACAAATATAAGATCATAGTCCCTCGATGACTATATACAAAGGTTGCTTAAACAAAAATGATCTTGGTCCCTCAAAAATGCTAAGATACTTGGAAACATTGCTATCATGGTCATACGATGACCCTTGCCCGTCCCGTTTAAACATCCAAAGATAGGGTTGCTTACCAAATCAATGGTAATTCAACAATGTCAAAGGAATGAAAATGCACAAGAAAGACATTTGAGTAGGTAGATAGCCTCTAAGTTATTTGCTCCATTTCAAAATAATCCTTGCTATTTTCAAAAACAAGCACACACACATTTCAAAAACAACTTACAAAACATTGAAACATTTTTCAAAAGACAAACATCTTTGTATACATTCTTACGAGCGAGAATCATTACAAATATTGCCTAAAGGAAGGGCCTCTTTTCAAAATACTTTCAAAATCACACCAAACACCATTTCAAACAAAGCAAAGAAGTGATCTAAGCAAGTAACTAAGAGCCCATGGAAAACCATGGATGAAAATGGTGCTAGCACCTTCCCTTTTCATAATCTACCCCCCGAACTCAAGAAAACATCTCAAAGGTCTTTCCTGTGCTTTTTTACCTTTCCTTTTGGATAAAAGAAAAGTCGGTGGTGACTCTTGCTAACCGCGAAATTTGCGACAAAACGCAAAAACCTCAAGTTAGTTCTCCCACCGTATCACAGAGACTATCAAATGGCTTTTGACAAAATCAATGAGTACTTGCAAGAACCTCAAATTCTGATGCCACCAGTTAAAGGAAGACCTTTGATCATGTACTTAACTATTTTAGAGAATTCAATGGGGTGTGTGTTGGGGCACCATGACGAGTCTGGTCGAAAAGAGCATGCAATATACTACCTTAGCAAAAAGTTTATCGATTGTGAAACAAGATATTCACTGCTCGAGAAAACTTGCTACACTTTGGCATGGGCTTCTCATTGACTAAGACAATATATGTTGACTCATACCACTCTACTTATCTCTAAGATGGATCCTATCAAGTACATCTTTGAGAAGGCAACTCTCTCCGAAAGGATAGCCCAATGGCAAATGATCTTAACTGAATATGACATTCAGTACACTACACAAAAACCAATCAAAGGAAGTGTACTGGAAGATCATTTGGCACATCAAGCTGTAGATAACTACCAATCTATGAACTTTGAACTACCGGACGAGAATATCGTGTTGATCATAGATTATGAAAGACCTGGTGATCCCCTGTCATGCACAGATCAAAATCGAGTAAACTTTAAATGTAGTTACGATAACGACAACTTGAGTATAGTATCACGAGGATTCTTGTACTATTATTAAGTAATAGGAATCGAAACGAATTGGGGAGGAGTGGTTTTAGGTTCGAAAATTATAAAAACAGATTTAAGAAAAGTGATTATTCAATAAGCTAAAAAGTCAATCTGTTGATTCAGTTCCTACCTATCATCGACTATTGTAATTCTAACCTCCTAAGAAAATTATCTATTCCTATTCGATTATAATATCCACTGGAAAACACAATCGATAGTATGATTTGTATGTTCCTATTATCCGAATTAAGAAAACAGGATTAAGTTTCATGAATTAAGCAAACACGAATTAAATGGACACGTTAATGAATTAAGCAAATGATAACGTGACTATGGTTATGATCATACAATCAATCGAATTAAATCAATATAATCTATGCAAACCAAATTAATCAAACAAGAGATATAGATTAATATTGAAAGGAATAAAACTGAATTAGAACTATTATAATCTCAAGGTATTGGAACCTGAATACAACAGATTGTCTAGATCAGTTAGTTCTCCATAAGAATTCGTACAAAAGCTTCAAAATATTTTAATCGTTAAAAGAAGGTGTTTTTATCTCTAGCGGCTGTAATTATTATAAAATAAAATAATGGTTTCCACTTACAAAATGAACTGGGTCAGAAACATAACCCAGACCCACTAAAAAGACCCCAAAATAAATTATTCTAATACTGCAACTTCAACGAATTATTCAAGCTTGCTACAGTCCGAATTAGCTTTTGGATCCAACTTGAAAGTTGTATCTCTTTCTCTTAGATTTCTAACTCATATTAGAACGCGTCAATATGATTCCCGTAGCTCCAGTTATGAACTTTCCAATGAAAGCTACCAATGCTGAAAATTAAATACGAAAATCAAATTAAACCAAAAAATAAACTAAATTACAAAAAAAAATTAAAACATAAAAATAAACAAAGAAAAATATAGAAATGCTTAAGTAAAAACATGGAAGAATGTACATCAAAATGCACTGATCAAATTCCTTCATACTTGAACTTTTGCACTCTGAGCAAAATCAAATAAAAAACTCAAGAAACACAACAACATCATCAGTTACTCATTACAGGCTACAAACTCCTCTTCGGTTAAGACTGAATTGATAGGTACTAATCTTGCACACTAAGGATATCGTAGGAACACTACTTCGTAATTGTGCAGTCATAAGCCTCCTGAATATACAACCTAATTCAAATCATGTTATTATGTCAAAGCCTAACTTACTCATCCTCATTTTTTCTCTCTTTCATTCTGGTGCAATCACATTAAGCCCGTTATCTCCACACACTCATAGTAAGAAGACCGAATAGTGACTCTGATCCTTTTTGCATGGGGTTCTAGTACATGAATGGTATAACCCTTTGCTTACCCAATTGTAGTTACGGGGGATCGGACTCTAATCTGCCCTACCAAGTTCAGCACCAGAAACCTGAGTCAACCATGGACGGTGAAGATTTCCCACACTCTGTAAACATAGACATAGTCAAAAAATACTATGCATAAGAATGACCCGCTAGGTTAACATACCTAGGTAAAAATAGGGGCATCCCAACGAACCAAAAAGGTCTGGGCAAAAATAAGGGATATATATAAAAGATTTTACACCCGACAAGTCGAAAACCTGAAAGGGCGGCTTGGGCAAAAAAAGGTATCTTGGTGGACCAAAAACCTGAAAGGGCGGTCCAGGAAAAAATTAAGGATTAAAAGCGTATGACTATGTCCCATTGGATCACTTACATGCAAGCTTTATTACCAGAATCTAAAGTTCAAAAGGTTTAATCAACTTCTTCCGACGGCAAGGGATGAGATGTTCAAAGGCATAGGGGCAATAGCAGAGTTGAAACCCAATGATATCACTTCCACATGGATATATATATATATATATATATATATATATATATATATATATATATATATATATATATATATATATATATATATATATGCTTTCACTTTGTACTCTTTCATTTCACGACGATTTCCTCTTACTAGGATTTACGTCTCTTTGTACAAAATCTCCTGTTTATAGGCAAATTATCAATACAAATATACTTCGAAGTTCAAACCTTTTGTTTTTACTATTTTGCTTACAAAATTGTCCAATGACTAAAATTGAATGAGCATATGCATATGAATATGATTAACTGTTAACAAATATATGCATAAAAACAGGAATAAGCATTTACTTAAAATTCTAGAAGATGGGATGACACTTAAGTTGTCCATAAATCTCTACGGAATCCCTTTCATAAGGTTATCCCCAGTGAAGTCACCAGAGCCACTTCTATGAAATTATCCCTCACAGAGTAGTCTTCACAAATAAGGGTACATTCCCCACAATCTCCCCGACAAAGCACTTCAATAGATAAAAGATTATAATATTTTTCCCAGCAATATGACCAACCTATGGAGTTCTGATCAATACAATGCATGGAATTTCTCATCCCCAACTGAGTTTGGTCCTCTAAAACTAAAAAGCTCCTTACAGAGATCTTCTCTTTAGAAAATTCAATTTCCCCGGGAGAGCTTGTTTCCTCAGCAAAGCACTTCTCCATCAACAGGGTTTATTTCCCCAACAAACTACAGTTTCCCTAGCTACTGACGGAATTCTTCTCCCCGGTAAAGTCATCACTACCCTCAGAAAGTTGATGCAAAGCTTGGAATCTGACAAGATACCGGTTAACTTTATCCTCCCCAAACAGAAATCAATACATCCCCTACAGAGTTTCCTCAAACAAGTAATCAGGAATCCCCAGCGAAAGCATTCTAAAGATTGAAGATACACATACTCTTCATCCCCAATAATAGTCAGGGATTTATTTTCTAAGAAAAATACACTTCAACAACATTGCACATTCATTCATCATAACATATGCATACGAAACAAGACAAGGAAACTATCTTCCTTTCTTTCAACAGACGAATATCATCAATAATTTTCAAACAATTCCAGATTAATTCCCGAAACAAGACGGAGTAACTATTCGGATAACCAGCCACCGATTAATCCCTAAAACAAGACAGAGTAATTATCTGTTAAGAACAAGCATATTAAAGATTAACTCCCGAAATAGGACGGGGAAGCAATCTTCCTTTCTTTCTCTCTTCTCAGATAAAGATCATTCCCTGAAACAAGACAGGGCAAATATCTACATGATGGATACTTCCTTTAGACATATACCGGTTCAGTTTAAATCAATCGAAGATTTATTCTGATACTTTTCCAGTAAATACTTTTTCTAGTTTAGTTTAAATCGACTAAAGATTTATTCTGATTCTTTTCCAGTTAAATACAACACAGACGTCTGTTGGTTCAGTTTAAATCGACCAAAGATTTATTCTGATGCTTTTCCAGTAGACACTTTTTCTGGTTCAGTTTAAATCGACTAAAGATTTATTATGATTCTTCTCTAGTTAAAGACGACACAAGACATCTGTTGGTTCAGTTTAAATCGACCAAAGATTTATTCTAATTCTTTCCAGTAAGCACTTCTTTTGGTTCAGTTTAAATCAACCAAAGATTTATTCTGATTCTTTTCCAGTTAAAGACAACACAGACATCTGTTGGTTCAGTTTAAGTCGACCAAAGATTTATTCTGATACTTTTCCAGTAGACACTTTTTCTGGTTCAGTTTAAATCGACCAAAGATATATTCTAATTCTTTTCCAGTTAAAGACGACACAAGAAATTTGCTGGTTTAGTTTAAATCGACCAGAGATTTATTCTGATACTTTTCCAGTAGGAACTTCGTCTGTTTCAGTTTAAATTGACTAAAGATTTATTTTGATTCTTTCCCAATTAAAGACAATGCAGACATCTGTTGGTTCAGTTTAAATCAACCAAAGGTTTAGTGTGATATTTCTTTTAAGTAGATACTTCTTATGGCTCAGATTAAATCAAGCGTAGATTTGTTCTAATACTTCTTCTAATTGAAGTAAAGCTTAGACTGAGTCTAATTTCTATCAACAGTTATCCTGGATGGCATCTATAAGCCCATCTCCAACTTCTCTCCATCACCTTTGGACGGAATCTATAAGCCCATCTATGACAATATTATGTCACTCTCCAAATGGCATCTTTAAGCCCATTCGTAGTATAATCAACCAACAACATTACTTCGTGCACAGGCAAGAGAAAATTTATGGGCACTTGAGTGTTCAATCATCTTCCACCTTTAAGTCGCGAATGGCGAACAAGCCAATATAAATCTTCAGGTTTAAGAAGTTTGAACAAGGGCAACTGTTGTACCCTAAAATTTTCCCTCTCTTTTCTCAAGACATTTCTCACAAAAGATCTCAAATGCTCAAGGGTTCTAAAGAGTTGATCAGACAAGCTCACCTCCTAAGCAATGAGCCTCCAAATTAGGGTTTTATATTTCTCAAGGACAATTGGACTTTTGATTAATAAAATGACTTTCATGTTTCATTATAGGTCTCAAAGATTTTTCATACCATGTTTCAAGTCTTGCATCACAAATTTGCTCAGTCAATTGCTCAGATGACTGAAAATCAGCTGTATTGGGTAAAAAGTCAATTATGGTCAAAATACAGTCAAACTTCATGATTTTTGGCCAACATCAACATTTTGAGTTCATATTTACCGATTGACCAAGGGTTGATCATAATTCCTCAATAAAATCATTCAAATCATCAAAGGGGCAAAATTGTCAAAATTAGGGTTTTGACTATGAATGACGGATCATTGACTTTTGACCTAGTACATGACCTAATGGATTGAAGTATGATCTCAAAGACTCAAACACAATATATTGACCTAATTTTATGGCTCAAATCATTTCTCAAGGTCAAGGGCTTGATAGTTGAAAAATTGGATCAACTGATGAAAAGTTAACTAATACACAAAAAGTCAAACTTTGACTTTTTGATCAACATTGAATTTCAAAGATCAAGATTCTTAAAGACATTCAAAAATATCAAACTTTATCATCAAGAATCAAGAAAGTCAAGAAAGTCAACAAAAAGTTATTGTTTTCAAGACTTAGAAAATTCTAAGTGTTTTTTTACCTTGATAATTTCACTACTTCATGAAAAATTTTCACCAAGATACAAAATGATTCAAGGAAAACTTTAAATATGAAAGTTATAGATCTTGATGAATTCTACAACTTTTCCCTTAGGGTTGATATCCAAAAAATTCTTAGATTTGAAGATATAAGCTCATAAAGTCATGACATTTTTCATAAAACACTTAGTGAAATTTTTAGCAAGTTTAGGCAGATTTTTGTCCTAACTTCTTGGCCAATTTTAACCAAGCTCCAAGTTGATTTAGCCAAAGTGGTCAACATGAAGGTTGTAGACAATTTTTCAAGCTTTCCAAAACTTCAAAGAACTTGAAGAGATAATTCTTGAGCTTGATGTTTCGAAGAGAAGAAGATGGGCATCCATTCTTGAATTACAAGTCATTTTCTTGATGAACACATAATCCAATCTCAATGCTATGCTGCATAATATTTCTTTACATGACTTCTAACTTGTGTATCTATCCATAATTAATGGATTACACAAACTTTTGAGCTATGATCCAAGTGGTTTAATCATTGTCCAAGTCAATTTTCCATTTTGGGGAGAAAGTTAACATTACCATTCTTGAAAAGCAAGTTTTATGCACAAAATCAAATCTTGAGCCTCTCACTTGTTCTGTATGATCACACTGCATCTAGAAGGTCATAAGCATTGTGATTAAAGTGTTTAACCACTCTATGATCAAAAGTACAAGGCATTGAAATGTGATTTTTCAAGAAAATCACATGTTGAGCTTAACATGTGATTTTGAATTCTGATCAACTTGAGAATTCCAAACCTCTTCTCTATAATTAGAGACACTATTTGCAAGCCAGTGGACGGATTGAATAGCCCTAAAACTCACTCAAACTCCCTAAAACTCATAATTGCACACCAACCTCCATTGTTGGCCTTTTTGACCAAAAACTTCAAACACTCAAATCCCTCGTGCGTTTTCACTTCTAATCATTTACAAAGCATATATACATCATAAACAACCCATCCCCAGCCCTGTTTCACAATTGTAACATCATCTTTATCATCTTCCAAACTAAAAAATAGAACTCTGCACATTGACTTCTCCAACACAATTCAAGCACTTTCAGCATAAAATAAGATTTGCATTAGCTTTCTAGGACTGCAGTGAAGCTACCCAGATTATCACAACACCTCCAGAAGTGCTCAAACTCCATACACGATTTCCAATTTTGAGGTAAGTTTTCTCAACTTTGAACTCTCTATACAAGCATCATTAATGGTTACTTTGTGAATAAAAAATGTAGACATCATTGCTCTGAAGCTAACCATGCCTTTAGTTTTCATTTATATTACCTGAGTGATGTGAATTTTGAAGTTGAACTTTCTGGAAAAAAGTAGGTTTTATTTGGTACCAAACAAAATTCGCGTTCATCTTTGATTTATAGCTTTAGTTGTTTACATGGTTGAATTCGTGGTGAAATTTCCAAAAAGTTTCATGTTTATACTTTTGCAAATGGTTAAGAAATGAGGAAGTTACAAAATTCAAAAATGGTGTTGAAACTTCTGGCGCGAGGAAGAAGATGAAGCACAGTCATAAATGAGTTCATTACATATTTAATAATTATTGTATTAACTACCGGATGTATCACCACCCCAGTGGTTAAAGCACACGCCTATGACCTTTGTGACCTGGGTTCGAGCCCCAGTGGTCCTTTTTTTATTTACATTTTCTTCTTTCAGATTTCATACATACAAGCCATGCGTGCCTACCATGGACTTCATTCCATCACCATCATATGTGTAAGCAACCAGATCCAACGCACCACATGTGCAGCCCATGATACACCTTAAGAAATCAGCAACACTGAATCACAAATAAGGCGCCTGGGCCTCCTGACCTGGGCCTTTTTCTTTTTTATTTTTACTTCTTCACACCCCCAAACTACTTTTCAACAACCAGACCCATTTTCTTTTATTTTCTGACTTGAACAAAAATATCTTTTGGGCCTGGCGCTCCATATTCTTTTTAAACTTCCAGTTTACTTTTGAAACACCCAGCCCAATTATTTTTATTTTCTTTTATATTTTCTATATTTCATTTATTCATTTACTTTTATTTAACCCAAAAATAAAAAATATATTTTCTTAAATAATTAAATTAAAAACATTTTTGTTTAAACAATTGTTTTATTTTTGTTAATATTTAGAATTAGATTTTGCTTGTTTTCTATACTTTAAAATATTTTTCTAAATTAATATTTACCTTCAAATTATTTTCTAAAATAAATTATTTTAGACTTAGATTTCATTTTTCTTCTTAATTTTAATTAACTCATATTTTAAGTTTTGTTAAATAATTAATTAAATTTTCTTATAATTAAAATTAATTAGTTTAATTAGGTTAAATTATTAAAACCTTTTTCTATCAAAACCCCTAAAAAACAATTTCTCATTCATCTTTACATTTTGTATATTCTATTATTATTCATTTTCAACAGTTTGTAATAGATAATTAGGGCTTTATTGCTTTCTTCCCCCTATTCATAAATTGTACCCCCCCTCCTTCCCAAAGCGTTGTAATAGCGTAGGACATTTAAATTCCACAATTTATCGCTTTCCTTATTATTGCTAGTAATTAGGGTTTGCATGGAAAGATTTAAAATCAAACATAAGACAACCCTAATTCAAGATAAAAATACTTAAAAACAACACACTTTGCACATATGCACCTCTAGGGTAACCCACACTTGTTGCCTTGGATAAAAAACAATCATGTCCCTCAAATGTGGGATGTTTTAGCAAAGACCCTAGATTAAAAGATCGTAGTACCTCGATGACCCTTCAATGTTGCCTTTGATAAATGATCATAGTCCCTTATGACAACTGCTAAAGCATCCTACAAAGTTTCCTTCTATGATTGTACGACGACTCACGCCTGTCCCTCACATCCAATGATATGGCTCTCTACCAATCAATGGTGAAGTAGAACTATCTAAAGTAGGAGGAAAAGAACAAAGACTTTATGAGTAGGTAGGTTTCTCGTAATTGCTTGCTCACAAACTAAAACCATTTCCACACCTCACACTTTTAAAAACAAACATCTTTTCAAACACTTCCTTTCAACAAATATTTTCAAAACCAACACTTTGTATACATTCTCAATGATACGAGAATCATTATAAAGTTTTCCGTACTAAGGCATTTTCAAAATATTTCCAAAAACAAACATTTTGTATACATTCTCAATGATGCGATGAGCATTACAAAATTACCATTTTCAAAACAAGTACAAAATATTTTCAAACTTACACAAGTACAAAGCATTTCAAAGTGAGCTAGAAATTAAGAGCCCGTAGATAACTACAGATGAAAAAGGTGCTAACACCTTCCCTTTTCATAACCTACCCCCCAAACTCAAGAAAATTATCAAAAGGTTTTTCCTGTTCTTTTCACCCTTTCCTTTATTGGATAAAAGAAAAGTCGGTGGAAACTCTTTCTATGTGTAACATTTGCTATAAAATTAAAAACAAACTAAGTTAGTTCTCCCACTGTATCACAATGAAGCTAACACTAGACAGTGTTGTCATAAGGCCAAGTTCTACGATAGTTAAAGCTTTCGACGATTCTCAAAGCTTAGTGTTCAGAGAAGTGGATCTTCCTGTCAAGGTTGGCCCACAAATGTTCTACATTACCTTTCAGGTGATGGATATAGAACCAACATGTACATGCTTGCTCGAGCAACCCTGGACTCATGCGACATGGGCAATTACCTTAACCATGCATCAAAAATTGAAGTTCCTTGTTGAAGGAAAGTTGGTTGTGATCGACGGAGAGAAGGACATCTTTGTAAGCCACTTAAAGTCCTACAGGTATATCAGTGTAGAAGAAGACTACATAGCAACACCATTCCAAGTCCTAGAAGTTACTCTAATGGTAACCCTACTGGTGGAGAAAATCAAGAAACCTATAACTACCATAACCTCATGGAGAGAGTTACAAACAACTGTGTAGGATCGTACAACAAAAGTTTGGGGAAAACTTATGGAGATACCTAAGAAGAAAGATCATTTTGGTTTGGGCTACAAATAATCAAAGGCTATTCTGAAAGGAAAGGGGCAGTTTCCTCCCATCTAGGGAACCTTTGTCAGCAAAGGAGTAGATCATGGAGGGAAAGTAGTGTTGATATCTAACAAGAGCAACACTAAAGGAGCATCCAATTTCATCCGTGAATGTGCTTCAGGCAAAGAGCTCAAGAATTGGACGGCTGTGGAGATTCTAGAGATCATTTTCTTTCCAAAGTAATTTTTATGTTTTTAAAAGAACATATGTCACGCCCGAGGCATAGGGGTAGTTGTAAGGGCCCCCCATTTCTTTTCAAATAGTATTTTCAATTAATAAGAGTTATGTTTTGCATTCAATTAAGATCCTTATCTTTCTCTTGCATTTCTCTTTTACTTTTCAAATGACAATACTTTTCTTCATATAAATTTTTTCAATTCACATTCTAAAAAGCACCAAAATATGATAAAATATGCAGATCCACATCTAATCTCACCGATAATGTTACTGCTACTATCTGATATAATTTCGATGCACCGATTAACCAAGCAGAGGAGGAAGATGAGGAAGATCTTGAACTCTTCGAAGAATTGGCAAGATTATTAGAGAAAAAGCATATAATATACAACTGTGCCAAGAATATATCGAGATCATCAACCTTGGCACAAAACAAGATCCAAAAGAGATTAAGCTAGGTGCATCCTTGAAGAAAAGCATCAAAGAATGGTTGATCAAGATTTTGCATGAGTACATGGATATATTTTCCTGGTCTTATAGAGATATATCGGGATTAGATACAAATATTATGGTGCACGGACTGCCTCTTAAAGAAGGTTGTTCTCCAGTTAGACAAAAACTCAGAAGAACTCGTCTGGACATGTCTAACAAGATTCGAGAAGAGGTCTTTAAATAATTTGATACAGGGTTATTAGCCGTGGTAGATTATCCATATTGGATAGGTAAAATTGTTCCATTGCCCAAGAAGGACGATAAAGTACGCATGTGTGTAGACTATCGGATCTAAACAAAGAAAGTCCCAAAGACGATTTCCGGTTACCTCATATATATGTTTTAGTAGATAATACAGCTCAAGATTCGGTATTCTTATTCATGGATGTTTTCTTAGGATACAATCAGATCAAAATGGCACCTGAGGATATGGAAAAGACTACTTTCATGACTCCTTAGGACATCTCCTGTTACAAAGAAATGCCTTTCAATCTAAATAACACGGGGGCAACTTATCAACGAGCAATGGTCACATTATTTCATGACATGATCCATAAAGAAGTTGAGATATACGTGGATGATATGATTACCAAATCTCATACAGAGGAGGATCACATGGTTCACTTACAGAAATTATTCAAACGTCTACAAAAATTCATACTGAGGTTGAATCCTAACAAATGTACATTTGGTGTCAGGTCAGGTAAACTATTTGGTTTTATTATAAGTCAGCGAGGTATTAAGGTGGATCCCAACAAGGTGAAGGCCATACAAAAAATTCCAGCACCAAGAACAGAAAAAAGAGGTTTGTGGTCTCTTAGGATGATTGAACTACATCTCAAGTTTCATATTGCACCTAACTACTACGTGTGAGCCTATATTTAAATTACTTCGAAAAGATCAATCAGTGGAAAGGAATGATGACTGTCAGATAGCCTTCAAAACAATAAATCAATATTTACAAGAACCACCAATCCTGATGCAGCCAGTTCCTAGAAGACCACTTATCATGTACTTAATAGTGCTTGAAGGATCCATAGGATGTGTATTAGGGCAGCACGACGAAACAGATAAAAAAAGCATGCAATTTATTACCTAAGCAAGAAGTTTACTGACTCGAAACTCGATACTCACTCTTTGAGAAAACCTGTTGTGCTTTGGATTGGGCTACTAAACGATTGAGACAATACATGTTAACTCACACCACGTGGTTAATATCAAGAATGGATCCTTTGAAGTATGTGTTTGAAAAACCAGCTCTTACAGGAAGAATTTCCAGATGGCAGGTGTTGTTATCTGATTATGACATCCAATATGTTACTCTAAAGTCCATCAAAGGTAGCATACTAGCTAATCATCTAGCTCATCAACCATTGCGGAATATTAACCAATGAAGTTCTAATTTCTAGACGAAGATCTCATGGTTATAGTGACTACGGAATACCGGGACCAAATGAAGGGCCTGAACCATGGGCACATTGGACACTCATGTTTGACGGTGCTTCAAACGCACTAGGACATGTAATTGGGGCAGCATTGACTTCTCTAAATAATTCCCACAAACCTTATACTACAAGGTTATGTTTTGACTGCACCAACAACATTGTTGAATACGAAGCTTGTATCTTGGGTCTAGAAGTTGCTATTGATCTAAGGATTAAACACCTCGAGGTATATAGAGACTCAGCGTTAGTCATATACCAATTCAGCGGTGAATGGGACACTCGACATCCCAAATTGATTCCATATCGGGATTATGTTTTGAAGCTAGCTACGGAATTCATTAAGATCACTTTCACTCACATTCTGCTAGAAGAAAACCAAATGGCATATGCCTTGGCTACTTTATCAGCCATGTTCAAGGAAACTTGGCCAAATCACGAACTACGCATCAAAATTAGACATTTTGAAGAACCTGCACATTAATTATTTCACCAAGTGGGTAGAAGATGTGTCTTATGCAAATGTGACAAGACAAGTGGTTACCCGGTTTATCAAACAGAACATTATATGCAGATATGGGGTTCCTAGAAGAATTATTATAAACAACGGGTCCAACCTGAACAACAAAATGATGAAAGAGTTATCCGATGATTTCAAGATTGAGAATCATAACTCACCACCTTATCGAACCAAGATGAATGGGGCTGTTGAAGCTGCCAATAAGAATATCAAGAAAATCATTCAAAAAATGGTGAAGACATATAAAGATTGGCATAAAATGCTTCCCTTTGCTCTACATGGCTATCGTACCCCAGTACGTACTTTGATAGGTGCAACTCCTTTCTCTTTTGTTTATGGCATGGAGGTTGTACTCCATGTTTAAGTGGAAATTCCATCACTGCAAGTTCTAATGGAAACCAAGCTTGAAGAATCTGAATGGGTTCAAACACGACTTAATCAGCTCAATCTTATTGAAGAAAAATTCTTAACAACTTTAAGCCATGGTCAGTTGTACCAAAAGCGGGTGAATAAGGCATTCGATAAAAAGGTATGTCCTCGAGTGTTCAAAGGAGGAGATTTGCTTCTCAATAAGATTTTGATACATCTCCTAGATTCACGTGGTAAATAAACACCTAACTACGAAGGTCCATATGTGGTTAAAACAACATTCTCAGGGGGGAGGTCTTATCCTCACAACAATGGATAGGGAAGAACTACCACACCCTACGAATGCTTACGCAATCAGAAAATACTATGTGTAAAGGCCTTTCGAAACCCTAAACATGAGACTTACGAAAAAGGGGAATCCCAGTGGATTGAAAACCCTAAAGGGTGGTCCAAGAAAAAATTAGGGACATGCAAACAAAAATCATTATCCCGGTGGATTGAAAACCTGAAAGGACGGTTCAGGAAAAAGTTAGGGATCTAATTCAGAAAATGAACAAATATACTGCGATTTGAAAGCTCATTACTACGACCACAAACGAGAAGGATTAATCTGAATCATCCAACTCAGAAGCAAAAAAGATTGGAGTTATCAAAAGGATAGTGGAGAAATAGCAGTATCAATTATCATTTTCATTGCCATATTCAAAATTTTGTTAAACTTTTTGTAATGACCTCTTCTTAGGAATTTCATCTTGTACTCTCACATATTTAAAGGCATTTCTCATTAATAATACAATTAAATTTATTCAAAGGGTTTTTTCTTTTTCTGACTTGTTTGTAAAATACTGTGATTATTTCTTGCAAAATACTGCGTCAAAATTATTTTGGGGATTTGGCAAAAAAATAAAATCATTTGATAAAACATCAAAAAGCATTTTAGTTAGGAAAACGTCAAAGAAAAATCCATGTCTACATCCACGCCTACGCCTACAATACAATTGCCATTATCAAATTTACATTGTTCACCTTAACATATCAAATTCGAATCAACTTAAAGACGCCACGACGAAATAACAAATAACATTGGAAAGGTGGTGACTTAGAAAACCCAAGGGTTTAAAAGAAGGAAATTATCAAAAACATTTACAAAACACTTGGTGCATGTGCATATGAGACACTTGGTGCATATGCATATGAAACACTTGGGTATCATGTCAATAACATCATCATTGGGTATCATATCAATTTAGGGCATTGTGCATATTCATCATGCATTGCATTTGTAAGATTCTTAGTCTAAAAATATTGTGACATATCCTGAGGTCTATTACGAACTAACTTATCTGCGTAAATCAAAACCTTAGCTTTATTCAACAAATACCTCTGTTGAGAACAAACACAACCGATAGATCAAGACTGTACTAAGTAATACATCTATGATTTATATCTCTGGTTCGGTTATCAAACTCAATTTCAAATGCCAAACCCACATCATTTATCCCCTAGGTTATGATAAATGTGCAAATATATGATATAGCTTACTATGTTAGTCTCGAAGCTTTAGTAAGTTATCTATTATCAAACACATATTATCTACCCCCTAGGTTGCAGTAGGTATGTGAGAATCTGCGATATAATTCGTTGTATCAGTCTCCAAGCAACAATGAATTATCAAGCTCAGGGCATTTATCCCCTAGGTCTTGATAAGTACGCAAGTCTATAATACACCTTAAAATATTAGTCTCGAAGAATTAGTAAGATATTTTCAACCCGTATCATTTACTCCCTAGGTTGTAGTAGATATACGAAATCTGCGATTTAACTCGTTGTGTTAGTGTCGAAGCAGCAATAAGTTATTCATTCTTTCTGCAATTTAGTTCATTGTGTTAGTCTCGAAGCGAAAATGAGTAAAGAAAATTTGTATTATTCATCTCCTAGGCTGTGATGAATAGACGAAACCTACGTGGTAGCTTACTATGTTAATCTCGAAGCGTTAGTAAGTCAACTTTCAAACCGGTGTTATTTACCCTCTAGGTCGTGGTAAATATGTAATAACTACGATGTATCTTATTGCATCAGTCTCAAATCAACAACGAGCCCTCTATTTTCAAAATTATGTTATTTATCTCCTAGGTTACGGTAAATACACAAAATCTACGACTAATTTTTCTAGGTGGTGATGGGTCATCCGCGTCATCATATTTAGGCCAATTATAATTTTTGATCGGGCATGGGTGAGTTAACTGCGTCACCATTACCTATCTATCTTTTGGGGTTTATATTTTCATATCTTTTTAAATATGCGGTCAAATTTTGGGGTCTTTCATTATTTAATACTCCTCTGATCCGAATGTGTGAGACCTTCATATTCTCACACCCTCAATCGAATAGCGATTAAATAGGGGAAGCTATCATACCCCAAAGTTGACCTCTTGTAATTATATTTTTCATTTCAATTTTATTTTATAAGAAATGTGCATACATTAGTAAGATTGATGGTCAACCATCTGGTCAACCTATTCAATATATTTCTTATTTAACTCTTGATATATTATTTTGCATATATATGTCTATATATATATATATATATATATATATATATATATATATATATACATATATATATATATATATATATATATATATATATATATATATATATATATATATATATATATATATATATATATATATATATATATATATATATGGTATGTAATTAAAGGAAGGGGTGTGTTTCATATTGTTGGGTTTTATTTGGAGTCCAAATTATTATTGTTAAAGGCCCAATCATACTTTTTGTGTTGACCAGAAGTCAACATAGCAATTGCATTGGTTTATTATTGTTTATTTTTTTGGCAAAATTAATATTATTACACATTAAGGAAGGGTTGAGTCGGGGTCAACTCCCTCTGATTATGAAATTTATTTCTTATTTTTTATTTTACATTATTATTATTATTACTTTTATATTATTATTTGTTTATTATTCAAAATTTGTTGACTAAGTCAACGTTTGGGTAAAACCATGATTCCTAAAGGTGCGCCCATGAATATAATTCAAGCCCAAATCTAGAAATTTTTTAATCAAATCAAAATTGAAATGGAATTACAAATCAAATCTTTATTTGATTATGTACAACGCATACATATGATATTACAGTCTAGATTCATTATAAAATTCGCAAACCCTAATTTCTATTTACAATCAGATCTCAATCAAATCAAATCTACAAATATGAATCAATCTAAGTTCCTAATTGATTTATAACTGCAAATTAACCTACTAATTTCCTAATTCTAACCTATAACTGAAAATTCCCAAGACTATAAAAAGAACCCTAAGATATTGAAATCAGGACAAAAAAGAAGAATTGGAGAAAACCCTTTGCTTTAATCCTTGTTGCACCTTCAAATCTTTCGACCTTGAGACCAGGGATTTGAGAGTTGAAGAGGAACTCATCACTGCACCTCTGATTTCATCGTACCTGAAACAAAAGGAAGAGAAGAAGGGGATTAGAGAAGGGGAATCATAAAATCATAAGAGGAATTTACTATGAGAATCACTGCAGGAGAGGTAAACACATTGAACTTAGCTTTTAGGGTATTTGGATATTGAATTGGTGCATTGATTGCGTTGAATTGTTGATTTTATTTGAATTGGGGTTTTTCTGGGTTTTGATTTAGGGTTAGGGTAAAACACCTTAGGGTTTGCTGATTTGTGTTGCGGTTAGGATACAAATAGATTAGGGTTTGATGATTCGGTTAGGGTTGAAGAAATAGGTTAGGGTTCATATAGAACCCTAGGGTTAGGGTTGATCTTCATAGGGTTCAAGTGAACCTAGATGAAGATATGAAGGCGTTTGAGTTTTGGTTGAAGGTCCTCATGAGATCTGGGTTATTATATGAATATGGACGGTGGTGGTTGATGAAGGTAGTGGTTCCCTAGAGCAGCCGCCGACGGAAGCCATTTTAGGCTGGTGGCTCCCAGGGCAGAGGCGATTTCTAGTGACGGAAATCTAGAGAGAAGCCAGAGCTTCACTCTCTAACCTTCCCAAAGTGCTTATTTGTTTGTGAAGAGAGAGAATGGAAGAGAAAAATGAGACAACTTCTCAGAATTTTTCTTATATAGCCTCTCCCTCGCTCCTTGATGTGCGCCAGGTGGCTCCTTTAGTGCCCCTGGATGAGGTGATTGTTGATCGGTCATTTGCGCTTTGCTACAATACTCCCTCAGTCAACCTTGAATCATAGACATCCTTTCTGATTACTTGCAAATCAATGCCCCAAGGCTAGACCCTAAGGGCTGTTGGATTAAACGCACGCTTTTGATCAATGTTTCCCCACCATAACGCATGCACCCTGCCATACAAAGTCCAAACGGACCTAGAGTATGTTTGGGCGAAATTCCATTCTATTCGCATCCCCCGTTTTACTTTGTCAACTATTATTCTTACCCCCATGCGTTTGTGGACTGAAACAGAATAATTTGTTATTCAAATAATTTGTTTAATTTTATTATTTAATTGATTTGTTTTATTTATCAATTCTAAATTATTAATTTATCAATTTTTCTCATATATGCATTAAAATATTCTTTTTACATTTGTCCTAAAATCATTTTAATAAATAAATATTGGATTAATATTACAAATATTTAATATATTTTTAATAATAAGAAAATAATTATTTATTTGATTATTTTCTAAAATACTTACCACATTTTCTTTCTATTTTTATCATTCAAACTTATCTTTTCTCAAGTTGCATCATAATTTCTAAGACAGCTAATCCATCAAATTTAACACTTTTTTTACTAACTTAATTTCAAATTCGACTTTATTTTCAAAATGGATTATGGAGATATTTTATATTAACTGTGAACTGCGTCTGCGACTATGCTATTTTCAAACCCAGACAAGGTTCAAGGATAATTTCAAACATTTCCACAATCCATAAAAAAACTAACCAAACACATTCGAACTACTAATATGGACTATGATTCTTCGTAAGGAGATACGTAGGAACGCGGTTAAAACCAAGGTGGGTTCACAACAACAAAAATTAAATCCTTTTCTCAACATATAGAAATATTAGCTACCAAATTCCCCATCTTACCCTTAAACCTAAAAGTGGAGCCCCTTGAGAACAAGGGAGATGAAGGGTGTCTAACACCTTCCTTACTTCTAGTTGACTTACGAATTTAGAATCTCTGTACAAATTAGGGTTATCCGTTAAATCCTCATCCTTAGTATAAAAATTAATGGCGGCGACTCTTTATTATTTGTTGGTTACGACAAAGGTGAAGAGGAGGAAGAACCTGATTACAAACCTTCACCAGGAGATGATATGGTGGATGATGACTATGATTATGGTGAAAACTTTATCATTAATTATGGAATTGTGTTGATTCTTCCTGCAGAATATGACAGAGTTTCAGAAGTATCAAAAAACAAAGAAGATTTTACCTCCGACGAAGCGGCTGATGAAAAGCCTATATGTTACTATGTGATTAACAGTGGCATGGTCGAAGAATAGAAAGTTATGTTTGAGAAACCAAGTCTAGGGATGTTATATCATCTCAAGCCTTTATTCATAAGGGCAAAGGTAGATGGCATGCCAGTAAAAAAGTGTTTATCGGTGGTGGGGCAGCTATAAATCTAATGCCACACGCTCTATTTAAGAAATTGGGGAAGTGTTGGTCAGAGCTTCGACCTCACATTATGGTTTTATCAAACTATGAAGGAAAAACCAGAAGCATATTGGGTGTCATTTAGGTCGAATTGGTTGTTAGAATAACAACCGGGTCGACTCTGTTCATGGTCATAAATTCCAAAGCTGACTTCAATTTATTACTTGGTCATAAATGGATCCATTGAATTGGTGTAGTCCCTTCGACTTTGCATCAAAGGATTTCCATTTGGAAGAAGGATGGCATAGTGGAAAATATAGAAGTTGATCAGAGCTACTATAAGGTCGACGAGATAAAAGGTGGAAAGAAATATTTTGACCAACACTTGGAGAATGTAGTGTCTTGTGACGATGAAAATCACACTTCTATTGAAAACTACAATAGTTTGCTGAGCTTGGATCCTAATCATGGTTTTATGTGGGATTCTGAAGAGGCAGCAATGCCTAGGGAGTCAATTCCACCTACAGGGTGGTCTGTGGTCGAACGCGATAACTAGTGAGTCAAAAATGTTGGCTCGAGTTTTGACTTATGTGGTTAAAAACAAAAGGAAATCGGCTTTGGAAGCTGAGAAGCTAGAAAACATGGTTGTCGAAGCCAAAACAAAAAATCAAGAAAAAGGCCAACAGGGCCAAACAACAGATTCAGAAAGTCAGAGGTTAGATTGTATATATGACAATGAACCTTTGGGGTTTGAAAAGGACCCACTAAATTCAATACAAAAGATGCAAGCCCAATATCTGTTAGAGGAAGTTGATCTGGGAGACGACGTAATAAAGAGATAAACTTACATCAGCATTAAAGTTAAGTAAAAAATGAAAGTCAAGCTGATTAAGCTACTAAAGGAGTATAGAGATTGCTTTTCCTGGGACTATGGTGAGATGCCTGGTTTAAGTCAGAAAGTGGTGGAACATCGGCTGCTTATTCAACCAGGTAAAGTGCCAATAAAGCAGCATCATAGGCGGTTCACCCCTGAGATTACTTTGAAGATCAAATAGGAGATTGAAAGGCTTCTCAAAAGTAAGTTCATGAGAGCTATAAGGTACGTCGAGTGGTTAACAAACATTGTTCTCGTTATTAAGAAAATGGAACTCTTAGAATTCGTATAGACTGTAGGGATTTGAATAACGCTACCCCTAAGGATGACTATTCAATACCTGTGGTAGAAATGTTAGTCCATTCGACTGTAGGGTATGAATATTTTAGCATGCTCGACGGGTATTCTGGTTATAACCAGATTTTTTTAGCAGATGAGAATGTGCCGAACACAGAATTTAGATGCCAATGAGCATTAGGAACATATGAATGGCCGGTAATGTCGTTTGGTCTGAAAAATGCCGGAGCCACCTATCTAAGGGTAATGAATGTCATGTTTCATGATTTTATAGAACATTTCATGCAAATATATATTGATGACATTGTGATAAAATCTTCATCTGAGAGTGGTCATCTGGACCATCTTCGACGATCCTTTGAAAGAATGAGGAAATATGGATTGAAAATGAATCTACTAAAATGTGCTTTATGTGTGCATGTAGGAGATTTTTTAGGATTTGTAGTACACAAAAAAGCATAGAGATCAATCAAAGCAAACAAAGGCAATTTTGGGTCTCAGGCCTCCTTCGACAAAGAAATAGTTGCAGCCTGTTTTTGGGGAAAATCAACTTGTTAAGAAGATTTATCTCAAATCTAAGTGGCAAAACAAAGGTTTTTTCGCCATTATTAAAGATCAAGAAGGAAAGTGACTTTCACTGGGGAAAGGAACAATTAGAGGCCTTCAACGCAATCAAAGCATATCTAATAAGGCCTCCCATTTTATTTCCACCTAGTCGGAATAAGAACATGAGATTGTACATAGTTGCATCTGATTTAACAATAGAGAGCATGTTATCCCAAGAGGATGATAATGGAGTTGAAAGACCCATTTATTATCTTAGTCGTGTATTAGTAGATGTAGAAACTAGGTATAGCATGATAGAAACATTATGCTTATATTTGTATTTCTCATGTATTAAACTTAAGCAATATATTAAGCCAGTTTATGTTTATGTCTCGTCTCATTGTGATGTCATTAAACATATGTTGTCTAAACCAATTTTGCGTAGTAGAATTGGCAAGTGGGCACTAGCCTTACCTGAGTTTTTATTATTTTATATGCCTTTGAAGGCCATGAAAGGCCAAATTATGGTAGACTTCATAGTTGATCATGCCATAATAGAGCCATCAATAATCTGATAGCCACTAACCCTTTGAAATTATACTTCGACGGGTCAAGCCATAAGAATGGAATTGGTGTCAGAGTTCTAATTATTTCTCCAAAAGGAGTGCCAACAAACTTCAAATGTAGGGTAGTTGGAAAATGCTCCAACAATGAAGCAAAGTATGAGGCTTTGATTACTGGGCTTAAACTTTTAAAAGATTTAGGAGTGAAGAGGGTCGAAGTCAAAGGTGATTCAGAAAATAACTCGAGAATGTAAGTGCATTAAAGAGCATTTATTTTTGTATTTTGCGGTAGTTAATCAATTGTTGGAATACTTTGAAGTTGTAAGCATTACAGATGTGCCCAGATTGGAAAATCAAGTGGCTAATGATTTGGCACAAATTTCCTCTAGGTACAAAGTATCAACTGACTAACTAAAAAGTTTTATTGAGGTAAGGGAAAAGTTAGTTTCGACACCGCTATCAACATTGTCAACCCCAAAAACTGGGGGGCAGATGACTTGGCAAAATTTAAAAATTCTGACAATTTTGAAAATTTTGAGCCATTGATAATTTATCAGACACGGAATGGCGAAAGCTAATTGTGAATTATTTGGACAATCCAGTTGGAAATGTCGATAGGAAAATAAAGTACAGAGCTTTGAGCTACGTGTGCATGGGAAATGAATTGTTCAAGAAGACTCCTGGAGGGGTTTTGCTCAAGTGCTTAGGAGATACTGAAGCGTATTTGGCGATAGTCAAAGTCCATAATAGAGCTTTTGGTGCCCACCAAGCCGGCCATAAAATGAAATGGTTGTTATTCTGACAGGGAATCTATTAGCCAAGTATGCTGAAAGAATGTATTGAGTTTGCCAAAGGGTGTCAAGAATTCCAAAAACACGCGGGGATTCAACATGTACCTGCAAGTGAATTGCACACAATTATTAAGTTGTGGCCGTTTCGAGGATGGGCGTTGAATATCTTAGGAGAGATTCGACAAGCCTTGTCGAAACAACAAAAATTCATCCTGGTAGGGATATACTACTTCACTAAATGGATAGAGGCAACACCATCAGTTAATGTCAACCAAGAAGCAGTGATTGACTTCATTCAAAAGCACATCATTTATAGATTTGGAATTCCTTAGACAATCACTACAGAGAGAGAATCATTATAGATCAAGGGTCGGTTTTCATTGGACGTAAGATGCAAGAGTTTACGTCTGAAATAGGCTTCAAGTTGGTAACATGCATTCCTATTACGCAAGCCAATGGTCAGATTGAAGTTGCCAATAAAATAATAATTTGGTTAATTAAGAAATATTTCTCTAAGAAATCCAAGAATAGGCATAAGACGTTGGAACAGGATTTGTGGGCTTTTCGAACGTCTCACAAGGAAACAACAGGATCGACGCCTTTTCGATTGGCATGTGGACACAATATAGTTTTTCCAGTTGAAATACACTTGCAATCAGTGTGAGTATAGAGACAACACGAACTTTCGTCATAACAATATTGGAATATGATGTATGACAAAATAGTAGACCTTGGATGTGTTAATCCGATAAAAAGAACATGTTGCAAGGTTCTACAATAAAATGGCTAGAATAATGACATTCACAGCTGGCGACTACGTGTGGAAAGTTATTCTTCCCATGGATAGGAAAGAAAGAATTTTGGTAAAGTGGTCACCAAATTGGGAATGACCATTCCAAGTACTAAGGGAGTTCACCAATAATGCATATGAGATCAAAGAGTTAGGATTCGATCAAAGATTCTTGAAAGTAAACAATAAATATTTGAAAAAGTATAAACCCATGCTTCAAGAGATTCGAATTACTGCAAAATAGAGCATACCAAAATATCTTTAGCCAAAACGGACAAGTGCCAAAATGGTTATTAAAATTTCCCAATAGGGTTACATATGCAAAAAAGAAATCCCAGTTGAAACATGGGTAACAATGAGATTACAAAGGAAACCGAGATTTGAGGTTTTCTAAGTGGGCTCTCTCGTAGTTAATCTTTTGGTCATGACAAACCCTCTTAGCTATTAGGTGGTGAATCTTGATCCTAAGTTAAAGGGTTTTCTCTCCATGAGTTATTCCCTCAAGAGTAGATGGTTTAATTGCGACGAATGAAGGATCATCGGATGAATCCAATAGGGCCTTCTGACGCTCGAGGTCGACAACCTTATGATTGAGCACTACGATTTGGTTTTGATAACCCAGGTTTTCCTGGTCCAAAGTAGAGTGTTGCTCCAGACAGACTTTTCTCTTAGCCTCAAGGTCATTAGCCTTTTGCACACAAATTTTGCTCAAATCCCACTCACCTCTCATCTCCTTTTCTTTGGTTTTAAGTTGGAGGTCAGTGTGTCGGCGGAATGAGATATCTTTTGCGAGTTGATTGAAGAAAGCCTCAAAATCGATTAAGTATTATGCTAAAAGAAGTGGAAACGTTAGTGGAATTGTTTAAAAATCCATGCCCTAAAACCTAGGAGTAATCATGAGAAGTGACTTGGGGAACTGTTGGGCAGAAAAAAGTCATGATTATGCATGACGTCGTCCCAAAGAAGCATGCAATCGAAAATGTAGAAGAGAAAACACCAGAGTTCTCCCATCGAAAAGGCTCCGTTGAATATGGCATTTTGGGGGGAAATTTGTTGACAAACAATTTTCGACTAGGGAAATAGGCCTTTAAGTTGTAGGGTGAAATAGCTAAAAAGGAATAAGTTTCATAGAAAATAACAAGATACTTTGAATAAGAGAAAAGGCATCGACCAAGGGAGCCAGTTGACGAGGACATGAGGTTTAGATGTAGTTGTCAATAGGAACAGAGGTCAACGAAGCAAGGATTCATATTGGTGGGAACGGTTATCAACATGCAAGCCAGTGAAAACATGGGAATATTTAAAATAGTTTTCCACGAAGCCCAACGTGGTCTAGTAACCGTCAACGGTTACATTACTTAGTATTTCTATTTAAAAAATGTTTATGTTTGTGTTAAAGGTCGCATTTCTTCACATTTAGAGCATTACACTCAAAGTACCCACATCTAAGAGAGAAACAAATTTCCGGCTTAACAATGTATGAATGCTTCCACCTTTAAATTCATAGCAATTTCCAGTTTTTACTTTGAAATTACAACTCTTGTCTTTAATTTCTATACTTTGCAATTGTCTTTATATTTTGCCCTTTTATCCAATATCAACCAGTTCTCAACCCAAAAACACTTAAAACACTAAGTCTAGACTTTTTGTAGTCGATCCTGTAAGTAACCTTTAATAAGAGGATAGCGATTGTTTCGTGGAGAAACACCTATATAAGGAGTCGTACAAGACCTAGTTTTTAAGTATAGTTTTTATTGTAAAACCTTGTGAAAAATAAAGGTTTAGGGTTGGTAGTTCCTTAGGTTCTCCGTGTGTTTATTTGTACATCCTTGAAACCGGTGGAACAATCATCGAGAGAAAATCAACGAAGTTTCCATTGAACGTTTTTTATCCCACAAAAAGGGAAGGGTAAGTATAGAGTATGTTGTACCCCAAAATTTTCCCTCTCATTTCACTCAAGACATGCCTCTAGAGGTCCACAACTTGCCATAGGAGGACTAAGAATTGACCAGACAAGTTCTTCCCCTAAAGGCAATAAACCTCAACTAGGGTTTCAATTTTAAGCAAGATGTGTGAGTCACAAGGATCCTAAATGATATCCATTGTCCTAATATGTCCTCAAGATCATCCATGCCAAATTTCATGCCTTGAACAACAAGTTTTCTAAGTCAACTACTCAAATGCCTGAAAATCAAATGTACTAGGTCAAAAGTCAACTGTGGCCCAAATACAGTCAAACTTCAAGATTTTTGGTCAACATCAACATTTTGAAGTGATATCCATAATTTGATCAAGGTTGACCTTGATTTCTCAAGAAATGCTCCTAACTCATCAAAAGTCAAAAATGGCAAATTAGGGTTTCTATAGGAAGAGTCAACCAAACTTTGACCAGGCATAACTTTTTCATACTTTATCAAAAAAATTTCCACCAAGGCTCATTTTGAAGAGAATCCAATTGCCTACAACTTATATTCAGCCCTCAAGTTTAAGAAATTCCCCAATCAAAGGATACAAGCTCATACAATATAGGTCATTTCAAAAAGTCAACAAAAATACCTTTTGGGTCAAAGCTCCTTACATGAATATGGAAGATCCACTTGAAATGAAACCAAAAGGGTTATTTATAGGACATCTTAAGCTCTCCAAAAAGTCAAAGAACACCCTCTTAGGGTTAAAAATGAGAGAGATATGCATTGCTAAAGTTGACCAATTTTTCGAAATGTGCATGAAGTCAATATTGACCAAACTTGAATTGTTTCCAAGTGGGCCCATCTTTTCATGCTTGAAACTTAGTTCCAACATGGACCACGACCTTTGAGCTCATTCATACATTATTTTATTACTTATATTATTTATTTTTGATATTTTATCCATTAAAATACAAAATTAAATAAATAAATAAATAAATAAATAAAAGAAATAATGAATGATATGATTTGAGAATCCTTTTCTCATCAAATAAAGGGTAAGATATGCTGGAAAATCAAAGGAAAATTGTGGAGGGAAGAAAGATTGGATTTTTTCTAAAAAAAGGCCAAAAAATCACATAATTGAAAGAAGATTTTTTCTCAACAAAACATGGATATTCTTCCACATTTGTCACCCTAATGAGATACACTATATATGCACAACAATTCCAGGCCTAAGGAGGAGGCGCAACTTGTCTCAAAAGAACCATAATATTTCACAAAAAATTCCAAAAAGTGTGTCATTCGTATTCATATTTGTAGCCAATTTCAAAGCCTTCTAATCAGTCTGTGGTATTCTTGAGGTAAGCATAGGTAAGTATGGATCATCATCTATGTCCATAGCACGCTGAAACTCACCATGCATGATTCATATTTTCATAGTTTTTTTGTTTTTCGTATTTTTAATTATAGTTTGTTTCAATCCATTCTAACTCCATTAACATGATCAAAAGAGGGAAAGGAACAAGTTTTGGCAATCGTTGATAAGCTTTGATGGCTAAATGGCCATTTGCCATTGTTAGGGCGTAGAGAACGGCAAGCTTCATATCTCCCTGTACAGGGACTTTCAGACCAAATGGACACCACCACTGGATTCGCAGCCATCGAATTAGGGGGGTATGGTCCTTCTTTTGCGTTTAATGTGGTCGTTTTGCAGGATTGGTGGTGAAGGCCTGTCGGAGAAAATGACCGGAGTGTTGACTCCGGCGTCCTTAGGGCTTTGACTCAGGCGAGGCATTGCGTGGCACAAACACTTTGTTTAATTGGTCCATTTAAAATTCCAGGGGCCCATTGAAGGGCACGCGTGGACAAGTCAAAACATTTGGCTTAGTTTTCATATTATTATATTTTATTTCATTTATGTTAACGAATGTGCAGTTTGGTCCAGTGGAAAGAATAATGGGGTTAAGGCATTATGTGTGTGGGAGGTCAGGGGTTCGACTCTTGCCTCCTGCATATTATTTTTCTGATTTATACACGCAGATCCAACACTTCTAGCTCTAGCATGCACATCATAGACCCTCATGCTCAGCCATTGGATCTTTCATCTTCCAGATCCAGCGCCCAGTGATGCTTCCCCATTGTGGACCTCCCTAACACAGCAACACTAAATTACACACTTGCATTGGGCTTTCCCAGATCTGGGCCTTGAAATTCCGCAACATACCCTCAATTTTGCTTTCTCACCCCTCAGGCCCACTTTTTAATTTCTTTATTCTTTTTTTTTATTTAGTTTATATTTTTTTGTTTATTCATTTTTTTAAAATCATAAAAAATCATAAAATCATAAAAAATAGGACTTAGAGTTTTTTGATAAAAATTAATTTTTGCAAATTAATTCAATTTAATTAACTTTAATTTGTTTTCCTTAATTTAAAATTAACTAGAGATTAGGTTAAATTTCAAATTATTTTTAATAAGAAATTAGATTTTTAGGGTTTAGAACTTATTCTCGTCTCAATTTTTGCGCGTTATTTTTTCATACGATTATTTCTTATTATGTAACTGTACACGGTTTGTAATAGTTTAATTAGGTTTTTTTTTTAATTTCTGCACTTTACTTTTCAGTCATTATTTATGTAACTACACCAAGGTCCTGTAATAGCGTAGGAACTTTATTTCTCGCCTTTATATTTATTATATGCTTGTATATAAACTGTTAGTAAATTAGGTGTGCATGACAAGAATTAATCAATTAATCATTAGGTCACTAACCTCAAGATAAAATATATGAAAAAAGTGCACTATTGCACACTTTCACCCCTAGGGTATTTCCCACTTTGGTTGCCTTCGGAAATGGTCATGTCCCTCGAACATAGGGATGCTCTTAGCAAAGACCCTCAGTTTAAAAGTCATCATAAAGATCATGATCCCTTAATGTCCCTCAAGTTGCCTACGAGAAATGATCTTGTTCCTCGATGTTGCCTACATGATGACAGTCCCTTTGAACTGCTAAGGTATCTCTACATGTTGCCTTCAATGACCATAAACGTCCCTTTTGATAGTCCCTCAACATCCAACGATAGGGATACCTACTCACTAATAGTAGGATAGCGCTATCTAAAGGGTAGGAAGAAAATAACATCCTTTTTCGAGTAGGTAGATAGATGTTAAGTACTTGCTCAAATCTAATTCCTTTTTACACTTACACACTTTCAAAGTTCTTTTCAAAAATGCTTTATCACACTCTTGAGGACTGATACAAGAGTTATCTTAAAGAAAACAAAATCTTCCAAAACACACAAACACGAAAACAGTTTTCCAAAATGACCAAGTACCTAAGAGCCCGTGGAAAACAACAGATGGAAAGGGTGCTAACACCTTCCCTTTCCATAATCTACCCCCTTACTCAGAAAATCTCGAAAAAGGTCTTTTTCTATTCTTTTCACCCTTTCCTTTGTTGGATCAAAGAAAAGTCGGTGGCGGCTCTTGCTTAACGCGACATTTGCAAACAAAAAACGCAAACCATTATAACAGTTGGTTCTGCCACCATATCACAGAATTGGCGACTCTGCTGGGGATAATAAGAAAAGTGGGGTTTACCTTAGGGTCTAGTTCATTTCTAAACTATTTTCTTTGTCTGTTTTGATTGATTTACTTTTAAGGGTATTGTTTAGGTTACTATAGATCCTACATCCGGATCTGGGGAAACCTTTTAGGTAAGTAGCAATAGATTGTGGAAACTGTGCGGGGTATATCGACACGGTTGAAGCGATAGCTACGTTGATGGAATACTTTGGTGGGTACCGGTAGCCCTTGAGTTAATCAAGGAGAATATGGGACCGCTTCATGATGTCATGTAGCGTTAACTGATCTTAGAACCTTAATTGAACAACTTGGCTAGTAGGACATAGTGAGATAGCCGTCTTTGGTGTATTCCCAAAGTCGGTTGATACTCGATACTACACTCATTGATATTTGACTCCCGAGTTTCATTTAGTGGAAAGTCGGTTGTCTATTGGAACGAAACTTGTGGGAAAGATCAGTGATATTGAGATCCCTTAGAACACGGTTACTATTTATAGGACGGGTTGAACCATTCAAAACTTCAAGAGGGTATTACCTTAAAACCCATGCAAGCCTTAAACCTAAGGTTTTTGTGTGATTTACTTGTGCTTGCTATATATGTGATTTCTTAGCATAATCATGACTTCATAACATGGCATATCATACTAATCATTTCAAGGATTTTCTAGGGCTTATCTTTGTCTTGTTTTATAGGACATGACATCTGCTCGTAGGAACACTATCCAAGTCAACCTTGTGAAAGTACCTCCTCAACTCAAGGAATTAGCATCAAGGATTCCTGAAAGCTCTCCCTTCACTGAAAAACATGGTCGACTTCTCAACCTGCTCACTTCAAACCCTGATGAAGAAATGTTAAAGGTGCTCTTTCAGTTCTTTGACCTGTTACACCACTGCTTCACTTTTCCTGATTACCAGTTAGTGCCTACTATGGAGGAGCTTTCTCAGTTATTGGGGATACCTATCCTTAATCAGTTACCATTCAACGGTATGGAAAGAGACCCAAAACCCGAAGAGATTGCTCAAGCTCTGTCTTTACAACGGTATGATGTAGTGTCAAATTGGAAAACCAAAAGAGGTGTCCAAGGATTTCTAGCTAAGTTTTTATTTGAGAAAGCTCACCATTTTTGAAATACCTCAAATTTACAAGCTTTTGAAGAAGTGTTGGCCCTTCTCATCTAAGGGATGGTATTATTCCCTAATACGGACCAACTCATAGATGTGAATACGGTTAAGGTTTTTCTGTATCATAATTCGGTGCCTACTTTACTTGGGGATATTCTACACTCTCTGAATACTCGCACTCTAAAGAGAAGAGGGATACTTCTGTGTTGCACGCCTTTATTGGCTATGTGGTTCATTTCGCACCTATCTCAGTCTGTTTTGAGAAATAAGCAGGGTATGAGATGCTATCATAGGTTGATGTCCCTTACACATTCGTATATTCATTGGTGTTCTCGATCCTTGGAGAATGTTACCATCATTGATCATTGTGGGAATTCCCTAATGTCCCTCTCTTAGGCATTAGGGGAGGAATCACTTATAATCATTATTTGGCGTTGCGACAATTTGGTTATGCTAGAAGGGATGGTCCTCACGACACACTCGTCCAAGGAATCACATTTTACTATGAGAATGATGTTCAGGGTTATCGTAAGAAGTTCATTCGAGCTTGGGGCATGATAAACAGAATTGATAGTAGGACACTAGGACATAAGAATTCCATCCCTCTTGAGCCTTACCTCAAATGGGTGCGAGCTCGTGCTCAATGTCTTATAATGCCTTACCCCGCCATCTTACCTGTGATTATGGAGCCAATTGCTGAGGGAGACACTCCTTACATTGTTCTTCATCCTGATATCAACTGATTTTGAGGAGCTACGGAAATCCTGGATCCAACTCAAAGAAGAACAGGATACCTTTGAAACCCAATTCTACGCCAGCGAGAAGAAGGTTTTAGAGCTCACCAGGTTTCTTCACTAAGAGAAGAGTATAAATGCTTACATTTCACCTAAGAGGATGCGCCGGTGGGAAGCTTGAGTCTCTTTGCTTAGAGAGTTATTTTTTCTTTGTTACCTCCTTTGTAAGCCCAAGAGGCTCATTGGGACCGTTAAAACTTCTTAATGAAATTAAAGTTTGTTCTCTTTCTGGTTAAGCAATTTTAAGTCTTAGAAATCCTTGAAAACATTGCATGCATAAATCATACATATCATTTCATAAACAGGTTTCAAAGCAGGTTTCTCATCTTCTTCGCTGTTTATTTTAGCAATGGCTCTCGAACAAACAGTGAAGGATCTACAGACTCAGAATGCTCAATTTCAACAAATGATCATGGCTATGGGCAAGGGGCAGGAGAAACTGAAAGCCCTGATTGTCAAAGAAAAGACCAAGAAGCCAAGGAAGACAGCTGGTGTGGTGAATTTGGGAAGGAGGTTCAGAGGACCGTTAAGGCAAGTGGTAGATCTAAAATCTTAGTCTAAAGAAGGAGACAATCAAGAAGGGGAGACAAAAGAGGAAGACCACAGTCCAATGGAGTCTGATAATGGGACTGACTATAATGAAGAGCAGTACCCTCCGGCCGATGAAAAACACAGACAGCTGGAAGAACGTCTAAGTGCGATGGAAATCCAGAAGGTTCCTGGGCTGGATTTTGAAGAGCTAGGTTTGGTCTCTGGGGTTGTCATCCCGCAGAAGTTCAAGGTGTCGGTGCTCGCCAAATATGATGAGGTTTCATGTCCCAAGATGCATCTCCGAACTTATGTGAGGAATATCCAGCCTTACACTACTGACAAGGACTTATGGGTCCACTTCTTTCAAGATAGTCTATCTGGAACTCAACTAGAGTGGTTCTATCAGCTGGAAGGAACCAACATTCGTAACTGGGAAGACTTGGTTGCTGCTTTCTATAAACAGTACCAGTATAATGCAGACCTTGCTCCCACTCGTACACAACTCCAAAGTATGTCAATGGGTTCGAGCGAGCGCTTTAAAGACTATGCTCAGAAGTGGAGGGACTTAGCAGGAAGATTCCAACCTCCCCAGTCTAATAGGGAGTTAGTGGATATGTTTTTGGGTACCCTATCTGGTCCGTTTTTCAATCACTTGATTATAAGTTCCTCAGCTGGCTTTACTGAATTGATTTTGACAGGAGAAAGAGTGGAAGCTGGGATTAGAAGTGGTAAGATTCAGAAGGATGCCTCTTCAAGTGCGGAAAAGATACCTTTCATAGGGAAAAAAGAGGTTAGTGTTGTTTACAATCAACGAAATCAGGGCAGAATCGAGCACCGTCTAACGGTAGGGGCTATTATGATACCCAAGCATGCACCTACTCAACAAAGGAATAATCAGCCTATAGTAGAAAGGCCTGTAAGATAGTTTACCCGGATAAATATAACTTTATCTCAATTTTTTCCTCATCTACTGAAGTCTAATCTTGTAACTTTGCGGGAAGCTCCTAAGAATCCCAACACCGTCTCTCCTCGCTACAACCCAAATGCTCGTTGTTCCTACCACTCATAAAGTCCAGGTCATGATACAAACAAATGTTGGGCTTTGAAAAACAAGGTGCAAGACCTTATAGAGGCGAAGGAAATTGAATTTGACGCTCCTGAGATTCCCAATGTTATCACTGCTCCTATGCCCAAGCACGGCCGTGGTGTTAATGCTGTTGACAATGATGGGTTTGTTACTTCTGTTGAGGAACTTGTTACTCCTCTCATGAACGTTAAGTGGAACTTGTTGAAAGCCAGTTTATTTCCGAGCTGTAGCGAAGGTTTCCACTTATGTTTATCTCTACCGACTGGTTGTTATTTGTTGAAGGCAGTTGTTCAGCGCCTGATGGATGATAGATAGATTTTGTTTGAAAAGACTCCAGTCCCGACTGTTCCTTGTAAATATATTTCAATCATAACCATTTTAGCCAATCCTCCCAGGGTCTCCACTAAAAGACCCGTCAGGATTACATCTGCTCCGAAGTTGGCTCCTCTGATCATCACTATGCCAGGGCCAATCCCATATTCCTCAGACAAGGTTGTTCCCTAGAACTATGGGGCTGACATCTACTACTACGGTGTCAAGCAAGACCTGTTGGCTGTTGAAGACTAAGTTTCTGAAAATACTGATCCCGACATTGGCAACATTATTGGGACCAGTAAAATAACAAGAAGTGGAAGAGTATTCTCCCCTGAGATTTCTCCTCCAAAATCCGTTACTAGTCATGTGATCATTCCTACTATTGTTCCTACTGATATTACCACCATAATTCCTGTGAATACCCCTGTTGCCACCCCTATCACCGAGTCGGCCGAGACTCGGGGCAAAGACATATTGATTGAGCCTGTCCAGACGAAGGCGCATTCAGAATCTATCCCAGATGTTGTACCCCAATTTTTGCCCCTAAGATTCCCCTATCATATCATGTCAACTTGATCATAACAAGATCACATTAGGGTTGGTTCTTCCTCTTTTTCCTATCTTTAAGTTTGCTCTTGAGGAATCTCCAAGCACCTTGGTTGTGTATTTTGTATATGTGTTGTTGACTAACTTCTAATCAAAATACAAAAAAAAATATTTGTCTTTGTCTTTGTATATTTCTGTTTTGTAGGTACCAAGTCGAAGCATCTGACAAATAAGGATTTCTGGTATTATTTTCCTAAAATCTCTATTTGCAAAGAAAAAGAATTAAAAAAAATTTCATTTTTTTTCATTGTACAATTGATTGTTCGTAGAGTGCAATCGATTACACAAAGTGAACTTTGCACAATTTTTGGAAAAATACACTGTGCAAATCGATTTGCAATATAGTGCAATCGATTTGCATAGAGTGAAAATTTGAAAAAAAATCAGCATTTTAAACTTGTCAAATTTTTGACTCCAATTTTCCTTCATTTTTTGAAAGATTTATAATTAATTCAAATTTTAGTGCCAATCTTTCATTTTTAAAAAAGAATTATCATTAATTCAAATTTTGGCTCTAATATTTGAAAGAATTATCATTAATTCAAATTTTGGCTCTAATTTTTGAAAGAGTTATCATTAATTCAAATTTTAGCTCCAAGAATCAATTACCAAATTACCACTAATCCCAATCCTAAAACTCTATAAATAGAGCCCTCATTTCATTCAAAATTCAAGCTTTTGATAGCCAAATCCACTTTGCTAAAAAATCTCTCAAATCTCTCCATCTACCAAATTCACTAAAAGCTCCATTTTCAAAAAGTTAGTAAGCTTTGCATTGAAGCTTACTAATCTTTGAGCTAAACCTTCATCCAAACACTTTTTCTCCATCAATTCTCTACATCCAAGCTTGGTCAATTGATTCTTGTGGTTGAATTGAAGCAAATTCTTGAAGTTGTTTTGATAATTCTCTAGATCTACCTTTGGTAGGTTTGGATAATTCATCTTTCACAATGTGATCTCTTGGTGATCTTTGGGATTGATTCATTGAGCATTCTTTTGTGATTCCAATGGTGTTATTTTCTCATAATTTGATGTAATTTTTGTGCTCAATTGGATCCATGATCATAAGGTGTTTGATAGAAAGTTTGAATAAGAAATTGGCCTTTTAAAATGCTGTTTTTGGCTGTTGTTCTGTGTGCAATCGATTTGCACTATGTGTAAATCGATTTACACAGCACGATTTTGCACAAATTTTTGAAAATTATACTGTGTAAATCGATTTACATAGTAGTGTAAATCGATTTACACCAGAATAAAATGTGTTTTTTGCCTTGTTTTGGGGCAGCTTTGATCCAAAATGCTTTTGCTACTCACTCCTTTTGATTGTTGGTTTGGATTGCAATTTTAAATGTCCAATTTGTCTTTAAACTCAATGGACTTTGTGATGTAGTTGAAGTTGGATAAATGTTCATAAATTCAAATCTACCTAAGAATGAATTATTTAATTCATTTTTGGTGCTTTGGATTAATGATATGTTTAGTGCTTTAATCCATCTAGAGGAGTGGTTGAATTTAAAGATGAAAGAATTTTGAAATGGTGATCCAAATTAGCTTATCATTTCCCTCCCTCTTCATCTTATCCCTTTCTTTTTTAATTGTGCTACATGTTAAGGGATGGTGATCTCTATATCATTTATCCAAACATGAAGTACATAGATTGCTATTGACCGACCTCAAAATAGGTGCGACTTCTACATAAGTCCACTTACGATTGCTTAACATAGCGCTAAATTTTGTCCCGATTCGAATAAATGATCATTCATGGCCCAAACTTATGATTGCAACCCCAAGTGTGTTAATTTGATCTCTTTGATCCAATAACCTTGAGATTCATCGTGTAGAGGCTTTGGTTCTACCAATCCTCTGATGGATCTACAACACCTTTGGTCAACGCGGATCACTTAAACATCGTTGATCATTACATGTTGCCTTGTGAGAATTCCAAAATGGATGATATACTTGACAAAAAGCAAATGCAACTTGTTGTGTAGAGGCGTTGGTTCTACCAATCCCCTAATGAGTTCCAAATGCAAGTTTCAAGATGGTCATCCAACTAACCACTAATTACTAACCACTAATTACTAACAATTACCTTTACTTTATGCCCTTTTATTTTTATGCTTTATGTACCATTTACATTTCATGCTATTTTCATCTTTGCTCATTTGAGCATTTACTTTTATGTCATTTTTATTTTGCTCACTTGAGCATTTACTTTTATGTCATTTTTATTTTGCTCACTTGAGCTTTTCTTTTCCTTTTAAAAACACTTAATAATCAACATGAACCATAAAAATAATTAATGATACTTGGACTACATGGTTACTATCCTTTGCATTATGGAGTGATGGACTTCTTGGACTTAGGATTAGAGACCTTGGCCTATCTTGGAGATTTTGTGACATTTGATATTTTGTCTGGAGTTCTTGAGGTTTACCTCAAGACATTGGGTTGTTTGTTTATTTGTGTGCAGGTAATTGAGATTACGATCTTTGTTTGTAATCTGGAATTCACCCGTATACAGCCGTTACTCTGCCCAATTTTTGCGAAGATTAAATACACTTGAAGTTTTATTCTCTCAAGAGGTATAGTATCTTTTCTTGCTTGGTATCAATCCAAATAATGGGAATTCTACATTGACTCATAATGTCAAGTATCGGCTTCATGTTGGTTAGACGGTTCTTATCCCTAGATTTTACCTTATGCTTTAGGATAGCCTCTTCTTCTCCTCCCATCTTCTTTAATTTCAAAAATCTTCTCCCTCCTTTTAAAAAAAAACTCTTCTTGTTTTGAAACTTGAAACATTTTCATAATAAACTTGGACTTAGGTCCATGCATTTTCAAAACATTTTCATGAATAAATTTTAATCAATTTAATAATACCTTGACTTTTTTTTGTGAGAAGACTAAAAGTCTATCAATATCATTTCAAACCATTTTGCCACTTTGGCTTTTATCTTTAAACATTTCTCAAAAGATTAGACTCTTGTCAATCCTTGTAGTGATGCAAACAACTATACTTCTACAATATGTAGTGAAGTGAGATATTTTCCACTTGGGTGTTGAGTGAGGCATTGTTGATTTTAAAATCCAAGCCATATCCTCCACTTTGAGATGATGCAAATTCTCCTTTCACATGATTGTGGGTAGTAAGTATGTTTTTCACACGGACAATTGTGATGATGTCTTATCTCATAAAGTTAACCAACACACTTGTGTTTCAAACTTTTTTAAAAGATGAACTACGTGTACCCTGATCCCCTATTGCACGAAAGGTGGTACGTAGGCACTAAAGGTTCACAACCGCGGCAGGTGCAAAAATCATAAAAATATTTCTTTTCTCACCTCCACCATCCATTTTATATATAACACATTTTTATAGCCAAATATACAGTTTTTTTTCAAAGAGGTTCCTGCGGAGTACCGTAGATGTTTAGGGTGCTAATACCTTCCCTTTGCATAACCAACCCCCTTACCTTGAATCTTTCCCCCTCTTTTGGGTTATTCGCTCTTTTCCCATTCCTTTGGAAACAATAAAGCGCGGTGGCGATTTTTATTTTGATTTGTATAAAGTCTAGTCAATCCAATGGCTTAGTATTGCACATTTCTACCGCTACAGAAAAAATGGCGACTTCACTGGGGAAAGATTGACCTCTTGCTGGTGCATCCCTAAGTGGGTTAAACCTATCTTTGTTTATATTTGTATATGTGCTATTGTTGTTTATGTGTTATATTTTGTATATATGTTTGTCTGGATTTTCCTGGTTTACAGGGTGCTTAGTGATTACTCATAAGTCCTATACCCGGACTTGGGCAAACTTTAAGATAGGACGGGCGGTATAGTCATGTTAACTTTGAGGGAGTAATCCCAAAAAAGGAGGCATGAGATCCCCCACTCAGTGGAGGCCCCTTTGACTGTAGTATCGTTTACCGAGTAATCGGGAAGACGTACTGCTTTCGACCGGGGAGCCTGCGAAGCTGAGGATCGTAGATTACCTAACCCCTCTTGGCCTTTTAGGTGTAGTGCGGAAGCTATGACGGAGTAATCCGGAAGTAGTTGTCACGCGATACTACGCTCGGACGAGTCTTTCTTAAGAATATTACTAATTACCGAGTAATTGGGAAGTTGGTAATATCCGAAGGAAGGACGTAGACTCTGGGAACCTCTAGAACCTTGTTCGGCAGGTGATAACTTTTTAGACCAATACCTTATGGGTAGTACCTTCGACCTCATGCTCGTGACGTTGAACCTATGAACCCTATATGTGTGATCTTGTGTGTGATTGTTGCATCATGCATCCATGCACTCATAAGCATCTTTTGAAAAAACAACAACAATATTTCAAGGGATTTAAAGGTTGACTATTTGTGAATATCTCAGGTACTTTTAAACCATGGATTCTGAAAAGAGAAAGACCGGGAAATATAGTTTCAAGGATCCTAAGATAGATGAGTTGATCAGTCTAATTCCCGAGATCGAGTGTTCTGCAGACCTTTGGAAGAAGTATGGATCCATTATTCCTCTCATGAAGCTGAAGATGAAGGAGGGTCTTCTCTCAACTTTGGTCCAGTTCTATGATCCGGTGTATCACTGCTTTACTTTTCCCGATTATCAGTTGATGCCAACACTGGAAGAGTATTCCTATCTATTCGATTTACCTGTTACCGATCGCGTTCCTTTTACTGGTTTGGAGGGTGAGCCAAAACCACATGAGATTGCTGCTTTGATTCATCTGGGGAAGTCTTAGGTGGAAGCTCATATGACTACCAAAGGAGGCATTAGAGGATTACAAACTCAGTTCTTATTGGAGAAAGATTGTTACTTTGCCAGGATGAAGAGTACGGTTGCTTTTGAGGCCATCTTTGCTTTACTCGCCTATGGATTATTCTTATTTCCTAATGTGGACAAGTTTGTTGACATTAATGCTATCAAGATTTTCGTGATTGGAAACCCGGTTCCTACACTGTTGGGTGATGCTTATTACTCTGTTCATCTTCGGAATTCTTATCATGGGGGAATGATTATCTGTTGCACGTCTTTGTTGTATCGGTGGTTTACCTCTCATATGCCCCAGTCTAACGCTTTTTGGGATGTCAAGAAGGAACCTTGTTGGGCTCCTAAGATCATGGAACTTACTCACTCGGATATTGATTGGTATCATCGAGCTTACCAGGATGCAGAGATTATTGACAGTTGTGGTAGTTTCCCCAATGTGCCTCTTCTTGGTACAAAGGGAGGAATTAACTATAACCCTATTCTTGCACGACGACAGCTTGGGTATCCGATGAGGGATAAACCGAACAATATTCATCTGAGTAGTTTATTTCTGAAGGAAGGAGAAGACCACGGGGAAGCTATGGAGCAGATTGTGAAGGCCTGGCGTCACATTCATATAAAGAGTAGGAAGGACTTGGGACCTAGGGGTGTTGTTTCTTTGGAGCCATATCTTCAGTGGGTCAGATCGAGAGCCATTCAGTTGAAAATGCCGTATACTCGGGAGTCACCCATGCCTGATTTGTTTATGAAGACCACTCCTCCCTTATTAGATGATCTAGAAGAGCTGCAACTTGCTTTGGTTAGGATGCAACAGGAAAGGGATGCTTGGAAGAATAAGTTCCAGACTTTAGAGAGTTCCTACAGAGAAGACCTGAAGGAGAGAGATGATTTGATCGAGATCCTTGAGAGTCGAGCAGTAGAGTCTATGGAGAGGCAAGGAGATTTATTTTCTCCTAAGCCTCAAACAGGTGTTGTTTGTTCACTTCCTGATTCAGATGATTGGAAGGAGGTTGCCATCAGACATGTGGAAGAAAACCAGAGGTTGAGAGCTCAGATTGCTAGGCTCACAGGGAAGCGCATTCGTACAGATTGATCTCTATCAGTTCCTTTTCTCAGGATTTTAGATTGTATTTTCATCTTGTACTTGGGATCATTGAAACTTGTAACCCATTTCGAAGTTATTAAAATAAAAGTTTTCAGTATGTTAAATGTGTTGTTATTTTGATGTTTGCAATATGTCTGTAAATCTTAAATCCCTTGAAATATTAAATGATAAAATAATAATAATCATATACATTGCATATCATGCATCATATTGCACATTTTTCTTGCATTTGTCATACATATCCAGGTGCCTTACCCAACTTCTTTACTTCGTTCAGCAAGCTGACTCATCACTACAACACTCGGGATAATTTCAAAAAGAAGATGGACAACTTAGAACAGGAGAATCGCGAGCTGCACGAAGAAGTTTCTGCTTTGAAGGTTGGCTTTGCAAACTTGACTACTCTGATGGAAGCTCTGGTGGTTGCTCAGAATCAGCCACCGAGTGTTCAACCTCAACCAACAAGGGCAATTACTGAAGTTCTGACTGTTCCTGTATCCGCTACTCTGGCTGTTATTCAAAACCGTATGCCTCAGGGTTATCCGTGGGGAATTCCAGAGAATTTTGCACCTGAAGGTTTCAATCTGGGTCCTCAAGATGCTCCAGTGGTTCCAAATGTTGTTACTCCTGCACCTCCTGTGGTGCATACTATTCCTGCTGCACCTCCTTCGGTGAATTTGGTTCCGTTTGTTAATGAAGATGTGTGTCGTCCTTTCCCTCCGCCGAGTGAAGACTTGGGTCTTTATGACATAATGGATGATTTCCAGGAGCAGTTTGATAGAATGCAAAGAGAGATGAAGGCTCTTAGGGGAAAAGAGTTGTTCGGGCAGAATGTGAATGAGCTGTGTTTGGTCCCGAATGTTAAAGTGCCTTCTAAGTTCAAGGTCCCGGAATTTGAGAAGTACAAGGGAAACACTTGCCCTCGTGCTCATTTAGTGATGTATGTGAGAAGGATGTCTACCCATACTGATGATCAGCGTCTGCTGATTCATTTTTTCCAGGATAGTTTGACCGGTGTTGCGTTGAAATGGTATATGAGTTTAGACAACGTCAACATCCATACTTTTAATGATTTGGGAGAAGCATTCATTAAACAATACAAGTACAATGTGGACATGGCACCTGACCGTGACCAGCTTAGGGCTATGGTTCAGAAAGACAGAGAATCATTCAAAGAGTATGCACAGAGATAGCGCGAAGTGGCTGCACAAGTGATTCCGCCCATGGAAGAGAAAGAAATGACCAATATTTTTCTAAATACGCTAGGAGCTTTCTACTACGAAAGAATGGTAGCAAGTGCCCCAAGTGATTTTACAGAGATGGTAGGAATGGGTGTCCGCCTAGAAGAGGCAGTAAGAGAAGTCCGTTTGACAAAGGCTGAAGGATCTTGAGGTGTGAAGAAGCCATCTTATGGGTTTACAAATAAGAAAGAGGGGGATACAAATGTTGTTATGCAAGAGAGAAAGGTAAACGCTCCTAGAAGGAATTATCAGCGTCATCAGCAAGTCGCCTCAGTTACTCCTGTTATGAATGTCGCTCCAACTACTGTTGCTTATCAGAGACCATCCCAGCAGGGGAATCAAGGGTATAATCAGAGAAAGGAGAACTATGATCCTATTCCCATGAGCTATGCAGAGCTATTACCAGCATTGGTTCAGAAGAAGTTGGTCCAGACACGACCACCTCCCGCTGTACCATCACCATTGCCGTGGTATTACAAAGCAGACCAGACGTGTGCCTTTCATCAGGGAGCACCAGGGCATAGTGTTGAGAGTTGTTATCCTTTAAAGAATGAAGTGCAAAGGTTGTTGAAGTCTGGAATTTTATCTTTCAAAGACGTGGGACCTAATGTGAAAGACAATCCTCTACCCAAGCACGGGGGAGTGAATGTTGTGAATATGGTGGCCGGTTGTCCAGGTGACTTTCGAATTTTTGACATTAATCTGGTTAGAGGGGATTTGGTGAAGATGCATGCAGACCTCTATGAATTCAGTTATTATACGCATGACTATGCTGGTTGTGCTGTTTGCAGTACAAACATACAGGGTTACGAGAAGATAAAGGCTGATTTGCAGGAGATGATGGATGAAGGTTTAATCCATATAATCCGGCCTAGGGTGGAATATGAAGAGGAAGTGAATATGGCTTCGGGATGTCCGGGTGAATTCATAATTTTTGATGTGGATCATTTGAATGAGGATCTAGTGCAGTTACATGCTACCTTCTGCCATACTGCTGGTCAGGTGGAACACCAATATGGATCTTGCATAATTTGTTGTCGAAATCCCCGAGGATGTTCTGTTGTGAGGGAAGGTGTTCAGTTGCTGTTAGACAATGGAACCATCAAGATCACAGGTCAGAGAGATGATTATCATGAGGTTGATATGGTTGAAGTCTGTTTGATGGAAGAGTCAGAGGAAGAGTATGCCTCCGCAAATGAGTATTTCTCTTCAGACGAAGATTTGTTTGCCGGAAATGAATTTTTGATGGCTGATTGTGTTGAGGAAGGGGTGAATGTCATTGTACCTTGTTTTGGTGCACCCACTCATCTTGAGGTGAAGTACCATAGCAAACCAGTTGTTGCCCCATTGGTAATTAGTCTGCCAGGTGCTGTTCCCTATGAATCCGATAAGGTTGTGCTTTAAAAATACAACGCTACGATCTTAGAAGATGGGGTGGAGATTCCCATCCAGCCGATGCCAGATGTTGGAAATATAGCTGATAATAGCAGAGTGACCCGTAGTGGTCGTGTATTTGCGCCGATCATTCGAAGAGATGTTGTTGCTGGAAAGAAGGTTGCTGAGAATGATGAGCCTAAGAAGTCTGCAGGAGAGACTAGTGGAGCTACATTAGAGAAAGAAGTGGATGATATCTTGAAGATAATTAAGATGAGCGATTACAGAATTGTAGATCAGTTATTGCAGACTCCTTCAAAGATATCTATTCTAGCCTTATTGATGAATTCCTCTGCTCATAGAGAATCGCTGATGAGAGTGCTAGACCAAGCTTTTGTAAAGAATGATATGCCATTAGATTAATTCAGCAGCGTAATTGGAAACATTACATCATGTAACAATTTGAGCTTCTGTGATGATGAGTTACCAGATGAAGGGAGGAATCACAACCTGGCCCTCCACATATCCATGAACTGTAAGAATGATTCGCTGTCCAATGTGCTAATTGATAATGGATCCGCGTTGAATGTCATACCGAGAAGTACCCTCTTGAAATTAAAGTATCAAGGAACACCTATGCGCCCGAGTGGCATCATTGTGAAGGCTTTTGATGGGTCGAGGAAATCTGTCATCGGTGAAATGGACCTGCCCATCCATGTAGGACCACATTTGTTCTTGATAACCTTCCAGGTTATGGATATTATTCCCGCATATAGTTGTTTTGCTTGGATGACCATGGATACATGAAGCAGGGGCTGTCACTTCAACTTTTCATCAGAAGCTAAAGTTTGTGCGTGAAGGGAAGGTAGTGATCATAAATGGGGAGCAGGTGTTGTTGATATCCCATCTATCCTCTTTCAGTATTGTAGAGGCGGATGAGGCTGCTATTGGAACCCAGTTCCAAGCCCTATCCATTGACAACATAAGGAGGAATGAGAATTATGTAGTTTCCCTGAAGGACGCGCAGCAGGTTGTGCGCAATGGTCATAATGCAGTTTGGGGACGACTGGTGGATCCACCCGTGAACAAGAATATAACTGGTTTGGGTTTTTCTTCGAAGATTGGCAAAGGCGAAAGTTTGAAGTCAAAATCTCCTGTGAACAGTTATCATGATGTTTTCCGCAGCGGAGGCTACCTCCATCCAATTGGTTCAGGAATCAATGTTGTTGAAGAAGATGAAGCAGAGCGGGAAGTACCGAATTTTGTGACGCATGGAGTCCGAGTTCAGAACTGGGTCACCATTGATGTTCCTTCTTGCATACATATTTCAAAGTAATTTGTTTTGTTAATTTGTTTCTTTCTTTGAAAAGCTTTCACTCTGCCCAAGGTGAAAGTATTGTATGGGCTTATCCGTTTTGCTTTGATTTTTAAGATCATTAATAAAAGTTTTCTTTGCTTCCAAAAAAAATATGTCTTTATTTTCTGCTTTTTCTTGGGAAATGGTAATAAAAAAACCCTTTCAAAATAAATGATAACTGAAAATTAATTTGCATGATCACTTGTTATATGTGTCAGTTTCTAAAAGCAATCATAAATCATATGTGCAGATTAATTAAAAAACCCGTTGAATACAATGACCACGCACCCTCTCCCAACTTTGAATGTCCTGTGTTTGGGGCTGAAGAAGAAGATTATGATGAGATTCCAGAAGAGGTCTCATGGTTGCTTGAGCACGAGGATAATACCATTCAGCCATATAAGGAGCCTTTGGAAGTGATTAATTTGGGTTCAGAAGAAGATCCGAAAGAGATTAAGATTGGAGCATCGTTGCATCTTGATGTGAAGAGCGGGTTGATTGAGATGTTGAAAGAATATGTGGATATTTTTGCTTGGTCTTATCAAGACATGCCTAGTCTAGATACAGACATTGTTGAGCATCATTTGCCATTGAAGCCAGAGTGTCCGCCAGTTAAACAAAAGTTGAGAAGAACCCACCCGGATATGGCAGTAAAGATCAAAGAAGAGGTCCTAAAGCAGATTAATGCTGGTTTTCTTGTGACGTCAGTGTATCCTCAATGGATTGCCAATATTGTCCTAGTACCGAAAAAAGACAGAAAAGTCCGCATGTGCGTAGATTACAGAGATCTAAATAAAGCTAGTCCAAAATATGATTTTCCATTGCCTCACATTGATATGTTAGTGGATAGCACATCAAAATTCAAAGTATTCTCGTTCATGGACGGATTTTCCGGGTATAATCAAATAAGAATGGCTCCAAAGGACATGGAAAAAACAACGTTTATCACACCCTGGGGAACATTCTGTTACAGAGTGATGCCCTTCGGGTTGAAGAACGCTGGTGCAACGTACCAGAGGGCTATGACAACCCTATTCCATGATCCGATGCACAAGGATATTGAAGTATATGTTGATGATATGATTTCCAAATCCCAAACTGAAGAAGGGCATATAAAAGATTTGTTGAAGTTGTTTCAGCGTTTGAGAAAGTTTCGTCTCCGCTTGAATCCAAATAAATGCCCCTTTGGAGTTAGATCGGGGAAATTGTTGGGTTTTATTGTTAGCCAGAAAGGAATTGAAGTTGATCCTGACAAAGTCAGAGCAATTCAAGAAATGCCAGCACCGAGAACTGAAAAGCAAGTCAGGGGTTTCCTCGGGCGTTTGAATTATATTTCCAGATTCATTTCCCACATGACTGCAAAGTGTGAACCGATCTTTAAGTTGTTAAAGAAAGATCAAGGTTGTGTGTGGACGGATGACTGCCAAAGGGCATTTGAGAGTATTAAAGAATATCTCCGTGAACCTCTTATCTTGCTCCCTCCCGTAGAAGGAAGACCGCTGATTATGTATCTAACGGTGTTAGATAAATCCATGGGTTTTATTCTGGGACAACAGGATGAAACAAGAAAGAAAGAGTTCGCCATTTATTATCTCAGCAAAAAGTTCACTGATTGTGAGTTGCGTTATTCCATGTTAGAAAAGACATGTTGTGCTTTGGCCTGGGCGGCAAAGCGTTTGCGGCAGTATATGTTGAATCATACCACTTGGTTGATTTCCAAAATGGATCCAATCAAGTATATTTTTGAGAAGCCTGCTCTTACTGGGAGAATTTCCCGCTGGCAGATGTTGTTGTCTGAATATGATATTGAGTACCGCACTCAAAAAGCTATTAAAAGTAGTGTGTTGGCAGATTACCTTGCTCACCAACCGGTGGAAGATCATCAATCTGCAGAATTTGAATTCCCTGATGAGGATGTGATGTTCTTGAAAGTGAAAGATTGTGATGAACCATTGCCTGAGGAAGGCCCTGACCCTGAATCTCATTGGAGTATGATTTTTGATGGAGCGGGGAATGCTTATGGTAAAGGAATTGGTGTTATGATTGTCACTCCTCATGGATCGCACATTCCTTTTACTGCGAGGCTAACATTTGATTGCACTAATCATGTGGCGGAATATGAGGCTTGCATCATGGGTCTTGAGGAAGCTATTGATCTCAGAATCAAAATTCTAGATGTGTATGGTGATTCAGCTTTGGTAATAAATCGGATTAAAGGAGAATGGGATACTCGTCACCCTGGCTTGATCCCTTACAAAGATTATGCTCGAAGATTGCTACCCTTCTTCAATAAAGTTAAATTCCATCACATCCCTAGAGATGAAAATTAAATGGCGGATGCTCTGGCAACTCTGGCTTCCATGTATCAAGTGAATTCTTGGAATGATATACCTCGTATTGCAGTTCGACGGCTGGATAGGCCCGCTCATGTGTTTGCGACAGAGGAGGTAGCATATGAAAAACCTTGGTATTATGATATCAAGCATTTTCTTCAGACTCAGGAATACCCGATTGGTGCATCGAGGAAAGATAGAAAGACATTGAGAAGATTGGCAAGCAGTTTCTTCCTCAGTGAAAATGTGCTATACAAGAGAAATTATGACATGGTCTTGCTCAGATTCGTGGATAGACACGAAGCAGACATGTTGATGCATGAGATTCATGAAGGTTCATTTGGCACTCATGCAAATGGACATTCGATGGCTAAAAAGATGCTAAGGGCAGGTTACTATTGGTTGACAATGAAATCTGATTGTTGCAAATTTGCAAAGAAGTGGCATAAATTCCATATTTATGCAGATAAGATCCATGTGCCTCCGACACTTCTCAATATAATTTCCTCCCCATGGCCTTTCTCTATGTGGGGTATTGATATGATCGGGATGATATAACCCAAAGCTTCAAATGGACACCGTTTCATTTTGGTAGCGATTGACTACTTTACTAAATGGGTAGAGGTTGCTTCTTATGTCAATGTTACCAAACAAGTGGTTGTGCGTTTCATCAAAAACAATCTGATATGCCGGTATGGTGTGTCGAGTAGAATCATCACTGACAATGGCTCAAATTTGAACAACAAAATGATAACAGAACTGTGTGAAGAATTCAAGATTGCCCATCACAATTCGTCTCCATACAGGCCAAAGATGAATGGGGTTGTTGAGGCTGCTAATAAGAATATCAAGAGAATTATCCAGAAGATGGTTATTACTTATAAGGATTGGCATGAAATGCTCCCTTTTGCCCTACATGGATATCGAACATCTGTCTGCACTTCAACAGGAGCAACCCCGTTCTCCCTGGTATATGGAATGGAAGCTGTACTCCCTGTTGAGGTAGAGATTCCCTCGTTGCGTGTGATAATGGAAGCCAAGTTGACAGAGGTTGAATGGGTCCAGAATAGGTTTGACCAATTAAATTTGATTGAAGAGAAGAGAATGACAGCTTTATGTCATGGGCAGTTGTATCAGAAAAGAATGAAGAAATCATTTGATAAAAAGGTCAAACCTCATGAATTCAGAGAAGGCGACCTCGTGCTCAGGAAGATCATGTATTTTAACACTGATTCTAGGGGTAAGTGGACTCCCAATTTTGAAGGCCCGTATGTTGTCAAGAAAGCCTTCTCTGGTGGTGCATTAATTCTTGAAACTATGGATGGCGAGGAGTTCCCACGTCCCATGAATGCTGACGCAGTCAAGAAATACTTCGCCTAAAGAAATAAAAGAACAGCTCTCTAAGTTGAAAACCCGAAAGGGCGGCTTAGGCAAAAAGGAGCGTCTCGGTAGGCTGAAAACCCGAAAGGGTGGTCTAGGCAAAAATTAGAGACATAAACAGAATAAATTTCCCGCTAAGTTGAAAACCCGCAAGGGCAGCTTAGGCAAAAGTTAGGGATTTTTCTTGGCAAGTAACTACGTCAGACAAGACTTGATCGTTGAAGCAATAATCTTCTTGGATTCTCACCATGCTTCAACAAAAGTTGCTGCTCAGGACTTCAAAAGTTGTTAGGGTATGGTGGTCATTGTATCTCAATGTATCTTTTCCATTAAATATTACCATTTCCAAAAATTTTGTAATCATCCATGGAGTCTCGCCATTCGCAGACTACCATTCTATTAATAAAATTCGAGCTTTTTCCCAATTCTTTGTGTTCTTACTTTTATTTAGCTTGCAAAGACTTCATTTATTACTGATAATAACTTTCAAAGCAAAAAGATTAAAAAAAACAAAATTGACTTTTCAAAAAGAAAGACATCTTTACAATTCAATTTACTCTGGGATTTGTGATGAAACAATGACAACAAAAATGGTGATCCCTGGAATGAACAAACTCCATTTGTTTTAAGAATATTTACGTCCTTCGTGAAGGTTTTTCTCAGGTCATCCTGTTGGTATATGCGCAATCTTTGTGTGTTTCTCAGATAATTAAAGACGATACCAGTTGGCGTAAGGTACAGTATTAGGTTTGTGATCCCATGATCCCCGGCCAAGTCTCGGTTCGATTTTAATTTTGGGTTTGCATGGTCAGAAGCCTCTGTCCCAGGTTCCCCAGCGAATTTTTCCATCATATGATAAAAGGTTTTTTTTCCCTTGGTGTGCTAAGATATCGCTCTTTTTGCAGTATTGGCATTAGTGTTGACTTCTTGATTTCCCAGGAAGACTACACCAGGGCATCTTTTGTTGGAATAGGTTTGGTTGATATGAAGACTCAATCCAGTGTTTTCCAGTGAAGGCCTTGTTTATTTGATAGAAGTCCTTTTTCCCCAATGGAGCACGTATCTCCAGTTTCCCCAGTGAAGAACGTGTCTCCGGTCTCCCCATTGAGGAACTTATCTTGGTTTCCCCTCGATGATGTGGTTTTGACCTCCCCAATGAAGTCAGCATAAAGTCTCCGGTAGAGGTCTCGATGATGAAGTATTGTCTCCCCTTAGTGAAGTCCGTATGTTTTTATTCCTTCAAAGTGGGCCTGATTTCCCCAGTGAATGTTTTGACAATTTGGTTTCCATTTGCCTTATTCACAATCAGTATCGAAATCCCCAGTAGGAGTACGGACTGTGAAACATTTGTTTTCCCCTTTGAAGTCTGTGTGTTATTCCCCGGGAAGGTTATCCCAGAGCATCTCTTGTTGGAATGAGTATTCATGATTGAAAAGTTTTCAATCCTCAGTTTTTTCTCCAGGAAAAAGGTTTGAATTCCCCAATGAGGTTTGGTTATCTCGATGTCAGTCTACTTTATTTGAGGCTAATATTGCCAATCTCCAGTTGGAATGTTGCTTTAAAAAATTGGTTTTTCTAATGAAACCGGAAGAAAGATGTTCTATCCCAGTATGTGTTTGATTTATCTACATCCGGATTATGTTTCTCCTCAGTGAAGTTAGGACAGACAATAGTGCTCCTTGCTTAGTTGGATTTGGTTTTCCCTCTTGAGTTTATTTCTCAAAGGATGTATCTCCGTTGGCCGTCTTGCTCCAGTGTGTTTCTAATTGGATCCGTGGTTGCATGACGAAATTAATTACTTTGGATTTCCGAGAATTTCGAGTTTTGGTTTGTGCATTTATTTTGCACGAGAAGACTTTATCTCTTCAGCAGGAATAATGTGGCATTTCCCCAGGAAGTCATATCTCATTTCCCCAGGAAGTCATATCTCATTTCCCCAAGAAGCCACATTTCTATCCCCAGAAAGTCGTTTCTTTTTGCAATCCTCCATGATAACAGGCAACAGGTATCTTTGTTTGAGCAACTCGTGCTTCCCTGTACAAGTTGACGTATTTTTTTTGCCATTTCCTCTATGAGTGGTTAGCTTGCAGTCCGTCGTCAGTTTACGCCAGTGGATGGCAAGACTTTCAAATTCACAGAAATTGCTCGTTGTGAAATCTTTGCAAGTAGAAGTCTCTTTATTTGAGACAACTTACATATTACCCTTTCCAGGCGGAATTCCTTGGTTAAGAAAGAAGTTGAGACCCGTTCTAGGTGAAACACCAGAAGTTTGGGGAACATATGATATTTTATCTCTACCTTCAGTGAACGTTGGTAGGACATCGGCAGTGAACGTTGGTGTTTGTTATCTTTTTGCTATCTTCAGTGAACGTTGATAGTTCATCGTCAATGAACGGCGGTGATATGATATATTTTCTCTCTACCTTCAGTGAACGTTGGTAGTACATCGGCAGTGAACGTTGGTGTTTGTTATCTTTTTGCTATCTTCAGTGAACGTTGATAGTTCATCGTCAGTGAACGGTGATGATATTATTATTTTCTCTCTACCTTCAATGAACGTTGGTAGTGCATCGGCAGTGAACGTTGGTGTTTGTTATCTTTTTGCTATCTTCAGTGAACGTTGATAGTTTATCGTCAGTGAACGGTGATGATATTATTTTTTTCTCTCTACCTTCAATGAACGTTGGTAGTGCATCGGCAGTGAACTTTGGTGTTTGTTATCTTTTTGCTATCTTCAGTGAACGTTGATAGTTCATCGTCAGTGAACGGCGGTGATATTATATTTTCTCTCTACCTTCAGTGAACGTTGGTAGTACATCGGCAGTGAACGTTGGTGTTTGTTATCTTCTTCCTATCTTCAGTGAACGTTGATAGTTCATCATCAGTGAACGGCGGTGATATGATATTTTCTCTCTACCTTCAGTGAACGTTGGTAGTACATCGGCAGTGAACGTTGGTGTTTGTTATCTTCTTCCTATCTTCAGTGAACGTTGATAGTTCATCATCAGTGAACGGCGGTGATATGATATTTTCTCTCTACCTTCAGTGAATGTTGGTAGTACATCGGCAGTGAACGTTGGTGTATGTTTTCTTTTTGCTATCTTCAGTGAATGTTGATAGTTCATCGTCAGTGAACGGCGGTGATATTGTATTTTCTCTCTACCTTCAGTGAATGTTGGTAGTACATCGGTAGTGAACGTTGGTGTTTGTTATCTTTTTTTTTCTACCTTCAGTGAACGTTGGTAGTACATCGGCAGTGAACGTTGGTGTTTCTTATCTTTTTTCTATCTTCAGTGAACGTTGATAGTTCATCGTCAGTGAACGACGGTGATATGATATTTTCTCTCTACCTTCAGTGAACGTTGGTAGTACATCGGCAGTGAACGTTGGTGTTTGTTTTCTTTTTGCTATCTTCAGTGAACGTTGATAGTTCATCGTCAGTGAACGGCGGTGATATTATATTTTCTCTCTACCTTCAGTGAATGTTGGTAGTACATCGGCAGTGAACGTTGGTGTTTGTTATCTTTTTGCTATCTTCAGTGAACGTTGATAGTTCATCGTCAGTGAACGGTGGTGATATTATATTTTCTCTCTACCTTCAGTGAATATTGGTAGTACATCGGCAGTGAACGTTGGTGTTTGTTATCTTTTTTCTATCTTCAGTGAAGGTCGATAGTTCATCATCAGTGAACGGCGGTGATATTATATTTTCTCTCTACCTTCAGTGAACGTTGGTAGTACATCGGCAGTGAACGTTGGTGTTTGTTATCTTTTTGCTATCTTCAATGAACGTTGATAGTCCATCGTCAGTGAACGGCAGTGATATTATATTTTCTCTCTACCTTCAGTGAACGTTGGTAGTACATCGTCAGTGAACGTTGGTGTTTGGTATCTTTTTGCTATCTTCAATGAATGTTGATATTCTATCGTCAGTGAACGACGGTGATATTATATTTTCTCTCTACCTTCAGTGAATCTTGGTAGTACATCGGCAGTGAACGTTGGTGTTTGTTATCTTTTCGCTATCTTCAGTGAATGTCGATAGTTCATCGTCAGTGAACGACGGTGATATGATATATTTTCTCTCTACTTTCAGTGAACGTTGGTAGTACATCGGCACTGAACGTTGGTGTTTGTTATCTTTTTGCTATCTTCAGTGAACGTTGATAGTTCATCGTCAGTGAACGGCGATGATATTATATTTTCTCTCTACCTTCAGTGAACATTGGTAGTACATCGGCAGTGAACGTTCGTGTTTGTTATCTTTTTTCTATCTTCAGTGAACGTCGATAGTTCATCGTCAGTGAACGGAAGTGATATGATATATTTTCTCTCTACCTTCAGTGAACGTTGGTAGTACATCGGCAGTGAACATTGGTGTTTGTTATCTTTTCGCTATCTTCAATGAACGTTGATAGTTCATCATCAGTGAACGGCGGTGGTTCCTCGTTAGTGAACGGCGGTGATATGATATATTTTTCTCTCTACCTTCAATGATCGTTGGTAGTACATCGACAGTGAACGTCGATGCTTTGTATCATCCTCTCTGGTTCTATTCTTTAGGTTCACCAGTGATTTATTTTCCTGGTGGGGTTGCTCCTTTGTTTCTTCATTTTTGTGGCATCCCCAGTGTTACTTTGCGTCTCTTTTGTTCTGTTCATATGAATCCATAATCATAAGCATTGCATGGCATATTAGAGACAAAAATAGGGCTTGTTTTATATTTAAGTATCTTCAATCGCGTCGACACGAAGATTTGTAACCTTCGTATCTCCGGATAGAAGACACTTAAATAAGGGCAGCTGTTGTACCCCAATTTTTGCCCCTAAGATTCCCCTATGATATCATGTCAACTTGATCATAACAAGATCACATTAGGGTTGGTTCTTCCTCTTTTTCCTATCTTTAAGTTTTCTCTTGAGGAATCTCCAAGCACCTTGGTTGTGTATTTTGTATATGTGTTGTTGACTAACTTCTAATCAAAATACAAAAAAAAATATTTGTCTTTGTCTTTGTATATTTTTGTTTTGTAGGTACCAAGTCGAAGCATCTGACAAATAAGGATTTCTGGTATTATTTTCCTAAAATCTCTATTTGCAAAGAAAAAGAATTAAAAAAATTTTCATTTTTTTTCACTGTACAATCAATTGCTCCTAGAGTGCAATCGATTACACAAAGTGAATTTTGCACAATTTTTGGAAAAATACACTGTGCAAATCGATTTGCAATATAGTGCAATCGATTTGCATAGAGTGAAAATTTGAAAAAAAAAATCAGCATTTTAAACTAGTCAAATTTTTGGCTCCAATTTTCCTTCATTTTTTGAAAGATGTATAATTAATTCAAATTTTAGTGCCAATCTTTCATTTTTTAAATAGAATTATCATTAATTCAAATTTTGGCTCTAATATTTGAAAGAATTATCATTAATTCAAATTTTGGCTCTAATTTTTGAAAGAGTTATCATTAATTCAAATTTTGGCTCCAAGAATCAATTACCAAATTACCACTAATCCCAATCCTAAAACTCTATAAATAGAGCCCTAATTTCATTCAAAATTCAAGCTTTTGATAGCCAAATCCACCTTGCTAAAAAATCTCTCAAATCTCTCCATCTACCAAATTCACTAAAAGCTCTATTTTCAAAAAGTTAGTAAGCTTTGCATTGAAGCTTACTAATCTTTGAGCTAAATCTTCATCCAAACACTTTTTCTCCATCAATTCTCTACATCCAAGCTTGGTCAATTGATTCTTGTGGTTGAATTGAAGCAAATTCTTAAAGTTGTTTTGATAATTCTCTAGATCTACCTTTGGTAGGTTTGGATAATTCATCTTTCACAATGTGATCTCTTGGTGATCTTTGGGATTGATTCATTGAGCATTCTTTTGTGATTCCAATGGTGTTATTTTCTCATAATTTGATGGAATTTTTGTGCTCAATTGGATCCATGATCATAAGGTGTTTGATGGAAAGTTTGAATAAGAAATTGGCCTTTTAAAATGCTGTTTTTGGCTGCTGTTCTTTGTGCAATCGATTTGCACTATGTCTAAATCGATTTACACAGCACGATTTTGCACAAATTTTTGAAAATTATACTGTGTAAATCGATTTACATAGTAGTGTAAATCGATTTACACCAGAATAAAATGTGTTTTTTGCCTTGTTCTGGGGCAGCTTTGATCCAAAATGCTTTTGCTACTCACTCCTTTTGATTGTTGGTTTGGATTGCAATTTTAAATGTCCAATTTGTCTTTAAACTCAATGGACTTTGTGATGTAGATGAAGTTGGATAAATGTTCATCAATTCAAATCTACCTAAGAATGAATTATTTAATTCATTTTTGGTGCTTTGGATTAATGATATGTTTAGTGCTTTAATCCATCTAGAGGAGTGGTTGAATTTAAAGATGAAAGAATTTTGAAATGGTGATCCAAATTAGCTTATCATTTCCCTCCCTCTTCATCTTATCCCTTTCTTTTTTAATTGTGCTACATGTTAAGGGATGGTGATCTCTATATCATTTATCCAAACATGAAGTACATAGATTGCTATTGACCGGCCTCAAAATAGGTGCGACTTCTATATAAGTCCACTTACAATTGCTTAACATAGCGCTAAATTTTGTCCCGATTCGAATAAATGATCATTCGTGGCCCAAACTTATGATTGCAAGCCCAAGTATGTTAATTTGATCTCTTTGATCCAATAACCTTGAGATTCATCATGTAGAGGCTTTGGTTCTACCAATCCTCTGATGGATCTACAACACATTTGGTCAACGCAGATCACTTAAACATCGTTGATCATTACATGTTGCCTTGTGAGAATTCCAAAGTGGATGATATACTTGAAAAAAATCAAATGCAACTTGTTGTGTAGAGGCGTTGGTTCTATCAATCCCCTAATGAGTTCCAAATGCAAGTTTCAAGATATTCATCCAACTAACCACTAATTACTAACCACTAATTACTAACAATTAACTTTACTTTATGCCCTTTTATTTTTATGCTTTATGTACCATTTACATTTCATGCTATTTTCATCTTTGCTCATTTGAGCATTTACTTTTATGTCATTTTTATTTTGCTCACTTGAGCATTTACTTTTATGTCATTTTTATTTTTCTCACTTGAGATTTTCTTTTCCTTTTAAGAACACTTAATAATCAACATGAACCATAAAAATCATTAATGATACTTGGACTACATGGTTACTATCCTTTGCATTATGGAGTGATGGACTTCTTGGACTTAGGATTAGAGACCTTGGCCTATCTTGGAGATTTTGTGACTTTATTTGATATTTTGTCTGGAGTTCTTGAGGTTTACCTCAAGACATTGGGTTGTTTGTTTGTTTGTGTGCAGGTAATTGAGATTACGATCTTTGTTTATAATCTGGAATTCACCCGTATACAGCCGTTACTCTGCCCAATTTTTGCGAAGATTAAATACACTTGAAGTTTGATTCTCTCAAGAGGTCTAGTATCTTTTCTTGCTTGGTATCAATCTAAAGAATGGGAATTCTACATTGACTCATAATGTCAAGTATCGGCTTCATGTTGGTTAGACGGTTCTTATCCCTAGCTTTTACCTTATGCTTTAGGATAGCCTCTTCTTCTCCTCCCATCTTCTTTAATTTCAAAAATCTTCTCCCTCCTTTTAAAAAAAAACTCTTCTTGTTTTGAAACTTGAAACATTTTCATAATAAACTTGGACTTAGGTCCATGCATTTTCAAAACATTTTCATGAATAAATTTCAATCAATTTAATAATACCTTGACTTTTTTTTGTGAGAAGACTAAAAGTCTATCAATCTCATTTCAAACCATTTTGCCACTTTGGCTTTTATCTTTAAACTTTTCTCAAAAGATTAGACTCTTGTCAATCCTTGTAGTGATGCAAACAACTATACTTCTACAATATGTAGTGAAGTGAGATATTTTCCACTTGGGTGTTGAGTGAGGCATTGTTGATTTTAAAATCCAAGCCATATCCTCCACTTTGAGATGATGCAAATTCTCCTTTCTCATGATTGTGGGTAGTAAGTATGTTTTTCACACGGACAATTGCGATGATGTCTTATCTCATAAAATTAACCAACACACTTGTGTTTCAAACTTTTTTAAAAGATGAACTACGTGTACCCTGATCCCCTATTGCATGAAAGGTGGTACGTAGGCACTAAAGGTTCGCAACCGCGGCGGGTGCCAAAATCATAAAAATATTTCTTTTCTCACCTCCACCATCCATTTTATATATAACACATTTTTATAGCCAAATATACAGATTTTTTCAAAGAGGTTCCTGCAGAGTACCGTAGATGTTTAGGGTGCTAATACCTTCCCTTTGCATAACCAACCCCCTTACCTTGAATCTTTCCCCCTCTTTTGGGTTATTCGCTCTTTTCTCATTCCTTTGGAAACAATAAAGCGCGGTGGCGATTTTTATTTTGATTTGTATAAAGTCTAGTCAATCCAATGGCTTAGTCTTGCACATTTCTACCGCTACACCAGAGGCTTCCGAGAAGGAAATGGATGAAATCTTGAAGATTATAAAGAAGAGCGGCTACAATGTGGTCGAACAACTAGGGAAGACCCCTTCCAAGATTTCAATGTTAGCCCTACTATTATGCTCCGAAGCTCATGCAAAGGCTTTGGTGAAATTCCTTAAAACTGCCCATGTGCCACAAGAAACCTCCGCTGACCAATTTGAAGATTGTGTGGCCAGTTTGACGGCTGATAACGGTTTGGGTTTTTCTGATGCTGATCTGACACCCAGAGGAAGAAAACACAACGATGCGTTGCATGTCTCTGTTGAATGCGGGGGAACTACTTTGGCCCATGTTCTAGGAGATACTGGTTTGTCATTGAATGTGATGCCCAAGAAAGCTCTGGACAGATTAGACTGTGAAGTTTTAACCCTGAAACCCAACAACATTGTAGTGAGGGCTTTCGATGGTTTGAAAAGAATGGTGCACGGGGAGGTGGACATCCCTATCAAAGTTGGTTCTCAGACCTTTGACTCCACCTTCTACGTGATGGATATCATACCATCTTATTCTTGTTTGTTGGGTCGCCCTTGGATCCATGGGGCGGGAGCTGTCACGTCCACTCTGCATCAGATGATGAAATACCCGGTGAAAGGAAAGATAGTCACGGTACATGGTGAAGAAGAGTACATGGTCAGCCACTTGAATTCCTTCAGGTATGTGGAAATGGATGGCAAGTTCATCGAGACTCTGTGTCAAAACTTTGAAAAGGTGCCTCAAACTATAGCTGCAACTAAAATTATCACCAATCTCCCAAAGATCACTAGACCTCCCTTGAAAATGGCTTCTCTCAAGGATGCCAAAGTAGTTATTGAAGAAGGTGGGTGTACCATCTGGGGCCAACTCCATGACATTTCATTCAAATCTGATAAGTTTGGTTTGGGTTTCTCTTCAGGGGCTCAAAGGGTTGTTCGTCGTGCTTGTATTGGAGGACCTCCCCTACGCATCAGCAATCATGGGGTAAACGCTCTAGAAGACAGTGATGGTGACTATAACATGGATAGCTGGATCTTCCCTACTACTAACGGTGGACCCAGTAATTGGACGGCAAAAGACTTTGTACCGATTACTTTTTTCCAAAAGTAATTGTCTTTCTTGTTTTCAGATATGTAATAATTAAACAATATAAACTCTATGGCCATGTGTCTTACCCGGGGCACAATGGTTTATTTGTGAGGGTTATCATGTTTTAATCTCATGTGTCATTAATAAAGCATTGGACGTTTTTGCATACAAATTTTGCACTCTCTGTTTTTTCTTTTCTGCTTTTTACTTTGTCTGTACAGCTATGCTCTTACACACATTCACGTATCGAATTGCAGATCCATATTCACTCTGGATCCCATTGATAACAAGTATGCTATTGTCGGTTATGACTTTGAAAATCCAATCAACCAAGCCGAGGATGAAGGTGAGGAAGATTGTGAGGTACCCGGAGAACTTGCTAAGATGTTACAACAGGAAGAAAGGGCTATACAACCTCATGAAGAGTCAGTTGAGACAATAAACTTGAGCACAGAAGAGGACATAAAAGAAGTCAAGATAGGTGCAAATCTAGATCTTAGTGTCAAACAGCGGTTGATAGAGATGTTGCATGACTATGTTGAGATCTTTTCCTGGTCTTATGAAGACATGCCAGAACTAGACACGGATATTGTGGTTCATCGCCTGCCAACCAAAGAAGATTTCCCTCTGATAAAGTAGAAGGTCCATCGTATGTGCCCTGAAATGTCAGAGAAGATCAAAGCAGAAGTTATGAAACAGTTCAACATTGGGTTCCTAGTTGTCACCTCTTATCCCTAATGGGTTGCTAACGTAGTCCCGATGCCTAAAAAGGATGGCAAGGTGCAAATGTGTATGGACTATAGAGATTTGAACAGGGCAAGCCCCAAGGATGACTTTCCGCTTCCCCACATTGACATTCTGGTTGACAACACCGTGCAGCATAAGATCTTTTCCTTTATGGACAGTTTCTCTGGTTACAATCAGATCAAGATGGCACCCGGAGACATGGAGAAAACAACCTTTGTCACGCAATGAGGCACTTTCTGCTACAAAGTGATGACGTTTGGGTTGAAGAACGCTGGGGAAACCTATCAACGAGCTATGGTAGCTTTATTCCATGACGTTATTCACCATGAGATAGAGGTCTACATTGATGACATGATAGCCAGATCTCAAACTGAGGAAGAACACCTTGATCATCTACAAAAGTTGTTTGATAGGTTGAAGACGTACAAGTTGAGGTTAAATCCGAACAAGTGCACCTTCGAGGTAAGGTTTGGTAAACTTTTAGGTTTCATTGTTAGCGACAAGGGCATTCAGGTAGACCCTGCAAAGCTGAAGGCTATACAAGAGATGTCGGCTCCTTGCACTGAGAAGGAGGTTAGAGGTTTCTTAGGACGCCTAAATTACATTGCCAGATTCATTTCCCATTTAACTGTTACTTGTGAGCCCATCTTCAAACTCCTGAAGAAAGATCAAGTGGTAAAATGGAATGACGAATGCCAGACCGCCTTCGAGAGAATCAAGGAATACCTTCAAGAACCTCCAATTCTGATGCCTCTGATTGAAGGAAGACCTTTGATAATGTACTTAACAGTGCTAGATAATTTGATAGGGTGTGTGTTGGGGCAGCATAACGAGTCTGGTCGAAAAGAGAATGCAATATACTACCTTAGCAAAAAGTTTACCGACTGTGAAACAAGATACTCATTGCTCGAGAAAACTTGTTACGCTTTGGCATAGGCTACTCGTCGATTGAGACAGTATATGTTGACCCACACTACTTTGTTGATATCTAAGATGAATTCGATCAAGTACATCTTCGAGAAGCCCGCTCTCTCCAGAAGAATAGCAAGATGGCAAATGATCCTGACCGAATACGATATCCAATACATGACCCAGAAAGCGATCAAGGTAAGTGTATTAGCTGATCGTTTGGCTTATAGGGTTGTGGATGACTACCAATCCTTGAACTTTGAATTCCCGGATGAGAATATTATGTTAGTAACTGACTGTGAAGAACTTGGACCGGATGAAGGACCTGAGGAAAGATCTCGATGGACCATGGTTTTTGATGGAGCTTCCAAAGCACTCGGCAATGGCATCGGTGTTGTAATTATATCCCCCGAGGGCTGTCACACTCCCTTCACTGCCAGATTATGTTTCAACCGTACCAACAATATGGCGGAGTATGAAGCATGCATCATGGGTCTCAAAGCTGCTATTGACCTGAGGATCAAGTTCTTGAGCATTTTCAGGGATTCAGCCTTGGTAATAAGTCAAATCAAAGGAGAGTGGGTTACAAAGGACCCTAATCTCATCCCTTACAAAGAACATTTGCTGACATTGCTTCCACACTTTAAAGAAGTCACCTTTGAACATTTTCCACGAGAATAGAATCAGTTAGCGGACGCGCTAGCTACTATGTCATCCATGTTCAAGGTCAGGTGGGACAACGAGGCTCCTCAGATCACTATTGAGAGGTTAGATGAACCAGCATACTGCTATGAGATCGACACTAAAGATGTAGCAGATAAACCTTGGTTCCATGAAGTGAAAAGGTATCCCGAGGCTCAGGAATATCCTGAGGGGGCATCTGTCAATGATAAGAATTTTCTGATAAGGTTCTCCGCAAAGTTCTTCCTTAGTAATGGAATCCTCTACAAGCGCAACCATGACTCGACTTTACTCCGGTGTGTAGACAAGAGAGAAGTAGAGAGGATTATGGCAGATTTACATGAAGGGACCTTCGGCACCCGTTCTAGTGGACATACCATGGCTAAAAAGATCCTACGGGCAGGATACTATTGGTCCACTATGGAAGCAGACTATTATCAACATTCTCGAACTTGTCACAAATGCCAGATCTATGCTGATAAAGTACATGTACCTTAGGTTCCCTTAAATGTTTTGATGGCTCCCTGGCCCTTTGCAATGTGGGGAATCGACATGATCAGAGAGATTAGACCTACCGCTTCCAATAGGCATCGCTTCATCCTAGTGGCCATCGATTACTTCACGAAGTGGGTTGAGGCTGCCTTTTTTTCCACTATTACCAAGAATGTTGTGGCGTGGTTTATCAAGCATAACCTGATTTGTAGGTATGGCGTGCCAGAGAGAACCATCACAGACAATGGTACAAATCTCAATAATGTAATGATTACCGAACTCTGTAAACAATTCAAAATCCAGCATCATAATTCTTCCCATTACCGGCCGAAGAAGAATGGCATTGTGGAGGCTGCTAACAAGAATATTAAGAAAATCATACAGAAGATGACGGTGACATACAAAGACTGGCATGAGATGTTACCATTTTCTCTTCATGGTTACCGCACCTCAGCACGTACGTCAACAGGGGCAACACCTTATTCTCTGGTATATGGTATGGAGGTTGTCCTACCTATTGAGGTCCAGATCCCTTCTTTGAGGATCATGAAAGATGCAAGTTTGAACGAGGATGATTGGATCCAAACTCGACTTAATCAACTGAATCTGATTGATGAGAAAAGGCTTACTGTTGTCTGTCATGGTCAGATGTACCAAAAGCAAATAATCAAGGCTTTTAACAAAAAGGTCAGACGTCAAGTATATAAAGTGGGTGATCTGGTAATCAAGTGCATCATACTTCCACAAGGTGATCCCAGGGGCAAATGGACCCCCACGTACAAAGGGCCATTTGTAACCAAAAGCATATTTTTCGGTGGAGCCATGATTCTAACCACTATGGATGGTGACGACCATCCTCACCCTATTAATACGGACATTGTGAAAAGATACTACGCATAAATAAGGACCCGCTAGGTTGACTGGCCTAGGCAAAAATAAGGGCATCCCAGCGAACCAAAAAGGGTTCGGGCAAAAATTAGGGATGAATACAAAAAGAATCTGTACACCCGGCAAGTCGAAAACCCGAGAGGGCGACTTGGGTAAAAAAGGGTATCCCGGTGGACTGAAAACACGAAAGGGAGGTCCAGGAAAAAGTTAGGGATTTGAAGCGTACAACTATGTCCCATTGGATCACCCTGCGACTAGACTCCAGTATTAACTATCAAGCTCAAACGGTACCAATCAATCCAGTCAGCTTCAAACAAGTAGCAAAGTGATGAGACGCTCAAGGACATAAAGGAAATAGCATAATTAAAACTCAATGAGATTATTACACATAGTTGTTTTCTCTTTGTACACTATTTTGTATAGTTTTCATTTTTCACGGTGGCATTCTCCTACTAGAACGTCAATCTCTTTGTTTAAAATTCCTGTTATAGGCGAACTTCAAAAATCAATACAAATCATTTCTTTGAAAGTACAAAACTATTTGTTTTTATTTTTCTGTTTTGTTTTGCAAAAACGTCCAGTGACTTATTTTTAACATATACATTTGAATATTATTATTGTTCACAATACTTGCATAAAAAACAGAAAGACAGTTGCTAATGACTTTAAGAAACGGGGCAGAGTCTAAAAAAGCCATTTGTAGTCCCAACAGTTACTCTTTCCAGCAGGCACATGGGCATCCTCCTGTCGCGTCCTCAGCATACGAACCAGTGACATCTATGTTCCCCACAAAGTAGAAACAACCAAAGATTTGATCTTTTCTTCCCCAAGCAGGAATTACCTCCTCCAGCAAAGTTCCTTCAGAGATCTCAAATTTGTTTTCCCCATCCGAGTTTATAATTTCAAACAGTTTATAAAACCTCCTCCCCGGTAGAGTTTATTTCTCTAATTACGGAATTTTATTCCCTGACAGAGTTTATTTCTCTACATCGATAAAATATTCCAACAGGGTGTCCTCCCTCCACAGTGTTATTCCCAGGAAGCCCCGGCAAAATATCCTCAAGCAGAAAGAGGAAATCCCCGACAAATAATATCCATTCATCATCCCCAGTGGAAATGAAAGATCCAGCTTCCTAATACTCTTCAGCAGCAGTCAGGGATTTATTTTCCCAGACTAGGAAATATCGCAACAGCATCCCATATTCATACATCATGGCATGCGCATACACATCACATACAACATAATCTCATTTATTTTGAGACCATCGTCATAATTCATTTCATATATCATGATATTGCATACGACTAACTCTTTACCTTTTTCAGGGGAAAGATCAAATCAACAAGCACCGTTGACTACTTATGTGACCTGTTAGTCTTCTCAAAAGTGACGCCTGATGAAGGGTTATATCAGCATTTTCCTCGGAAAGATGTTCTCAAAAGATCTTCTCTTGTTCAGTTAGATCAACACTAAGATATATCTGATTTCTATTCCAGTTGAAGATATTCCAAGACTTTTTTCTGGTTTAGTTAAATCGATACTAAGATTTTTCTGATTTCCATTCCAGTCAAAGTTAAATCAAGACCTTCTCTGGTTCAGTCAGATCGACACTAAGATCTCTCTGATTTCTATTCCAATTGAAGATATTCCAAGACTTTTGTCTGGTTCAGTTAAATTGATACTAATATTTTTCTGATTTCCATTCCAGTCAAAGTTAATTCAAGACCTTCTCTGGTTCAGTAAGATCGACACTAAGATCTCTCTGATTTCTATTCTAGTTGAATATATTCCAAGACTTTCGTCTGATTCAGTTAAATCGATACTAAGATTTTTCTGATTTCCATTCCAGTCAAAGTTAATTCAAGACCTTCTCTGGTTTAGTTAGATCGATACTAAGATCTCTCTGATTTCTATTCCAGTTGAAGATAATCCAAGACTTTTGTCTGGTTCAGTTAAGTCGATACTAAGATTTTTCTTATTTCCATTCCAGTCAAAGTTAATTCAAGACCTTCTTTGGTTCAGTTAGATCAATACTAAGATCTCTCTGATTTTTATTCCGGTTGAAGACATTCAAAGGCTTTTGTCTGGTTTTGTTAAATCGATACTGAGATTTTTCTGATGTCTATTCCAGTTGAAGTTGAAGACAACTCAAGACCTTTCTCTGGTTCAGTTAAATCGACACTAAGATTTTTCTGATTTCTATTCCAGTTAAAGAAACTGCAAAGCCTGGAGTCCGACCATATAGCAGTTAATTTCATATTCACCTAATAATTTGCTATGAAGCCCAGAATACGACCAAATAGCGGTCAACCTTATTATCCTCAATAAGTTACTGTGAAGCCTAGATCCTGAACAGATAGCAGTTCGCTTTCGTCTCTTTAATCAGGAGGTGACTCCCTAGTAGATTAATGGACAACTGAAGCTCCTAAACTCTATCTCCCGAACAAAGACCAACATTCCTCAACGGAGACCTCCTTAACAACAAGAATAAGAATCCTCACAAAGGAATATCTCATGAAATCAACATTGCTCCAGATGGCATCTTTAAGCCCATCTCTGACGATCTTCCATTATCTTCTCGAAATGGCATCTATAAGCCCATTCCCGATATTATCTACACAGTCAAGTATCATTTCAAACGAGTGCAAATTTCTGGGCACTCTAGTGTTCAATCATCTTCCACCTTCAGATCACGAAAGGCAAACCACCCAATCTACATCCTTAGGTTTAAGAAGATTGAACAGGGGTAGTTGTTGTACCCTAAAATTTGCCCTCTCATTTCACTCAACACATGCCTCTAGAGGTCCATAACTTACCCTAGGAGGACTAAGAATTGACCAGACAAGTTCTCCCTCTAAAGGCAATGAACCTCAACTAGGGTTTCAATTTTAAGCAAGATGTGTGAGTCCCAAGGATCCCAAATGTTCTCAATTATCCTAACATGTACTCAAGATCATCCATGCCAAATTTCATGCCTTGAACAACAAGTTTGCTCAGTCAACTGCTCAAATGCTTGAAAATCAACTATACTAGGTCAAAAGTCAATTGTGGCCCAAATACAGTCAAACTTCAAGATTTTTAGTCAACATCAACATTTTGAAGTGATATCCATCATTTTGATCAAGGGTTAACCATGATTCCTCAAGAAATTCTCTTAACTCATCAAAAGTCAAAATGGCAAATTAGGGTTTCTATAGGAAAAGTCAACCAAACTTTGACAGACATAACTTTTTCATACATTATCAGAAAGTTTTCCACCAAGGCTCATTTTGAAGAGAATCCCATTACCTACAACTTCTTTTCATCCCTAAAGTTCAAGAAATTCCCCACTCAAAAGATATAAGCTCATACATTATAGGTCATTTCAAAAAGTCAATAAAAACACCTTTTGGGTCAAAGCTCCTTACATGAATATGGAAGATCCAATTGAAATTAAACCAAAAGGTTTGTTTAGAGCACATCCTAAGCTCTCCAAAAAGTCCAAGGACACCCTCTTAGGGTTAAAAATGAGAGAGATATGCATTACTAAAGTTGATCAATTTTTGGAAAAGTGCATGAAGCCAATATTGACTAAACTTGAAATGTTTCCAAGTGGGCCCATCTTTTCATGCTTGAAACTTAGTTCCAACATGGCCCATGACCTTTGAGCTCATTCATACATTATTTTATTACTTATATTATTTATTTTTGATATTTTATCCATTAAAATACAAAATTAAATAAATAAATAAAAGAAATAATGAATAATATGATTTGAGAATCCTTTTCTCATCAAATAAAGGGTAAGATATGCTGGCAAATCAAAGGAAAATTATGGAGGGAAGAAATATTGGATTTGTTCTAAAAAAGGCCAAAAAATCACATAATTGAAAGAAGATTTTTTTCTCATCAAAACATGGATATTCTTCCACATTTGTTACCCTAATGAGATACACTATATATGCACAACAATTCTAGACCTAAGGAGGAGGGGCAGCTTGTCTCAAAAGAACCCCAATATTTCACAAAAAATTCCAAAAGGTGTGTCATTCGTATTCACATTTGCACCCAATTTCAAAGCCTTCTAATAACTGCATGGTATTCCTGAGGTAAGCATAGGTAAGTATGGATCATCATCCATGGCCATAGCACGCTGAAACTCACCATGCATGATTCATATTTTCATATTTTTTCTGTTTTTCGTATTTTTAATTATAGCTTGTTTCAATCCATTATAACTCCATTAACATGATCAAAAGAGGGAAAGGAACGAGTATGGGATATCGTTGATAAGCATTGATGGCTAAATAGCCATTTGCCATTGTTAGGGCGTAGAGAACAACAAACTTCGTATCTCCCTGTACAGGGACTTTCAGACCAAATGGACACCACCACTGGGTTAGCAGCCCTCAAATTAGGGGGGTAGGGACCTTCTTTTGCGTTTAATGTGGTTGCTTTACATGATTGGTGGTGGAGGCCTGCCAGAGAAGACGACCGGAGTGTTGACTACGGCGTCCCTAGGGATTTGACTCAGGCAAGGCATTGCGTGGCACAAACCCTTTGTTTAACTGGTCCATGTAAAATTCCAGGGACCCACTGAAGGGAACGCGTGGACAAGTCAAAACATTTGGGTTGGTTTTCATATTATTATATTTTATTTCATTTATGTTAACGAATGTGCAGTTTGGTCCAGTGGCAAGAACAATGGGGTTAAGGAATTATGTGTGGGAGGTCAGGGGTTCGACCCTTGCCTTCTGCGTATTATTTTTCTAATTTGTACATGCAGATCCAGCACTTCTAGCTCCAGCATATGCACCATAGACCCTCATGCTCAGCCATTGGATCTTTCATCTTCCAGATCCAGCGCCCAGTAATGCTTCCCCATGGTGGACCTCCCTAATACATGACACTAAATTACACGCTTGCATTGGGCTTGCCCAGATTTGGGCCTTGAAATTCAGCAGCATACCCTCGATTTTGCTTTCTCACCCCTCAGGCCCATTTTTTAATTTCTTTATTCTTTTTGTTTTGTTTAGTTTATGTTTTTTTGTTTATTCATTTTTTTAAAAATCATAAAAAATCAAAATCATAAAAAAAATAGGACTTAGAGTTTTTTAAGAAAAATTAATTTTTAAAAATTAATTCAATTTAATTAAGTTTAATTTGTTTGCCTTAATTTAAAATTAACTAGAGATTAGGTTAAATTTCAAATTATTTTTAATAGGCAATTAGATTTTTAAGGTTTAGAACTTATTCTCGTCTCAATTTTTGCGCGTTATTTTTTCATACGATTATTTCTTATTATGTAACTGTACCTGATTTGTAATAGTTTAATTAGGTTTTTTATAATTTCCGCGCTTTACTTTTCAGTCATTATTTATGTAACTACACCAAGGCCCTGTAATAGCGTAGGAACTTTATTTCTCGCCTTTATATTTATTATATGTTTGTATATAAATTGTTAGTAAATTAGGCGTGCATGATAAGAATTAATCAATTAATCATTAGGTCACTAACTTCAAGATAAAATATATGAAAAAGTGCACTGTTTCACACTTGCACCCCTAGGGTATTTCCCACTTTCGTTGCCTTCCGAAATGGTCATGTCCCTCGAACCTAGGGATACTCTTAGCAAAGACCCTCAGTTTAAAAGTCATCATAAAGATCATGGTCCCTTAATGTCCCTCGAGTTGCCTACGAGAAATGATCTTGTCCCTCGATGTTTCCTACATGATGAAAGTCCCTTCGAACTGCTAAGGTATCTCTACATGTTGCCTTCAATGACCATAAACATCTGTTTCGATAGTCCCTCAACATCCAACGATAGGGCTACCTACTCACTAATAGTAGGATAGCACTATCTAAAGGGTAGGAGGTAAAGAAAATCCTTTTTCGAGTACGTAGATAGTTGTTAAGTACTTGCTCTAATCTGATTCCTTTTTACACTTACACACTTTCAAAATTCTTTTCAAAAATGCTTTATCACACTCTTGAGGACTGATACAAGAGTTATCATAAAGCAAACAAAATCTTTCAAAACACACAAACATGAAAATAGTTTTCCAAAATGAGCCAGTACCTAAGAGCCCGTGGAAAACCACGGATGGAAAGGGTGCTAACACCTTCCCTTTCCATAATTTACCCCCCTTACTCAGAAAATCTCGAAAAAGGTCCTTTTCTGTTCTTTTCACCCTTTCCTTTGTTGGATAAAAGAAAAGTCGGTGGCGACTCTTGCTTACCGTGACATTTACGAACAAAAAACGCAAACCAGTATAACAGTCGGTTCTGCCACCGTATCATAGAGTAAACCTGAGAAGAGTGAAATCAAGGTCTTACGACTGAGAGATACGGGTAAGGGAGTCGATTACGCGAGGAGAATGTATTAGCACCCCTCACGTCTGTGGTACTCCATGGGATCCACTCTTGTTGTTCTAATCAAATGGTGTGCTCTAATCCAAAGCTAAAGAGCCAAAGGAAAAATGCAATAAAGGAATGCATGCAAAAGAAAATACGAGGAAAATAAGGAATATTTACAAAGTTTCTCTCACCTCGGCCCCGTGGCCAAATGCCTACATATCCCTTTAAAGAATCAGAGTGTCGTAATTAGGCTCAAAAGTTTCTGTTTACTGCATTTTTTATGAATGATGATATTGAATCATGTCCTTTTTTAAAAGGTTTTAAAAGAAAAAAAGGTCCGAAGACGAAAAGATTTGCATGGGTTAATGATTTTTTACCTTGAAAAAGGATTTGAAAATGTTAGAGTGTTTTATGCATTTGCCAAGAAAAAGGTTTTAGTCTTAAGGATGCAAAAGGAAAAGAAAACATCTAAGAGAAACTATCTATCTTTATCCCTAGTGTTATCATACAATGATGGTCCTCAGGTTGAGTTTTGAAAGGGAAATATCTATCTATGTTAGCATGCATGAATTACAACCTAATGGTTAACTCACATCATAAGCGACATGAATACATCCTAAGGGAGAACGTCTAGTGAAGATGAAACTACTAAACTAAAGAATGTCAGGTGAAGGCGAACATACCAAATGAAAAGCACGTTGGGCGAAGGCGAACCTAACAAACGACAAGAACGTCGGGTGAAAGCGAACCTATCTAACAGAAAGAACATCGGGTGAAGGTTTAAAGAGAAGCATAAATACAAGTACAATCAAGCAAAGTTAAATCAAAACCACAAACAAAATCGAGTGCGAGCTAGCAACAAACAAATGAGTCCAATGGATCTCAAACTGGGAGTAAGGAACTCTTTTCACTTGATTTTCTCGAGCATCGGCATCAAGTAATAACTCGAAGCATCAACGTCGAGCGACACTAGCTAACATCATCGAACTGAATGACAAAGCGTAAGGGGGTTGGTTATGGACCCATGTCTTCCACTTGACCGACTCATTAACAAGAGTAAGCATGGTTCAACGTATTAACATATAACGCGAGTTAGGAACGACACGGACTAGAATGTGTAGGGGTCGATTATGGACCCTTTGTTCCACTTATTGACTCGATAGTAAGCACAATGTAAAAGGATGGGGGAAGTGCCTTCTTTTGAGGACTTTAGCAAAAATTCCTCCCTTTAGATGTCTTTAAACAAACAACAAGAAATCGCCCCTTTTGGAGTCTTTTGCAAACAAAAACATCGCGTCGTTTTGAGGTCTTTAATAGAACAAACATTGCCTCACTTGAGGAATTTAAACAAATTTCCCACCTAAAGTAGGGACTCCCAGTCATGCATCTCTATTCCTACTTCTCATGGCAAGGAAAACAATAAATGATGTAGAAAAATAAACCAGAATCAGTATAATACCAAACAAACAAGAGTTCGTAGCAAGCAAGCAAAAGCAGAATAACTTTGGAAAACTTCGAGCAAGCTTCACCAAGCAATAGTGAAATAGTCAAAAATAATACCCAATATAAGAACCTAATGTCAGAATGTGAAAATGAATTGCAAGCGGATAGCAACCGCATCCAATCATAGTCCCTGCACAAAATAAGTATACACAACCAAGCAAAAATCCAAACATCGAATTTCGCACGACAAAGGCCTCCAAAAGCTTGCACAAGTCACAATACGAGTTAGCAATTAACAATATAGCATAAGCTAAGCTCAAGTATCAAAGCACAACTCAAAAGTAATAGTGAATTGCAAAGGAACTAAATCCAAACAAGCATCGGAAAATGAAAACAAAAATCTGGGAAGCAACATCATCATTTCATAAACCACACAAAATATCGATTTAAAATCGCACAAACTCAATGCTAAGCTCAAGCGAATGCCAAGACAAGTGCACTTGATCACAAACCAACAATTAAATCACATGTTTCCAATTACTTACCAAACCGGGAAACATTGTATCAATTCATGTAACCGCTCCAATAATTGCGTTAAAAGCGAGCAAACTCAATATCAATGGTCAGCAATTGAACAATTAAGCACAAACATACATTAAATGGAGATCAAATCACAATGTACATGTTAAAAGAAAAACCGGACAGCATTATATCATCACATGAAATACACAAAAAAGTCGGATCAAAACCAAATAAATTTGATGCTAATGCTAAACCAATGTCTGATTAAACTCATTTATGCAATGTTGAAGAATTGAAACCAAAGTATGCTACCGTTTACAAATCCTAGACAACAACATATCAATACCGTAAACCTCCAAAAATGTCGATTCAAAACCAACGAAACACGACACAAATGTCGTCCAATCATCAAAATAACTTCACTTGTGCATTAAACCATAATTAAATCATATTCTAAATGCGTTTTCAAAATCTTGACAGCACTACACTGTATCACAACATTTCTCGGAAAAACATACCGAAAACGATTAAATTCAACATTAACCATCCATAAATGTATAAACATGCCCAAAGAAACCTCAAACTAGTTTTGGAAATCATTTTGCAACATATTTACATTTTCCGGGCATGCAATACATACTTTAATCAATATTGATCAAAATCGATTTCAACAATTGCAAACAGACGTAAAAATACACTTATCGGTTCAAGTATTATTGCTAAGAAATTGTAAACAAATTGAAAATGATTAGTTCATATCGGATGCCTTAATTCCAAGCACAAACAATCAACATTCAAATGATAATTCTATTTACCGGATTTGAAGTTTTTAACGTCGAAAAAATGAATTCATCAACAAATTAATCCAAAATCACATTAACACATGAAATTGAAACTAAACCTCAACACAATTCTGTAATTCAACACAATTCCATAATTCAACACAATTCAACATAATTCAACATAGAAAATCTCAATCAACAATCAACATCAATTTACCAGTTAAAATTCAAGATCTATACCGAATTAAATCATTAATCAACTGATTCCGCATAATTCAAACATTATCACAAATTTAAGAATTAAATATCTCTCAATAATTCAAGAATTCAATTCAATTTAATCAACTCATATTATAACCAATTAAACGCAAATCAACATAATTTACATAATCTATTATGCAATAAGCAATTAAATCTACTAAAGATTCAAGAATTTACCGAAGTTGAAGATAAAATTGAAGAAGAAAGTTGCTGGCAAAAAACACATGCACGATCAAAGGGAGAATTCGTCGGAACAGCTTGCGGCAGAGAGGAGGGAGCAGTCGCGATCAAGACGCGCGACAGAGGGGGCGATTTTTCCAGAAAATCGCGGTGGAGATGGGAGCTAACGTCGGAGCTTGCGCGGCCAGAGCGTAGGGCGGACCGGTGGTTGTGCAACGGTGCTAGGCGGAGGGAGTGAAGCTTGCGGAAATAGAAAGGAGAAAGATGAAAATTGATGATTTTTTGTTGATTTTGATTGAAGGTGTTCTTGATGAAATTTGAGAGAAAAGTGAGAGGATTTGAGGGAAAATGTGAGTTTGATTTTGAGAGAGTGGAAACTATGAGAGTTGTTGTGTTTGAAATTTGAAATATATAGTATTGGCTCCAAAATTGAATTTTCAACTTATTTTGTGCACAGTGCAAGATCGAACCCCAAGCTCATCACAATCGGTGCGAAATCTTGACGCAAGACCTTTAACAAAGATGTCGATGACGAAATTTATGATGCGGAATTAAAGGAATCGTCTCGATACGATAAAAATTGAGAAAGTTACATTGCTCTGAACGTTGAGAAACTCAGTGTAGAAATTCAGTCTAGAATTTTACAGCTTATTTTGTGTACTGCGCGCGAACAAACTACAAGCTCATGACTTTCGGTGCAGAATTTTGACGCGCAACATGAAAAAAAATCATCGGCGATGAAATGTGTGACGTCGTACTGAAAGAATCACCTAGATAAGATAAGAATCGAGCAAGTTATGATTTTTCGAATGGTGAGAGACAATGGACTTATTTCTCAGTTTGAACAATTTCAGCTTATATTTGTGCGCACTTTAGGAAGCGAGTCATAAACTAAAGCCTTCGGAGCATAATTCGAATCGGAACCTGAAGCAAAGTTTAAGCTTAAAAAATTTGTGATCTCACACTTCAAGAATCATCCTGATACGATAAAATTTGAGAGAGTTACGATTTTTATAATATCAAAAAATAGTATGGTAAAAATCCACTTCGACGTCCAATTTTCTCTGGTAATTCACACTTCCGAAGATCTTCTGCGAAGAATTAGCTCCTGACCTAAACATATGGATCAAAGATAAAATCAAGATGGATTTTTCGCCCAAAGAACCATCCAAAAACATCGAACTGGGCAAAAGTTGTGAATTTTTGAACATCTGAAAAACAACGGTTCAGCACACTATTTGCACTGTTTTTTCACTGTATAGCTTCTGAAAACTCACACATTCAGAGATCTTCCTTAATGAATTGGCTTCTGAGCCGAACACGAAAATTGAAGGAAATAACAAGAGGATTAAAATACTCTAAGAGGAACTCAAAGTTGATTTTCTAGTTAAAAGTTATGAAATTTTAAGCATCCGAAAACTAGTGAAATAGTAAATCCATTGTATAATACATTTTAAGTATTTGGCGCTTTAGAAAATCTTCCTTGCAAAGTTAGCTTTCGACATGAACAGATGAAATGAAGAAGACCTCAAGACGGTTCTAATGACTGAAGAATCATTCCCAAACCAATTTTTGATCTCAATTTATGAATTTCTGAGCTCTGAACACACAATACTAAATTTTTGTCTGCATTGTCTCAAACCAATTGAAACGCTTGACTTTCTACATAATTCAGAGCGTGTTGGAATGCATAAGAGCTTGATATGATGATGACTTGCTTGTTTGTTAATTGGATAGCTTGAACACATGCATAATGCATTTAAATATGGAAAACCTTGAGTTCTGCTTCACCATGTTGCTTAATGGAACAGTCAAATTTCACAACTCTTTCTTGCAGAGAAATACCTTGTTTCCATGGGTATAGAACCTATGACATCTATGTATGTGTATGATGATAAAGTATAAGCCTATTAGGGTTAACATGAAGAGGGATATTTTTGGGGTGCAGAAGCTGCCCTTATTCAACCTTCTTTAACCAGAGGGTGAGATTGGCGGTAGCCTTTCGAACCATCAAGGTAAAAGAGGATTGAATACTCAATAGAACCATAAAATTTGCACTCTGAAGACAATTGGGTATTTTTTATTTTGAGTTTTCTGTATTGATGAAAAGTGGTTGTCAAGAAATGTATGTCGGGTATGGATCAGACACACACCAAGAGAGAGATAAAGTATACATGCCCGACCAGAATTGGACACATATAAAAAGAGACCTGGTTAAAACAACCTTTAACCACCATCATTTAAAAAGTACGTCGGGTGAGGGCGAAACTTATCAACAGAATAGAACGACAAGTGAAGGTGAAACTTATCAAAAAGACAAAATGCCAGGTTAAGGAAAAACTCAACAAAAGGAGAGAACGTCGGGTGAAGGAGAAACTCGACGAAAGGAAAGAACGCCAGGTGAAGGCGAAATTTAACAAACGAAAGAAACGTTGGGTGAAGGAGAACTTAACAAGCCGAAAAATGCCAGGCGAAGGCAAACCTTAAATAACAAAAGGGACACCAGGCGAAGGTAAACCTTAAAAAACGAGAAGGACACATGGCGAAGGCGAACCTTAAGAAACGAGAAGGACATCGGGAAAAGGCGAACCATAACAAACGAGAAGGACACCAGCCAAATGCGAACCTTAACAAACGAGAAGGACGCTGGGAAAAGTTGAACCTTAAACTGAAAGAACTCTAGGCGAAGACGAAACTTGACACACTGAAAGAATGACAGGTGAAGGCAAACTTAACAAACGGAAGGAACACCGGGTGAAGGCGAAACTCAATAAGCCGAAAGAACGTCGGGTGAAGGCGAACTTCGAGAAACCAAAAGGACACCGAGCGAAGGTGAACTTATCAAACAGAAGGAATGCCGAGTGAAGGAGAAACTTAACAAGTGAGAAGAATGTCGGTGAAGTTGAAACTTAACAAACAAAAGACATCGTCAGGTGAATGCGTAACTTAAAACAAAAGAACGTCGAGAGAAAGCGACCCTTACACGTGAAAAGGATGTCGGGAGAAGTTGAAACTTTAATAAATGAACATATCACCAGGTGAAGGCGAAACTTACTGGGGATAAGATATACATGCTTGGTCAGAATTAGACACATATAAGAAGGAGACTGACCAAAGAAGACTCTAACATAGGACGCCTGAACAAAGGCGAACCCATAATGACAAGGAGACTAGACGAGGGTGGAAGCACTGATCAGAAGCAGACTTAATGAGGTGCCAAAGACCTGATTAGTGGAGAGATAAAACAGACTCCGTTGGGGAAACTGGCCAAGGCTTCCATAATACAAGACACTCGATATAATATGAATATATGGGAACACGCCAGTTGGAGGAACATCTCGGGGAATAAAATCAAGAGGATTATCAGCTTCAAACACATAATATATGGTTATGTCATGTGCATAGCATAATCGGCTTATACTTCTATGCACGTTTGAAAAATTATTAGATGCAAAGTAATGATGCATGTTCAATGATGTATGTTCCGTGTTTCACTGGGGAAAACATAGCAATAATCGACTGCTGAGAAGACAAAGAAATTTTGAACAATTATCCCTGTACAGATGATCTTCTGATGAGAACAATTAATCTGAAATTCATGGGGAGATTATAACACTAAAACACAATGCATATTTGACTCAGATTGCACATGTTTGTTAGGGTTTTTATTGTCATTTTCTTGTGTTATGCTTGCTTTTGTTTTGTTTCAGGTACTTTGATTATCTAGATCCCCACTTGAAGAAATGAAGAAAAACGAGTAAGAAATCAAGTTTTTGAGCAAATTGTACACATGACATCCAGCGTGGCACCCGTCATAGGGTAGGCCATGACATGGACTGGTTTCAATTGCCTTCAACCACCACGTTCTCCTCAACTTCCCACCCTTGTGCACATGGCGGGCGCCATAGGGGGCATGGTGGATTCCACCCTTGTTAAATGGTGTCCCGCCCAAAAGGAGTTGGGGGGAACCTTGGTAATTCCATGGAGTATTGTTCTTCTATAAATAGGAGGTTCTAGTTTCATTTTCTTTTCATCCAAGCTTAGTTACAAACTTAAGCCATATACTGTCAGATTTTGTAAGTGATAATCCCTTCACATCGAAGAGTTATCACACCATTGATAGAGTCTGTGATCGAGTTTGGAGCACTTTGGTAGAAGTTAATCCTGCCTTCATTTTCATTTCTAGTCTCATTTATTTACAGTTGTACCTGATTTAAAGCCTCCAATTTGGAGCAGGTTTTTATTTACAAGTATCGCTTTACTTTATTTATTCATCGAACTCATTTTACTTTATTTATTTCATTGCACTCTCTTTACTTTGTTTATTTCCTTGTCTTGCACTTATTTACTTGCTTTATTTACTTGTCTTTTAAAGCCTTTTTACTTTAAGAATCTACTTTAACATGATCTATTTTAACATGTCTGTTTACATCTCTGTGTCTGGCTAAATTTTAAAGGTTAGAATATAAGGATCATAGTTAAAGTGATGTTTCGTATAATGTGTCTGTAGAAATACTTAAGGGTTGTTTTGGTTTTTAACATAAGTTTTCTGCATTTTATTTTTGCTGGGTAAGATCAAAAGTCGTCCAACCTTCACTTAAACTTGGGTAGTCTTTGTTGTTCAAAGGAAGCGAAAGCGCTTTGTTCAATTAAGTAGGAATCTTTTAACAATTTTAGAAAAATGATTTCAAAACTCTTTTTGGACGCGTTTATGGGTTTAAAGGTCTAGTCCTCTTTTGGTTAGAAGTTCCAAGTCAAAATTACTTTTCAACTAAGTCAAGAAACTATATTTCTTAAAAATAGGTTTATTACTTTAACGTAATGCACGCCTTTTTACAAGTGACAATAAGAGGGATTGATTAAAGAATAAACTCGATTCTGAATACGCGAAAGTGACAGTTCCTGTTAAATTAGTTCTTTTCATGAGTAGAAAATATTTCCCTATAAGTAGTTCTATTTAGAAGTATTTGGAATATTATCAGATTGTGTGAATTACATTCAATCCTGTTGTTTTTATCTGAATTTGTATCTTTGTACTTTACTTTCACTGTTTACTCATAAACCCCTGACTTTTTTTTACCTTAGATAAACATCGTAACAACAGAAATCGATAGATTGACGTTTGGTCTCTGTGGGATCGATAATCTTTTATATTACTCTGATATGTTTTGTATACTTGCGAAAATACCACATCAAGTTTTTAGCGCCGTTGCTGGGGACCAATCACGTCAAATTTCGTACCCTGCTGTTACACCATCTAGACTAAGGCTTTATTAAGCCGGTAAATGCGAAAAACTCGCAGCACTGGAAGTTTATTAGATCCTTTAGCGGAACCCAAACATTACGCCCGTGCACGTCTCTTACTCCAAAGAGTTAGGAGAGTTATGGCTGAAAAACGTAACCAAAGACCCCTTAAGTAATTCGCCCAACCCTCTGATGAGGAACCCAATTTTAGTATATTAAACCTTGTTATTCCTGCTAACAATTTCAAACTGAAACCCTCTCTATTACAATTAGTACAACAAAACCAATTTGCGGGTCTCGCTACATAGAACCCAAATCAGCATTTAAAAGTCTTTATCCAATGAGCTGACACCTTTAAAACCAACGGAGCTACACCTGAGGAAATTCGTTTAAGACTATTCCATTTCTCCCTCAGAGATAAAGCACGTTCTTCCATCCAATTCCATAACATCCTGGGAAGACCTTAGGAGAGTTTCCTTGCCAGATATTTTCCCCCGAGTAAGACTGTTGTCCTTCGAAATCAGATCACCAGATTTACTCAAAACCAAGGAGAATCACTTTTTGAATCTTGCGAGAGATATAAAGACATATTAAGAGCTTGTCCATACCATGGCCTAGAAAAATGGTTAATCATTCATACCTTCTATAATCGAATCATTTATAACACTAAGATGACCATCGATGCTGCCGCTAGCGGTGTATTAATGAACAAACCCTACCCTAAAGCTTGCGCTCTGTGATACAATGGCAGAACCGACTGTTAATACTGGTTTGCGTTTTTTGTTTGCAAATGTGCGATAAGTAAGAGTCGCCACCAAGTTTTTTTTATCCAACAAAGGAGAGGGTGAAAAGAACAGAAAAAGACTTTTTTCGAGATTCCTGAGTAAGGGGGATAGATTATGGAAAGGGAAGGTGTTAGAACCCTTTCCATCCATAGTTTTCACGGTCTCTTAGGTACTTGCTCATCTTTTTAAAATTTCTTTCGTGTTTGTGTGGTTTGAAAAGCTTTGAAAATGCCTTAGTGCGGCGATTCACTTTATGGTAACTCTTGTATCAGTCCTCAAGAGTGTGATAAAGCGTTTTGAAAACTTTGTTTGAAAAGTGTTTGAAAGTATGGTGTGAAAATTTGTTTGAGCAAGTACCTAACAGTTATCTACCTGCTCGAAAAAGACTGTTCTTTTCCTCCTATCCTTTAGACCGTGTTATTCTACTATTAGTGAGTAGGTAACCCTAGTCGTTGGATGTTAAGGAACTATCGAAAGGGACGTAATGGTCATTGAAGGCAACATGTAAGGATACCTTAGCATTTCGAAGGGACTATCATCATAAGATCATTTCTCATAGGCAACTCGAGGGACAGTTAGGGACTATGATCTTTATGATGACTTTAAACTGAGGGTCTTTGCTAAGAGTATCCCTACGTTCAAGGGACATGACCACTTTTTCTGAGGCAACCAAGTGAGGTATACCCTAAGGGTGCATGTGTGCAATAGTGTGCTTCTTTCAGATATTTTATCTTGTAGTTTAGTGATCTACTGATTGATTGATTAATCATACATGCCTATGTTGCTAGAAATTTATATACAAGCATATAAAATATAAAAGTGAGAAATAAAGATCCTACGCTATTACAAGGCTTTGGTGTAGATACATAAATAATTACTGAATAAAGTGCGGAAATAAAATCCTAATAAAGATATTACAAACTGGGCACAGTTACATGATTAACACAAAAAAGGCTAAAATAAATAAATGCGCGTATGAATTGAAGATGCGTCTAAAATCCTAGATGATAGGAATTTTTTTGTTTGTTTTTATTATAAAAAGAAATTGAATTAAAAAAATCATAAGTCTATTAAATTTTAGTTTTTTAAGAAAATATTAAAATAATTAATTAATTAATTGACAAAATTAATTTAATGTAAAAAATGAAGCCTAATGTTTTTGTGGTTTTTTAGTGTTAATTAAAGCTTAGAAGAAGTAAGGACAAGCAGCCCATCAAAAGGAAGCAAAATCGAAAAGTCAAAACAGTAAAAGGAAAAAAAGCTCATTCTTGGAAGTAATGTCTTGATAGAAGAAGCTTGGATTTCCTTTCGATCCAGAGGACTGATCGAAGGTTCCTGCGAGACTGCACGTCTGGGGCATTCGATCTGGATGTGACATCCTTTGATCTGGAATATTGGATCTGCAAGGAAGTTTGTCAGAAAAAACACAAAATATATGACCTGGGTGTCGAACCCAAGTCCTTTTCGTTACAGCACATCTTCCTCACCAACCTGGTCAAAAGATTTCCATTTATTGGTACAAACGAAACAACAATATTACGTTAGAAAAAACACAGTATTAACTTAAATATCGAATATGCACGCTCAGTGGCCCCTTATGTTATTAACCCATAGAAAACGAACTACAAATGTAAAAATCTAAGGTAAGCCCAGATCGTGCCCCAACAATGGCACGATCTCAATCCTGCATCTTTGCTCACATGTAACACACTCAAACAAACATGAATATTAGCAGCAATATGTATATATGTTCAACATGAATTTAAATCATATTTAACAAGTTTGAGATTAAAGGAAAAATTACCAACAGGGGGATTGTATGAGGGATGCTTCTGCGTGAATCCCAAGAACACGGTTCAGGTGTTAGTCTGGACAAAGGCTGCATGCAAAACCGGCTTTGAGTTTGACAACCCTTGGAAACTTTGTGCAACTTTAGGGAATCTCGTGGGGCAGGCAGCATTTTCTTTTGAGGCAGCCTCCGTGCGTTTTTTTTCTGGCCCTTTTTGTGGCTGTTGCGCATGTATCCCCTGTATTCGTCCTCTTTTTCTCTGAGATTATGAGGTTTATATAGACAAGGGAATTTAGGTCAACATTTGTGTATCAAATCTTGGCCCATTATGATGAAGAGATTTGATTTGATTTCTTTATAAAGACTTGTTATATTTGATTCAATCACGTGCCAATCTATTTTTATGAATTACTGCCAGCCTGTCATGAGTTATTTGGGCCTCCAATATGATGAGAATCGAAAGCTGACCTGCCCCTGCAAATCCACTTCCCTTCGAGTTTGATCTCTTCGAAGGCTCTAAGCTCCAGTTTGAATTACTCCAGCTTTGATTGCATAGCCCCTTCGATTGAGCCTCCCTCTACTTCGATTGCTTGATTCGAAAAGAATCACCCTGGTCGAATCAGCTTTTGTGGGGCTAGGAGCAAACAAGGCAAAAATTTGGCCTTTAACTCGGGAATGGGGTCCACAATCAACATTGAATTCTTTCCATATTTGAAAGTAAAACATGCCATTTTGAACTTTGGGTGAACCTGGACAGGTTAGGATATGCGTTTTTGCTTAGTCATGCCAGCCTACTTCAGTCCTTCGAATCTGCCTTATTTGCCAGCTTCAAAGTCCAATTCAAATCTATTCAGAACATTCCCTATTAGATAACTTCGACCAGCCCTTGGCCTTGTGATGAGTCTAAGTTCTGATTCGAAGTGTTCAGAACTTTCTTCATTAGAGCATCTTAGATTAAGACAAACTCTGCATTGAAATTCCATTCAAAGGTAATTTCATTCTGATGTTCTTATTGAGGGAAACTCTAAAATTCCAGTCGAAGGACACTCTGAAGTTCCAGTCCAAGGACCTTTTGGAATGCCAATCGAAGGGCCTTTGTCCATATACCAATCGAAGGGTACTTGTTAAAATGCCAATCGAAGGACATTGCTACAATGTCGATCGAAAGGTGTTTGTTAAAATGCCAATTGAAAGGCCTTGTTAACAGGCCAATCGAAGGACCTTTGTCCAGATACCAATCTAAGGGTACTGGGTAGATGTCAATCGAAAAGCATTTTGGAGATGCGAATCTAAGGAAACTTGAAAACATCACTCACAACTTTTCCTTTTCTTTAGGCAAAGGTTTGTGACCAACCATGTAGGAGGAAATCTTGGAAAAACCTAAGAGGGAAAATTTTAGGGTACAACAGCTGCCCCTGTTCAATCTTCTTAAACCTGAGGATGTAGATTGGCTAGTCTGCCTTTCGTGATCGGAAGGTGGAAGATGATTGAACACTAGAGTGCCCATAAATTTGCACTCGTCTAAGATGATACTTGACTGTGTAGATAGTATTGGGAATGGGCTTATAGATGCCATTTGCAAAAGATGATGGAAGATCGTCGGAGATGGGCTTAAAGATGCCATCAGAATGTGACGGAGAGTCATCGGAGATGGGCTTAAAGATGCCATCCAAAACAATGATGATTTCATGAGATATCCCTTTGTGGGAATTCCTGCTCTTGCTGTTAGAGAGGACTCCGCTGAGGAATGTTGCTATTTGTCTTGGAACATAGAGTTTTAGGAGCTTTAGTTGTCCGTTACTCTACTGGGGGTTCATCCCTTGATTGAAGAGACGGAAGTGAACTGCTATCTGGTCAGGATCCAGGCTTTATAGTGGCTTGTTGAGGATAATAAGGCTAATTGTTATCTGGTCATGCTCCAGGCTTCACAGTGACTTACTGGGGAGATGATATTAAACTGTTATCTAGTCAGGATCCAGGCTTCAGTGTCTTAAATTGTTGATTGACTATTATCTGGTCAGTTTCTGGGTTTCATAGCTTCTTTTACTAGAATAGAAATCTTAGTATCGATTTGACTGAACCAGGGGAAGGCCTTGAATTAGGTTTGACTAGCATAATAATCAGGAGAATCTTAGTATGATTCAACTGACCCAGACGAAAGTCTTGGAAAATCTTCAACTGGCATAGTAATCAGAGAGATCTTAGTGTCGACCTGTCTGACCCAGGGAAAATCTTGGGCTAACTTTGACTGGCATAGTAATCAGGAGAATCTTAGTATCGATTCAACTGAACCGGACGAAAGTCTTGGAACCTCTTCCATTGGAATAGTAATCAGAGAGATCTTAGTGTCGACCTGTCTGACCCAGGGAAAATCTTGGGTTAACTTTGACTGACATAATAATTAGGAGAATCTTAGTATCGATTCAACTGACCCAGATGAAAGTCTTGGAACTTCTTCCACTGGAATGGTAATCAGAGAGAACTTAGTGTCGATATGTCTGACCCATGGAAAATCTTGGGTTAACTTTTACTCGCATAGTAATCAGGAGAATCTTAGTATCGATTCAACTGACCTAGACGAAAGTCTTGGAACTTCTTCCACTAGAATGGTAATCAGAGAGATCTTAGTGTCGACCTGTCTGACCCAGGGAAAATCTTGGGCTAACTTTGACTGGCATAGTAATCAGGAGAATCTTAGCATCGATTTAACTGACCCAGATGAAAGTCTTGGAACCTCTTCCACTAGAATGGTAATCAGAGGGATCTTAGTGTCGACCTGTCTGACCCAGGGAAAATCTTGGGTTAACTTTGACTGGCATAGTAATCAGGAGAATCTGAGTACTGATTCAACTGACCCAGACAAAAGTCGTGGAAGCTCTTCCATTGGAATAGTAATCAGAGAGATCTTAGTGTCGATCTGGATGATCCAGAGAAGATCTTGTGAGGACATCTTTCTGAGGAAAATCCTGGAATAGCCCTTTGTTAGACGTAGCTTGTTGATTTGGTCTTTTCCCTGAAAGGTAAAGAGTTAGTCGTATGTAATGTCATGATGTATGAAATGCATTATGATGATGTTCTCAAATTAAATGAGATTGTGTTGTATGCAATATGTATGCGCATGTCATGATGTATGAATATGGAATGCTATTGTGGTACTTCTTAGTCGGGGAAAATAAATCCCAGACTGTTGCTGAAGAGTATTAGGAAGTTGAATTCTTCATTTCTTCTGGGGATGGTGAATGACTATGTTGGGGATTTACTCCTTTCTGTTTGCAAATAATCTGTCGGGGAGAAATTCTACCTGAGAATGACTATGCGGGGGAATAACTTTGTTTGAGAGAGGATGTGCTTTGCTTGAAGATTTTTTTGATTTGGAGAAATAAACTCTGCTGGGGGATGAACTTTTGTAGCTGGAGAAATAAACTTTGTTGGGGATTGAGCTTCCGCAGTCAGAGAAATAAACTCTGCTTGAGAGAAGGTTCCGCAGTCAGAGAAATAAACTCTTCTTGGGAGAAAGCTTTATAAACCGTTTGCGATTATAAAACTAGACTGGGGAATATAGATATCGGCTCTCTGAAGGAACTTTGCTGGGGAAAGTAACTCCTGTTTGGGGAAGCAGAGATTAAAACTTTTGGTTGCCTCTACTCTATAGGGAGTGTAGATGTCACGGGATCGTATGCTGAGGATACGGTGATGACTTTGCATCAAGACATTTTTGCCCCTGTACCTATTGGAGAAAGTACCTGCGGAGGCTTTGTGGATGGATCTATGTGTTGAAATAAGTGTCAGAATGACATCTGTATCTAGATCTTATCTGAACTGTATTTGGAATTTGTATTGAATGAGTGTCAAGATGACATCCGGCTCTAGATCGTACCTGAACTTTTGCTAGAAGATAGTCTGGAATAAGTATCAGGATGACATCCGTATTTGGAATGTACCTGAACCGTTTCTAGGAGATGATCTAAATAAGTATCAGGATGATATCTGTCTCTGGATCGTACCTGAACCGTTGCTAGATAAGAATCTGGAGTAAGTGTCAAGATGACATCCGTCCTTGGATCGTACCTGAACCGTTTCTAGATGAGAATCTGGAGTAAGTGTCAGGATGACATCTGTATTTGGATCGTACCTGAACCATTTCTAGATGAGAATCTGGAGTAAGTTTCAGGATGACATCCGTATTTGGATCGTACCTGAACCGTTTCTATATGAGAATCTGCTTTATTCAGAATGTTTCCGTTGGGGAAGGGAAACTCTGTAATGCGCTTGGGGAGTCCCGAGAAGCTTGGCGACTTCATTGGGGAATTTTCGTTGGAGCGGTAATTTGGAGATTTTGCTCTGCCAAAGGTATGAGAACACCTGACATCAATAGGTTGTAAGTTGAGAATATCGTGGTGACCTTGTAGTAGAATGCCCCTGTCTCGATACCTGTTGTAGAAAATATCGAACGGGGATTTTGTAGAGGGTTTGACTATTATCCCAACTCTTGGAATCCTTGGTGAATACAGATCAGGGTAAACCTTCTACTAATTAGACAAGTGACGAGATGACGGGACGTAGTCGTACACTTTAATCCCTAACTTTTTCCTGGACTATCTTTTCAGATTTTCAGACCACCGGTATACCCTTTTTTGCTCAAGCCACCTTTTCAGGTTTTCGATTTTCCGAGTGTACCGATTTTTTGTTTTTATCCCTAATTTTTCCCGAACCCTTTTGGTTCGCCGGGATGCCCTTATTTTTGCCTAGGCCAGTCAACCTAGCGGGTCTTTGTTCATGCATAGTATTTTCCGACTATGTCCACGTTCATCGGGTGCGGAGAATTATCATTGTCCATAGTAGTAAGTGTTGCCACACTGCCAGAAGATGCTTGTTTGATCATACAAGATTCATTGTTGGAATTTATGCCAAATGCCTCAAGTGATTCAGATGGAGATCTGCCCCAGGCTATTTGGCATTTTTGAGAGATTCCTTGAATCTTGACTTCCCCAGATGATGGACAATGATCACACTGTGCCCCTTGGTTGGAAGTTTCTTTCCACTTAAGGTGATCCTTTTTATTGAGAAGGTTTTTGTTCACTAGATATTCGTCATGCGAATTTCTCTGTTGTTGAACAAATAGTCATATGCAAACAATGGTATTTTAAGAATGCAAATCTTATGTCTGTCTTGAAGTTTGAAAATTCATTTTTTAGTAAAACAAACAAATTTTGTAAAAGTGTGATATCAGCTTAGGATTTATAGCGGACCCTACAAGAGCCAGGATACCTTTTGTAATAGTATGCTTTTGAACTAACTCATGCTTCAGCTAGGACTTTTAAGGGTTATAACGTGGCCTAGTTCACGGTTCAAGAAACAAAGGATAAAGGCTCAAATTTTATTTTTACCCACCTGTTCTTCGTGATGTTCTTCAGTCCTATGCTCAGTTAATTGTGCGTTTAGATCCCAATTGAGTCTGACATCTTGTCCTTAATGTTCCGGTGATGGTTCGGATAATTAAAGTTTATTTTGAAGAGGCAGACATTTTTGTAACCTTTTCTTTTGTTGAGGATTTGTAGGACCTCTTTTTTTTATTATTATCCCTGCCTTTGCCTGAATTGTTTCATTTGTGATTACAGCCAACGGTATGCCCCAATTTTTTTCTTAAGTCTCCTTCATAAGTTTTGACTTAATGGGCTTTTGTTTTGAGAGATAATGACTTCCTGCTCTTAATGATTATGTGGAACCATCACCATCTTTGGAAGGTATCTTCTACACTATTTGTCATGTATGAAGGATGAGCTTCTGACTGAATGCGCCTCTGAACTAACTGAGAAAACTACCATGCCCCGGGTTATGATTAAGGGTTTTAATTTGTGTGAATAGAAAAACTCCTACTTCTTTGGCTCAAAGGGGTTGACTAGGGATTATCTTCCTTATAACTCCAATATTTAGGATTTGAAACAATGCTTGTACATTGTTAGCGGGGTTTGTTCAAAAGCATATTGTAGAGATTGTGGTATCATTTTTGTCATCCCCCCTCTAAAGGCTCAGAGCTTTTGATTGAGAGTTGAATATCACAAGAAGGAAAGCAGTTTAAATATAGTGAATACGAATGAATTGATTCAAAATAGACATATGCAATGCATTGATAAAGTAACAAAGTTTGACATGAATACATGTTTGAACAAGCAAAAGAAAATTACAAATTGAAAATTCTAATGAACGAAAAGCCTTCTTTTCAGAACTTGTCACTTCAAATGGTGGGCCTTGGAGGAATGACAGAAAAATTTCAGTTGACCATCTTGTGTGAATTCTAATGCTCCTTCATCAATCAGGTCCTGAATTTTGTATTTCAACATCCAACAACTATCCGTGTCATGCCTCGACTGTTGGAGTGATATACATATATTGCATCAGGATTGTAAGTAGGAGCGTAAGTATTAGGATTCTGAGGAGGATCCTTCAATGTGACCAAATTCAACTTCAACACGTGTTGCAAGACTTGCAACATTGGTATGTCGAGTTTGGTGTATTTCCTAGTAAGTGAATCCCGCTTACGCCGATTACCCTGTTGTTGTTGGCGAGATTGTTGTTGGACCCGTGAGGTAGTAGAAATTTGTAAAGCTCCACTCTTCACCAAACAAACCTCTTGTCTTCTCGGAGGTTGATCAATGACTTGGTCCCCAGCCTTGACCATTTGTTTCACACGGTTGCATCCTTCTTGAGGAAGTTTGCTGATAAGGGCTCTCAGCTCTTCTTATTCCCGGGCTAAGCTTTGGATAAGGGCCATCTGACTACTCATCTGGATTCTCATTCTTTCCATTTCAGCTTGCAGTTGTTCCAACTGGTCATCCTTATGGTCTTCAGGATTTTTCTTGGCTAGGTTCCCAGCAAGGAGTGCTTTCAACTCTTCCCAGATAGGTTTAGGAACATTTCCATGAACTGAGCTTCTTGAGTTTGGAGATCTCTATTATCTTGTTTGAGAGCCATTGCTGTAATAAACAGCGAGAACATGAGAGACATGTACTAGAGACTACCTGTTATGCAATGACATGTATGATATGCAAATGTTTTCAAGGATCTCGCAGGGTAAACAAGAAAAATGTTAGGTGTTGAACTTTACAGCTTTGATTGAAGCACTCTGTATCGTTGAAGGTCCTTCTACAAGAGTCAAGTTCACCATATCAAGTGGGTCATAGCCCCTGACTCAAGTTGTCACTTTGGTCTTTTGATAGCGTTGGCTAGAGGATAATGAATCCCATTTCCCCCTTGCTATACGTCTGCTTTATCATAACTTGCATCACAGGCCCTTGAGATCCTTGAAATGGTTAAGGAAATGCTATGGTATAATGCTATGATGTGTATGTTATGCATCAAGCAAAAATGCAGGGTAAGAAACCAATTTATTGGATTTATACAAACAATATCCTACAAGGAATACAAACAAAGCCCTGCAATAAGTTCAAATTGTTAGGCAAATAAAGCAAACAAGTCACACAAGTAGCCTTAGGTTTAGGCTTGAATGGATTCCATAGGTAAGTACCCTTTTGAAGTTTAGTTGGTTCAACTTGTCTTAGAAATAGTAATCGGGTTCTAAGGAATCTTAATATCACCGATCTTTCTTTATCGAGTTATTTCAGCTTAACAATATTTTCTTGCGGTCGAAACATCTTGAAAGTCTGATCTCAATGAGTGTAGCATCGAGTATCAACTGATTCCCAGCTTTACACCGATGTCGGCTATCTCACTACTTTCTAATGGCCAAGTTTGTTCAACTAAGGTTCTAAGGTTCGTTAGTGCTTCACGACACCATGCGGCGGCCCCGTATTCTCCTCGATTCAACACAAGGGATACCAGTACCAACCAAACTGTCACACCAACACAGCTATTGCTTCAACCATATCGGTCTACACCGTACAGTCTCCACGAATTCCCCAACAAACTTTTAAAAGTAAAGCAATCAAAGTAAACAAAGAAAGCATTTTAAAATGATCTAGACCCTAAGGTAAACCTCTACTTTATAATTCTCCCCAACAGAGTCGCCAGTTCTATGGTACAGTGGCAGAACCGACTGTTAATACTGGTTTGTGTTTTTTGTTCGCAAGTGTGCGGTAAGCAAGAGTCGCCACCGGATTTTCTTTTATCCAACAAAGGAAGGGTGAAAAGAACATAAAAAGACCTTTTTCGAGATTCCTGAGAAAGGGGGGTAGATTATGGAAAGGGAAGGTGTTAGCACCCTTTCCATCCGTAGTTTTCTATGGGCTATTAGGTACTTGCTCATCTTTTTAAAATTCCTTTCGTGTTTGTGTGGTTTGAAAATCTTTGAAAATGCCTTAGTGCGGCGATTCACTTTATGGTAACTCTTGTATCAGTCCTCAAGAGTGTGATAAAGTGTTTTGAAAACTTTGTTTGAAAAGTGTTTGAAAGTGTGGTGTGAAAATTTGATTGAGCAAGTACCTAACAGTTATCTACCTACTCGAAAGAGACTGTTCTTTTCCTCATATCCTTTAGACCGTCTTATCCTACTATTAGTGAGTAGGTAACCCTAGTCGTTGGATGTTGAGGGACTATCGAAATGGACGTAATGGTCATTGAAGGCTACATGTAAGGATACCTTAGCATTTCGAAGGGACTGTCATCATAAGATCATTTCTCGTAGGCAACTCGAGAGACAGTTAGGGACTATGATCTTTATGATGACTTTAAACCGAGAGTCTTTGCTAAGAGTATCCCTATGTTTGAGGGACATGACCACTATTTCTGAGGCAACCAAGTGAGATATATCCTAAGGGTGCATATGTGCAATAGTGTGCTTCTTTCAGATATTTTATCTTGCAGTTTAGTGATCTACTGATTGATTGATTAATCATACATGCCTAGGTTGCTAGCAATTAATATATAAGCATATAAAATATAAAAGCGAGAAATAAAGGTCCTACACTATTACAAAGCTTTGGTGTAGATACATAAATAATTACTGAATAAAGTACAGAAATAAAATCCTAATTAAGCTATTACAAATTGGGCACAGTTACATAATTAACACAAAAAAGGCTAAAATAAATAAACGCGCGCATGAATTGAAAATGCGTCTAAAATCCTAAATGAAAGGAATTTTTTTGTTTGTTTTTATTATATAAAGAAATTGAATTAAAAAAAATCCTAAGTCTATTAAATTTTAGTTTTTTAAGAAAATATTAAAATAATCAATTAATTAATTGACAAAATTAATTTAATGTAAAAAACTAAGCCTAATGTTTTTGTGATTTTTTAGTGTTAATTAAAGCTTAGAAGAAGTAAGGACAAGCAGCCCATCGAAAGGAAGAAAAATCGAAAGGTCAAAACAGTAAAAGGAAAAAAAAGCTCATTCTTGGAAGTAATGTCTGGATCGAAGAAGCTTGGGTTGCTTTCGATCCAGAGGGCTGATCAAAGGTATCTGCGAGGCTGTACGTCCGGGGCGTTCGATTTGGATGTGACATCCTTCGATCTGGAATACTGGATCTGCAAGGAAGTTTGTTAGAAAAAACAAAAAATATATGACCTGGGTGTCGAACCCGGGTCCTTTTCGTTGCATCACATCTTCCTCACCAACCTGGTCGAAAGATTTCCATTCATTGGTACAAACTAAATAGTAATATTACGTTAGAAACAAAAACACAGTATTAACTTAAATATCGAATATGCGCGCTCAATGGACCCCTATGGTGTTAACCCATCGAAAACGAACTATAGCTGTAAAAATTTAAGGTAAGCTCAGATCGTGCCCCAACAATGGCATGATTTGAATCCTGCATCTTTGCTCACATGTAACACACTCAAACAAACATGAATATTAGCAGCAATATGTATATATGTTCAACATGAATTTAAATCATATTTAACAAGTTTGAGATCAAAGGAAAAATTACCAATAGGGGGATTGTATGAGGGATGCTTCTGCGTGAATCCCAAGAACACAGTTCAGGTGTTAGTCTGGACGGAGGCTGCGTGCAAAACCGGCTTTGAGTTTGACAACTCTTGGAAACTTTGTGCAACTTTATGGAATCTCGTAGAGCAGGCAGCGTTTTCTTCTGAGGCAGCCTCCGTGCATTTTTCGTCTGACTCTTTTTGTGGCTGCTACGCATGTATCCCCCTGTATCCGTCCTCTTTTTCTCTGAGATTATGAGGTTTATATAGACAAGGGAATTTAGGTCAACATTTATGTATCAAATCTTGGCCCATTATGATGAAAAGATTTGATTTGATTTCTTCATAAAGACTTTCTATATTTGATTCAATCACGTGCCAATCTATTTTCATGCGTTACTGTCAGCCTATCATGAGTTGTTTGGGCCTCCAATATGATGAGAATCGAAAGCTGAACTGCCCCTGTAAATCCACTTCCCTTCGAGTTTGCTCTCTTTTAAGGCTCTAAGCTCCAGTTCGAATTACTCCAGCTTCGATTGCATATCCCCTTCGATTGAGCCTCCCTCTACTTCGATTGCTTGATTCGAAAAGAATCACCCTAGTCGAATCAGCTCTTGTGGGGCTGGGAGCAAACAAGGCAACAATCAGGCCTTTAACTCAGGAATTGAGTCCACAATCAACATTGAATTCTTGCCATATTTGCAAGGAAAACATGGAATTTTTAACTTTGGGTGAACCTGGACAGGTTAGGATATGTGTTTTTGCTTAGTCATGCCAGCCTACTTCATTCCTTCTAATCTTCCTTCTTTGCCAGCTTCAAAGTCCAATTCGAATCTATTCATAATATTCCCTATTAGACAACTTCGACCAGCCCTTGGCCTTGTGATGAGTCTAAGTTCTAATTCGAAGTGTTTAAAACTTCCTTCATCAGAGCATCTTAGATTAAGACAAACTCTGCACTGAAATTCCATTTGAAGGTCATTTCATTCTGATGTTCTTATTGAGGGAAACTCTGAAGTTCCAGTCGAAGGACACTCTAAAGTTCCAATCCTAGGACCTTTTGGAATGCCAATCAAAGGGCCTTTATGCATATACCAATCGAAGGGTACTTGTTAAAATGCCAATCGAAGGACACTGTTACAATGCCAATGGAAAGGTGCTTGTTAAAATGCCAATTGAAAGGCCTTGTTAACATGCCAATTAAAGGACCTTTGTCCAGATACCAATCGAAGGGTACTGGGTAGATGTCATTTGAAAAGCATTTTGGAGATGCCAATCGAAGGAAACTTGAAAACATCACTCACAAAATTTCCTTTTCTTTAGGCAATGGTTTGTGACCAACCATGTAGGAGGAAATCTTGGAAAAACTTGAGAGGGGAAATTTTAGGGTACAACACACTCTCATAGAAGATATGGCCCAAAACTATTATCAATGGGGAACTGAACGAGAATCGGTAGAGAAGAAAGAAACCCAAAGAGGAATACATGAGATAAGTTCTATAAACATGATACAAGATAAAATGGACGCTTTAGACCTTAAAGTTGAACACATGTCTTCAAACCCTGCTACTGTAGTAGCAGTCCACCCGGAATGTGAAATATGTGGAACCAAAGGGCACCAATTAGCTGAATGCAATCTGTTAAACGAAATAAGCACAGACCAAGTCAATTATGCCCAAGGAAACCCATTTTCAAATACTTACAACCCTGGATGGAGGAATCACCCAAACTTCTCCTATAAAAACAACAATCCTATCCAAAATTTAGCACCTCCGAGACCATTAGGTTTTCAATCCCAGAGACAAAACCAAAATATGCAAGTTGTACCCCTAAAGCCGAACCTATAGAAAATTATGGAAAATTTCATTTCGGCCAAAAATCAGCAAAACAAAGAATTCCTAAACCAAAACATTCATGTAAATGAATTAATCACACAATTAGGAACCAAGGTTGACCAAATAGTCACCCACAATAAACTGCTTGAAACCCAGATCTCTCAGGTAGCTCTCAAACAAGCCCCCCAAACTATGCCTGGAGGGAAATTTCCTGGACAACCTCAACCAAACCCTCGAGGACAAGCCAATTCCATTACCTTACAAAGTGGGACTGCTTACGATGAACCTGTCAACCCAGCATTGGATGAATCTAAAACTTCTAAGAAATGTGTTGTGCCTACAGAAGAAGTAGAGGAACCCATAGAATCTGAAAAACAGAAAGATAAAGATGAAGGAGAAGCCACAGATAAAACTTATGTACCACCCCCGCCATACAAACCACCAATACCATATCCGCAAAGACTTAAGCAAACTAAAATATTAACAACCAATATAAAAAATTCATAAAAATAATAGAGAAACTCCATGTAGAGATTCCTTTCATCGAAGCCATCACCCATATACCATCATATGCTAAATTCCTCAAAGACATCCTAACCAACAAATGTAGACTTGACGATCCAAAACCCTTGGAATGCAATTCTATTTCCGAAAATAAACTTTCTAAGAAAGAGAAAGACCCTGGAAACTTTTCCATACCTTGTATTCTAGGAAATCACATGGTCGACAAAGCATTCCTGGACTTAGGAGTTAGTGTGAGCTTAATGCCTCTGGCAGTTTGTGAGAGATTAAACTTGGGAGAATTGCAACCTACTAAGATGTCTCTTCAATTATCCGATAGATCTGTTAAATATCCAATCGGCATATTAGAAGACATCCCAGTTAGGATCGGCAAATTGTATATCCCCACTGATTTTGTTGTCATGGACATAAAAGAAGATGATGATATCCTAATCCTCTTAGGTAGACCATTCTTATCAACTGCAGGAGCCATAATATATGTTAAGAGAGGAAAGTTGACTTTTGAAGTAGGTGATGAAAAGATAGAATTTATTCTTTCGAAATTTCTTATGGCACCGGTAATAGGAAATGAATGTTATGCCATAAACATCATTAATGAATGCGTTAGGGAACTAGATTAAGAAGAACCCACAGAAATAATCAAGCTACCTTCAACCCTCATAAGGGGAGATGATGGATTTGAAAAGATGGAACCCTACATTGATGATAACCTTCACAAATGTTTAGCCCTTACTCCATATCCTATACCATGCCCTAAGAAACCAACTTTAGAACTTAAAGAACTACCCAAGAATCTAAGATATGAGTTTCTAGATGAAGGAATAAACTGTCCAGTTATAGTCAGTGCTACCTTAAACTAAGAAGAAATAAACCAACTCTTAGATGTTTTACGAAAATATCCCTCAGCTTTAGGATATAATATCTCTGATCTGAAAGGTATAAGTCCATATGTATGTATGCCTCGGATTTTGCTTGAGGGAGATTCAAAACCCTTCAGAGAACACCAGAAAAGGATAAATCCTATAATAAGTGATGTTGTTAAGAAAGAAGTTCTTAAGTTGCTAGAGGCAGGTATAATTTATCAAATCTATGATAGTAAGTGGGTGAGCCATGTGCATGTAGTACCTAAAAGGGAGGCATCACAGTCGTGCTAAATGAGAAAGGTGAACATATAGCAAAGCGGATAGAAGGAGGTTGGCGTATGTGCATAGACTACAGAAAGCTAAACAAGGCAACTAGGAAGGATCATTTTCCCTTACCATTTATAGACCAAATGCTGGAACGTCTAGCTATACGTTCTTACTTTTGTTATCTAGATGGGTATTCGGGATTCTTCCAAATTCCTATTCACCCCGAAGATCAAGAAAAAACAACCTTTACATGCCCTTACGGAACCTTTGCATATAGATGAATGCCATTCGGGCTCTGTAATGCTCCAGCTACTTTCCAGTGTTGTATGATGTCAATCTACACAGATTATCTTGATGGGATTATGGAAGTCTTTATGGATGACTTCTCGGTATGCAGATTCGATTTTAAGAACGGTCTCGCTAACCTTGAGAAATTCTAGAGAGATGTGTAGAAGTAAACCTTGTGTTAAACTGGGAGAAGTGTCATTTCATGGTTATCGAAGGTATAGTTTTAGGACACATAGTCTTTGAAAAAGGTATTGAAGTTGATAGAGCAAAAATAGAAGTTATAGAAAACCTAAAACCACATAAGACCATTAGGGAAGTCTGGAGTTTTCTTGGACATGTCGGTTTTTACCGACGCTTTATCAAGGACTTCTCTAAAATAACCAAACCTCTAACTGGTCTTTCGATGAAAGATGTTGAATTCATCTTTGATGAAAAGTGTATTGAGGCCTTTACCCTTTTGAAACAAGAAATAATTTCAGCACCTGTTATGCAACCCCCAGATTGGACCGAACCTTTTGAAATCATGTGTGATGCTAGCGATTTTGCTGTGGGAGCTGTTCTAGGTTAAAGAAAAGATAAGAAATTACAAGTGATTTACTATGAAAGTAGAACCCTAAACAATGCGCAACTTAATTATGCAACAACCGAAAAAGAACTCCTAGCTGTATTTTTTGCCATCGATAAATTTCTATCCTATCTGGTAGGAGCTAAAATTATAGTCTATACAGATCATGTAGTTATTCGTTACCTATTAAACAAAAAGGATGCTAAGCCTAGGTTACTTCGATGGATCCTTTTAATACAAGAGTTTGATCAAGATATTCGAGACAAGAAAGGCACAGAAAATGTAGTTGTTGATCACCTTTCTAGGCTTGAATACCTAAAACCAGATTTAGTACCCATAAATGATGATTTCGCCTATGAAAAACTAATAGTAAAATAAACACTGTTGGAGAAGATAACCTGGATCCTTATAAGAACTCTGAGAAAGCTTTAACAGTGAGTAATGTACCTTGGTACGCTGACTTCGTTAACTACCTAGTTGCTTATATAGTACCTCCTGACCTAAACTATCAACAGAAAAAGAAGTTCTTCAATAATGTAAGAAATTTTTATTGGGACGAGCCACTTCTTTTCAAAAGAGTTACTGACAGTATTTTTAGTTGTTATGTTCCAGAAGAAGAGGTAAGAAATATCATAGAACACTGTCACTCTGCACCCTATGAAGGACATGCAAGCACTTCTAAAACATACGCTAAAATTCTCCAAGCTGGCCTCTTCTAGCCTACTATATGGCGTGATGCTCATGCTTACATTGTCAGATGTGACAGATGTCAGCGAACTAGAAACATCTCAAAACGTGACGAAATGCCTTTAAGGAACATTCAGGAAGTAGAAATTTTTGATGTATGGGTGTAATACCCCAAATTTGTCCTACCCTCATACTTTTATCTGGTTTATGCATTGTCGCACTTTTCTCATGTACATATTTCCATTAGGTCATTTAACATTGCATACATTCGCTAACAACATAACTTTGCAAGGGGTCGAGAACCTTCAGGATTAAGGTTTTATCAACTGGCTAAGGTGTATATGTTCAAATAGAGCTTGATTCTTCTGGTTATTTTTCAAGGCAATGAAATTGCGGAATTAGGGTTTTGTGTTCATGGATATTGTGGATCTTTTCTTCATCAAACTACAAGGTCATCCTCCATCAAGAATTCATCCAGAGCAAAGTACATTGGGGTTTTTTACTTATGGTATTTGGTGTCTCGTCAAGGTTGTAGTTGAGGTTATTTTGAACCGGGATTTTGGCTTAAGCTGTCTTTCTCCTCATTGAGTATCCAATACCAGAGAATTAGGGATTCAAATCACTAATTTTGTCGATCATCAAGTAAAGACGTAATGCTAGGATGATGTTACGAATTCACTAAGATTAAGGCATTATTGGTTCTCTCATTTCTTGTTTTCATTATGGTGAAAGTATTCGTTCAAGTGATTATTTGGGATCATGAGTTCAAGTTCAAGTGATTATTTGGAGTCATGAGTTCAAGTGGTTTGAATTTGTTAAATTGGACCAATATTTTAAGAGGCAAAGCGTATTGAGTTTGGAAAGTCCATCCACGTAGATTCCTTGGAATTCAAATCACTTCGAAGAAGAAAGCACACCATGTTCATCCATGATAAAGATTTTGGATTTCGAATAAGAGTCTTTCTTTAGTCATCTTTGAGTTTATCTCGTAAGTCATCCATAAAACAGGTTCGATATCATATGTTTCTTTGAAGTCGCAAATAAAGAGAAGCATTGGGAGCTCTTAGTTCTATTTAAATAGAACTTAATTTTGGATAGGAGATTGAAGATTTGGAATTGCCAAATTAATATTACATTCAAGTTTCATTCAAATTTCCACCAAGTATTAGAAAAGGGTTCAAAGCCATTTCTTTAGAATATTCATCATGAAAGTGGAGGAAAGCTTCTTTACAAAGCAAAAGAATTCATATTCTATGTTACATTGAATCATACATTACAAATACCCAACACCATTTACAATATCCAAAAATATACTACAAAAAACGAGAAATACACTTAAAGGTGTATATATTGATTCTCATCATCGCTTTTTGTGTGGCCTTGTCGTGTTTGAAATGCAACCTTGTGGCTTCCATCTTCATCACCTTCTTCAGGACCAAACCGGCGTATTGTAATTTGCCATGATCTATGCCTTTTGTTTCAACCCAAAGCAATCCTGAACATTTACACAACAAAGAGAAACAGTTATTATCAATTCCAAAACAGTCCTGCTGTAACTGTTAACAGAATAACAAACAAACTGCAATAGCCAAAACAGAATTTTCCCTAACCATTCTCTAAAAGCAGCCCTGCACAATAACCCTCCATAACGGATCCAAAATTAGCAGAATGTCAAAAACACAAAGCAAAAACAGAATTTCTAACTCAACCAATTCCAAATAACCCTTTCCCCTAACCATATAACCAAACCTTTAACAGAATTACAAATAGAACCTACAGCTTAACCAATTCAAACAGCCCGGTCAAACAACCTGACCATTTCTAACAACTTTCCATTTCCCAATTTCCTAACAAACTTTTCTAACAACTTTTCTAACTGTTAACTACCCTAACAACCTCCAACCAACCTCTAACTGGATTTCTATAACCAACTAACAGATTCCAACAAACTTCTGGCTAATTGTTCTCAACAAACTTCCAGCAATAGACTATAATAGAAAGCCAAACAGAATAACAAACTAACTGCTGGCCAAAACAGAATTATATATACATTCCCTAACATATAACCAATCCATAGCGTGTTTGCAACAAAACAAAAAAACCTACGTAACAGAAAATAGGGATTCACTCTACAAGATTTGACAAAAGGGAAAAGCCAAGAAAAAGATTCACAAATACTCACCAAAAATAATTCTCTCGTTCTCAAAAACCGCACTGAGATCTTCATCAACCTGCAGCCTCAATGAATTTTCATCCTCCATCATTAGAGAACTCGTAAAGCCATCATTCTTCCCTGCAATGCACACCAATATCACAACGCATAAACAAGAAGAAAAATCAGAAAAACTCAGAAAGAAGATTCAAGTAATCTCACTAGAAGAAAAATCGTTCTCGACACTCTCTCGATTCACAACCGCATCAATCTGCAAAAACGCTTTGAAAAATTATCTTCAATCTTGGGTTTTCTATGAACCTGGCAGCTTGATTCATCAATTTCTGTAGCATCATTCATCATCAACTGTCCTTCAACTTCTCAATCTGCAACTTTGCATCACAACCTCCCAACATAACTGCATCGTCAATCATCACCAGTTCCACATCGACGCATCAACTCGACAACCTGCATCATCAACACAAGGAAACCGCAAGCATCAATATCAAGACTTTCATACAAGATACAAACGGAAAATGCGTACCTTATTTGGAGATTGAAAGAGCAACCAATAGGTTGACACGAAGCTTCGAATTGAGAGGCAAGGTTTTGTTCGCGTGAGAATTTAAGATCTCCATGGAGATGATGATCAGACCGATGGCGGAGTGGTAGTCACGGCGGAAATTGTTTGTCGATCGAAGGAGATGCACAGAATCACAGAAGCAAAGAACGAAGGAGACGCGATTGGACGAGTGAGACAGAAACGTTGAGCCGCGGAAACGATGAACAGCGGACATCAACGAACCTGAATCAAGACAGAGACGCGGTGTCGAACATAGGTCCACGACGGTGCTGCGATTTCATTGATCGGAGAATTGTGACGGCGAAATGGAGTTCATCGGGTAAACTGAGTTGAAAAGAGGAGAACGGCGCTGCAAGCTGTAAGGAGGGATTTGGTTCTCTCTTCAAAAGTATCTGAACCGTCACGAAGTTCTGAACCCTAATCCTCTTTCTATTTTTTTGTTTGGAATTTGCTATTTTTATTGTTTTATTCACATACCATACATTGTTGGTAATAAAAAAAATGCTGAAGATAATAGAAAATCTGGCTAGGCCCATATGCTAATCTTTTTGTACCCGTGGAAATTGATTCAACAAAAAAATAACCTATGGGCTCAATCTGATTGGGCTTAGTCATTGTTACCGACCAATACCCTATGACTTCATGTTACACCCCTTGTCCTCATAATCTCTTATTTAGATTTAAGATTTTATTTTTTTTCATATGATTTAGTCTATTTCTTTTTATGATAAAATTATAAAATCCATAAAAGCTTGTTAGTTTTTTTTTATTTAGGAATTAATTCTTGTTTGTTTGTTAGAATTTTCTCTATAAAAAATAATAAGAAAGTGGTAGTATATAATAAAATTTTTCTAGAATTTCTTTTTAGAATTCCGATTAGAATTTTTTACTATTTTATTTTTCATATTTGGTAATCATTTTTATTGCCATTTTTAGTCAAGATTTCATGATGATAATTGGCAAAATTTTCACAATGTGGAATGTTCGGGGATTAATTCTTCGATCACTCGTTCAAGGAAACTTTGGCAGAATTTTCTTACCGCTTGCATAGTTTCGAAGAGGCAACGGACCTTCTCCGTTCGGATCATCACAACCCTATTTTATTCTTCATTTCGGTACTTTATCGCAAACCATATGCGTGCTAACATTAGGTAGAGTTCCCTCATTCATCCTTGACTTAGGTCTAACAACGCATGATAACATTAGGTTTAGAAATAGGCTAATCCCCCTTTAACTTTTCTTCTCCTTTTGCATACGCATCTAAAACTAAAACTTCCTTCTCCTTCAAAATTCAAAACACTTTAAAACTACTGATGAGAATCATGCTTTTGCTCAGTATGGGAAATGATAAGCAGGTCTCTTCTCGATCTTATTGTTCTTCATCTCAAGCCTAGGTGTGGTTCAATTCTCAAAGACTCCTTTCTTAGCTAAGTAGAAAAGTGGCTAATATCTCTCTCTTGAGGTCAACTAGTCGTTATCTGCAACGAAAATACAAACCAACTCAAATCTTTTGTGCGCTCAAGCACCTTTCTCTAAAAAACCTTTTCAGGTAAGGACACGATTAGTTTACTTCTGTGCCAACGCATAAGTCTCCAAAGGTCGAGCTGCGGCAAAAGGCGGAATTAACTTCGTCCATAAAAAACACAAACAAACAAAAAAATATAAGCCGAACTACGGTAGCTCTGATTCCTCAAAAAGGATACGTAGGCATTGGGGTAGGGCCCAAGCGAGCACAATTTTATTTTCCCTACATTCTTTTCTCCTTCCTTTTGCATGCATTTTCCCTTCAGTAGTATAATAAACAGTAAGCATAGATTAAACACACCCATAAGATAGATAACAAGAGTGGATACCGTAGAGTACTACGGGCGTGTGGGGTGCTAATACCTTCCCCTCGCGTAACAGACTCCCTTGCCCGATCTCTCGGCCACAAGACCGTGACTTCTCTCTTCTCAGGTTTTCTCGATGTTTACCTTTCCCTACATGTGGGATAAAAGACGTTCGATGGCGATTTCATTGTTCGATAATTTTCAGCCGGTTGTTTCAATGGGGTATTGATTTTATTGGGCCATTTCCATCCTCACTAGGAAATAAATATATCTTAGTAGTTTATGACTACGTGTCTAAATGGATTAAAGTTATAGCCTCACCCACAAATGACACATGAGTAGTGATAAAGCTATTTAAGAATTATATATTCCCTAGATTCGGAATACCCCGTTGTTGTACCCCAAAATTTGCCCTCTCATTTATCAAGAATCCCCTCACAAGATCTTCCACGACTCAAGTTTACAGCACTGATACATCAATTTAGGTTTGGAATTAGCACAAGGGCAAAATGGTCAATTGCACGCTGAAAAGTCAAACTTTGACTTTTGGATCAAAATCAAGTGTCAAGAATCATATTTCATCAAGACATGTTGGAATATGAATTTTTTTTCATCAAGAAAATCAAAAGTAAAAATTACTTTGGAAAAGTCAAAATCTAAAATACTTAGAAATTTTTCTAAGTGTTTAGGAAATATGACAAGTTCAGAACTTCTGGCCAGATTTTCACCATGATGCAAGCTGATTTTGGAATAAGTTCTGACACAAGAGTTGTAGGTCTCAATGAGATCTAAAACATTGCATAACAGAACTTCTCCTAGAAATACTGGAATTTCAAGTTATAAATCTTCAAAGACACGTCCATGAAACTGCAGCACTTAGTAAATTCTGGGCATTTCCAAGACATAATTTGGTCAAAACTTCTGGGAAAATTTTCATGTAGGTTCAATCAAAATTTGCAAGAGTAATTCAAAGAAGATCTACAAAGTGTGTTACAAGATTTCTGGAAAGTCTAAGAACTCCTTCAGAACATGCTGGAGCATGAAGATTCAAAGATCGGAAGTTGGATATTCGTTCTAAGTTACACTGATGTTGAACTTCTGATCCAGATTAAGCTATGATACATAATCTCATATTGCAGGTTTTTTGTTTGATAAATCTCATCATCATTTAATGCTAACATCCACTTTTGAGTCTTTATCCAAAGGATTTTCCCACGTGTGGCATAGAAGTACCATTGTTGTCCTTGAAAAGCAAACTTTTGTACAAAGTTTATGTTGGGCCCATGCTTTGTTTTTGCTTCTGAGGGTACTTTTCCATAATTCATGCTTACAAATTCAGATTAGGCACGGCTAAAAGCTGCTAACCATCCTACTTTGTGCCTTATTTGCTTCAAGAACAAGTCAGCGCTCTAGCATATGGTGGCTATACTCTTGACTTCTCCAAGCTCCAAAATCCTTGCCTATAAATTGAACTTTATTTGGAACTGTAAAGAGGTCGAAAAATTGAAAAGAAAAATCCTTGAAACCTTGCTAAAAATTCCAAGAATTTGAAACTGCAAACACAAATACAAAACCTGCTAGTTTCTGATTTTTGCTTTCAAACTCCAATTTTCCTCAAGTGTTTCTTGACCAAATTATCAACACAGTTTCTAATACACATTTAGAAGCCGTTCCAACTTTCATTTTTAGACTGTAACACGATCTCCATCAATCTCCACCTCAAAAAGTCAGAACTTTGCTTCTTGGCTGTTCCAGAATTTTCCATCCATTCATAGCCCAAGTTAAAGGTTGTTCCAGCCTTCTGAGCACATGAGGAAGCTGATCAGAACATCACAAGTAGTTAGAACCAAGCTCTAGTTCACAAAACATTTTCCAGCTGCAAGGTAAGCTTCTGTTGACTCTCATCATATTACTTATGCATTGTTAGACTTGCATGTTCAAAAATACAATGTAGACATCCTGACTCTGATTCTGTACATATTCATAAATTTCATGTATTTTTGCCTAAGTAGAGAGAACTTCAGTTCAGAACTTCTTGAGCAAATTAGGATTCAAAATTAGGATTAGCAAAATTCATGTTTGCTTCTGATTTATAGTTCTGATACCTTATATTTCTGAAACATGATGAAATTTGCCATAACTGCCTTGTTTTCATTTTCCATTTTTTTGTTGAGAAATGACTAAGTTGCATATGCTCTGACTAGCATGGAGAAGTAGATAAAATTCATCATCAGAGTTTACTTTATGATATATGTTTATGCTTTTTCTTCTAATACCGGATGTACAACCACCCCAGAGGTATAAAGCATGCACATAAGACATTAGTGCTAAGGATCTTGGGTTATAGCCCCAGAAGCATCTTTTTAGGTTCATTTATTGACATTTTTACCCATTTATCTGTCAGATGATATTCCTAGACCAAAAATTCTAGATATCCTTACCCAACATCATTATCACCTCACTCTCTCAACAACCAGAACTTCAAGACTCCTTCAACAACCAGAACTTCTAACCTTCTAGTAGCACTAGAATTTCTACTTTCCCATTTGTATCAGAACTTCTAGACTCTCTCAACCTGAAAACATTAATGTTCCTGGATCTATAACTTCTGGATTTCCCCATTTCTGCTAACGTTTATTTTCTGATTTGCAGTGCATCTGAATCAGAACTTCTGCACTCTCCTCTTTCAGCAATACGCTGATTCTGACTTTTGCTCTCTATCATTTTTATCAGCACTTCTTATTTTCATTAATAAAAAACACAAGAAAAAAATTTTATGTTCACATACTTTATTTTATTTCTTTTGAAACAAAAAGACTAAATATATTTTCTTAAGCAAATTTATTTCTTCTCTTGACAAAAACAAAACAAGTCCATTTTACATTTCTTGTACATTATTTCAATATGGTTGTAATAGATAATTAGGACTTTAATTTCTTGAAATCCCCATTTATAAATTTATACACCCCATCCCCCTAATGATTGTAATAGCGTAGAATATTTACTTTCCGCAATTTATCGCTTTCATATAAATGCTGGTAATTAGGATTTGTATGGAAAGATAAAATCATCAAATAGAAAACCCTAATCAAAGACAAAATCAAGCATTAAAACAACACACTTGCACATAAGCACCCCTTAGGGTAAATCCACTTGGTTGCATTTACAAAATGTCCATATTACACATGTGAGGTATCTTAGCAAAAACAAGTAAAATACAAGATCATAGTCCCTCGATGACGCTATCTAAGTTGTCTTTCAAATGATCTTAGTCCCTAAAAGAGAATGATAAGATACCTTGAAACATTGCTAATCATGGTTATATGATGACCCACGCCCGTCTCGTTTACATCCAAAGATAGGGTTACTTACCAAATCAATGGTAAGATAACAATGTAAAAAGAAAAGAAAATGAACAAGAAAGACTTTTGAGTAGGTAGAATGCTCCTAATTACTTGCTCAATTTCAAAACATCCTTGCTATTTTCAAAACAAACACCTACACTTTCAAATCCTCTTATAAACTTGAAAACATTTTCAAAAGATCAAACATCTTTGTATACATTCTTACGAATGAGAATCATTACAAAGATTGCCTAAACAATGGCCTCTTTAAAAAATACTTTCAAAAAACCACACAAAGCACAATTTCAAACAAAAGCAAGTGATCTAGCAAGTAACTAAGAGCCCATGGAAAACCATGGATGAAAAGGGTTCTAATACCTTCCCTTTTCATAATCTACCCCCCGAACTCAAGAAACAATCTCAAAGGTATTTCCTGTGATTTTTCACCTTTCCTTTTGGATAAAAGAAAAGTCGGTGGCGACTCTTGCTAACCGCAACATTTGCAATCAAACGGAAAACCTTCAAGTCAGTTCTCCCACCGTATCATAGAACTGGCGACTCTGCTGGGGACATTCTAAAAGTGGGGTTACCTTAGGGTTAGATCACATTTACTTTCTTTCATTATTTGATTTGTATGCTTTACATTATGGTTCTTTGTTTGGGTTTGAATCCTCTACCCGGATTTGGGGATACCTTATAGGTAAGTAGCAATACATTGTGGAAACTGTGTGGGGTATACCGACATGGTCTAAGCAATAGCTACGTTGGTGCGACATATTTGTGGGTACCGGTATCCCTTGAGTTAATCAAGGAGAATACAAGGCCGTTGAGTGATGTCCTGAAGCACTAATGAACTTTTAGAACCTTTACTTGACCAACTTGGCCATTAGAATGTAGTGAGATGACCGGTTTTGGTGCAGTCCAAAGTTGGTAGATACTCGATACTACACTCATTGAGGTTTGATTTTTTTATATATTTCGGTCGCCATTAAAGAGGCGTGTGTTGAGACAATGCTCCAGGAAATAAACCAGTGATATTGAGCTCCTTAGAACCCGGTTACTATTGTTAGGATAGGTTGAGCCAACTAAACTTCAAGAGGGTAATTACCTATAAGAATCCATGCAAGCCTAAACCTAAGGACTTGCTTGCTTTGTTTGTGTATGTTTACTTGTACATAACATCATGAACATCATAACATCATAATCATTCACTAACCATTTCAAGGATTTCAGGGATTTGTCTTTGTTCTTGTTTTGCAGGACATGGATTCTATTCGCAGGAAAACTATTCAAGTCAATCTTGTAAGGATCCCTCCACAAATTAAGGAGCTAGCTTCAAGGATTCCAGAGAATTCTCCATTCACCGAGAGACATGGTCTCCTACTCAACTTGGTCACCTCCAACACTGATGAAGACATGATGAAGGTGCTCTTTCAGTTCTTTGATTCTTTGCACCATTGCTTCATATTTCTCGATTATCAACTTGTGCCAACTTTGGAAGAATTCTCCAAACTCTTGAGGATTCCCATTCTCAATCAACTACCTTTCAACAGTACGGAAAGAGACCCAAAGCTAGAAGAGATTGCTCAAGCTTCTACACTTGCAGTCATCTGATGTCACAACTAATTGGGAAACAAGGAGTAGTGTCGAAGGCTTCCTAGCAAAGTTCTTGTTTGAGAAAGCCTGAAACTGTTGGAACTCTTTAGATTTGCAAGCTTTTGAAGAAATTGTGGCTCTCCTCATCTATGGGATGGTTTTGTTTCCAAATCCTGACCAACTCATAGATGTGAACACCGTCAAAATCTTCATATCCCGCAATCCGATGCCTACTTTTCTAGGGGACATTCTACATTCTTTTTACACTCGCACTATGAGGAAAAGAGGTGTCCTTATGGGTTGCACTCCTCTCTTGGCAAAATGGTTTATTTCGCATCTTCCCCAATATCTATTAATGAACGAGCAAGGTTCAAGATGGTCACAAAGGTTGATGACACTCAAACATTCAGACATCCATTAGTGTTCCCGATCTATAAAGAATGTTACTATTGTCGACCGTTGTGGAGAATTCCCTAATGTCTCTTTACTTGGCATTAGGGGAGGTATCACCTACAACCCCTGCTTATCCTTAAGACAGTTTGGTTACGCCCGAAGGGATGGCCCTCATGAGATGCTCATTCAAGGTTTGGTATTTTACTACGAGAACGACGATCAAGGTCTTCGCCAGAGATTTATCCGAGCTTGGAGGATGTTGAACAACGTAGATAGCAAGACATTGGGGCATAAGAATTCCATCCCTCTTGAGCCTTACCTCAAATGGGTATGAAACCATGCTCAAAGTCTTATGATGCCTTATCCTTCTATTCTCCCGGTAATCAATGAGCCTGTTAAGGAAGGAGATGTTCCATACACTATCCTACATCCTAACATGCCCACCTCTCTTGAAGAGTTACAAAGAGATTGGATACAACTCAAAGGGGAGTGAGACACTTTCGAAGCTCAATTCTACGCTAGCGGGAAGAAGGTTTTGGAGCTCACTAAGAAACTTCATGAGGAGTAGAATCTGAATGCCTACATCGCACCAAAGAGGATGCGTACTACCTTTTTATCTTAGAGTTTTTTGAATTTTTTTTGCCCAAAGAGGCATTGATGTACTCGAGCTTTAATTTATTAATATAACGTGTGTTTCCTTTTTGTCTAAAACAAATTTGAATCTTTAAAAATCCTTGAAATCATTACATATGCATTTACCATTCATCATAACATAAGCAGGTTTCAGGAAACAATTCTCCTCATATTTCTACTGTTTATTTCAGTAAGATGGATCTCGAGCAAACGGTGAAGGACCTCCAAGCACAAAATGCTTAGTTTTAACATATGTTCTTAACTCTAGCCAAAGGACAAGAAGAGTTGAAGACCTTGCTGGTTGAAGAGAAAAAGAAAAAGAAAATGACCGGAGTTCTAAACATGGGAAGAAGATTCCAAGGACAAGCAAGAAGGACTTTAGACTTTGCTACATCATCTAGTGAGAAAGACAATCAAGATGGGAAAGGAAAGGAAGCAGTTGTTCAGCCAGATTCAGAAGAGGAAGAGGAAGAAGAAGATTATTCTGAAGAACAATACCCTTCGGCTGACGACAAGTATAAGCATCTAGAAGAACGGTTAAGTGCAATGGAAATCCAAAAAGTGTCTAGATTGGACTTTGAGGAGTTAGGTCTAGTATCTGGGATTGTCATCCCTCCAAAATTCAAAGCACCGGTGTTCGCCAAATATGATGGGGTTTCATGTCCCAAAATGCATCTCCGGTCCTATGTGAGGAAAATCCAGCCTCATACCATTGACAAGGATTTATGGGTACACTTCTTCCAAGACAGTCTGTCTGGAACTCAACTTGATTGGTTTTATCAGTTAGAAAGAGCCAATGTTCATAACTGGGAAGATCTTGCTGCTGCCTTTTACAAATAATACCAATGCAACACTGATCTTGCACCCACCCGTACTCAACTCCAAAGTATGGACATGGTTTCAAGTGAAGGCTTCAAAGACTAAGCGCAAAAGTGGAGGGACTTAGCAGGAAGAGTCCAGCCTCCCCTATCTGAAAGATAGTTAGTTGATATGTTTTTGGGCACCTTGTCCGGACCTTTCTTCAATCACTTAATTGGGAGTTCATCAGCAGGATTTACTAAATTGATATTGATCGAAGAAAGAGTAGAGGTCGGGATAAAGAACGGGAAGATACAAAAAGATGCATCCTCTGCTGCTGTAAGGAAAGCATTCATTGGAAAGAAGTAAGTGGTTGTTGTATATCCTCAGAGAAATCAAGATAGGGCTGAATGTCGTCCAATGGTGGGGGTTGTCATGATTCCTAAACCAGAGACTGCTCAGTAAAGAAGCAACCAGCCAAGAATGGAAAGACCAGTCAGACAATTCACCCGAATTAATATGACACTATCTCAAGTATTGCCACATTTGTTAAGATCCAATCTAGTGACCTTGAAAGAAGCTCCAAAGAACCCTAACACAACATCTCCTCACTATCATTCTAATGCCCGTTGCACATACCATTCCGAGAATCCCGGCCATGACACTAACAACTGTTGGGCTCTGAAGAACAAAGTACAAGACCTTCTTGAAGCCAAAGAGATTGAATTTGACGCACAAGAAAAGCCCAGTGTCATTACTGCCCCTATTCCCAAGCACGGTTGTAATGTCAACGTCGTTGAGGAAGTTATGTTTGTTACTTTTGTTGATGAACTTTGACCCCACTCCTGACTATCAAAGAGAACTTGTTGAATGTCGGTGTTTTCTTGGGCTGTGATGAAAGCTGTCATTTCTATTTGTCCTCAGCAACCAACTGTCCTTTGTTGAAAGCACGCGTTCAGTGCCTAATAGATAACAAGGAAATTTTATTTGAAAAGACTTCTATTCCAACTGTTTCTTATAATGATGTTTCCATCGTGACCATTTCCGACAATTCTTCCAGAGTCTCCACCAAAAGACCCGTTATAATTACATCAGTTCCTAAAGTGGCTCCGTTGATAATTATAATGCCTGGAACAATCCCGTATTCGTCAGACAAAATCGTCCCATGGAATTATGGAGGTGATGTCTACTACCACGGTATCAAGCAAGATTGGTCAGCTGCTGAAGATTCAAGCTTTGAGAAAGTTGACTTCGACGTCAGTAATATCGCAGGGACTATCGAGATAACCCGCACTGGAAGGGTTTTCTCTCCAGAAATTGCTCTTCCCAAATCTATTTATGGACCCATAATCATTCTTGTTGCTGTTGCTCCTCCAAAGGCTATTCCTAGTCCTGCAATCATCTCTGATAATACTCCTGTTGACAAAACTATTACAATCCCTGTTATCACCCCTACTGACATTCCTACTGCCGAGTCAACCGAGACTCGAGGTAAAGGTATTCTGGTTGAGCCTGTCCAGACGAAGGCACAATCAGTAGCTATCCATGAGACCTATCGAAAAGAGATGGAGGAAATTCTAAAGATCATAAAAAGAAGTGACTACAACATAGTCGAGCAACTGGGGAAAAATCCATCAAAAATTTCTATGCTGGATTTATTGTTATGTTTCGAGGCTCATGCAAAAGCCTTGGTAAAATTCCTCAAAACTACCCATGTACCTCAAGAAACATATGTCGATCAGTTCCAAGACTGCGTAGCCAGCTTGACTGCAGATAATGGCTTAGGTTTTTCAGATGCTGATTTAACGCCAAGAGGGAGGAATCATAGTGAGGCATTGCATGTCTCAGTCGAATGCATGGGCACGACTTTGTCTCATGTCTTGGTTGACACTGGTTCGTCTCTGAATGTGTTGCCTAAAAAGGCTCTTGATAGGCTTGACTATGAAGGATTGACATTGAAACATAGCAACACAGTAGTAAGGGTCTTTGACGGCTCAAAAAGGATGGTGCACGGGGAAGTTGACATCCCCATAAAAGTTGGAACCCAAACATTTGATTCAACTTTTTATGTAATGGATATTCTCCCTTCATACTATTGCTTATTAGGCCGACCGTGGATCCACAATGCTGGTGTCGTTACTTCTACGTTGCATCAAATGCTAAAATATCCAATTCAAGGGAAAATCATCATTGTTCATGGAGAAGAAGAGTATATGGTCATCCATCTAAATTCCTTCAGATATGTAGAATTAGATGGTGAATTTATTGAAACTCCATTCCAGCACTTTGGAGAAGTCCCGCAGACTGTGGCAGTAACTAAGGTTGTGTCTCAAGTCCCCAAGATTACAAGGCCTCTGCTCAAGATGTCGTCTTTGAAGGATGCCAAGGCAGTGATAGAATAAGGTGGGTGCACTATTTGGGGTCAACTCCCAGATATCCCATACAAATATGACAAGTTTGATAAGGGTTTCACTTCAGGTGCCCAGAAGGTTGTACGCCGCGCTCGTGCCGGAGGACCACCCTTGAAGATCAGCAACCACGAAGTCAATGCAGTAGAGGATGATGAAGATAGCTATGACCTGGAGGATTGGATTTTCCCAACTGTCAGTGGAGGGCTCAGCAATTGGGAAGCTAGAGATTTCGTCCCGATCACTTTTATCCCACAATAATTTTTCTTTACATTTTGTCGAATCTGTAATATTAAAACAATTCAGACTCTTAAAACCTTGTGCCTTACTCGAGGCACGATGGTCCATTTGTAAGGGTTATTATCTCATTTCCATATGACATCAATGAATCATGAACGTTTTTGCATACAAACTTTGTGCTCATTGTTTTTCTTTTTATATTTTTATCCTCTTCAAAGATAGTTATACTCTTACACACACTCACAATGCAGGTCTACATCCATTCGGGATCCCATGGGTAACGATTCTGCTATGGCTTTCTGTGATTCTAAAAATCTAATCTACCAAGCCGAAGACGAAGGTGAGGAAGATTACGAAGTACCAGGAGAACTCGCCAGGTTACTACAACAAGAAGAGAGGACCATTCAGCCCCACGAGGAACTAGTGGACACAATCAACCTAGGTACCGAAGAAGACAAGAGAGAGGTCAAGGTGGGTGCCAATCTGGAACCCATTGTCTAAGAGCGTCTGATTCAGTTTCTGCACGAGTATGTTAATGTTTTTTCCTGGTCGTATGTAGACATGCCAGGACTTGATGCAGATATCGTGGTACATCGTCTACCTACAAAAGAAGACTGTCCACCGGTAAAATAAAAGGTCCATCGCATGCGACCATACATGTCAGAGAAGATCAAAGCAGAAGTCATGAAACAATTTAACGCCAAATTCTTGTCCGTCACCTCCTATCTGCAGTGGGTTGCCAATGTCGTTCCCGTGCTCAAAAAAGACCGCAAAGTACAAATGTGCATGGACTATAGAGATTTAAATAGGGCAAGCCCCAAGGATGATTTCCCACTTCCCCATATTGATGTTCTAGTTGACAATACGGCACAAAATAAAGTGTTTTCCTTCATGGACGACTTCTCAGGCTACAACCGAATTAAAATGGTGCCTGAGGACATGGAGAAAACAACTTTTGTCACACAGTGGGGCACATTCTGCTACAAGGTTATGCCATTCGGACTGAAGAATGTTGGGGCAACCTATAAGCGTGCCATGGTAGCCTTATTTCACGACATAATACATCACGAAATAGAGGTCTATGTGGACGACATGATAGCTAGATCTCAAACAGAGGAAGAGCATCTTGATCATTTACAGAAACTGTTTGAGAGGTTAAATAAATACAAGTTGAGGTTGAACCTAAATAAATGCACCTTTGGGGTGAGTTCTGGTAAACTCCTAGGCTTTGTCGTCAGCAATAAAGGTATTGAGGTGGATCCTTCCAAGGTGAAAGAAATACAAGAGATTCCTGCTCCTCGTACCGAGAAGGAAGCCAGAGGATTCTTGGGACGTTTAAACTACATTGCCAGATTCATTTCTCACCTGACAGCTACCTGTGAACCAATCTTCAAATTACTGAAGAAAGATCAAGTAGTCAAGTGGAATGATGAGTTCCAAACTACTTTCAACAATATCAAAGAGTACCTACAAGAGCCTCCTATTTTGATGCCACCAGTTGAGGGAAGACCACTGATCATGTATCTGACTGTTTTGGAAAATTCAATGGGGTGTGTGTTGGGGTAGCATGACGAGTCTGGCCGAAAAGAGCATGCTATTTATTACCTGAGCAAAAAGTTTACCGACTTTAAAATAAGATATTCATTGCTCGAGAAAACTTGTTGTTCTCTGGCATGGGCTGCTCGCCGGCTAAGACAGTATATGCTGACCCATACTACCTTATTGATATCTAAAATGGATCCAATAAAATACATCTTCGAGAAACCTGCTCTCTCTGGGAGAATAACGAGATGGCAGATGATCCTGACAGAATATGACATATAGTATACTACCCAGAAAGCAATAAAGAGCAGTATACTGGTTGATCACCTTGCTCACCAAGCTGTGGAAGACTACCAGTCCATGAAGTTCGAATTCCCAGATGAAGACATCATGATGGTAAACAACTGTGAAGAATTCAGACCATATGACGGACCTGAACAAGGATCTCGATGGACCCTGGTTTTTGATGGGGCATCCAACGCACTCGGCAATGGTATATGTGTTGTACTCATATCTCCTGAAGGGTGTCATACTCCCTTTACTGCAAGACTCTGCTTCAATTGTACCAATAACATGGCAGAATATGAAGCATGCATTTTTGGTCTTAAAGCTACCATAGACTTGGGGATCAAATCCTTAAATGTATTTGGAGATTCAGCTTTGGTCATCAGCCAGATCAAAGGGGAATGAGACACCAAACACCCTAACCTTATCCCCTATAAAGAACATGTGTTGACATTGCTCCCACATTTTGAGAGGATTACCTTCGAGCATTTCCCGCGAGAAGAAAATCAGCTAGCAGACGCACTAGCCACAATGTCATCCATGTTTAAACTTAAATGGGATAACGAGGCTCCCCAGATCATAATTGAGCGAATGGATGAACCAGCTAACTGTCACGAGATTAATACTGAAGAAATAGTGGACCAGCCTTGATTTCACGAAGTCAAGAGGTATATCGAGGCTCAAGAATATCCGAAAAGAGCTTCAGTCAATGATAAGAAGTTCTTAAGGAGATTCTCTGCTAAATTCTTCCTTAGTAATGGAATTCTCTATAAACGCAACCATGACCCTATTTTACTCCGTTGTGTAGACAAGGTTGAGGCAGAAAAGATCACGGCTGAGTTACATGAGGGCACTTTTGGCACCCATTCCACTGGGCATATGATGGCAAAGAAGATCCTACGGGCAGGCTATTACTGGTATACCATGGAAGCAGATTGCTATCAACACTCTCGAACCTGCCACAAGTGTCGGGTTTATGCTGACAAGGTGCATGTACCTCTGGTTCCTCTGAATGTCTTGACAGCTCCTTGGCCCTTTGTTATGTGGGGCATCGATATAATTGGGGAAATCAAACCAACAGCCTCCAATGGACACCGCTTCATCTTAGTGGCCATTAACTATTTTACAAAGTGGGTTGAGGCAGCCTCTTTCGCTTCTGTGACTAAGAATGTTGTAGCCCGGTTCATTAAACAGAATCTCATATGTTGGTATGGTATCCCGGAGAGGATTATCACGGACAATGGTACGAATCTAAAAAATACTATAATCCCCGCCCTGTGCGAGCAATTTAAGATCTAGCATCACAATTCTTCCCCTTACCGGCCAAAGATGAATGGTGATGTCCGCAAATAAGAACATTAAAAAGATCATGCAGAAAATGACAGACACATACAAGGACTGGCATGAGATGCTACCATTCGCTCTCCACGGTTACCGTACCACGGCGCGCACATCAACCGGGGCAACACCATACTCTCTGGTATACGGCATGGGAGTTGTCTTGCCTATTGAGGTCCATATCCCCTCTCTGAGAATCATGAAGGATGCAGGGCTGAATGAAGACGATTGGATCCAGACTCGACTTGATCAACTAAACTTGATTGATGAGAAAAGGCTTACTGCTGTCTGTCATGGTCAAATGTATCAAAAACGGATGATCAAGGCTTTCAACAAAAAGGTCAGATGCCAAATGCATCAATTCGGAGATCTGGTGATCAAACGTATCATACTGCCGCAAGGTGATCCCAGGGGAAAATTGACTCCTACATACGAAGGACCGTTTGTAATCAAAAGCACATTCTCTGGTGGAGCAATGATCTTGACCACCATGGATGGTGACGACCTGCCACTCCCTGTGAATGCATACATAGTCAAAAGATACTACGCATAAAGAGACCCTCTAGGTTGACACACCTAGGCAAAACAAGGGCACCCCGGTGAACCAAAAAGGTTCGGGGAAAAATTAGGGATAAAACAAAAAAATATGTACACCCGGCAAGTTGAAAACCCGAAAGGGCGACTTGGGAAAAAAGGGTATCCTGGTGGACTGAAAACCTGAAAGGGGGGTCCAGGCAAAAGTTAGGGAACTAAAGCATATGACTATGTCCCGTTGGATCACCTTACGAACAACCTTTGGTTTCTACTGACAAACTCGACGCTTCTGATCAATTCAATCAGCTTCGGACAAGGCAACAAATAGACAAGATGCTCAGAGACACGAAGGCTGTAGCAGAATGGGAACCCCATGGGATTATTGCATATAGCTATCTTTTCTTTGTATCAAAATTTTCATTTTTTTACGATGACATTCTATTACTAGAATGATTGTCTCATTGTACAAAAATACTTACTCAAATTCAATACAAAGATATCCCTTTGAAAGTGCAAAACTATCTGTTTTCTTTACTCTTGTTTTGTTTACAAAAACGTCCAATGATTTATTTTTGAACATATGCATTTGAATATAATTAGTGTTTACAAATGAACAAAATAGAAAGACAATCACTGATGGCTTTAAGAGATAGGGAAATATCTCTAAGTTATTTCCATAAAGTCCCGCACAGTGTTCAGTTTAATCCCCAACGGAACAAAGCTTCCAATTACCAATCCCCAGTAGAAGTCGTCTAATTTCTCAGGTTTCCCCAACAAATTTTTACAAGCAGCACACAACATTTCCCTTACAACAGAGTTTATTTCTCTAAACGGAAATTCATCAACACTTTAACTTTATAACATGAAGACTTACACTCCATATCCTCAGCAGCAGTCAAGGATTTTATTTCCCCCTATCCAACAACACTACAGCAGATTAACTCACATACACATACATCACATCCATATATCATAAACATCGATAACACAGATGCATATATCACAATCTCATTGTACCATACATTTCATACATCATGACATTGCATACAGCTAATGTTTTTACCCTTTTCAGGATAAGATTAATCAATAGCTACCATTAACAATGTTCAAAGGCTTTTCAGATACAGTTCAGATACGCTCCATACACGGATGCCATTCTGATACTCATTCAGACTCAACTTTTGATACAGTTCAGATACGCTCTAGACACGGATGCCATTCTGACACTCATTCAGATTCAGCTTTCAGATACAGTTCAGATACGCTCCAGACGCGGATGCCATCCTGATACTGATTCAGATTTAACTTTCAGATACAGTTCAGATACACTCCATACACGGATGCCATTCAGATACTTATTCAAATTCAACTTTCAGATATAGTTTAGATACGCTCTAGACATGGACGCCATCCTAATACTCATTCAGATTCAGCTTTCAGATACAGTTCAAATACGCTTCAGACACGGACACCATTCTAATACTCATTCAGATTCAGCTTTCAGATACAGTTCAGATACACTCCAGACACGGATTCCATTCTAATACTTATTCAGATTCAACTTTCAGATACAGTTCAGATACGCTCCAGACATGGACGCCATTCTGATACTTATTCAGATTCAGCTTTCAGATACGCTCCAGACACGGACGCCATTCTGATACTCATTCAGATTCAGCTTTCAGATACAGTTCAGATATGCTTCAGATACGGATGACATTCTGATACTTATTCAGATTCAGCTTACAGATACAGTTCAGATACGCTCTAGATACGGATGCCATCCTGATACTCATTCAGATTCAGCTTTCAGATACAGTTCAGATACGCTCCAGATACGGATGCCATTCTGATACTCATTCAGATTCAACTTACAGATACAGTTCATATACGCTCCAGATATAGATGCCATCCTTATACTCATTTAGATTCAACTTTCGGATACAATTCATATACGCCCCAGACACGGATGCCATTCTGATACTCATTCAGTTTCAGCTTCCAGATACGGTTCAGTAATCATTTCTAGATGGCATCTACAAGCCCATCTGCAATAACTTTCCATCATCCCTCCAAATGGCATCTTTAAGCCCATTCCCTATACCATCAATCATCATATCACCGAGTGCAAATTTTTGGGCACTTTAGTGTCCAATCTTCTTCCACCTTCGAGTCACGAATGGCAAAACTCGCCAATCTAACTCTTCAGGCTTAAGAAGATTGAACAGGGGCAGCTATTGCACCCTAAAATTTTTCCTCTCATTTATCAAGAATCCCCTCAGAAGATCTTCCACGACTCAAATTTGCAGCACTGATACATCAATTTAGGTTTGGAATTGGCACAAGGGCAAAATGGTCAATTACACGCTGAAAAGTCAAACTTTGACTTTTAGATCAAAATCAAGTGTCAAGAATCATATTTCATCAAGACATGTTGGAATATTAATTTTGTTTCATCAAGAAAATCAAAAGTAAAAATTACTTTGGAAAAGTCAAAATCTCAAATACTTAGAAATTTTTCATAGTGTTTAGGAAATATGACAAGTTCAGAACTTCTGGCCAGATTTTCACCATGATGCAAGCTGATTTTGGAATAAACTTTGACACAAGAGTTGTATATCTCAATGAGATCTAAAACATTGCAGAACAGAACTTCTCCTAGAAATGTTGTAATTTCAAGTTATAAATCTTCAAAGACACGTCCATGAAACTGCAGCACTTAGTAAATTCTGGGCATTTCCAAGACAAAATTTGGTCAGAACTTCTGGGCCAATTTTCATGTAAGTTCAATCAGAATTTGCAAGAGTAATTCAAAGAAGATCTACAAAGCATGTTACAAGCTTTCTGGAAATTATGAGAACTCCCTCAGAACATGCTGGAGTAGGTAGATTCAAAGATCAGAAGTTGGATGTTCGTTCTAAGTTACGCTGATGTTGAATTTCTGATATACATTAAGCTATGATACATAATCTCATATTGCAGGTTTTCTGTTTGATAATCTCATCATCATTTAATGCTCACACCCACTTTTGAGTCTTTATCCAAAGGATTTTCCCACGTGTGGCATAGAAGTACCATTGTTGTCCTTGAAAAGCAAACTTTTGTACAAGGTTTATGTTGGGCACATGCTTTGCTTTTTCTTCTGGGTACTTTTCCATAATTCATGCTTACAAATTCAGATTAGGCACGGCTAAAAGTTGCTAACCACCCTACTTTGTGCCTTATTTTCTTCAAGAACAAGTCAGTTCTCTAGCATATGGTGGCTATACTCTTGACTTCTCCAAGCTCCAAAATCCTTGCCTATAAATTGAACTTTATTTTCAACTGTAAAGCGGTTGAAAAATTGAAAAGAAAAAGCCTTGAAACCTTGCTAAAAATTCCAAGAATTCGAAACTGCAAACACAAATACAAAGCCTGCTAGTTTTTTATTTTTGCTTTCAAACTCCAATTTTCCTCAAGTGTTTCTTGACCCAACTATCAACACAGTTTCTAATACACATTTAGAAGCCGTTCCAACTTTCGCTTTCAGACTGTAACACGATCTCCATCAATCTCCACATCAAAAAGTCAGAACTTTGCTTCTTGGCTGTTCTAGAATTTTCCAGCCATTCATAGCCCAAGTTAAAGGTTGTTCCAGCCTTCTGAGCACGTGAGGAAGCTAATTAGAACATCACAAGTAGTCAGAACCAAGCTCTAGTTCACAAAACATTTTCTAGCTGCAAGGTAAGCTTCTGCTGACTCTCATTATATTACTTAGGAATTGTTAGACTTGCATGTTCAAAAATACATTGTAGACATCCTGACTCTGATTCTGTACATATTCATAAATTTCATGTATTTTGCCTAAGTAGAGAGAACTTCAGTTCAGAACTTCTTTAGGAAATTAGGATTCAAAATTAGGATTAGCAAAATTCATGTTTGCTTCTGATTTATAGTTCTGATACCTTATATTTCTGAAACATGATGAAATTTGCCATAACTGCCAAGTTTTCATTTTCCATTTTTTTTGTTAAGAAATGACTAAGTTGCAGATGCTCTGACTAGCATGGAGAAGTAGATGAAATTCATCATTAAAGTTTACTTTATGATATATGTTTATGCTTTTGCTTTTAATACCGGATGTACAGCCACCCCAGAGGTAGAAAGCATGCACATAAGACATTAGTACTAAGGGTCATGTGTTCTAGCCCCAGAAGCATCATTTTAGGTTCATTTATTGACATTTTTACCCATTTATCTGTCAGATAATATTCCTATACCAGAAATTCTAGATATCCTCACCCAACAGCATTATCACCTCACTCTCTCAACAACCAGAACTTCAAGACTCCTTCAACAACCAGAACTTCTAATCTTCCAGTAGCACTAGAATTTCTAGTTTCCCATTTGCATCAGAACTTCTAGACTCTCTCAACCTCAGAACATTAATGCGCTTGGATCCATAACTTATGGCTTTCCCCATTTGTGCTAAGTTTATTTTCTGATTTGCAGCGCATCTGAGTCAGAACTTATGCACTCTCCTCTTTCAGCAATACGCGGATTCTGACTTTTGCTCTCTATTATTTTTATCATCACTTCTTATTTTCATTAATAAAAAACACAAGAAAATATTTTTATGTTCACATACTTTATTTTATTTCTTTTGAAACAAAAAGACTAAAAATATTTTCTTAAGAAAATTTATTTCTTCTCTTGACAAAAACAAAACAAGTCCATTTTACATTTCTTGTACATTATTTCAATATGGTTGTAATAGATAATTAGGACTTTAATTTCTTGCAATCCCCATTGGTAAATTTATACACCCCATCCCCCTAATGATTGTAATAGCATAGAATATTTACTTTCCGCAATTTATCGCTTTCATATAAATGCTGGTAATTAGGATTTGTATGAAAAGATAAAATCATCAAATAGAAAACCCTAATCAAAGACAAAATCAAGCATGAAAACAACACACTTGCACATAAGCACTATGTTGTACCCCAAAATGTGCCCTCTCATTTTACTCAACAAATGTCAAGTGAGGTCCCCAATTTGCTCAAGGTTGCCCAAGAGTTTACCAGACAAACTCTCTCCTAAGGCAGTGTATCCCAAATTAGGGTTTCTATTTTCATCAAGGTGAGTGAGCCACAAAAGCCCCAAATTCTCTCCATGGTCTTAATATTTTCCCAAGATCATCCATGCCAAGTTTCAAGCCTTGCATAAGAAGTTTGCTCAGCCAACTGCTCAGATGCTTGAGAATCGACTATATTAGGTCAAAAGTCAATTGTGGCCCACATACAGTCAGACCTCAAGATTTTTGGTCAACATCAACATCTTGAAGTAATTTCCATCATTTTATCAAGGGTTGATCATGATTCCTCAAGGGATGCTCCAAATTCATCAAAACCCAAAAGTTACTAAATTAGGGTTTTGTAGTAAAAGTCAACCCAACTTTGACCAAGCATAACTTCTTCATACTATATCAGAAATTTTCCATCTAAAGCTCATTTTTAAGAGGATACAATTCCCTACAATCCATATTCACCCCACAAGTTCAAAATATGCATTCACAAAAAGATATGAATTTTGACATTATAGGTTATTTTGAAAAGTCAACAAAAACACCTTTTGGGTCAAAGCTTCATACATGAACATGGAAGATCCAATTGAGATGAGACCAAAAGGGTTGGTTAGAGGACATCCTAAGATTTCTAAAGAGTCAAAGAACACCCTCCTAGAGTCAAAATTGAGAAAGTTGTGCATTGTCAAAGTTGGCAATTTTTGGAAAATTGTCAAAAGTCAACATTGATCAAATTTGCATTTTTTCAAAAGGGGCCCATGTTTCCTTGCTTGAAACATGTGTCTAGTAGGACCCACGACCCCTGATATTTTCCACCTATTTTTTTATTACTTTTATCATTTATTTTGATTTTTTATTCATTTAAATCAAAATAAATCAAATTAAATGGCAAAAAAATGAAAACAAATCAAATCTTGAGATTTTTATGCATATTTTGAGTCCATGTACAGCTAGCATGCCAGCCAAGTCGTGTAAGGTTCACTAGGGTTGAAAAAGATTGGATTGAAGCAAGTTTTGGAAAGAAATCATACATGAAGCAAATCAAATCCAATTTTCATAATTCTCTAAGATTTGATACGAATTTGTTGACCTAATTTAGTCTACTATACGGGCATAAAAATTCCAGATCAAAAAACAAGGATTGGAGGCGTGAAACAGCAAGAAGAAAACTCAAAAATTTGGACAAAAGTGGGAGATCAAAATCCATCTTAGAGCCATACTCAAGGAGTTTCAAGGCTAGCAATACATTCCTGGACATCTCAGGAAGCATCTCCATTCATTTGCAAGCCTCAAAGTGTCAAGAATCGCACGTTACAACATCACGGTTTGCACAAAAAACTCAAACTCGATTTCAATGTTTTATGCATCCTAAACGCATGTTATCCATATATTTTTGTTCATAATCATGATTGCAAGCTTTCTATATAGCTTAATTGTACTAACAGTGCAGGAATCCATATTCACCATTGCTAGGGTTTAAGAACTCGATTTGAGGATTTCTGGTACAGGGAAAATTGGACCATGAATGAGGTACCATGACACTCGTGAGACCAAGACAAGTTGATTGGTACCATTACAATTGATTTATCTCGCTTGTATGCAATTTTTGAATGAAACAGGGTTATAGCTATGAACAAACGTCCGTAGGTAAAAGTGTTTCATCTAAAGCCACGGTCCAAGGAAGAAGATGATGCGTGGCAAGGCGTGGTTCGCCCATTCAAATTTCGCGCGGCTTTCCTGGCATGAGGCTTGATTTGTATTTTAATTTTATTTATTTATTATATATACAGCAAACAAGTCCAGCGCAGATGGTTAGGATGCAATCCTTTGATGCACACGTCCTGGGTTCGATCCCAGGCGTGTGCATTTTGATATTTTCTTAATAATTTCAGGCCAATCCCATGCAGTACACCATCCAACACCCATCATATGCCATCAACATACGTCCATTGGATGCCAAGCTAGCTAGATCTCACGCTTCTCCAATGAAGGATCATGGTGCTCCCTCAGGTCAATGCTACACCAGATCCCAAAGTTGACCAGGCCTAAAGCTTAATGGGCCAAAGATTTTTAGATTAACACCCCCAGAATTTCTAACAACACAGGCCCATTTCTCAATTTTTTTCCTCTTTTTATTATTTTGTTTCCTTTATTCTTAATTTCTTATTCATTTTATTTTTAAAATCAGTATTTTATATAAAATCATAAAAATCAAAAAGTCATAAAAATTAGAATTAGTTTTTTTTTAATTTTTATCAAGTTAAGTTAAATTAATTGGCTTATTTAATTTAAGGTAATTTTAACTAATTTTCTTTTTTACAATAAAAACCAATTAGAAAAACTAGGTTTAAATTCTTAATTTAATTATTTTCTTTTCTTCAAACAAAAACACAAAAAATAGGTGATTTAATTATTTTTCTTAACTTAAGTTAATTAGTAATTAGGTTTTTTTTATTTATTCCTTATTTTCTTAAATGACAAAAAACGACAAAAATAATTGTTTCTTTAATCAATTGCGATTAGATTTAGTCAAGGGTCGAAACCCTAATTTCTCTCGTATTTAATTTGCCGCGCGCTTGTTATTATTTTTGCCATTACTTTGTAATTGTTTCAAGGTTGTAACAGTTTTAATTAGGGTTTTTAAATTCCACACTTTTATTTCCCGTCAAGGCAATTATGTAACTGTCAAAGCCATGTAATAGCTAGGTTTATTTCCGCTTTTTACTTTCAGCGAATTATTAACTGTTAGATGAATTAATAGGATTGTATGGCAAGAATGCATGAAAAATTAAAACCGTTAGAAAACCCTAATGTGCAAAGATTAAAATAATTGAAACGAATCACTCACACATGTTCACTCCTAGGGTTTACCTCACTTAGGTTGCCTTCGGTACACAATTATTAAGCATAGGGGATTTTAGTGGTTTCCCTCCAGTCTAAAGAGATCAAATTGTCTCATTCGAATGTTACCTCAGAAATGTTGCCTCGAAAAGATCTCAAGACTCTAGGGTTACTACTAAAGTTTTCTAACTATTGCTTTAGTGATTGTATTCATCCCTTTCGAACGTCCTTTACAAACTCCAACGATGGTGCTACCTACTCCTTAATAGTAGGATAGCGCTGTCTAAAGGATATAGAACAAAAACAATCTTTTTTCGAGTAGGTAGATGCTAGTAGGTACTTGCTCAAAATAAAACTTTTCACACAAACACCTTTCAAAACAGTTTTCAAAACAACTTCGTCACATCCTTGAGGACTGATACAAGGGTTATCACGAAGTAAAAAATTTTCAAGACAAACACACACAAGCAATTTGAAAAATGAGCAAGTACCTAAGAGCTCATAGATAACTACGGATAGAAAGGGTGCTAACACCTTCCCTTTCTATAATCTACCCCCCGTACTCAGAATATCTCGAAAAAAGGTTTTTTCTTTTCTTTTTCTTTTTCCTTTTCCATGATTGGATGAAATAAAAGTCGATGGCGACTCTTGATTACCGCGACATTTTGCAAACAGAAACACAAAATGCAAATCAGTATTAAACAGTCGGTTCTGCCAGAGTATCACAGAACTGGCGACTCTGCTGGGGAATAAAAAATATAAAGTGGGGTAAACCTTAGGATCTAGGTCATATATAATTGCTTTCTCTTGATTGTCTTGCTTGCTTTATATTTATGGGAATTGTTTGGGTTATTTGATCCTACACCCGGATCAGGGAAACACCTTTTAGGTAAGTAGCAATAAACTATGAGGGAACTATGTTGGGGTATACCGACACAGTTGAAGCAGTAGCTACGTTTATGTGGCACTTTGGTTGGTATCGGTAACCCTTGAGTCAATCAGGGAGAGTACGGGGCCGCCGCGTGATGTCGTGAAGCATCAACTGACCTTAGAACCTTTAATTGCCCAACTTGGCCATTAGAAAGTAGTGAGATAGCCGACCTCGGTGTGGAGATGAGAACTGGTTGATACTCAATGCTACACTCATTGAGATCAGACTTTCGAGATATTTCGGCCGCAAGAAAAGATTGCATGAGCTGAAACAATGCCGATAAAGGATGGTCAGTGATATTGAGATCCTTTAGAACTCGGTTACTATTTCTAAGACAGGTTTGAAACCAACTAACTTCAAGAGGGTACTACCTTTAACCTCATGCAAGCCTTAAACCTAAGGGCTTTGTATGATTTGACTGTGCTTGATATACTTGTGTGTGATACGGTGGGAGAACTGACTTGAGGTTTTGCGTTTGTTTTCGCAAATGTTTCGGTTGAGCAAGAGTTGCCACCGACTTTTTATTTTATCCTAAGGAAAGGTTAAAAAGCACAGCAAAAACCTTTGATATGTTTACTTGGGTTCGGGGAGTAGATTATAGAAAGGGAAGGTATTAGCACCCTTTCTATCCATGGTTATCCATGGGCTCTTAGTTACTTGCTTAGATCACTTGCCTTGTGTTTTTAATTGTTTGAAATGGTGCTTTCAATTGTTTGAAATGGTGCTTTGTGTGTGGGTTTGAAAATGTTTTGAAAAGAGGCCAATGTGGTGGCAACCTTTGTAATGATCCATGTTGGGATGTATACAAAGGTGTATGTCTTTTTAAAAGTTTTCAATGTTTTTGAAAGTTGTTTTGAAAGTGTGTTGTGATGTGTGGTTTTGAAAAATAGGCAAGTGTTTTTGTTTTTGCAAGTTGGCAAGTAACCAAGAGCTATCTACCCTAAATTTCTCAAAGATTATTGCTATGTTTTAACCCTTTTAACAATTTTGTTCCACCATTGCATTTGGTGGACAATCTTGTATTAGGATGTGAACGGGACGGGCGCGGGTCATCGTTTAGACCATGATTGCAATGGTGCCAAGTGTCTTTGGGCAATTTTTCTTTTAAGGGACTTGATCATTTTTAGGCAACTTTCGAAAGCGTCATCGAGGGACTATGATCATTTGAATTTGTTTTGTTTTTGCCAAAGACACCTAACATGCAATATGGCCCATTATTGAAGGCAACAAGTGGAATACCCTAGGGGTGCAAGTGTGATTAGTGTTGTCCATTTTCATGCTTGTTTATCTTGAATTTAGGTCAAACTATTTGTTGTTTTTGATTTGCATACAAAACCCTAATTCTATCATGGCATATTTAGAAAGATTTTAAAGTGCGGAATTTAAAGGTCCTAAATTATTACAACACAAATTAGGGGATGGGGGGTACAAATGTTCAAATGGGGATATTTTAGCAAGAAATTAAACCTAAACTATTACATCCAAATTGAAATTTTACAAGGTATTTAATTGCACAATAATTAAATAAAATAAAATAAATATGCAAGATGCAAAAATGATTTTCATATGTATGTAAAAAAGTATTTCTCATGTGTCAAATAAACAAAAATAAAATGAATTAATTTTGGATATTTTTCAAGTTTAGGGTAAAACCCTAATTTTTGCTAAATAAAATGTATTAATTATTTAATGTATGCAATATTTATTAATTATGTGCAAAAATAAATAAAAAGAAAGTATATTGTCAAAAAGTGATTTTTTAAGTTAAATAATAATAAAACTGAGATGCATTTTTTAAGTATATTGTCCAAAGGTTCTTGTCTGCAGTGTAAGGTTGGATCTTCCTTACATATGATCTGAGATGCATTTTCGGGCAGGACAGCCCGTCATACCTTACAAAAACTGGCACTTTGAACTTCGGGGGGATCACAATTTCAGCAACTAATCCCAAGTCTTCGAAATCTAAGTCGGGAACTCTCTGTAGCTCCATAGCTGCCAACCTATCTTCCAAGCCTTTGTACTTATCATCAGCGGGCGGGTATTGTTGATCAGAGTAGTCTTCATCTTCTTCAGCCTCCTCTTCTTCAACCTCGGATTCGGAAGGTACCGCAGCCGCATTCCCTTTACTGGTTCCCTCTTCAGATGTAGGGGGAAATTCAAGCACTCTTCTGGCTTCACCCTCAAACCTTCTTCCTAGGGTAGCCACCCCGATTCTCTTCTTCTTCTTTTTCACTTGGTCTTTGTTCCCCAGCAGGGCTTTCAGATCCTCCTGACCCTTTGCCAAGGTCATCAGGAGTTGTTGAAACTGTGAATTCTGAGACTGCAAGTCCTTGACCGTCTGTTCGAGATCCATCTTACTGAAATAAACAGCAGAAAGATAAGGAAACCTGGTGTGGAGGCCTGCTTATGCGTATGATGAATGATATGCTTATGTATGCAATGCATTCAAGGATTTAGCAAGTTCAAAATTGTTGCAAACAAAAAGAACGCACGTCATATTAATAAGAAGAAATTTGTCAGTACATAAATGCCCCATGGGCCAAATATTACAAAAAACTTCTCAAGGTAAAAAGACGTTGCGCATCCTCTTTGGTGCGATGTAGGTGTTGAGGGTCTCTTCCTCATGGAGTCCGCGGGTAAGCTCCAAAACCTTCTTCTCACTGGCGTAGAAGCTGGCTTCAAAAGTGTTCCGTTCCTCTTTGAGTTGGATCCAACTCTTCTGCATCTCCTCCCACGATGTAGGAATGTCAGGATATAGGATGGTGTAGGGAACCTATCCTTCCGTAACGGGCTCTTTAATCACAGGGAGAACATGAGGATAAGGCATCATTAGACTCTGGGCTCGGGCTCGTACCCACTTGAGATAAGGCTCAAGAGGGATGGAATTCTTGAGTCCTAGTGTCTTGTTGTCAACCTTGTTAGGCATCCTCCAAGCTCTGATGAATCTTTGGCGAAGTCCTTGTGCATCGTTGTCGAAGTCAAAAACTAGGTCAGGAATCAACATATCGTGAGGGCCATCTCTCCGTGCATATCCAAATTGTCTCAAGGCTAGACAAGGGTTGTAGGTAATGCCTCCTCTAATGCCAAGTAATGGAACATTAGGGAACTCTCCACAATGATCGACGATGATGACATTTTCTCTGGGCCGAGAACACCAATGTACATCAGAGTGAGTAAGGGTCATCAACCGTTGTGACCACCTTAAGCCTTGGTCATTCTTCAAGACAGATTGTGGAAGGTGCGAAATAAACCACCTTGCAAGGAGAGGAGTACAGCACATGAGAACACCCCTCTTTCTCATTGTTCGAGTGTAAAATGAGTGAAGAATGTCCCCAAGCAATGTTGGTATTGGATTTCTGGATAAGAAGATTTTGACGACGTTGACATCTACAAGCTGGTCAGGATTTGGGAACAAGACCAACCCATAAATGAGGAGTGCCACAATTTCTTCAAAGGCTTGTAGATCCAATGAATTCCAACACTCTTGTGCCTTCTCAAACAAGAATTTTGCCAAGAAGCCTTTGACACCGCTTCTAGTTTCCCAATGCCCCTTAATGTCAGATGGTTGTAGGTGTAGTGCTTGAGCAACATCTTCAGGCTTTGGTTCCTTTTCCGTACCGTTGTAGGGTAGTTGATTAAGGATAGGAATTCTCAGGAGTTGAGAAAATTCCTCCAAAGTGGGCACCAACTGGTAGTCGGAGAAAGTGAAACAGTGGTGAAGGGGGTCAGAGAACTGAAACAACACCTTTACCATGTCCTCTTCAATGCTGGTGTTGACTAAGATGAGCAGTCTACCATGTCTTTCACTGAAGGGAGAGCTTTCAAGAATTCTTGATGTGAGCTCCTTGAGTTGAGGAGGGATTCTCACAAGGTTGACTTGGATAGTTTTCCTGCGAGGAATTTCCATGACCTACAAAACAAGAACAAAGATGAATATCTAAACCCTTGAAATGGTTAGTGAATGCATACGATGCTTTATGATGTTTATGATGTATGCACAAAACATATGTACAAGCAATTTACACCAAACCCTAGTTTCAGGCTTGCATGGGGTTTCATAGGTAAGTACCCTCTTGAGTGTAGTTGGCTTAAAAACCTGTCTTATAAATAGTAACCAGGTTCTAAGGAGCTCAATATCACGGGATTGTTTTCATTGTTCTTTGTTTTGGTTTAGCCACTTAACTAGCGACCAAAATATTCCAAGAAAACAACCCTCAATGAGTGTAGTATCGAGTATCTACCAACTTCGGACTGCACCAAAGCCGGTCATCTCACTACCCCTAATGAAAGGCCAATATGGTCAAGTAAGGTTCTAGGTCATTAGTGCTTAGTGACATCACTCAGCGGCCCCGTACTCTCCTTGATTGAACTCAAGGGTTACCGGTACTCACAAATATGTCGCACTAATATAGCTATTGCTTCAACTGTGTCGGTATACCCCGCACAGTTTCCACAACGTATTTCTATCTATGAATGTTTCCCCAAATCCGGGTGTAGGATTGCAAACCCAAACAAAAGAGCCAAGATATAAAGCAATCAAAACAAACAATTAGTCATGCAAGAGGGTGATCTAAGCCCTAAGGTTACTCCGCTTTAAAAGCATCCCCAGCAGAGTCGCCAGTTCTGTGATACGGTGGGAGAACTGACTTGAGGTTTTGCGTTTGTTTTCGCAAATGTTTCGGTTGAGCAAGAGTCGCCACCGACTTTTTATTTTATCCTAAGGAAAGGTTAAAAAGCACAGCAAAAACCTTTGAGATGTTTTCTTGGGTTCGGGGAGTAGATTATAGAAAGGGAAGGTATTAGCACCCTTTCTATCCATGGTTATCCATGGGCTCTTAGTTACTTGCTTAGATCACTTGCCTTGTGTTTTCAATTGTTTGAAATGGTGCTTTCAATTGTTTGAAATGGTGCTTTGTGTGTGGGTTTGAAAATGTTTTGAAAAGAGGCCAATGTGGTGGCAACCTTTGTAATGATCCATGTTGGGATGTATACAAAGGTGTATGTCTTTTAAAAAGTTTTCAATGTTTTTGAAAGTTGTTTTGAAAGTGTGTTGTGATGTGTGGTTTTGAAAAATAGGCAAGTGTTTTTGTTTTTGCAAGTTGGCAAGTAACCAAGAGCTATCTACCCTAAATTTCTCAAAGATTATTGCTATGTTTTAACCCTTTTAACAATTTTGTTCCACCATTGCATTTGGTGGACAATCTTGTATTAGGATGTGAACGGGACGGGCGTGGGTCATTGTTTAGACCATGATTGCAATGGTGCCAAGTGTCTTTGGGAAATTTTCTTTTTAAGGGACTTGATCATTTTTAGGCAACTTTCGAAAGCGTCATCGAGGGACTATGATCATTTGAATTTGTTTTGTTTTTGCCAAAGACACCTAACATGCAATATGGCCCATTATTGAAGGCAACAAGTGGAATACCCTAGGGGTGCAAGTGTGATTAGTGTTGTCCATTTTCATGCTTGTTTATCTTGAATTTAGGTCAAACTATTTGTTGTTTTTGATTTGCATACAAAACCCTAATTCTATCATGGCATATTTAGAAAGCTTTTAAAGTGCGGAATTTAAAGGTCCTAAATTATTACATCACAAATTATGGGATGGGGGTACAAATGTTCAAATGGGGATATTTTAGCAAGAAATTAAACCTAAACTATTACCTCCAAATTGAAATTTTACAAGGTATTTGTGATACGGTGGGAGAACTGACTTGAGGTTTTGCGTTTGTTTTCGCAAATGTTTCGGTTGAGCAAGAGTCGCCACCGACTTTTTATTTTATCCTAAGGAAAGGTTAAAAAGCACAGCAAAAACCTTTGAGATGTTTTCTTGGGTTCGGGGAGTAGATTATAGAAAGGGAAGGTATTAGCACCCTTTCTATCCATGGTTATCCATGGGCTCTTAGTTACTTGCTTAGATCAACTTGCCTTAATTTTCAATTGTTTGAAATGGTGCTTTGTGTGTGGATTTTGAAAATGTTTTGAAAAGAGGCCAATGTGGTGGCAACCTTTGTAATGATCCATGTTGGGATGTATACAAAGGTGTATGTCTTTTGAAAAGGTTTTCAATGTTTTTTGAAAGTTGTTTTGAAAGTGTAGTGATGTGTGGTTTGAAAAATAGGCAAGTGTTTTTGTTTTGCAAGGGGGCAAGTAACCAAGAGTTATCTACCCTACATTTCTCAAAGATCTTTGCTATGTTTTAACCCTTTTAACAATTTTGTTCCACCATTGTATTTGGTGGACAATCTTGTGTTAGGATGTGAAAGGGACGGGCGTGGGTCATCGTTTAGACCATAATTGCAATGGTGCCAAGTATCTTTGGGCAATTTTCTTTAAGGGACTTGATCATTTTTAGGCAACTTTCGAAAGCGTCATCGAGGGACTATGATCATTTGAATTGTGTTGTTTTGCCCAAAGAGACCTAACATGCAATATGGCCCATTATTGAAGGCAACAAGTGGAATACCCTAGGGGTGCAAGTGAGATTAGTGTTGTCCATTTTCATGCTTGTTTATCTTGAATTTAGGTCAAACTATTTTTGGTTAATTGATTTGCATACAAACCCTAATTCTAGCATGGTATATTTAGAAAGCTTTTAAAATGCGGAATTTAAAGGTCCTAAGTTATTACAACACAATATATGGGATGGGGGGTACAAATGTTCAAATGGGGATATTTTAGCAAGAAATTAAATCCTAAACTATTACATCAAATTGAAATTTTACAAGGTATTTAATTGCACAAGTATTAAAAATAAAAATAAATATGCAAAAAATGCAAAAAATGGTTTTCATATGTATGTAAAAAAGTATTTATCATGTGTCAAATAAACAAAAATAAAATTAATTAATTTTTGGTATTTTTATGCATTTAGGGCAAAACCCTAATTTTACTAAATAAAATGTATTAATCATTTAATATATGTAATATTTATTAATTATGTGCAAAAAATAAATAAAGAAAATATATTGTAGAAAAAACAAGTATTTTGAGGTCATAATATTAATAAAAAAATAAAATGTATTATTTTCATATTTTTCTAAATATATTAATAAACATATATGTATTTACATTATTTATTAAATATATATTATATGTACAAAAAATAAAATGTTTAATATTATAAAAAAAGGTATATTTTTTTTATACAATGTTTTCAAGAGATAACATAAAATAAAAAAAAATCAGAAATAAAATATGTTTGTATTATTTTTTGTATTTTAAAACAAAAGTATCTATATTTATTTATTTACAAAAACTAAGCAAAGCCAAATAAATATCAAAATAAATGCAAAAAATATAGGAAAAATAAATTTAATTTTTTTTCATGCTTAAATAAAAATATGGAAACAAAATCAAAAGGAAAAAATGGAAAATGACAAGTAAAACTCAAAATGGGCCAGGGAGGTGCATGTGTGAAAATGTGGTGTAAACAGAAAAATAAGACAAGCCCAGCCCAAAGGACTTTGTCTTCAACCTCTGGCCAGAAACTTGTCAAAAACGCGCGCCTCCTACACTGATTCAAACATCTTGATTCCTGGACTTTTAGCACAAACTCATAACATGAAAAATGTTAAGCATCAAACCACGATTCTGGATATATAAAGAAGTCAATCTAACTCTCAGAAATGAGAGAGAATTTCTTCTCCCCCAATTCCTGACCTAGTTTTTGTTCAATGTTCAGACTCAAAATTCTCTAAATACACATAACATAAATGAAAAGTAATGATATGGGCAGATTCAGGGCCATGAATATGACATAATTTCTTCACAAATCTAAACCTAACTATGCCTGGATAGAGAGATAGGAGTTCATGAACTTACCTGTTCAGCTTGAATCGTATCTGGCAATGGAGGTACTTTCAGTGCAAGGTGAGGATTGGTACAGCTTGCTTGAGGTCCAGGGATGCTATTCCAACCTTTAGTTTGCTTTGAATCTTGCTAAATCGAGCTACATAAGTCAACCTGCAAGAAGGAAAAATAAAAATGGCAAATGATGCTATGGCTGTTACAGTCTCAGTTTAATGTTTGGAATAGTCTATATGGATGTTATGGAAGGTGTATGAAGTGGTTTGGATGAAAGTGCACGATGGAAATGAGCTGTGGGATTCAAACTGCAACCTATGCCATGTTTTTGCAGTTTTATGGTGTTTTGAGGTTTGATGACGTTTGGAACTTGGTTGGCTCGTGTTTCAGGTCAGGGTTGGTGTTTGGAATGTGTACAACAACTTTGCTTAAGCTTGTTCTTGCTGGAATGAGAGTTTTTTCAAGTTATGCCAAGTTACTTCACCTTTAAGCAAGAAAATAAACTTGGTGTTTTTAGACTTGTACAGGCCCCTCTATTGTGCTGCCTTAATCTCTCTTGGTCAGAGTGATTTGTGTACAAAATACCAGCTCAAAAGATTTTGCCTATGCTTCTTGGATTTGCATTTGACATAAAGTTGATTTTTACAAGAATAGATAAAATGCTTTTTCTATTTTAAGACTAAACCTTCATGTAATGCTTAAACACATAATGCAAGGCTTGAACACAAGGGGTTTGTATTAAATTATTGAGTTCAAATGGGATAAAGGACCTGTAATCAAGTTGTGCAAGCTGACTTGAAAAATTGCACAAGTTATGAACATGTACATGGCCATGAATCAAAGTGACTTTTTCCCAACTTGTCAAATTCGATTCTCCCTAACCATGAGGTTGTTTGATGAGTTCTTGGACATTTTGGAAAGCTTGGAATGTGTACTACAATCCATCTTTGTAATACAAATTGAAATTCCAAGTGGAAGTATGTGAAAAGTGGTCTTGAAGTTAGGCAAAAATCCTGCCTAGAATGGGTCAAAATTTCTCTAAGTTAAGAATGGTTTGGTAACCTTGTTCCAAAAATTGTAACTTGAGCTACAAGCTTCTTTTGAGGAAACTTTGTGAATCAAAGTTGTAGATTTTGCAATGGACTACAACTTTCATGTTTTGACTTTTGTTTGAATCCACATGAATCTTGATGAGAAAGTGGGACAAAGTTAGGAAAAAATTAGGGTTTTTCATAACTTATAAAAATTCTAAGTTATGAAAATTCTTCATTTCAAACCCTAATTTGTGATTTTGGATTTCTTGATGAACAAGTTTCATGATTTGGCATGTTTTGATGAAAAATGAATCTTGACACTTGATTTTGACCAAAAAGTCAAAGTTTGACTTTTCAGTATACAGTCAAAAATTGATCAATTGACTGGAAAATTCAACTGTCAATCTTGTGCGTTCGGGATCTTTTGAACTTGTTGAGTATGTCAAGACAATTCCATGGGGTCCTTGAGTCCATATGTGAGCTTGGTTTGCCATTGGCTAGGTCAAACTGTCAAAAATTGCCTTTGTGCAGTCAAAACCCTAAAAATGACCATTTTGCCCTTTTGGTGATCTGATCAAATTTCTTGTAGAATTGTGATCCAAACTTGATCAAATGGTCCATATGAGTTCATAATGTTGATGTGGGTCAATTTTCATGAGGTTTGACTGTCAATTGGCCACAGTTGACTTTTTCCCCAATACAGCTGATTTCTAGGTCAACTGTCCAATTGACTGGGCAAAGGTTGGAATCAAGGCTTGAAACTTGGTATGGATAAACTTGGGAGTCCAACATGAAGCATGAAAGTCATCTTAGGAATTTTAGGTCAAAATATCTTTGTGCAAACACAAACCCTAATTTGGGTCAACAGTGCTAGGAGAAGTCTTGCAGAGGAAACCCTAACTAGATCTTGAGCTCCAAGGGCCTTATGATGAGAAAATGTTGAGAAAATGGGAGGGCAAATTTTGGGGTACAACAGTTGCCCCTGTTCAATCTTCTTGAACCTGAAGAGTTAGATTGGCAAGTTTTCCTTTCGTGACTCGAGGGTAAAAGGAGATTGGACACTAGAGTGCCCTGAAATTTGCACTCGCATGCTGGAGTATCAGCAATGTGATGTCGGGAATGGGCTTATAGATGCCATTTGGAGAGATGGTGGATAGGGAGATGGGCTTATAGATGCCATCTGAAGGCGTGACAGAACCTTGTCGGGAATGGGCTTATAGATGCCATTTGGAAGTGTTGATCGCATAAGAGATTCCTTAGCGAGAACTTGCGCACTTTGAGAAAGACAGATGTTTTCCTGGCTTGTTACAGGTGTCGAGTCTACAATCGGTTGCTCACAGATATGCCCTGGCTGGATACAGGTATCGAATCTGGAATTGTCGTCTACAGATATGCCCTGGCTGGATACAAGAATCAAATCTTCAAACTCTTCAGATGTGCCCTGGCTGGATACAGGAATCGAATCTGGAATTAGTCATCAACAGATATGCCCTGGCTGGATACAGGAATCGAATCTTCAAACTCTTCAGATGTGCCCTGGCTGGATACAGGAATCGAATCTGGAATTGTCGTCTACAGATATGCCCTGGCTGGATACAGGAATCGAATCTTCAAACTCTTCAGATGTGCCCTGGCTGGATACAGGAATCGAATCCGGAAACTGATCACTCACAGATGTGCCCTGGCTAGATACAGGAATCGAATATGGAATTGTGACAGTTGAAGGTAGTCGTCTTTTGGATTGTCTTTTTCCCTGAAAAGGCAAAACATCAGTTGCATGCAATGTCATGATGTATGAAATGCATGATGTCATGATGTTCAAAATGAGATAGTGTTGTATGCACTTTATCATGTATGTAAGCAAGATGTATGAAATGTGAAATGTTTATGAATGTATTTTCGTCTAGGAAAATAAATCCTTGACGACCGGTCGGGGAATTAAATCCTGGGCTGGCGTTGAAGAGTAGAGTTCTTTATTTCCGCTAGGGATGATGGTTGCAAGAATACACCGGTAGGAGAAGATGACTCCGTTGGGGAATAAACTTGTTGGAGAGATTACTCTAAGGGGAATTACTCTGTGGGAAGAGATACTTCGCTGAAGTTTTGACGAGAGCTCCGCTGAGGATTTCAATGATGGACTCCGCTGGGGATAACAATGATAAACTCCGTTGGGGATTCTGTTGATAAGTTATGTTGGGGAACTTTGATGAACTCCGCTGGGGATAGGAAGAACTTCGCCGAGGGCGATCTTCCGTGGTAATTAGCTGAGGATAACCCAGTTATAAGCCCTTGTGAGGAATAACTTTTGAATGAAAACGGGGAGGGACGTTCGTATTCTGCAGGGGATAAGCTTCCAGAGTCTACCGGAGATAAGCTCCAAGACCTGTTGGGGATATGGATTCCAATTTTCCTGGGGAAACTTTCGGACTGTACTGGAAAATGGTTCCACTGGGGTGTCTGTATTCCGCCGGGGAACAATCTTAGATCAAGACTGTCGGGGATGCTTGCTGAGGAATGCCTATACTCCGCTGGGGAATGTTGATATCTTCTGGGGATACCCAACTTCCTTTAGGTTGGCCGTAGACTAACTCTGCTGGAGGAGAGTATTGTTGACTTGCTAGGGGAATAGGGTGCCTATTGTAGGGCTGATGATAGACTAACTCTTCCTAGGGAGAGTATTGCTGAATCTTGTCTTACTCTGTGGGGAGTTGAGGTAACTTGGTCACATTCTTCAGTTGAACTTACCTTGGTACCTTGGCGGACAGAGCAACTAGACTGCCTGGACAACTCTATATTGCCCCTGTTTTTGATGTCACCTGTAATCAGTCCTTTGTTTCGTATGCAAGTATTTAGCAATTTAATGTCAAATGCATATATCAAAAATGAACATTGGACGTTCTTCGCAAGGCAAAACAGAAAAAGGAAAAACAATTGGCAATTTGTTTGGAAAAGTGAATTTGTATTGATTTTGAAATTTGCCTGAAAATAGGCGTTTTTGTACAAGAGGCTGACGTCCTAGTAAGAGAACGTCGCCGAATAACATAAAGTTTATACAATTTTGAAAAGGAAACAAAACAGCTATGTGAACAATATTCCCACTGGGTTCCAACTCTGCTATCGCCTTTATGTCTTCAAGCGTCTCATCACTTTGCTGCTTAGTTGAAGATGAAGCTGATTGATCGATGCCGAAGTCTGAGCCCGATAGTTGATGCCGAATTCTGGATGCAAGGTGATCCAATGAGGCATAGTGTTACGCTTTATCCCTAACTTTTGCTTGGACCGCCCTTTCGGGTTTTCAGTCCACCGGGATACCCATTTTTGCCCAAGCCGCCTTTTCAGGTTTTCGACTTGCCGGGTGTACAGATTCTTTTCATTTCATCCCTTATTTTTTCCCGAACCTTTTTGGTTCGCCGGGAAGCCCTTATTTTTGCCTAGGTATGTCAACCTAGCGGGTCTTTTATTCATGCGTAGTATCTTTTTACTATATCTGCATTGGCGGGGTGAGGAAGGTCGTCCCCATCCATGGTGGTTAGGATCATAGCTCCTCCTAAGAAGATATGTTTAATCACAAATGGCCCTTCGTACGTAGGGGTCCACTTGCCCCGGGGATCACTTTGAGGAAGAATGATGCGCTTGATTACCAGGTCTCCGACTTGATACTCTTGTCGTCTGACTTTCTTGTTAAATGCCCTGATCATTCGTTTTTGGTACGTCTGACCATGACAGATAGCGGTGAGTCTCTTTTCGTCAATTAGGTTTAATTGATCAAGTCGAGTCTGGATCCAGTCATCTTCACTCAAGTCTGCATCCTTCATTATCCAGAGAGAGGGTATCTGGACTTCAATCGGCAAGACTGCCTCCATGCCATAGACCAAGGAAAAGCGTGTTACCCCGGTTGACGTCCGTGCTGAGGTACGGTACCCATGAAGAGCAAATGGTAACATTTCGTTCCAATCTTTGTAGGTCACTGTCATCTTCTGCACAATTTTCTTGATGTTTTTATTTGCCGCTTCGACAACGCCATTCATCTTCGTCCGGTAAGGAGAAGAGTTGTGGTGCTGTATCTTGAATTGCTCGCAGAGCTCAGTGATCATCTTGTTGTTAAGATTGGTACCATTGTCCGTAATGATTCTTTCTGAGACGTCGTACCGACAGATCAGGTTATGCCGAATGAAACGTGCCACGACGCTCTTGGTTACGGTGGCGTAGGAAGCTGCTTCCACCCACTTCATGAAGTAATCAATCGCTACCAAGATGAAGCGATGCCCGTTGGATGCCATCGGTCGGATCTCGCCGATCATATCAATGCCCCACATTGCAAAAGGCCAAGGTGCCGTTAGGAAGTTCAGAGGAACCAGAGGGATGTGCACCTTATCAGCATAGATCTGGCATTTATGACAAGTTCGAGAATGTTGGTAACAATCGGCTTCCATTGTGGACCAGAAATATCCTGCCCGAAGGATTTTCTTTGCCATGGTATGTCCACTGGAATGTGTTCCGAATGTACCTTCATGTAGTTCTACCATGATCTTCTCTGCTTCAGTCTTATCCACACAACGCAGTAAAGTTGAATCATGGTTTCGTTTGTAGAGAATGCCGTTGCTGAGGAAGAATTTTGCCGCAAACCTTCTCAGGAACTTCTTGTCATTGACCGATGCGCCTTCGGGGTATTCTTGAGCTTCCAAATATCTCTTCACCTCATGATACCAGGGTTTTTCGGTTACCTCTTCGGCCTCAAGATCGCAGCAGTATGCAGGTTCGTCCAATTTCCAGATAATGATCCGGGGAGCCTCGTTGTCCCATTTGACTTTGAACATTGAAGACATCGTAGCTAGTGCGTCCGCTAACTGATTCTCCTCTCTTGGGAAGTGTTCAAAAGTTATCTCTTCAAAGTGGGGAAGCAAAGTCAACACATACTCCTTGTAAGGAATAAGATTTGGGTGTTTCGTATCCCACTCGCCTTTGATCTGATTGATCACGAGAGCGGAATCTCCGAAGACACTCAGAAACTTGATCCTTAAGTCGATTGCAGCTTGAAGACCCATGATACATGCCTCATATTCTTCCATGTTGTTGGTGCAATTGAAACACAGTCGGGCGGTGAGTGGAGTATGAGTACCTTTAAGGGATATGATCACAGCGCCGATGTCGTTACCCAAAGCGTTCGAGGCTCTGTCAAAATGCATAGACCATCGGGATCCTTCCTCAGGTCCTTCATCTGGTCCAGGTACTTCACAATCAGTTACTACCATGATATCTTCGTCTGGAAATTCAAAGTTCAACGATTGGTAATCGTCCACAGGTTGGTGTGCCAAATGGTCTGCCAATACACTTCCCTTGATTGCTTTTTGAGTTGTGTATTGGATGTCATATTCCGTCAAGATCATTTGCCATCTTGCTATTCTTCCGGACAGGGCAGGCTTTTCGAATATATACTTGATTGGATCCATTTTTGAAATCAATGGAGTAGTGTGAGTCAACATATACTGTCTCAGCCGGCGAGCAGCCCATACCAGAGCGCATCAAGTTTTCTCGAGCAGTCAGTACCGAGTCTCACAGTCGGTAAACTTTTTGCTCAGGTAATAAATAGCATGCTCTTTTCGGCCAGACTCGTCATGCTGCCCCAGCACACACCCCATCGAGTTGTCAAGTACTGTCAAGTATAGTATTAGAGGTCTCCCTTCCACTGGTGGCATAAGAATGGGTGGTTTTTGGAGATACTCTTTTATCTTTTCGAAAGCGGCCTGACATTCATCGTTCCAATGTACTACTTGATCTTTCTTCAACAATTTGAAGATTGGCTCACAGGTAGCAGTTAGATGCGAGATGAATCGGTCAATGTAATTCAGTCGTCCTAGAAAGCCTCTGACTTCTTTCTCTGTCTTGGGAGTCGGCATCTCTTGTATGGCTTTCACCTTGGCAGGGTCCACTTGAATACCTTTGTCGCTTACAATGAAACCTAGCAATTTTCCAGACCTCACCCCAAAGGTGCATTTGTTTGGGTTCAACCTCAACTTGTACAACTTCAGTTGGTCAAACAGCTTCCGCAGATGGTCAAGGTGTTCCTCCTCAGTTTGAGATCTTGCAATCATATTGTCGACGTACACTTCTATCTCGTGATGGATCATATCATGAAATAAAGAAACCATGGCACGTTGGTAGGTTTCCCCAGTATTTTTCAACCCAAATGGCATGACCTTGTAGCAAAAGGTTCCCCACTGAGTAACGAAAGTGGTCTTCTCCATGTCTTCAGGAGCCATCTTGATCTGATTATAACCGGAGAAGCCGTCCATGAAAGAGAAAACTTTATGCTGAGCAGTATTATCAACCAGAACGTCGATATGAGGCAGAGGGAAATCATCCTTAGGGCTAGCCCTGTTCAAATCCCTGTAATCAACACACATTCGGACTTTACCATCTTTCTTTGGCACTGGAACCACGTTGGCCACCCACTGAGGATAAGAAGTCACTGCTAGAAACCCGGCATCAAATTGTTTCATAACCTCAGCTTTGATTTTCTCGGACATCTCTGGGCGCATGCGGTAGACCTTCTGTTTTACCGGAGGGCATTCTTCCTTGGTAGGCAGGTGATGAACCACAATGTCGGCATCCAAACCAGGCATGTCTTCGCAAGACCAAGCAAAGATTTCCATGTAATCATGCAGCATCTGAATCAATCGTTGTTTCACGCTGAGCTCTAGATTGGCACCAATCTTGACTTCTTTTCTATCTGTTTCAGTACCCAGATTTACCGTTTCCACTGGCTCTTCATGCGGCTGAATGGCCCTCTCTTCCTGGAGTAGCAGTCTTGTGAGTTCACCAGGCACTTCTCAATCATCTTCACCCTCGTCTTCGGCTAAGTTGATCGGATTTTCGAAGTAATAACTGGCAGTAGCAGAGTCGTTACCAGTGAGATCCAGAGTGGATGGGAACCTATATAAGTGAGTGTGTGTAAATATAGCTGTTTTGCAATATATAACAAAGAAAGAAAAAGAGCACAAGATTTGAAATGCAACAAACGTCCAATGTTTTGATTAATGATATATGAAAATGTCATACAAAAAGCCCTCACAAATGGAGCCACGGTGCCCCGGGTAGGACACCGAGCCAATAAAAGTTTCAACATATTGTTTGTTACAAATTGAAAACAAAAGAGTTCATTACTGAGTGACAAAAGTAATAGGTGTAAAATCTTTTGCCGTCCAGTTGCTTGGTCCATTGTTGGTTATCGGGTAGATCCAGCTGTCAAATTCCGCTTCCTCTACGTCATCCTCAATAGCATTCACTCATGGGTTGGTGATGAACACCGGAGGTTTTCCGATCCTTTCTTTGCGAACAGCCCTCTTAGCCTCTGCAGTGAAGCCCAGCCCAAACTTGTCAGTCTTTGGAGTGAAGTCAGGAAGTCGACCCCAGTTTGCACACTCGCCCCTCTTAATCACAGCCCGGGCATCCTTCAAGGAAGCCATCTTCAAAGGAGGGTCTTCAATCACAGTTTCAGCTGACGCCAACGTCTGGGGCACCTCTTCAAAGTGTTGAAAGGGAGTTTCAATGAATTCCCCATCCATTTCTATGTATCGGAACGAGTTCAAGTGGCTGACCATATACTCCTCTTCCCCTTGGACTGTAACAATCTTTCCTCTAACTGGATACTTAAGCTTTTGATGGAGTGTGGAGGTCACCGCTCCAGCCTTGTGAATCCAAGGTCGACCCAGCAAACAGTAATAAGATGGACGGATGTCCATCACGTAGAACGTCGAGTCAAAGACTTGAGAACCCACACGAATAGGAATGTCTACCTCACCATGAACCATCCTCTTCGACCCGTCAAAGGCTCGGACAATAATGTTGCTAGGCTTCAACTCCAGACCCTCACAATCCAGCCTGTCTAATGCCTTCTTGGGCAATACATTCAGGGAAGAACCGGTGTCCACCAACACGTGTGCGAGAGTAGTGCCCCTGCATTCTATGGAGACATGCAGGGCATCATTGTGGTTCTTTCCCTTGGCAGTAAGATCAGTATCCGAGAAACCCAAACCATTGTCAGTTGTCAAATTGGCCACACAGTCAGTGAATTGATCTGCAGATGTCTCTTGTGGCACATGGGCCGTCTTCAGAAATGAAACCAGGGCCTTGGCATGGGCCTCTGAGCACAGCAGCAATGATAGCATAGAGATCTTGGAGGGGGTATGCCCCAGCTGTTCAACGACATTGAAGTCACTCTTCTTAATGATTTTGAGGATTTCCTCCATCTCTTGCTGGGAGGCTTCAACATTGACAGTCTTCGGTGCCTCCATCCGGGCAGGCACATCATCAATCCCTTTGCCCCGAGTGTCAGATGACTCGGCAGCAGGGGAAGCAACTTGATCAGAAGGGGGAACAGGCGCACTTGTAGGTGTTATTATAAGAGGTCTTCGGATAACTGGTGGCGCAATGTCAAGCGAGAAGAGCCTGCCACTGCGAGTAACTTTGGCGGGACCAGTGATGTTGCTGATACCGGTACCGGTGTTGAACTCCTACTTCACTCCAAGTACATATACATCTTCCCCATAGTGCCATGGGACAGCCTTGTCAGATTCGTAGGGGAGGGGCCCCGGAACAGTAATAATGATGGGTGCAACAGACATGATCTTGACAGGCTTCCTCGGGGGAGCCTTGGTAGGATTATTGAAAATTGTGACGACGGATACTTCTTCAGCGGGAACAAATGGAAAAGCGGTTTTCTTGAACAGAATTTCCTTGCTATCCATCAGGCTTTGGATGCCTGACTTCAGCAACGGGAAACCAGTAAGGGAAACAGCACACAGAAGGCAACCCTTGCTACAACCAGGAAATAAACCGGCTAGCAACAGGTTCCTCTTAACAGTCAATAGCGGGGTAGCAACATCATTCACAGAAACTGCATACAAGTCTTCATCAACAGCATTTACTCCATGCTGGGGCATAGGAGCAGTCACAACGTTAGGCCTCTCAGGCGCCTCAAACTGTATTTCCTTCGCATCAATAAGGTCTTGAACCTTATTTCTCAGGGCCCAGCAATCATCAGTAGAATGCCCCGGGCTATCGGAGTGATAAGCACAGCGGGCATTTGGATTATACTTAGGAGATGCAGTATTCACGACCTTCGGAGCCTCTCTGACGGTCACCAAGTTGGTCGATAGCAGTTGCGGCAAGATTTGTGACAAGGTCATACTCAGCCGAATGTACTGCCTTTTGGGCCTCTCACCCCTTTGTTGATTGTACTGCTGAGGAGCAGCAACAGGCTTTGAAATTACCAATGCATTGACGGCTTGGCGGCGTTCTGGCTTTACTTGTCTTATAGGACCATAAACAGCACTAGCTTCCTTCTTGAAAGGCTTCTTCTCAGTACTCGCGGAGGCACCTTTCTGTATCTTTCCTGACTTGATACCAGCTTCTATCCTTTCACCAGTCAAGATCAAATATGTAAACCCAGCGGAAGAATTACCAATTAGATGATTGAAGAATGGACCAGACAAGGTCCCTAGAAACATGTCAACAAGTTCACGGTCAGTCAAAGGAGGCTTCACCCTGCCAGCCAAGTCTCTCCACTTTTGTGCATATTCCTTAAATCCTTCGCTCGTCCCGAGTGACATACCCTGGAGTTGGGTACGCATAGGAGCAAGGTCAGAATTGTACTGATACTGTCTATAAAATGCGGTAGCCAAATCTTCCCAGTTTCAAATACTGGTTCCATCTAGCTGATAAAACCATTCGAGTTGGGACCCCGAAAGGCTATCCTGAAAGAAATGGATCCAAAGGTTCTTGTCTGCAGTGTAAGGTTGGATCTTCCTTACATATGATCTGAGATGCAGCTTAGGACAGAAAGTCTCGTCGTATTTTGCAAAGGCAGGCGCCTTGAATTTGTGTGGAATCACCACCCCAGAAGATAAACCTAAATCTCTGAAATCCAACCCCGACACATTTTGAATCTCCATGGCACTTAAACGGTCCTCTAGTTGTTTGTATCTGTCTGCAGCAGGAGGGTACTGTTCATCATTGTAATCCGTCTCGTTGTCAGAGACTGCAGGACTAGGAGCCCTTCCCCCTTGGGGACTGTCTTTCTCTGCAGAGGAAGTAGCTTGATCAGCCTCATTATGGAGTGTATTCCCAAACCTGCGTCCAGTGTTGAACAACGCAGTCCTCTTCTTCTTCTTCTTTAGGAGCAGAGCCTTCAACTCTTGTTGACCTTGGGCTAAGCTCATGACCATCTCTTGAAACTGGGCGTTTTGGGCCTGGAGGGCCTTGATAGCTTGTTCACTGGATGATTCAGGATTCATGATGACTGTTCCAAATAAACAGCGAAGAAGATTAAGCAACCTGTAGAAAAAGGGTACCTGTTATGAACATGATGCATGAGATGCTATTTATGCAATGCATTCAAGGATTTTAGAAATTCACAATTGTTGCAGACAAAAAGAAACGCACGTCATATTAATAAGAAGAAATTTGTTAGTACATAAATGCCCCATGGGCCAAATATTACAAAAACAACTTCTCAAGGTAAAAACACGTTGTGCATCCTCTTTGGTGCGATGTAGGTGTTGAGGGTATCTTGCTCATGGAGTCAGCGGGTGAGCTCTAGAACCTTATCCTCGCTGGCGTAGAAGCTGGCTTCAAAAGTGTTTCGTTCCTCCTTGAGTTGGATCCAACTCTTCTGCATCTCCTCCCACGATGTAGGCATGTCAGGATGTAGGATGGTGTAGGGAACCTCTCTTTCCTTAACGGGCTCTTTGATCACAGGGAGAATATGAGGGTAGGGCATCATTAGACTCTGGGCTCGGGCTCGTACCCATTTGAGGTAAGGCTCAAGAGGGATGGAGTTCTTGTGCCCCAGTGTCTTGCTGTCAACCTTGTTAGGCATCCTCCAAGCTCTGATGAATCTTTGGCGAAGTCCTTGCGCATCGTTGTCAAAGTCAAAAACTAGGTCAGGAAACAACATGTCGTGAGGGCCATCTCTTCGTGCATATCCAAATTGTCTCAAAGCTAGACAAGGGTTATAGATGATGCCTCCTCTGATTCCAAGTAAAGGAACATTAGGAAACTCTCCACAACGATCGATGATGATGACATTTTCTCTGGACCGGGAACACCAATGTACATCAGAGTGAGTGAGGGTCATCAACTGTTGCGACCACCTCAAGCCTTGGTCATTCTTCAAGACAGATTGTGGAAGGTGCGAAATAAACCACCTTGCAAGGAGAGGAGTACAGCACATGAGAACACCTCTCTTTCTCATTGTTCGTGTGAAAAATGAGTGAAGGATGTCCCCAAGCAATGTTGGTATTGGATTTCTGGACAAGAAGATTTTGACGGCGTTGACCTCTACAAGCTGGTCAGGATTTGGGAACAGGACCAACCCATAGATAAGGAGTGCCACAATTTCTTCAAAGGCTTGTAGGTCCAATGAATTCCAACACTCTTGTGCCTTTTCAAACAAGAATTTTGCTAAGAAGCCTTTGACACCGCTTCTAGTTTCCCAATGCCCCTTGATGTCGGATGGCTGTAGATGTAGTGCTCGAGCAACATCTTCAGGCTTTGGTTCCTTTTTCCGTACCGTTGAAAGGTAGTTGATTAAGGATGGGAATTCTCAGGAGTTGAGAAAATTCCTCCAAAGTGGGCACCAACTGGTAGTCGGGGAAAGTGAAACAGTGATGAAGAGGGTCAAAGAACTGGAATAGCACTTTCACCATGTCCTCTTCAATGTTGGTGTTGACTAAGCTGAGCAGTCTACCATGTCTTTCACTGAAGGGAGAGCTTTCCGGAATTCTTGATGTGAGCTCCTTGAGTTGAGGAGGGATTCTCACAAGGTTGACTTGGATGGTTTTTCTGCGAGGAATTTCCATGACCTACAAAACAAGAACAAAGATGAAGATCTAAACCCTTGAAGTGGTTAGTAAATGCATATGATGCTTTATGATGTTCATGATGTATGCACAAACATATGTACAAGCAATTCACACCAAACCCTAGTTTCAGGCTTGCATGGGGTTTCATAGGTAAGTACCCTCTTGAGTGTAGTTGTCTTAAAAACCTGTCCTATAAATAGTAATCGGGTTCTAAGGAGCTCAATATCACTAGATTGTTTTCATTGTTCATTGTTTTGGTTTAGCCACTTAACTAGCGACCAAAATATTCCAAGAAAACAACCCTCAATGAGTGTAGTATCGAGTATCTACCAACTTCGGACTGCACCAAAGCCGGTCATCTCACTACCCCTAATGAAAGGCCAATATGGTCAAGTAAGGTTCTAGGTCATTAGTGCTTAGTGACATCACTCAACGGCCCCGTACTCTCCTTGATTAAACTCAAGGGTTACCGGTACTTACAAATATGTCGCACTAATATAGCTATTGCTTCGACCGTGTCGGTATACCCCACACAGTTTCCATAACGTATTGTTATCTATGAATGTTTCCCAAAATCCGGGTGTAGGATTGTAAACCCAAACAAGAGAGCCAAGATATAAAGCAATCAAAACAAACAATTAGTCATGCAAGAGGGTGATCTATGCCCTAAGGTTACTCCACTTTTAGATTTGTCCCCAGCAGAGTCGCCAGTTCTGTGATACGGTGGGAGAACTGACTTGAGGTTTTGCGTTTGTTTTCGCAAATGTTTCGGTTGAGCAAGAGTCGCCACCGACTTTTTATTTTATCCTAAGGAAAGGTTAAAAAGCACAGCAAAAACCTTTGAGATGTTTTCTTGGGTTCGGGGAGTAGATTATAGATAGGGAAGGTATTAGCACCCTTTCTATCCATAGTTATCCATGGGATCTTAGTTACTTGCTTAGATCAACTTGCCTTAATTTTCAATTGTTTGAAATGGTGCTTTGTGTGTGGATTTTGAAAATATTTTGAAAAGAGGCCAATGTGGTGGCAACCTTTGTAATGATCCATGTTGGGATGTATACAAAGGTGTATGTCTTTTGAAAAGGTTTTCAATGTTTTTGAAAGTTGTTTTGAAAGTGTAGTGATGTGTGGTTTGAAAAATAGGCAAGTGTTTTTGTTTTGCAAGGGGGCAAGTAACCAAGAGTTATCTACCCTACATTTCTCAAAGATCTTTGCTATGTTTTAACCCTTTTAACAATTTTGTTCCACCATTGTATTTGGTGGACAATCTTGTGTTAGGATGTGAAAGGGACGGGCGTGGGTCATCGTTTAGACCATAATTGCAATGGTGCCAAGTATCTTTGGGCAATTTTCTTTAAGGGACTTGATCATTTTTAGGCAACTTTCGAAAGCGTCATCGAGGGACTATGATCATTTGAATTGTGTTGTTTTGCCCAAAGAGACCTAACATGCAATATGGCCCATTATTGAAGGCAACGAGTGGAATACCCTAGGGGTGCAAGTGTGATTAGTGTTGTCCATTTTCATGCTTGTTTATCTTGAATTTAGGTCAAACTATTTTTGGTTAATTGATTTGCATACAAACCCTAATTCTAGCATGGCATATTTAGAAAGCTTTTAAAATGCGGAATTTAAAGGTCCTAAGTTATTACAACACAATATATGGGATGGGGGGTACAAATGTTCAAATGGGGATATTTTAGCAAATTAAATCCTAAACTATTACATCAAATTGAAATTTTACAAGGTATTTAATTGCACAAGTATTAAAAATAAAAATAAATATGCAAAAAATGCAAAAAATGGTTTTCATATGTATGTAAAAAAGTATTTATCATGTGTCAAATAAACAAAAATAAAATTAATTAATTTTTGGTATTTTTATGAATTTAGGGCAAAACCCTAATTTTACTAAATAAAATGTATTAATCATTTAATATATGTAATATTTATTAATTATGTGCAAAAAATAAATAAAGAAAATATATTGTAGAAAAAACAAGTATTTTGAGGTCATAATATTAATAAAAAAATAAAATGTATTATTTTCATATTTTTCTAAATATATTAATAAACATATATGTATTTACATTATTTATTAAATATATATTATATGTACAAAAAATAAAATGTTTAATATTATAAAAAAAGGTATATTTTTTTTATACAATGTTTTCAAGAGATAACATAAAATAAAAAAATCAGAAATAAAATATGTTTGTATTATTTTTTGTATTTTAAAACAAAAGTATCTATATTTATTTATTTACAAAAACTAAGCAAAGCCAAATAAATATCAAAATAAATGCAAAAAATATAGGAAAAATAAATTTAATATTTTTTCATGCTTAAATAAAAATATGGAAACAAAATCAAAAGGAAAAAATGGAAAATGACAAGTAAAACTCAAAATGGGCCAGGGAGGTGCATGTGTGAAAATGTGGTGTAAACAGAAAAATAAGACAAGCCCAGCACAAAGGACTTTGTCTTCAACCTCTGGCCAGAAACTTGTCAAAAACGCGCGCCTCCTACACTGATTCAAACATCTTGATTCCTGGACTTTTAGCACAAACTCATAACATGAAAAATGTTAAGCATCAAACCACGATTCTGGACATATAAAGAAGTCAATCTAACTCTCAGAAATGAGAGAGAATTTCTTCTCCCCCAATTCCTGACCTAGTTTTTGTTCAATGTTCAGACTCAAAATTCTCTAAATACACATAACATAAATGAAAAGTAATGATATGGGCAGATTCAGGGCCATGAATATGACATAATTTCTTCACAAATCTAAACCTAACTATGCCTGGATAGAGAGATAGGAGTTCATGAACTTACCTGTTCAGCTTGAATCGTATCTGGCAATGGAGGTACTTTCAGTGCAAGGTGAGGATTGGTACAGCTTGCTTGAGGTCCAGGGATGCTATTCCAACCTTTAGTTTGCTTTGAATCTTGCTAAATCGAGCTACAGAAGTCAACCTGCAAGAGGGAAAAATAAAAATGGAAAATGATGCTATGGCTGTTACAGTCTCAGTTCAATGTTTGGAATAGTCTATATGGATGTTATGGAAGGTGTATGAAGTGGTTTGGATGAAAGTGCACGATGGAAATGAGCTGTGGGATTCAAACTGCAACCTATGCCCTGTTTTTGTAGTTTTATGGTGTTTTGAGGTTTGATGATGTTTTGAACTTGGTTGGCTCGTGTTTCAGGTCAGGGTTGGTGTTTGGAATGTGTACAACAACTTTGCTTAAGCTTGTTCTTGCTGGAATGAGAGTTTTTTCAAGTTATGCCAAGTTACTTCACCTTTAAGCAAGAAAATCAACTTGGTGTTTTTAGACTTGTACAGGCCCCTCTATTGTGCTGCCTTAATCTCTCTTGGTCAGAGTGATTTGTGTACAAAATACCAGCTCAAAAGATTTTGCCTATGCTTCTTGGATTTGCATTTGACATAAAGTTGATTTTTACAAGAATAGATAAAATGCTTTTTCTATTTTAAGACTAAACCTTCATGTAATGCTTAAACACATAATGCAAGGCTTGAACACAAGGGGTTTGCATTAAATTATTGAGTGCAAATGGGATAAAGGACCTGTAATCAAGTTGTGCAAGCTGACTTGAAAAATTGCACAAGTTATGAACATGTACATGGCCATGAATCAAAGTGACTTTTTCCCAACTTGTCAAATTCGATTCTCCCTAACCATGAGGTTGTTTGATGATTTCTTGGACATTTTGGAAAGCTTGGAATGTGTACTAAAATCCATATTTGTAATACAAATTGAAATTCCAAGTGGAAGTATGTGAAAAGTGGTCTTGAAGTTAGGCAAAAATCCTGCCTATAATGGGTCAAAATTTCTCTAAGTTAAGAATGGTTTGGTAACCTTGTTCCAAAAATTGTAACTTGAGCTACAAGCTTCTTTTGAGGAAACTTTGTTAATCAAAGTAATGGACTACAACTTTTATGTTTTGACTTTTGTTTGAATCCACATGAATCTTGATGAGAAAGTGGAACAAAGTTAGGAAAAAATTAGGGTTTTTCATAACTTAGAAAAATTCTAAGTTATGAAAATTCTTCATTTCAAACCCTAATTTGTGATTTTGGATTTCTTGATGAACAAGTTTCATGATTTGGCATGTTTTGATGAAAAATGAATCTTGACACTTGATTTTGACCAAAAAGTCAAAGTTTGACTTTTCAGTATACAGTCAAAAATTGATCAATTGACTGGAAAATTCAACTGTCAATCTTGTGCATTTGGGATCTTTTGAACTTGTTGAGTATGTCAAGACAATTCCATGGGGTCCTTGAGTCCATATGTGAGCTTGGTTTGCCATTGGCTAGGTCAAACAGTCAAAAATTGCCTTTGTGCAGTCAAAACTCTAAAAATGACCATTTTGCCCTTTTGGTGATCTGATCAAATTTCTTGTAGAATTGTGATCCAAACTTGATCAAATGGTCCATATGAGTTCATAATGTTGATGTGGGTAAATTTTCATGAGGTTTGACTGTCAATTGGCCACAGTTGACTTTTTCCCCAATACAGCTGATTTCTAGGTCAACTGTCCAATTGACTGGGCAAAGGTTGGAATCAAGGCTTGAAACTTGGTATGGATAAACTTGGGAGTCCAACATGAAGCATGAAAGTCATCTTAGGCATTTTAGGTCAAAATATCTTTGTGCAAACACAAACCCTAATTTGGGTCAACAGTGTTAGGAGAAGTCTTGCAGAGGAAACCCTAACTGGATCTTGAGCTCCAAGGGCCTTATGATGAGAAAATGTTGAGAAAATGGGAGGGCAAATTTTGGGGTACAACAGTATTTAATTGCACAATAATAAAATAAAATAAAATAAATATGCAAAATGCAAAAATGATTTTCATATCTATGTAAAAAAGTATTTTTCATGTGTCAAATAAACAAAAATAAAATGAATTAATTTTGGATATTTTTCAAGTTTAGGGTAAAACCCTAATTTTTGCTAAATAAAATGTATTAATTATTTAATGTATGCAATATTTATTAATTATGTGCAAAAATAAATAAAAAGAAAGTATATTGTCAAAAAGTGATTTTTTAAGTTAAATATTAATAAAAATAAAAATGTATTATTTCTTTGTATTTTCCCTAAATATTCTAATAAATATATTAGTATTTATAATATTTACAAAATATATTGAATATGTATAAAAATAAAATATTTAATATTTACAAAAAAAAAGTATATTTTTTATAAAATGTTTTCAAAAGATAAAATAAAATAAAAAATAGAAATAAAATGTGTTTGTATTATTTTTTAGTTATTTTAAATGAAAGTATATTTATGTTTATTTACATATATAACTAAATGAAACAAATAAATATCAAATAAAAATGCAAAAAATGTGAGAAAATTAATTTTAATGTTTTTTATATTTTGAGAAAAAATAACAAATCAGAATCAAAAAGAAAAAGTTAAAAATGACAAATAAAACTCAAAATGGGCCAGGGGGTGCATGTGTGAGAATGTGGTGCAAAAAGAAAAACAATACAGGCCCAGCCCAAGAAGACTTTGTCTTCAACCTCTGAACAAACAAACAGAGCAACACGTGTTTCCTGCTATCTCATGATTCCTTGACTTTCAAGCAAAACTCATAACACAAGAAATGTAGAGCATCAAGAGACGAATCCAGACATATAAAAAACTTAACTTAACTCTCAGAAATGAGAGAGAATTTCTTCATCTCTAATTCTTGACCTAAGTTTTTGTCAATGTTCAGGTCTTAAATTCTCTCAGCATATGCAATATAAATAGAAAGTGAGGATATGTATAGCTTCAGGGCCATGAGTAGTGTATTTTTCATTCATAAACTTAAAGCTAACTCTTCCTAAATTGAGATATAGAAGTCCATGAACTTACCTGTTCAGCTTGGATCGTGTCTGGCAATGGAGGTACTTTCAGTGCAATGTGAGGACTTGTGCAGCTTGCTTGAAGGTCAGGGATGCTTCTCCAACCTTTAGTTTGCTTTGAAACCAAATGAATCAAGCTATGGAAGTCAACCTACAAAACAGAAAAAGTGAAAATGGTGAAGTTGGTTAGAGGTGTTACAGGTCGTGTCCAATGCTTGGGATAGTTTGTATATGTGGTATGGAGTGTGTATGAACTGGTTTTAGCAAAAATGCACGAGTGGATTGAGTTATGGAAGTCCAACTGCAGAGGTGACTCTGTTTTCTGCAGTAGGATGGTGTTTTGAGGTTTATGGAGGTATGGAAGGTAGTTAGATCGTGCCTTAGCTCAGGTTTGTTGTTTGGAATGTGTACAACAAGTTTGTCTAAGCTTGTGTTGGCAGAAAATGTGAGATGTGTTACAAAATGCAAGGTTTCTTCTCACTTAAGCAAAAATTGTCAACTTGGTTTCTAGACTTGTGCAGGCCCCCTAATCATGCTGCAACCATCCCTCTTGATCAGTGTGATATGTTCCTGAACTTGTGCCAAAAGGATTTGCATTGTACTACTTGGATTGCAAACTTGACATAAAGTGTAACTTTTCAAAAATGGATAATTTGCTTTTTCCATATTAAGGTTAATCTTTTGTGTAATGGCTTAATGGACAAGATAATGCTAGGACACAAAGCTTTTGCATTAAATTATTGAGTGTGGATGAGATAAAAGGCCTGTAATCTAGCTTAGAGCATGCTGAGTTCAAAAATGCAAAGTTATGGACATGGAAATGGCTCATGAACAAAGTGAGTTTTGCCCATATTGCCAAATTCGATTCTCCCTAACCACAAGGTTGTTTGATGAGTTCTTGAACATTTTGGAAATCTTGGAATGTGTACTACAATCCATATTTATAATGCAATTTGAAATTCCAAGTGGAAGCATGTGAAAAGTGGCCATGAAGTTAGGCAAAAATCCTGCCTAAAATAGGTCAAAATTTTTCTAAGTTAAGAATGTTTTGCACCCTTGTTCCAAAAATCATAACTTGAGCTACAAGCTTCTTTTTAGGAAACTTTGTGAATCAAAGTTGTAGATTTTGCAATGGACTACAACTTTCATGTTTTGAGTTTTCCTTGAATCCAAATGCATCTTGATGAAACAATGGGACAAAGTTAGGAAAAAATTAGGGATTTTTATAACTTAGAAAAATTCTAAGTTATGAAAATTCTTCATTTCAAACCCTAATTTGTGATTTTTGATTTCTTGATGAACAAGTTTCATGATTTGACATGTTTTGATGAAAAATGAATCTAGACACTTGATGTTGACCAAAAAGTCAAAGTTTGACTTTTCAGTACACAGTCAAAAATTGATCAATTGACTGGAAAATTCATCTGTCAATCTTGTGCATTTGGGATATTTTGAACTTGTTGAACATGTCAAGACAATTCCATGGGGTCCTTGAGTCCATATGTGAGCTTGGTTTTCCATTGGCTAGGTCAAACAGTCAAAAATTGCCTTTGTGCAGTCAAAACCCTAAAAATGACCATTTTGCCCTTTTGGTGATCTGATCAAATTTCTTGTGGAATTGTGATCCAAACTTGACCAAATGGTTCATATGAGTTCATAATGTTGATGTGGGTCAAAAATCATGAGGTTTGACTGTCAATTGACCACAGTTGACTTTTTCCCCAATACAGCTGATTTCTAGGTCAACTGTCCAATTGACTAGGCAAAGATTGGAATCAAGGCTTGAAACTTGGTATGGATAAACTTGTGAGTTCAACATGAAGCATGAAAGTCATCTTAAGCATTTTAGGTCAAAACATCTTTGTGCAAACACAAACCCTAATTTGGGTCAACAGTGCAAGGAGAAGTCTTGAGCAGAGGAAACCCTAACTGGATCTTGAGCTCCAAGGGTCTTGTGGTGAGAAAATGTTGAGGAAATGGGAGGGAAAATTTTGGGGTACAACAGTTGCCCCTGTTCAATCTTCTTGAACCTGAAGAGTTAGATTGGCAAGTTTGCCTTTCGTGACTCGAGGGTAAAAGGAGATTGGACACTAGAGTGCCCTGAAATTTGCACTCGCGTGCTGGAGTATCAGCAATGTGATGGCGGGAATGGGCTTATAGATGCCATTTGGAGAGAGGATGGATAGGAGGATGGGCTTATAGATGCCATTTGGAGACGTGACAGAACCTTGTCGGGAATGGGCTTATAGATGCCATTTGGAAGTGTTGATCGCGTAAGAGATTCCTTAGCGAGAACTTGCGTGCTTGAGAAAGAAAGATGGTTTCCTGGCTTGTTACAGGTGTTGATCTTAAGTCTCCTCATGCAGATGTGCCCTGGCTGGATACAGGTATCGAATCTACAATTGGTTGCTCACAGATGTGCCCTGGCTAGATACAGGAATCGAATCTGGAACTGTCGTCTACAGATATGCCCTGGCTGGATACAGGTATCGAATCTGGAATTGTCGTCTACAGATGTGACCTGGATGGATACAGGTATCGAATCTAGAATTGTCGTCTACAGATATGCCCTGGCTGGATACAGGTATCGAATCTGGAATTAGTTGCTCACAGATATGCCCTGGCTGGATACAGGAATCGAATTTGGAATTGCAAAAGGTTGGTAGAGATGGCTTTCCTGGCTGGATACAGGTGTAAGCCTCTGACCGGAGAATGAAAGATAATTTCCTGGCCTGTTACAGAGGTTGATCTTCAAACTCTTCATGCAGATATGCCCTGGCTAGATACAGGTATCGAATCTACAATCAATCACTCACAGATGTGCCCTGGCTAGATACAGGAATCGAATCTGGAATTGCGATAGTTGAGAGTAATCATCCTTGGATTGACTTTTCCTGAAAAGGTAAAACATTAGTTATATGCAATGTCATGATGTGCATGATGTCATAATGCTCAAAATGAGATAGTGTTGTATGCACTTTATCATGTATGTAAGCAGGATGTATGAAATGTGAAATGTCTATGAGCGTATTTTTGTCTAGGAAAATAAATCCTTGACGACTGGTCGGGGAATCAAATCCTGGGCTGATGTTGAAGAGTAGAGTTCTTCGTTTCCGCTGGGGATGATGGTTGCAAGAATAAACTGGTAGGAGAAGATGACTCCGTTGGGGAACAAACTTGTTGGAGAGACTACTCTGAGGGGAATTACTCTGTGGGAAGAGATACTTCGCTGAGGTTTTGATGAGAGCTCCACTGGGGATTTCAATGATAGACTCCGTCGGGGATTTCAACGATAAGCTCTGCCGGGTATTCTGCTGATAAGCTATGTTGGGGAACTTGATGAACTCCGCTGGGGATAGGAAGAACTTCGCTGAGGATGAACTTTCCGTGGTAATTAGCTGAGGATAACCCAGTTATGCCCTAGTGGAGAAATAACCTTTGAATAAAGTCGGGGAGAGACGTACGTACTCTGCAGGTGATAAGCTTCCAGAATCTACTAGGGATAAGCTTCAAGACCTGCTGGGGATATGGATCCCACTTTCCTGGGGAAATTCTTCAGACTATACTGGGGTGTTGGTATTCCGCCGGGGAACAATCTTATATTAAGACTTCCGGGGATGCTTTCTGAGGAATGCCTATATTCCGTCGGGGAATGTTGAGATCTTCTGGGGATACTCAACTTCCTTTAGGCTGGCCGTAGACTAACTCTGCTTGAGGAGAGTATCGCTGACTTGCTAGGGGAACTGTGCCTTTTTGGGGTTGATGGGAGACTAACTCTACTTGAGGAGAGTATTGCTGAAATCTGGTCTTACTCTGTGGGGAGTTGAGGTAACTTGGTCACTTTCTCCAGCCGAACCTACCTTGGTACCTCGGTGGACAGAGCAACTAGATCGCTTAGACAATTCTTTATTGCCCCTGTTTCTGATGTCATCTGTAATTAGTCCTTTGTTTTGCATGCAAATATTCATGATTTGGCAATTAATGTCAAATGCATATATCAAAAATGAACATTAGACGTTCTTTGCTAACAACACAGATAAAGGAAAAACAATTGGTAATCTGTCTGAGAAATTGAACTTGTATTAATTTTGAAATTTGCCTGTAAATAGGCGTTTTATGTACAGGAGGCTGACGTCCTAGTAAGAGAACGCCGCCGAACAACACAGGGTTTATATAATTTTGAAAAGGAAACAAAACAGCTATGTGAAAAATAATCCCACTGGGTTCCAACTCTGTTATCGCCTTTATGTCTTCAAGCGTCTCATCCCTTTGCTGCTTAGTTGAAGATGAAGTTGATTGATCGATGCTGAAGTCTGAGCCTGATAGTTGATGCCGAATTCTGGATGCAGGGTGATCCAATGAGACATAGTGTTACGCTTTATCCCTAACTTTTGCCTGGACCGCCCTTTCGGGTTTTCAGTCCACCGGGATACCCATTTTTGCCCAAGCTGCCTTTTCAGGTTTTCGACTTGCCGGGTGTACAGATTTTTCATTTCATCCCTTATTTTTGCCCGAACCCTTTTGGTTCGCCCGGAAGCCCTTATTTTTTCCTAGGTGTGTCAACCTAGTGGGTCTTTGATTTATGCGTAGTATATTTTTACTATGTCTGCATTGGCAGGGTGAGGAAGGTCGTCACCATCCATGGTGGTTAGAATCATAGCTCCTCCTGAGAAGATATGTTTAACCACAAATGGCCCTTCGTACGTAGGGGTCCATATGCCCCGGGGATCACTTTGAGGAAGAATGATGCGCTTGATTACCAGGTCTCCGACTTGATACTCTTGTCGTCTGACTTTCTTGTTAAATGCTCTGATCATCCGTTTTTGGTATGTCTGACCATGACAAATAGCAGTGAGTCTCTTTTCGTCAATTAGGTTTAATTGATCAAGCCGAGTCTGGATCCAGTCATCTTCACTCAAGTCTGCATCCTTCATTATCCAGAGAGAGGGTATCTGGACTTCAATAGGCAAGATTGCCTCCATGCCATAGACCAAGGAAAAGGGAGTTTCCCCTGTTGACGTCCGTGCTGAGGTACGGTACCCATGAAGAGAAAACAGTAACATTTCATGCCAATCTTTATAGGTCAATGTCATCTTCTGCACAATCTTCTTAATATTCTTATTCGCTGCTTTTACAGCCCCATTCATCTTCGGGCGGTAAGGTGAAGAGTTGTGGTACTGTATCTTGAATTGTTCGCAGAGCTCAGTGATCATCTTGTTGTTAAGATTGGTACCATTATCCGTAATGATCCTCTCAGGTACACCGTATCGACAGATCAGGTTGTGCCGAATGAACCGTGCCACGACGCTCTTGGTTACGGTGGCGTAGGAAGCTGCTTCAACCCACTTTGTGAAGTAATAAATCGCTACCAAGATGAAGCGGTGCCCGTTAGTTGCAGTAGGTCGGATCTCGCCGATCATATCAATGCCCCACATTGCAAAAGTCCAAGGTGCTGTCAAGACGTTCAGAGGAACCGGAGGGATGTGCACCTTATCAGCATAGATCTGGCATTTATGACAAGTTCGGGAATGCTGATAACAGTCGGCTTCCATTATGGACCAGAAATATCCTGCCCGAAGGATTTTCTTTGCCATGGTATATCCACTGGAATGTGTTCCGAAAGTACCTTCATGTAGCTCTGCCATGATCCTTTCTGCTTCAGTCTTATCCACACAACGCAGTAAGGTTGAATCATGGTTTCGCTTGTAGAGAATGCCATTGCTGAGGAAGAACTTTGCCGCAAACCTTCTCAGAAACTTCTTGTCATTAACAAATGCGCCTTCGGAGTATTCTTGAGCTTCCAAGTACCTCTTCACCTCATGATACCAGGGTTTTTCCGTTACCTCCTCGGTCTCGAGATCGCAGCAATATGCAGGTTCGTCCAATTTCCAGATAATGATCCGGGGAGCCTCATTGTCCCATTTGACTTTGAACATAGAAGACATTGTAGCTAGTGCGTCCGCTAACTGATTCTCCTCTCTTGGGAAGTGCTCAAAAGTTATCTCCTTGAAGTGGGGAAGCAATGTCAGCACATACTCCTTGTAAGGAATAAGATTTGGGTGTTTCGTATCCCACTCGCCTTTGACCTGATTGATCACGAGAGAGGAATCTCCGAAGACACTCAGAAACTTGATCCTTAAATCAATCGCAACTTGAAGACCCATGATACATGCCTCATACTCTGCCATGTTGTTGGTGCAGTTGAAACATAACTGGGCCGTAAGTGGAGTATGAGTGCCTTTAGGGGATATGATCACAGCGCCGATCCCATTACCCAAAGCATTCGAGGCTCCGTCAAAGTGCATAGACCATCAGGATCCTTCCTCAGGTCCTTCATCTGGTCCAGGTACTTCACAATCAGTCACTACTATGATATCCTCGTCTGGAAATTCAAAGTTCAACGACTGGTAATCGTCCACTGGTTGGTGTGCCAAATGGTCTGCCAATACACTTCCCTTGATTGCTTTTTGAGTCGTGTATTGGATTTCATATTTTGTCAAGATCATTTGCCATCTTGCTATTCTTCCGGACAGAGCAGGCTTTTCGAATATGTACTTAATTGGATCCATTTTTGAAATCAACAGAGTAGTGTGAGTCAACCTATATTGTCTCAGCCGGCGAGCAGCCCATACCAGAGCGCATCAAGTTTTCTCGAGCAGTGAGTACCGAGTCTCACAGTCGATAAACTTTTTGCTCAGGTAATAAATAGCGTGCTCTTTTCGGCCAGACTCGTCATGCTGCCCCAGCACACACCCCATTCAGTTGTCAAGTACTGTCAAGTATAGTATTAGAGGTCTCCCTTCAACCGGTGGCATAAGAATGGGTGGTTCTTGGAGATACTCTTTGATCTTTTCGAAAGCGGTCTAACATTCATCGTTCCAATGTACCACTTGATCTTTCTTCAGTAGCTTGAAGATTGGTTCGCAGGTAGCAGTTAGATGCGAGATGAATCGGGCAATGTAGTTCAGCCGTCCTAGAAAGCCTCTGACTTCTTTCTCTGTCTTGGGAGCTGGCATCTCTTATATGGCTTTCACCTTGGCAGGGTCCACTTGAATACCTTTGTCGCTTACGATGAAACCTAGCAATTTTCCAGATCTTACCCCAAAGGTGCACTTGTTTGGGTTCAACCTCAGCTTATACAACTTCAGACGGTCAAACAGCTTCCGCAGATGGTCAAGGTGCTCCTCCTCTGTTTGGGACCTTGCAATCATATCATCGACGTATACTTCTATCTCGTGGTGGATCATATCATGAAATAAAGAAACCATGGCACGTTGGTAGGTTGCCCCAACATTTTTCAACCCAAAAGGCATGACCTTGTAGCAAAAGGTACCCCACTGAGTGACAAAAGTGGTCTTCTCCATGTCTTCAGGAGCCATCTTGATCTGATTATAACCGGAGAAAACATCCATGAAGGAGAATTCTTTATGCTGAGCAGTATTGTCAACCACAACATCGATATGAGGCAGAGGGAAATCATCCTTAGGGTTGGCCCTGTTCAAATCCCTGTAATCAACACACATTCGGACCTTACCATCCTTTTTCGACACTAGAACCACGTTGGCAATCCACTGAGGGTAAGAAGTCACTGCTAGAAACCCGGCATCAAATTGTTTCATAACCTCAGCTTTGATTTTCTCGGACATCTCTGGACGCATACGGCAGACCTTTTGTTTTACCGGAGGGCAATCTTCCTTGGTAGGTAGGTGATGAACCACAATGTCGGTATCCAAACCAGGCATGTCTTCGTAAGACCAGGCAAAGATTTCCATTTAGTCATGCAGCATCTGAATCAATCGTTGTTTCACACTGCGCTCTAGATTGGCACCAATCTTGACCTCCTTTCTGTCTGTCTCAGTACCCAGATTTACCGTTTCCACTGGCTCTTCATGTGGCTGAATGGCCCTCTCTTCCTGGAGTAGCAGTCTTGCAAGTTCACCAGGCACTTCGCAATCATCTTCACCTTCGTCTTCGGCTAAGTTGATCGGATTTTCGAAGTCATAACTGGCAGTAGCAGAGTCGTTACCAGTGAGATCTAGAGTGGATTGGAACCTGTATAAGTGAGTGTGTGTAAATATAGCTGTTTTGCAATATATAATAGAGAAAGAAAAAGAGCGCAAGATTTTTAAATGCAACAAACGTCCAATGTTTTGATTAATGATATATGAAAATGTCATACAAAAGCCCTCACAAATGGAGCCACGGTGCCCCGGGTAGGACACCGAGCCATAAAAGTTTCAACATATTGTTTGTTACAAATTGAAAACAAAAGAGTTCATTACTGAGTGACAAAAGTAATTGGTGTGAAATCTTTGGCAGTCCATTTGCTTGGTCCACTGTGGGTTGTTGGGTAGATTCAGCTGTCGAATTCCGATTCCTCCACTTCTTCTTCAATAGCATTCACTCCCGGGTTGGTGATGAACACAGGAGGTATTCCAATCCTTGCTTTGCGAACAGCCCTCTGAGCCTCTGCAGTGAAGCCCAAACCAAACTTGTCGGTCTTCAGAGTAAAGTCAGGGAGTCGGCCCCAGTTTACGCACTCACCCTTCTCAATCACAGCCCGGGCATCCTTTAAGGAAGCCATCTTCAAAGGAGGGTCTTCAATCACAGTTTCTGCTGACACCAAAGTTTGAGGCACCTCTTCAAAGTGTTGAAAGGGGGTTTCAATGAATTCCCCATCCATTTCTATGTACCGGAACATGTTTAAGTGGCTGACCATATACTCTTCTTCCCCTTGCACTGTAACAATCTTCCCCCTAACCGGGTACTTAAGCTTCTGATGAAGTGTGGAGGTCACCGCTCCAGCCTTGTGGATCCACGGACGGCCCATCAAACAAGAGTAGGATGGACGAATGTCCATCACATAGAAAGTTGAATCAAAAACTTGAGAACCAACCCTGATTGGAATGTTAACTTCACCATGTACCATCCTTTTCGAACCGTCAAAGGCTCGGACAACAATGTTACTAGGCTTGAGCTCCAGACCCTCACAATCCAATCTGTCTAGGGCCTTCTTGGGCAATACATTCAATGAAGATCCGGTGTCTACCAACACATGGGCAAGAGTAGTGCCCTTGCACTCGATGGAGACATGCAGGGCGTCATTATGGTTTTTTCCTTTTGCAGTCAGATCGGCGTCAGAGAAGCCCAAACCATTATCGGCAGTCAAGTTGGCCACATAATCAGTAAATTGATCAGCAGACGTTTCTTGTGGCACATGGGCCGTCTTCAGGAAGGAAATTAGGGCCTTGGCATGGGCCTCTGAACACAATAACAGTGATAGCATAGAAATTTTTGATGGGGTGTGCCCCAGCTGCTCAACAACATTGAAATCACTTTTCTTGATAATCTTGAGGATCTCCTCCATCTCTTGCTGGGAGGCTTCAACAGTGGTTGTCTTCGGCGCCTCCGTCAGGGCAGGCAAATCAGTAGCAATCCCTTTGCCCCGAGCGTTAGATGACTCGGCAGCAGGGGTAGAAACAGGAACTTGATTAGGAAGTGGAACATGCACACTTGCAGGTGTGATGATAAGGGGTTTCTGAATAGCTGGTGGTGAAATATCTGGTGAAAACAGCCTACCACTGCAAGTAATTTTGGCAGGCCCGGTGATGTTACTGACACCGGTACTTGTATCAAACTCTTGCTTTACTCCAAGCACATAAACATCTGCCCCATAGTGCCACGGGACAACTTTGTCAGATGTATAAGGGAGAGGTCCCGGAACAGTGATGATGACAGGAGCAATCTTCTGAGTGGACATGATTTTGACAGGCTTCTTTGAAGGAGCCTTGGGAGGTTTGTTGAAAATAGTGACAATAGAAACTTCTTCGGCAGGAACAGAAATCTTTTCGAACAAGATTTCTTTGCTATCCATCAGGCTTTGGATACCTGATTTCAGCAAAGGACAACCAAAAGGCGAAATAGCACATAGAAGGCAATCTTCACCACATCCCGGAAATAAACTGGCTAGCGACATATTCCTTTTAACAGTCAACAATGGGGTAACAATCTCTTCCACAGAGGCTACATATCGGTCTTCTTCCACAGCATTCACTCCATGCTGGGGCATGGGAGCAGTCACAACATTGGGTCTTTCGGGCGCCTCAAACTGTATTTCCTTAGCATCAATAAGGTCTTGAACCTTATTCCTCAGAGCCCAGCAATCGTCCGTAGTATGCCCGGGGCTATCGGAGTGATAAGCGCGACGGGCGTTGGGGTTGTACTTTGGAGAAGCTGTGTTCACCACCTTCGGAGCTTCTTTGATGGTTACCAGGTTGGTTGACAGTAGTTACGGCAAAATATGAGATAGGGTCATACTGAGCCGAGTGTACTGCCTTTTAGGTCTCTCACCCATTTGTTGGTTGTACTACTAAGGAGCAGCAGCAGGCTTTGAAATTACCAATGCATTGACAGCTTGGCGGCGTTCCGGTTTAACTTGTCTTCTGGGACCATAAACAGCACTAGCTTCCTTTTTGAAAGGCTCCTTTTCAGTACTCGCAGCAGCACCTTTCTGTATCTTCCCCGACTTGATACCAACTTCTATCCTCTCACCAGTCAAGATCAGATCTGTAAACCCAGTAGAAGAATTACCAATCAGATGATTGAAGAACGGAGCAGACAAGGTCCCTAAGAACATGTCAACAAGTTCACGGTCAGTCAAAGGTGGTTGCACCCTGCCAGCCAGGTCTCTCCACTTTTGCGCATACTCCTTGAATCCTTCGCCCGTCCCTAGTGACATACCCTGAAGTTGGGTACGCGTAGGAGCAAGGTCATAATTGTACTTATATTGTTTATAAAATGCGGTGGCCAAGTCTTCCCAGTTTCGGATACTAGCTCCATCCAGCTGATAGAACCACTCGAGTTGAGCCCCAGAAAGGCTATCCTGAAAGAAATGGATCCAAAGGTTCTTGTCTGCAGTGTAAGGTTGGATCTTCTTTACATATGATCTGAGATGCATTTTCGGGCAGGACAACCCGTCATACCTTACAAAAACTGGCACTTTGAACTTCGGGGGGATCACAATTCCAGCAACTAATCCTAAGTCTTCGAAATCTAAGCCGGGAACTCTTTGCAGCTCCATAGCTGCCAACCTGTCTTCCAAGCCTTTGTACTTATCATCAGCGGGCGGGTATTGTTGATCAGAGTAGTCTTCGTCTTCTTCAGCCTCCTCTTCTTCAACCTCGGATTCAGAAGGTACCGCAGCCGCATTCCCTTTACTGGTTCCCTCTTCAGATGTAGGGGGAAATTCAAGCACTCTTCTGGCTTCACCCTCAAACCTTCTTCCTAGGGTAGCCACCCCGATTCTCTTCTTCTTCTTTTTCACTTGGTCTTTGTTCCCCAGCAGGGCTTTCAAATCCTCCTGACCCTTTGCCAAGGTCATCAGGAGTTGTTGAAACTGTGAATTCTGAGACAGCAAGTCCTTGACCGTCTGTTCGAGATCCATCTTACTGAAATAAACAGCAGAAAGATAAGGAAACCTGGTGTGGAGACCCGCTTATGCGTATGATGAATGATATGCTTATGTATGCAATGCATTCAAGGATTTAGCAAGTTCAAAATTGTTGCAAACAAAAAGAACGCACGTCATATTAATAAGAAGAAATTTGTCAGTACATAAATGCCCCATGGGCCAAATATTACAAAAAACTTCTCAAGGTAAAAAGACGTTGCGCATCCTCTTTGGTGTGATGTAGGTGTTGAGGGTCTCTTCCTCATGGAGTCGGCGGGTAAGCTCCAAAACCTTCTTCTCACTGGCGTAGAAGCTGGCTTCAAAAGTGTTTCGTTCCTCTTTGAGTTGGATCCAACTCTTCTGCATCTCCTCCCACGATGTAGGCATGTCAGGATATATGATGGTGTAGGGAACCTCTCCTTCCGTAACGGGCTCTTTAATCACAGGGAGAACATGAGGATAAGGCATCATTAGACTCTAGGCTCGGGCTCATACCCACTTCAGATAAGGCTCAAGAGGGATGGAATTCTTGTGTCCCAATGTCTTGCTGTCAACCTTGTTAGGCATCCTCCAAGCTCTGATGAATCTTTGGCGAAGTCCTTGCGCATCGTTGTCGAAGTCAAAAACTAGGTCAGGAATCAACATATCGTGAGGGCCATCTCTCCGTGCATATCCAAATTGTCTCAAGGCTAGACAAGGGTTGTAGGTAATGCCTCCTCTAATGCCAAGTAATGGAACATTAGGGAACTCTCCACAACGATCGACGATGATGACATTTTCTCTGGACCGAGAACACCAATGTACATCAGAGTGAGTAAGGGTCATCAACCGTTGTGACCACCTTAAGCCTTGGTCATTCTTCAAGACAGATTGTGGAAGGTGCAAAATAAACCACCTTGCAAGGAGAGGAGTACAGCACATGAGAACACCCCTTTTTCTCATTGTTCGAGTGTAAAATGAGTGAAGAATGTCCCCAAGCAATGTTGGTATTGGATTTCTGGATAAGAAGATTTTGACGGTGTTGACATCTACAAGCTGGTCAGGATTTGGGAACAAGACCAACCCATAAATGAGGAGTGCCACAATTTCTTCAAAGGCTTGTAGATCCAATGAATTCCAACACTCTTGTGCCTTCTCAAACAAGAATTTTGCCAAGAAGCCTTTGACACCACTTCTAGTTTCCCAATGCCCCTTGATGTCAGATGGCTGTAGGTGTAGTGCTTGAGCAACATCTTCAGGCTTTGGTTCCTTTTCCATACCGTTGTAGGGTAGTTGATTAAGGATAGGAATTCTCAGGAGTTGAGAAAACTCCTCCAAAGTGGGCACCAACTGGTAGTCGGGGAAAGTGAAACAGTGGTGAAGGGGGTCAAAGAACTGAAACAACGCCTTTACCATGTCCTCTTCAATGCTGGTGTTGACTAAGCTGAGCAGTCTACCATGTCTTTCACTGAAGGGAGAGCTTTCCGGAATTCTTGATGTGAGCTCCTTGAGTTGAGTAGGGATTCTCACAAGGTTGACTTGGATAGTTTTCTTGCGAGGAATTTCCATGACCTACAAAACAAGAACAAAGATGAAGATCTAAATCCTTGAAATGGTTAGTGAATGCATATGATGCTTTATGATGTTTATGATGTATGCACAAAACATATGTACAAGCAATTCACACCAAACCCTAGTTTCAGGCTTGCATGGGGTTTCATAGGTAAGTACCCTCTTGAGTGTAGTTGGCTTAAAAACCTGTCCTATAAATAGTAACCGGGTTCTAAGGAGCTCAATATCACGGGATTGTTTTCATTGTTCATTGTTTTGGTTTAGCCACTTAACTAGCGACCAAAATATTCCAAGAAAACAACCCTCAATGAGTGTAGTATCGAGTATCTACCAACTTCGGACTGCACCAAAGCCGGTCATCTCACTACCCCTAATGAAAGGCCAAGATGGTCAAGTAAGGTTCTAGGTCATTAGTGCTTAGTGACATCACTCAGCGGCCCCGTACTCTCCTTGATTGAACTCAAGGGTTACCGGTACTCACAAAAATGTCGCACTAATATAGCTATTGCTTCAACCGTGTCGGTATACCCCGCACAGTGTCCACAACGTATTTCTATCTTTGAATGTTTCCCCAAATCCGGGTGTAGGATTGCAAACCCAAACAAAAGAGCCAAGATATAAAGCAATCAAAACAAACAATTAGTCATGCAAGAGGGTGATCTAAGCCCTAAGGTTACTCCGCTTTAAAAGCATCCCCAGCAGAGTCGCCAGTTCTGTGATACGGTGGGAGAACTGACTTGAGGTTTTGCGTTTGTTTTCGCAAATGTTTCGGTTGAGCAAGAGTCGCCACCGACTTTTTATTTTCTCCTAAGGAAAGGTTAAAAAGCACAGCAAAAACCTTTGAGATGTTTTCTTGGGTTCGGGGAGTAGATTATAGAAAGGGAAGGTATTAGCACCCTTTTTATCCATGGTTATCCATGGGCTCTTAGTTACTTGCTTAGATCACTTGCCTTGTGTTTTCAATTGTTTGAAATGGTGCTTTCAATTGTTTGAAATGGTGCTTTGTGTGTGGGTTTGAAAATGTTTTGAAAAGAGGCCAATGTGGTGGCAACCTTTGTAATGATCCATGTTGGGATGTATACAAAGGTGTATGTCTTTTGAAAAGTTTTCAATGTTTTTGAAAGTTGTTTTGAAAGTGTGTTGTGATGTGTGGTTTTGAAAAATAGGCAAGTGTTTTTGTTTTTGCAAGTTGGCAAGTAACCAAGAGCTATCTACCCTAAATTTCTCAAAGATTATTGCTATGTTTTAACCCTTTTAACAATTTTTTTCCACCATTGCATTTGGTGGACAATCTTGTATTAGGATGTGAACGGGACGGGCGCGGGTCATCGTTTAGACCATGATTGCAATGGTGCCAAGTGTCTTTGGGCAATTTTTCTTTTAAGGGACTTGATCATTTTTAGGCAACTTTCGAAAGCGTCATCGAGGGACTATGATCATTTGAATTTGTTTTGTTTTTGCCAAAGACACCTAACATGCAATATGGCCCATTATTGAAGGCAACAAGTGGAATACCCTAGGGGTGCAAGTGTGATTAGTGTTGTCCATTTTCATGCTTGTTTATCTTGAATTTAGGTCAAACTATTTGTTGTTTTTGATTTGCATACAAAACCCTAATTCTATCATGGCATATTTAGAAAGCTTTTAAAGTGCAGAATTTAAAGGTCCTAAATTATTACAACACAAATTATGGGATGGGGGGTACAAATGTTCAAATCGGGATATTTTAGCAAGAAATTAAACCTAAACTATTACATCCAAATTGAAATTTTACATGGTATTTAATTGCACAATAATTAAATAAAATAAAATAAATATGCAAGATGCAAGATGCAAAAATGATTTTCATATGTATGTAAAAAAGTATTTTTCATGTGTCAAATAAACAAAAATAAAATGAATTAATTTTGGATATTTTTCAAGTTTAGGGTAAAACCCTAATTTTTGCTAAATAAAATGTATTAATTATTTAATGTATGCAATATTTATTAATTATGTGCAAAAATAAATAAAAAGAAAGTATATTGTCAAAAAGTGATTTTTTAAGTTAAATATTAATAAAAATAAAAATGTATTATTTCTTTGTATTTTCCCTAAATATTCTAATAAATATATTAGTATTTATAATATTTACAAAATATATTGAATATGTATAAAAATAAAATATTTAATATTTACAAAAAAAAGTATATTTTTTATAAAATGTTTTCACAAGATAAAATAAAATAAAAAATAGAAATATAATGTGTTTGTATTATTTTTTAGTTATTTTAAATGAAAGTATATTTATGTTTATTTACATATATAACTAAATGAAACAAATAAATATCAAATAAAAATGCAAAAAATGTGAGAAAAATAATTTTAATGTTTTTTATATTTTGAGAAAAAATAACAAATCAGAATCAAAAAGAAAAAGTTAAAAATGACAAATAAAACTCAAAATGGGCCAGGGGGTGCATGTGTGAGAATGTGGTGCAAAAAGAAAAACAATACAGGCCCAGCCCAAGAAGACTTTGTCTTCAACCTCTGAACAAACAAACAGAGCAACACGTGCTTCCTGCTATCTCGTGATTCCTGGACTTTCAAGCAAAACTCATAACACAAGAAATGTAGAGCATCAAGAGACGAATCCAGACATATAAAAAACTTAACTTAACTCTCAGAAATGAGAGAATTTCTTCATCCCTAATTCTTGACCTAAGTTTTTGTCAATGTTCAGGTCTTAAATTCTCTCAGCATATGCAATATAAATGGAAAGTGAGGATATGTATAGCTTCAGGGCCATGAGTAGTGCATTTTAGCTTGGATTGAGAGATAGAAGTCCATGAACTTACCTGTTCAGCTTGGATCGTGTCTGGCAATGGAGGTACTTTCAGTGCAATGTGAGGACTTGTGCAGCTTGCTTGAAGGTCAGGGATGCTTCTCCAACCTTTAGTTTGCTTTGAAACCAAATGAATCAAGCTATGGAAGTCAACCTGCAAAACAGAAAAAGTGAAAATGGTGAAGTTGGTTAGAGGTGTTACAGGTCGTGTCCAATGCTTGGGATAGTTTGTATATGTGGTATGGAGTGTGTATGAACTGGTTTTAGCAAAAATGCACGAGTGGATTGAGTTATGGAAGTCCAACTGCAGAGGTGACTCTGTTTTCTGCAGTAGGATGGTGTTTTGAGGTTTAGGGAGGTATGGAAGGTAGTTAGCTCGTGCCTTAGCTCAGGTTTGTTGTTTGGAATGTGTACAATAAGTTTGTCTAAGCTTGTGTTGGCAGAAAATGTGAGATGTGTTACAAAATGCAAGGTTTCTTCTCACTTAAGCAAAAATTGTCAACTTGGTTTCTAGACTTGTGCAGACCCCCTAATCATGCTGCAACCATCTCTCTTGATCAGTGTGATATGTTCCTGAACTTGTGCCAAAAGGATTTGCATTGTACTACTTGGATTGCAAACTTGACATAAAGTGTAACTTTTTAAAAATGGATAATTTGCTTTTTCCATATTAAGGTTAATCTTTTGTGTAATGGCTTAATGGACAATATAATGCTAGGACACAAAGGTTTTGCATTAAATTATTGAGTGTGGATGAGATAAAAGGCCTGTAATCTAGCTTAGAGCATTCTGAGTTTAAAAATGCAAAGTTATGGACATGGAAATGGCTCATGAACAAAGTGAGTTTTGCCCATATTGCCAAATTCGATTCTCCCTAACCACAAGGTTGTTTGATGAGTTCTTGGACATTTTGGAAAGCTTGGAATGTGTACTACAATCAATCTTTGTAATGCAATTTGAAATTCCAAGTGGAAGCATGTGAAAAGTGGACATGAAGTTAGGCAAAAATCCTGCCTAAAATAGGTCAAAATTTTTCTAAGTTAAGAATGTTTTGCACCCTTGTTCCAAAAATCATAACTTGAGCTACAAGCTTCTTTTGAGGATACTTTGTGAATCAAAGTTGTAGATTTTGCAATGGACTACAACTTACATGTTTTGAGTTTTCCTTGAATCCAAATTCATCTTGATGAAAAAATGGGACAAAGTTAGGAAAAAATTAGGGATTTTCATAACTTAGAAAAATTCTAAGTTATGAAAATTCTTCATTTCAAACCCTAATTTGTGATTTTTGAATTCTTGATGAACAAGTTTCATGATTTGACATGTTTTGATGAAAAATGAATCTTGACACTTGATTTTGACCAAAAAGTCAAAGTTTGACTTTTCAGTACACAGTCAAAAATTGATCAATTGACTGGAAAATTCATCTGTCAATCTTGTGCATTTGGGATCTTTTGAACTTGTTGAACATGTCAAGACAATTCCATGGGGTCCTTGAGTCCATATGTGAGCTTGGTTTGCCATTGGCTAGGTCAAACAGTCAAAAATTGCCTTTGTGCAGTCAAAACCCTAAAAATGACCATTTTGCCCTTTTGGTGATCTGATCAAATTTCTTGTGGAATTGTGATCCAAACTTGACCAAATGGTTCATATGAGTTCATAATGTTGATGTGGGTCAAAAATCATGAGGTTTGACTGTCAATTGACTACAGTTGACTTTTTCCCCAATACAGCTGATTTCTAGGTCAACTGTCCAATTGACTGGGCAAAGATTGGAATCAAGGCTTGAAACTTGGTATGGATAAACTTGTGAGTTCAACATGAAGCATGAAAGTCATATTAGGAATTTTAGGTCAAAACATCTTTGTGCAAACACAAACCCTAATTTGGGTCAACAGTGCAAGGAGAAGTCTTGAGCAGAGAAACCCTAACTGGATCTTGAGCTCCAAGGGTCTTGTGGTGAGAAAATGTTGAGGAAATGGGAGGGAAAATTTTGGGGTACAACACGGTGTTTTCTATACCTATGTTTTATCATGACATCATGCATCATAACATAGCATCCATTCTTATCGCACTAACCATTTCAAAGACCAATGGAATTTATCTTTGCCCTGTTTTGCAGATCATGGCTTCTGTCCGTAGAAACACTATCCGAATCAGCTTTGTGAAGATACCTTCCCAACTTAAAGAGCTAGTATCAAGGGTTTCTCAAACCTCTATGTTCACCAAGAGACATGGTCGACTTCTCGACCAGGTTACTTCAAACTTTGATGAAAAGATGATGAGTGTACTTTTTTAGTTCTTTGATCCCAAGCATCACTGCTTCACCTTTCCAAACTATCAGTTGGTACCTACCTTGGAAGAATTCTCTCAGTTGTTGGATATACCCATTCTTGAGCAGTTACCCTTCACAGGTTTAGAAGAAGCTCCTAAGCCGGAAGTCATTGCCTTATCTTTGCACTTGAAACAGGCCGACGTGGTATCCAATTGAGAAACAAGAAGCGGAGTCAAGGGTTTTCTAGCTAAGTTTCTGATAAACAAAGCACATCTGTTTTGGGATGATGCGGACTTTCAGGATTTCGAGGAGGTCTTGGCTCTTCTAATCTATGGGCTAGTCCTATTCCCTAATTCGGGCTCATGCATAGACGTGAATGCTATCAAGATCTTTCTCTCTCGCAACCCGGTGCCTACCTTGCTTGGAGATATTCTACATGCTCTCCATACTCATACCATGAAGAGAAGAGGGATTCTTATGTGCTGTATGCCATTTCTGTCGAGGTGGTTTATTTCTCACCTCCCTAAGTCCATAATGAAGAATGAAGAAGGTTTGGGTTGGTCGCAAAGGATAATGTCGCTTGCTCATACGGATATTCTCTGGTGTTCTCGAGCTATGGAAAATACTGCCATTATTGATTACTGCGGAGAATACACTAATGTCCTGCTACTTGGCATCAGAGGGGGTATAACCTACAACCCTTGTTTAGCCCTGCGACAATTTGGTTATGCTCGAAGGGATGGTCCCCATGAGTTACTTATCGAGGTTATTGTATTCAACTATGAGGATAATGTCAAGGAGCATCGCCGGAGATTCATACGAGCCTGGGGCATGGTAAGCAGATCTGGCGCCAGGACTTTGGGACCAAAGACTTCCTTTCCTATGGAACCTTACCTACAATGGGTATGATCTCGTTCCCAGTAGCTTATGATGCCCTATGTGGTTGTTTTGCCAGAGATTGTGGAACCCACTACGGAAGAGGGTTTCCTTACACAGTTCTATATCCTTATATGCCCACTAATTTTAGAGAATTACAGAGGTCTTGGATTCAGTTGATGGAGGAGTGGGATACCTACAAGGATCAGTTCCATGCTCAGAAGAGGAAGGTTTTAGAGCTCGCAAAGCAGTTGCATGAAGAAAGAGGACTCGATGAATATTCTGGCACAAAGAGGAAGCATCCATAGGAATTTTTATTGTCTTTTATAGTTTCAGATTTATTTTTTAAATTATAACACCTAAAAGGCATTTGAACTTAAAATTCGGCTAATAAAGTTTTTGTTTATTGTGGTTTGAAAATTTAAATTTCTCGAAGTCTTTGAAATCATTGCATTCGCATCCCATCCATAGCACATCATTACAGGTACCATTACAGGTTTCTCATCTTCTTCGTTGTTTATTTCAGCGGAAATGTCTTCTGAACAAAGCATCAATGACCTTCAAGCACAGAACGCCCAGTTCCAACAAATGTTCATCAATCTGGCAAAAGGGCAGGAGGATCTGAAAGCCCTCATTCTAAAAGAGAAGAAGAAGAAGAAGAAAAAGGTTGTCGGTATTTTGAATATGGGCCGAAGGTTTGGAGAGTGGTTGAAGCGTCCAACTGATCTGACCTCTTCATCCAAGGAAGGGGAGAACCAAGAAGGAGAGAAGGATCCTAGCCCTACAGTCTCTGATAATGATACTGACTACAATGATGAACAATATCCTCCTGCTGAGGATAGATACAAACAGCTAGAGGACCGTCTGAGTGCCATGGAAGTTCAGAGGATACCTGGGCTAGATTTCGAAGAATTGGGATTGGTGTCGGGAGTAGTCATCCCGCAGAAGTTCAAAGCTCCAGTTTTTGCCAAGTATGATGGGGTGTCCTGCCCAAAACTCCATCTCCGCTCTTATGTCAGAAAGATCCAGCCCCACACAGCTGATAGAAATATGTGGGTTCATTTCTTTCAAGATAGTCTGTCAGAGACTCAACTTGAATGGTTCTACCAGCTAGAGGGAGCAAATATCCGAAACTGGGAAGATCTTGCTGCTGCTTTCTACAAGCAGTATCAGTACAATGCGGACCTTGCTCCCACTCGTATTCAACTCCAGAGTATGTCCATGGGTGCAGGTAAAGGTTTTAAAAATTACACGTAAAAATGGAGAGACTTGGCTGGGAGAGTTCAACCCCCGTTGTCTGATAGGGAGTTGGTTGATATGTTTCTGGGGACGCCATATGGTCCATTTTTCAATCATTTGATCGGAAGTTCATCAGTTGGATTCACTGAGCTAATCCTAATTGAGGAAAGGGTAGAAGCAGGGATTCGAAGCGGCAAAATACAGAAGGATGCCTCTTCAAGTTCAGTAAAGAAGCCTTTTACTGGTAAGAAGGAAGCCAGTGCCATCTGCAGCCCGAGGGGTCAGAACAGGGCTGAACAACGTCAGACAGTGAGTGTCGTGATGATACCTAGACCTGCAGTTGCTCCACAATGCAACAATCAACAAAGGGCGGAAATACCACAATGACAGTTTACCCGCATCAACATGAAATTGGCTGAAGTTATACCTCATCTGTTGAGATATAACTTGGCAACCTTGAGAGAGGCTCCCAAGAATTAAAATACTATATCTCCCCGATATAATTTGAATGCCCCGTTTGCCTATCATTCTGAGAGTCCTGGCTACGATACAAATGATTGTTGGGCTCTGAGAAACAAAATACAAAACTTAATTGAAGCTAAGGAGATAGATTTTGATGCTCCAGAGAAGCCAAATGTCATAACTACTCCCATGCCCAAACACGGACGTGGAGTTAATGCTATTGATAATGATTTGTTTATTACCTCTTTCGATGAAGTTTCTACTCCTCTCATGGTTGTCAAGAAGAATTTTCTGTTGGCCGATTTATTTATGGGTTATGGTGAAGGTTGCCACATGTGTTTGCTTCTACCTTCTGGTTATCGTTTGTTGAAATTAGGTGTTCAACGCCTGATAGATAGCAAAGAGATTCTGTTTAAGACTATGATTCTTGTTGTTCCAAATGAAGACATTACCATTATAACCATTTCCGCCAATCCTTCCAAGGTTTCCTCGAGAAGACCTGTTAGGATTACATCTGCTCCAAGAATTGCTCCACTAATAATTATTGTTCCTGGTCTTGTCCTGTATGTCTCAGATAAAGCTGTCCCATGGCATTATGGTGCCGATGTGTATTATCATGGCATCAAACAAGACTTGAAAGACGAAGAGGTTGATCCTGGTATTGGTAACATTGTCGGAACCAGCAAAGTTACCCGAAGTGGAAGGGTTTTCTCTCCCGAGATTTCCCCTAAGACTGTCAATAAGCCTATTATTATCCCACCTGCTGTTCCTACTAGTACATCTTCTACTATTCATGTTCTTACTTCGATTGTTACCCCTGTCGGTGAATCGTCTTATTCCCACGACAAAGAAGTTCTAGGTGAGCCTTCCCGGACGAAGGCGCCTAAGAAAATTGTTGTGGAAGCCTCTAAGCAAGAAATGGAGGAGATACTGAAAATCATTAAGAAGAGCGACTACAACATGGTCGAGCAGCTGGGGCAGACCCCATCGAAGATATCCATGTTGTCTTTGCTGTTGTGCTCCGAGGCCCATGCGAAGGCTTTGGTCGCCTTCCTTAAAACTGCGCATGTGCCGCAAGAGACTTCAGCTGATCAGTTCAAAGATTGTGTGGCCAGTCTGACTGTTGATAATGGGTTGGGTTTCTCGGATGCGGATTTGACTCCGAAAGGAAGAAAGCACAATGATTCTCTGCACGTCTCGATTGAATGCAGGGGCACCACTATGGCTCATGTGTTGGTAGATACTGGGTCTTCATTGAATGTTCTGCCGAAGAAGGCGTTGGACCGGTTGGATTATGAAGGTTTAACTCTAAAGCCTAGTAACATTGTGGTAAGGGCTTTTGACGGATTGAAGAGAATGGTGCACGGGGAAGTGGACATCCCTGTCAAAGTAGGTTCTCAAATTTTTGGGTCCACCTTCTATGTGATGGATATCAGGCCATCATATTCTTGCTTGCTGGGTCGTCCTTGGATCCATGAGGTTGGGGCAGTCACCTCCACACTCCACCAAATGCTGAAGTATCCGGTGAAAGGAAAGATTCTCACAGTGTGGGGTGAAGAAGAATATATGGTGAGTCACCTCAACTTCTTCCGCTACGTAGAGATGGACGGGGAATTCATCGAAACCCCTTGTCATAATTTTGAAGAGGTCCCTCAGATCTTGGCATCGACTGAAACTGCTAGCAACAAACCTCCTTTGAAGATGGCTTCTCTCAAGGACGCCAGGGCTGTGGTTGAAGAAGGTGGGTGTGCCAACTGGGGTCAGCTCCCTGATTTCAGTCATAAAACTGACAAATTTGGTCTGGGCTTTACTACATGGGCTAAAAGGGCTATTAGACGTGCTCGGGATGGAGGACCTCCCCTATGCATCAGCAATCGTGGTATTAACGCCATTGAAGACAGTGAAGAGGAATCAGACATTGACAGTTGGATCTACCCGACTACCAACGGTGGACCGAGTAACTAGACGGCTAGGGACTTCATACCTGTTTCTTTTATTCCGCAGTAATTGACTTATTTGTTTTAAGATTTGTAATAAACAATGTGAAACTTTACGGCCTGGTGCCTTGCCCGAGGCACCTTGGCTTTGCTTGTGAGGGCTATTGTTTTGTCATTTCATAATCATTAATAAAGCATTGGACGTTTCTAGCATAAAAATTTTGCGCTCTCAATTTTTCTTTTCTGTTTTTCACTTTATCAAAACAACTATTCTCTTACATAAACTCACGTATCACAATGCAGATCCATATCCACTCTGGATCCCATTGATAACAGCTCTGTTATTACCAGTTATGACTTCAAAAATCTGATCAACCAAGCCGAGGACGAAGGTGAGGATGATTGTGAAGTGCCTGGAGAACTTGCTAGACTACTACAGTAGGAAGAAAGGGTCATACAGCCTCATAAAGAGTCGGTTGAGATAGTGAACTTGGGTACTGAAGAAGACAGAAAAAAGGTTAAAATAGGTGCAAATCTGAAGCTTAGCATCAAACAGGGGCTGATATAGATGTTGCACGATTATGTTGAGATCTTTGCCTGGTCCTACGAAGACATGCCTGGTTTAGACACTGATATTGTGGTACACCGCCCGCCGACTAAAGAAGACTATCCTCCGGTTAAACAGAAGGTCTGTCGTATGCACCCTGAAATGTCAGAGAAGATCAAGGCAGAGGTCATGAAACAGTTCGATGCAGGATTCTTAGCTGTCACTTCCTATCCACAGTGGGTTGCCAATGTTGTCTCGGTACCTGAGAAGGACGGTAAGGTACGGATGTGAGTTGATTACAGAGATCTGAACAGGGCAAGCCCCAAGGTTGACTTCCCACTTCCTCACATTTACGTTCTAGTCGACAACACCGCGCAACATAAAATCTTCTCCTTCATGGATGGTTTCTCTGGTTACAACCAGATCAAGATGGCTCCGAAGGACATGGAGAAGACGACCTTCGTTACACAATGGGGCACCTTCTGTTACAAAGTGATGCCTTTTGGGTTGAAGAATGCTGGGGCAACTTATCAGCATGCCATGGTCGCTTTGTTTCACGATATGATTCACCATGAGATAGAAGTGTATGTTGATGACATGATAGCCAGGTCTCAGACTGAGGAAGAGCACCTTGATCATCTCCAAAAATTGTTTGACAGGTTGAAGACATACAAGCTGAGGTTAAATCCGAACAAGTGTACCTTCAGGGTAAGGTCTTGTAAGCTTCTGGGTTTCGTCGTCAATGACAAGGGTATTCAGGTAGACCCTGCGAAGGTAAAAGCCATACAAGAGATGTCGGCTCCCCACACCGAGAAAGAGGTTAGAGGTTTCTTGGGACGTCTGAATTACATCGCCAGGTTCATTTCACATCTGACTGCTACTTGTGAGCCAATCTTCAAGCTTCTGAAGAAAGATCAAGTGGTAAAGTGGGATGATGAATGCCATACCTCTTTCGAAAGAATCAAGGAATACCTTCAAGAACCACCAATTTTGATGCGTCCAGTTGAAGGAAAACCTTTGATATTATACTTGATAGTGCTAGACAATTCAATGGGGTGCGTGTTGGGGTATCATGACGAGTCCGGTCGAAAAGAGCACGCCATTTATTTCCTTAGTAAAAAGTTTACCGACTGTGAGACCCGATACTCATTGCTCGAGAAAACTTGCTGCGCTTTGGCATGGGCTGCTTGCCGACTGAGACAGTATATGCTGACTCACACTACCTTGTTAATATCGAAGATGGATCCAATCAAGTATATTTTCGAGAAGCCCGCTCTCTCCAGAAGGATAGCAAGGTGGAAAATGATCTTAACCGAATACGACATACAATATACAACCCAAAAAGCAATAAAGGGAAGTGTATTGGCTGATCATTTGGCTCATCGAGCCGTGGATGATTACCAGTCCATGAATTTTGAGTTCCCGGAGGAGAATATCATGTTGGTGACTGATTACGAAGAACCTGGACCAGATGAAGGACCTGAGGAAGGATCCCGATGGTCTATGTATTTTGATGGAGCCTCGAACACACTGGGTAATAGCATTGGCGCTGTAATCATATCTCCTGAGGGCTGTCATACTCCGTTCACTGCCCGATTATGTTTCAACTGCACCAATAACATGGCGGAGTATGAAGCATGTATCATGGGTCTTCGAGTTGCTATTGACCTAAGGATTAAGCTCTTGAGTGTATTCAGAGATTTCGCTCTGGTGATAAGTCAGATCAAAGGCGATTGGTATATGAAGCACCCGAATCTCATTCCTTACAGAGAGTATGTACTGATATTGCTCCCACACTTTAAGGAGGTAACCTTTGAACATTTCCCACGAGAAGAGAACCAGTTGGCGGATGCGCTAGCTACCATGTCTTCAATGTTCAAAGTTAGGTGGGACAATGAAGCTCCCCAAATTACTATTGAGAGGTTAGATGAACCAGCACACTGCTGTGAGATCAACACCGAAGAAGTGGCGGACAAACCCTGGTTTCACGAAGTCAAAAGGTATCTCGAGGTTCAGGAGTATCTCGAAGGGGAATTTGTCAATGATAAGAAGTTTTTGAGAAGGTTCGCTACAAAGTTCTTCCTCAGTAATAGAATCCTCTATAAACGCAACCATGACTCCACACTACTACAGTGTGTAGACAAGAGCAAAGTAGAGAGGATCATGACAGATCTACATGAAGGCACCTTCGGAACCCATTCTAGTGGACACACCATGGCTAAGAAGATCCTACGGGCAGGATATTACTGGTCCACTATGGAAGCCGGTTGTTATCAGCACTCTCGAACCTGTCATAAATGCCAAGTCTATGCTAATAAAGTGCATGTACCTCTGGTTCCTCTGAACATCCTGACAGCTCCTTGGCCCTTTACGATGTGGGGCATCTACATGATCGGCGAGATCAGACCTACTGCGTCTAACGGGCATCGTTTCATCTTAGTAGCCATTGATTACATTACAAAGTGGGTTGAGGCAGCCTTTTTTGCTACTGTGACCAAGAACGTCGTGGCACAGTTTATCCGACACAATCTGATCTGTCGATATGGTGTACCAGAGAGGATTATTACTGACAATGGTACAAATCTCAACAACACAATGATCACCGAGCTCTACAAACAGTTCAAGATACAGCACCATAATTCGTCTCCTTACCGGCCGAAGATGAATGGCGCTATTGAAGAAGAACATCAAGAAGATTGTACAGAAGATGATGGTGACATATAAAGACTGTCATGAGATGTTACCATTTTCTCTTCATGGGTACCGTACTTCAGCACGAACGTCGACAGGGGCAACACCCTACTCTCTGGTATATGGCATGGAGGCAGTACTACCCATAGAAGTCCAGATACCTTCTCTCAGAATTATGAAGGATGCAGGTTTGAATGAAGACGACTGGATCCAAACCCGACTTGATCAGTTAAATCTAATCAATGAAAAAAGACTTACTGCTATCTTCCATGGTCAGACATATCAAAAGTGAATGATCAAGGCTTTTAATAAGAAAGTCAGGTGTCAAGAATATCAAGTCGGGGATCTGGTGATCAAACGCATCATACTTCCGCAAGGTGACCCCAGGGGCAAATGGACTCCCACGTATGAAGGGTCATTTGTGGTTAAGAACATTTTCTCGGGAGGAGCCATGATTCTAACCAACATGGACGGTGACGACCTTCCTCACCCCATCAATGCAGACATAGTGAAAAGATACTACGCAAAATCAAAGACTCGCCAGGTCGACTGGCCTAGGCAAAAATAAGGGCTTCCCGGCGAACCAAAAGGGTTCGGGCAAAAGCAAGGGATGAAAATAAAAAAATCTATATACCCGGCAAGTCGAAAACCCGAAATGGCGGCTTAGGCAAAAAAGGGTATCCCGGTGGGTTGAAAACCCGAAAGGGAAATCCAGGAAAAAGTTAAGGATTGAAGCGTATCACTATGTCTCGTTGGATCATCTTACGACCAAATTTCGATATCGACTATCAGGCTCAGACAGCGCCAACCAATATGATCAACCTTCGACCAAGCAGCAAAGTGATAAGACACTTGAAGATATAAAGGCAATAGTAGAGTTGGAACCCAATGGGGTCATTTCACATAGCTGTTTTTCGTTCTTTTACACAAATTGTAATTTCTATCTTTCAGCGGCGTTCTCTTACTAGGACGTCGACCTCTTTGTACAAAAACGCCTATTATAGGCCAACTTCAAAAATCAATACAAGTCATTTTCACAAGAAACTTCAATTTGTTTTTTCTTTTTCTGTTTTGTTTTGCAAGAACGTCCAATGATTTATTTTTTATATATGTGTTGTACCCCAAAATTTGCCCTCCCATTTCTCATTAATTTCTCATCACTAAGCCCTTGGAGCTCAAGATCCAGTTAGGGTTTCATCTGTTCAAGACTTCTCCTTGCACTGTTGACCCAATTTAGGGTTTGTGTTTGTACAAAGAGATTTTGACATAAAATGACTAAGATGACTTTCATGTTTCATATTGGACTCCCAAGTTTATCCACATCAAGTTTCAAGTCTTGATTTCAAGTTTTGCCCAATCAATTGGACAGTTGACCTAGAAATCAGCTGTATTGGGGAAAAAGTCAACTGTGGCCAATTGACAGTCAAACCTCATGAAAATTGATCCACATCAACATTATGAACTCCTATGAACCATTTGATCAAGTTTGGCTCACAATCCCACAAGAAATTTGATCAGATCACCAAAAGGGCAAAATGGTCATTTTTAGGGTTTTGACTGCACAAAGGCAATTTTTGACTGTTTGACCTAGCCAATGGCAAACCAAGCTCACATATGGACTCAAGGACCCCATGGAATTATCTTGACATGCTCAACAAGTTCAAAAGATCCCAAGTACACAAGATTGACAGTTGAATTTCCCAGTCAATTGATCAATTTTGACTGTATACTGAAAAGTCAAACTTTGACTTTTTGGTCAAAATCAAGAGTCAAGATTCATTTTTCATCAAAACATGCCAAATCATGAAACTTGTTCACCAAGAAATCAAAAAATGCAAATTAGGGTTAGAAATGAGAATTTTTCATAACTTAGAATTTTTCTAAGTTATGAAAAACCCTAATTTTTTCCCAACTTTGCCCCACTTTCTCACCAAGATTCATTTGGATTCAAACAAAAGTCAAAACATGAAAGTTGTAGCTTGTTGCATAATCTACAACTTTGATTCACAAAGTTTTCCCAAATTAAGCTTGTATCTCAAGTTACAATTTTTGGAATAAGGGTACTAAACCATTCTTAACTTAGTGAAATTTTAACCTACTTTGGCAAGGTTTTCTACCTAACTTCAAGTCCATTTTCCATACACTTCCACTTGGAATTTCAATTTTCATTTCAAAGATGGATTGTAGTACATATTCCAAGCTTTCCAAAGTGTCCAAGAACTCATCAAGCAACCTCATAACTTGAGAGATTCGAATTTCACAATATGGCAAAAACTCACTTTTGAATTGGTCATGTACATGTTCATAACTTATGCCATTTTCAAGTCAGCTTAGTTTGTGCTACATTACAGGTCCTTAAACCATCCAACACTCAATAATTTAATGCATGTTCATTGTGCTAAGGTCTTGTTTCATGAGCTTATGCATTACATGTTGAATAAATCCATTTATGGAAAAAGCAAAATAGCCATTTTTGCAAAAGCAAGCTTTATGTCCAATTGAAAATCCAACAAGTACAGATGAAATCTAATTGGCACAATATTATGAGAAAAACACTCTGATCAAGACAAGGTTAGCAGCATGATTAGGGGGCCTCTACTTGCCTAGAACATCAACTTGGTTTTGTTTGCTTAAGTGTGAAGAAAAGTGGCATAACATCACATAACTTTCCTCTCAGCATCAGAACACTTAAGCATTTGTTTTGTACACCTTCTAATCATCCTAACCAAGCTAGAACACGACTCCAATACCTCCCAAACACTCCCATTCCCAGAATCACTCTCAAACTGCAAAAACAGGGCAAGGCCTGCAGATTGAACACCATCTCTCATTCCTTGCATGATTTCTTGACCAAAGCTCATCAAACACATTCCCTAACATCAATGCAAGCTAACCAAGACCTAAAACACGACTTGTAATTCCTCTAACAAGTTCCACCATTTTCATTTTCTCATTTTGCAGTTGAAGGTCCAAAGCTCGATTCAAGGTGTCTCAAGGCAAAGTAAGCATTGGAATAGCATCACCACACTTCAGGCAAGCTGTACAGACCATCATCTTACTCTGAAAGCTTCCCCATTGCCAGATAGAACTTCAACTGAATAGGTATTTTTGTGAACTTCTAACTCTTAGTATAGGCATCATTAGCTCTAGGTTTGTGAATAAGAAATGTTCTACTTATGCCCCTGAACCTGTACATGCTTTTACTTTTCATTTATTTTGCCTGAGCTGTGAGAATTTAAGGTTTGAAAATGGAAGAAAACTTAGGTCAGGATTTGGGAATGTCAAAATTCTCTCTCATTTCTGAGAGTTAGGATGAGTTTTTTATATATTTAGAATCGTGATTCAATGCTTAACATTTCTTATGTTGGAAGTTTGTGCAAAAGATCAAAGAATCCAAGTGTTTGAATTGGAAGAACAGGTGCGCGTTTTTGTTCAGAGGTTGAAGAAGAAGTGATCTGGGCTGGGCTTGTTTTTGCATTTTCTCTTCACACACTCATTTCACTTTAACACCCCCTGGGCCCATTTGGTTTATTTCAATATTTTTTGACTTTTCTTTTTTCATTCTGATTTATTTATTTTTGCTTATAATATAAAAAATAAAAAAAAATATTTTTATACCATTTTTCTATTTTTTTAGCATTTATTTGTTTATAGGAATCATATATATATATATATATATATATATATATATATATATATATATATATATATATATATATATATATATATATATATATATATATATATATATATATATATATATATATATATATATATATATATATATATATATATATATATATATATATATATATATATATATATATATATATATATATATATATATATATATATATATATATATATATATATATATATATATATATATATATATATATATATATATATATATATATATATATATATATATATATATATATATATATATATATATATATATATATATATATATATATATATATATATATATATATATATATAATATATGTAGGCTAAAATACAAAAATATATACATTTTTTTATTTTATTAATATTTGATGTGGAAAATACTCTTTTATGAATATACTCCATTTTATTTTATTTTTTGTATATAATTATTAAATATTATACATATTAAATAGTTAATATATTTATTTAATAAAAATTAGGGTTTCACCCTTAAAATACAAAAACTCCATAAATAATACTTTTTTCTCATACATATAAAAACCCTTTTCTTTGCATTTTGCATCTTTATTTGTCATTTTATTTATGTAATTAATTATTTGTAAATATGCCAAAAATGATGTAATAGCTAGGTTTAATTTCTTTGTCTAAATACCCCCCCATTTGAACATTTGTACCCCCTTTCCCATATTGTGTTGTAATAGTGTAGGAATTTTACTTTTCGCACTTTAAACGCTTTCTAAATATACCATGCTAGAATTAGGGTTTGTATGCAAATAAAAGGAACCAAATTAGTTTGACCTAATTTAAAGATAAACAAGCATGAAATTAGACAACACATATCACACTTGCACCCCTAGGGTATTCCACTTTGTTGCCTTCAAATAAATGGGCCATATTGCATGTTAGGTTTCTTTGGGTAAAACAAACAATCAAACGATCATAGTCCCTCGATGACGCTTTCGAAAAGTTGCCTAAAATGATCAAGTCCCTTTCAAAAAGAAATTTCCCAAAGATACTTAGCACTATTGCAATTATGGTCTAAACGATGACCCGCGCCTGTCCCTTTTATCTCCTAATACAAGATTGTCCACCAAATGCAATGGTGGAACAAAATTGTCGAAAGGTTTAAAACATAACAAAAATCTTTGAGAACTTTAGGGTAGATTACTCTTAGGTACTTGTCAATTTGTAAAAGAAAACACTTGCCTATTTTCAAACCACACTTCACAAACACTTTCAAAACAAACTTCCAAAAAACCTTGAAACATCTTTTCAAGAGACAAAACACCTTTTGTAAAATATTCGAGTAAAGAATTGTTACAAGGGTAGCCTATACAAGGCATCTTTTCAAAACATTTTCAAAACCACACACCGAGCACCATTTCAAACAATTGAAAACCAAGGCAAGTTGATCTAAGCAAGTACCTAAGAGCCCATGGATAACCATGGATAGAAAGGGTGCTAATACCTTCCCTTTCTATAATCTACTCCCCGAACCCAAGAAAAATCTCAAAGGTTTTTGCTGTGCTTTTTGAACCTTTCCTTAGGATAAAATAAAAAGTCGGTGGCGACTCTTGCTCAACCGAAACATTTGCAAAAACAAACGCAAAACCATAGTCAGTTCTCCCACCGTATCACAGAACTGGCGACTCTGCTGGGGATTATTTTAAAAGTGGAGTAACCTTAGGGCTTAGATCACCCTCTTGCATGACTAATTGTTTGATTTGTTTTCTTTATATCTTGGCTCTATTGTTTGGGTTTGCAATCCTACACCCGGATTTTGGGAAACATTCATAAATAGTAATACGTTGTGGAAACTGTGCGGGGTATACCGACACGGTCGAAGCAATAGCTATATTAGTGCGACATATTTGTGAGTACCGGTAACCCTTGAGTTCAATCAAGGAGAGTACGGGGCCTCTGAGTGATGTCACTAAGCACTAATGACCTAGAACCTTACTTGACCATCTTGGCCTTTTATTAGGGGTAGTGAGATGACTGGCTTTGGTGCAGTCTGAAGTTGGTAGATACTCGATACTACACTCATTGAGGGTTGTTTTCTTGGAATATTTTGGTCGCTAGTTAAGTGGCTAAACCAAAACAATGAACAATGAAAACAATCCAATGATATTGAGCTCTTTAGAACCCGGTTACTATTTATAGGACAGGTTTTTAAGCCAACTACACTCAAGAGGGTACTTACCTATGAAACCCCATGCAAGCCTGAAACTAGGGTTTGGTGTGATTTGCTTGTGCATATGTTTTGTGCATACATCATAAACATCATAAAACATCATATGCATTCACTAACCATTTCAAGGGTTTTGGATCTTCATCTTTGTTCTTGTTTTGTAGGACATGGAAATTCCTCGCAGAAACACCATTCAAGTCAACCTTGTGAGAGTCTCTCCTCAACTCAAAGAGCTCACCTCAAGAATTCCAGAAAGCTCATCCTTCAGTGAAAGACATGGTAGACTGCTCAGTTTAGTCAATACCAACATTGAAGAAGACATGATGAAAGTGCTGTTCCAGTTCTTTGACCCTCTTCACCACTGTTTCACTTTCCCTGATTACCAGTTGGTACCCACTTTGGAGGAGTTTTCTCAACTCCTAAGAATCCCTATCCTTAATCAACTACCATTCAACGGTACGGAAAAGGAACCAAAGCCGGAAGATGTTGCTCGAGCATTACATCTACAACCATCCGACATCAAGGGGCATTGGGAAACCAGAAGCGGCGTCAAAGGATTATTAGCAAAATTCTTGTTTGAGAAGGCACAAGAATGTTGGAACTCATTGGACCTACAAGCCTTTGAAGAGATTGTGGCACTCCTTATCTATGGGCTGGTCTTATTCCCAAATTCTGACCAATTGATAGATGTCAATGCCGTCAAAATCTTCTTGTCCAGAAATCCAATACCAACATTGCTTGGGGACATTCTTCACTCATTTTACACACGAACAATGAGAAAGAGGGGTGTTCTCATGTGCTGTACTCCTCTCCTTGCAAGGTGGTTTATTTCGCACCTTCCACAATCTGTCTTGAAGAATGACCAAGGTTCAAGGTGGTCCCAACGATTGATGACTCTTACTCACTCTGATGTACATTGGTGTTCTCGGTCCAGAGAAAATGTCATCATCGTCGATCGTTGTGGAGAGTTTCCTAATGTTCCTTTACTTGGAATTAGAGGAGGTATCACCTACAACCCTTGCCTAGCTTTGAGGCAATTTGGATATGCACGGAGGGATGGCCCTCATGACATGTTGATTCCTGACCTAGTTTTTGACTTCGACAACGATGCGCAAGGACTTCGCCAAAGATTCATCAGAGCTTGGGGGAGACCCAACAAGGTTGATAGCAAGACTCTGGGACACAAGAACTCCATCCCTCTTGAGCCCTATCTCAAGTGGGTACGAGCCCGAGCCCAAAGTCTAATGATGCCTTATCCTCATGTACTCCCAGTGATTAAAGAGCCCGTCAATGAAGGAGAGGTTCCCTACACCATCCTACATCCAGACATGCCTACATCGTGGGAGGAAATGCAGAAAAGTTGGATTCAGCTCAAGGAGGAACGGAACACTTTTGAAGCTAGCTTCTACGCCAGTGAGAAGAAGGTTCTAGAGCTTACCCGCCGACTCCATGAGCAAGAGGCCCTCAACACCTACATCGCACCAAAGAGGATGCGCAATGTCTTTTTGCCCTGAGAAGTTATTTTGTAATATTTGGCCCATGGGGCATTTATGTACTAACAAATTTCTTCTTATTAATATGACGTGCGTTCTTCTTTGTCTGAAACAATTTTGAATGTTCTGAATCCTTGAATGCATTGCATACATAAGCATACCATTCATCATGTGCATAAGCAGGTCTCACTCCAGGTTTCCTTATCTGTCTACTGTTTATTTCAGTAGGATGGATCTCGAGCAAACAGTCAAAGACCTGCAAGCTCAGAATGCACAGTTCCAGCAACTCCTGATGACCTTGGCCAAGGGTCAGGAGGATATCAAGACTCAATTGGGGAACAAAGACCCAGTGAAAAAGAAGAAAAAGAGACTCGGGGTGGCTACTTTAGGGAGAAGATTTGACGGAGAAGCTCGGAGGGTGCTTGAATTTCCTCCTATTTCTGATGAAGGAACCAGCAAAGGAGGTGGAGCTGCGGTACCTTCCGAGTCTGATGCGGAAGAAGAAGAGGTCGAAGAGGATGAAGATTATTCTGATCAGCAATATCCTCCAGCTGATGACAAATACAAAGGGCTAGAAGACAGATTGGCCGCCATGGAATTACAAAGAGTACCGGGTTTGGATTTTGAAGACTTGGGTTTGATCGCCGGGATTGTGATTCCCCCAAAATTCAAAGTGCCAGTGTTTGTGAGGTATGATGGGCTGTCCTATCCCAAAATGCATCTCAGGTCCTACGTGAGAAAGATTCAACCCTATACGGCAGATAAAAACCTCTGGATTCATTTCTTTCAAGACAGCCTTTCGGGAGCTCAGTTGGAGTGGTTTTATCAGCTAGAAGGAACCAGTGTTAGAAATTGGGAAGATTTGGCCACCGCTTTCTACAAACAATACCAGTATAATTCTGACCTTGCTCCTACTCGTACCCAACTTCAGGGTATGTCGTTAGGAACAGGCGAAGGATTCAAAGAGTACGCACAAAAATGGAGGGATTTGGCTGGCAGGGTGCAGCCTCCTTTAACTGACAGTGAACTCGTTGATATGTTTCTAGGGACCCTATCTGGGCCATTTTTCAATCATCTGATTGGTAACTCTTCCGCGGGGTTTACCGATTTGATCTTAACAGGCGAAAGAATAGAAGCTGGCATCAAGTCAGGAAAGATTCAGAAGGGTATTGCTGCAAATGTTGAGAAGAAACCTTTTAAGAAGGAGACAACTGTGGTATATTCTCATAGAAGAGCAGGGAAGACGGAGCGTCGGCCAACTCTGGGGGCCGTAATGATTCAAAACACTCCAAGTGAGCAGCCTCGCTATAACCAGTCCAGACCAAATCAACAACGAGTGGAACGGCCACAACGGTAGTTCACCTGCATTAATATGACTCCAGTGCAAGTGCTTCCCCATCTGTTGAAGTTGAACCTCGCCACCACCAAGGAGGCACCAAAGAATGTGAATACGTCCTCTCCACATTATCATGCTAATGCTAAATGCGCCTACCATTCAGACAGTGTTGGGCACGACACCAATGATTGTTGGGCACTCAAGCATAAGATCCAAGACCTGATAGAGGCGAAGGAGGTGGAGTTTGACGCTCCGGAGAAGCCTAATGTGATATCTGCACCCATGCCGAAGCACGGCCGAAATGTCAATGCCATTGAAGAAGATTTGTATGTTGCTGATGTCAGTGATCTGACTACTCCACTGCTAACCATTAAGTTGAACCTGTTGAGGGCCGGGATCTTCCCGGGATGTAAGGAAGACTGCTATTGTTGTTACTCTCTTCCGTTTGATTGTCCGTTACTGAAGAAAGGCATCCAAGGCCTTATGGATAGTCGACAAATTTTGTTTGAAAAAGTTTATGTTGTTCCAGTTCATACTGAAGATGTCTCAATCATAACCATTCACGCCAATCTTTCCAAGGCCGTCAAAAAGCCTGTTAAGATTACACCAGCTACGAAATCTGTTCCTTTGAAGATAACAATGCCAGGGCCTGTTCCCTATGTTTCTGAGAAGTCGATACCTTGGAACTATGGCGGTGACGTCTACTACCATGGTATCAAACAAATCGAAATAACTGAAGAAAGTTCGGATGATGAAGAAGCCAGCATTAGTAACATTGCAGGCACTAGCAAAATCACCAGGAGCGGGAGAATATTTTCTCCAGAGATTGCCCCTCCAAGAGCAATCTTTGGACCCTCATCAGCTGATAAGGTCATCCCTGCACCAATAAAACTTTCTGCTAGAACTCCTTTAATTGAAGATGTTGTTGTTCCTAGTACTGTCCCTCCTACCACTGCTGACAAAGGTAAGGGAATCCAAGATGAGCCCGTCAGGACGAGGGCTCAACCCTTGGTAATCCCGGAAACCTCCAAGAAGGAAATGGATGAGATTTTGAGGATAATCAAGAGAAGCGATTACGATGTGGTAGAACAGCTGGGGCAAACCCCCTCCAAGATCTCTATGCTGGCACTATTACTTTGCTCAGAAGCGCACGCTAAAGCCCTGATAAAATTCCTGAAGGCAGTCCATGTGCCCCAGGAGACCTCTGCGGATCAATTTCAAAATTGCGTGGCTAGCCTGACTGCGGACAATGGATTAGGTTTTTCTGATGCCGACCTAACTCCTAAAGGTAGAAACCACAATGATGCTTTGCACATTTCAGTCGAGTGCCGGGGAACCACTCTCGCACATGTCTTGGTCGACACTGGTTCGTCGCTGAATGTTCTTCCTAAGAAGGCCTTGGACCGACTAGATTGTGAAGGGTTGGAATTGAAGCCGAGTGATATTGTTGTCAGAGCTTTCGATGGTTCGAAGAGAATGGTCCATGGGGAGGTTAAAATTCCCATCAAGATAGGCGCTGAGGTGTTTAAATCCACTTTCTATGTGATGGACATCCGTCCGTCATACTCTTGCTTGCTGGGTAGACCTTGGATACACCATGCTGGGGCAGTCACCTCCTCCTTGCATCAGATGTTGAAGTATCCTGTTAAGGGAAAGATCATTATTGTCCATGGTGAAGAGGAGTACATGATTAGCCACTTGAACTCTTTCCGATATGTGGAGCTTGAAGGGGAATTCATTGAAACGCCTTTTCAGCATTTCGAAGAAGTCCTTCCTGAAATAGCAGTAGCAAAGTTGGCAGCTGAGACACCGAGGCAGATGGCCAGGATGGCATCTCTGGAGGATGCAAGAGCCGCAATAAAGGAAGGGAAGAATTCAGCATGGGGGCAGTTACCTGATATTCCGCATAAGACAGACAAATTTGGATTAGGGTTCACAGCCGTTGGCCAGAAAGCTATGCGCCGTTCGAAGATTGAAAGAGCGCCAGTCAAAATTTCTCCCTACGGAATCAACGCTTTGGAGGATGAAGACAAAGAGAGCAACATCGAAGAGTGGATCTATCCAACTGTCAAAGGGGGGTTGAGCAACTGGGAGGCAAAAGACTTTGTCCCCATCACTTTTATTCATCAGTAATTTATCTTTTAAACATTTTCTTATTTGGTCTGTAATATTTATTTTCAAACAATCCGTACACTATCTTTTCACCTCATGCCTTGCCCGGGGCATGTAGATCTATTTGTAAGGGTTTTGATTATTTTTCATATCCATATGCCATGTTCAATGATTCATTGGACGTTTTTCATTTGATAAACTGCTTGTGTTCATTTTCTTTCCTTTTGCATTTTTGTTTAAGGATGGCTATCCCTTACACACACCCACACTCACCAATGCAGGTACCCATCCACTCCGGATTCCATGGGTGACGATTCTGCTATATCTTTCAATAACTCTGAAGATCTGGTCAATCTAGCCGAGTATGAAGATGACGAAGGTTGTGAAGTACCCGGGGAACTAGCCAGACTTCTACAGCAAGAGGAAAGGGCCATCTTACCTCATGAAGATTCGTTGGAAACTGTCAACTTGGGAACCGAGGAAGACCGGAAGGAGGTGCAAGTGGGTGCCAATCTGGAACCAAAGGTCAAGGAGCGCCTGATACAGTTGTTGAATGAGTATGTTGAAATCTTCGCTTGGTCTTATGAAGACATGCCGGGTCTAGACACAGACATCGTGGTTCACCGTCTCCCCACAAGAGAAGACTGTCCACCGATCAAGCAAAAAGTGCGCCGAATGAGGCCTGACATGTCTGAAAAGATCAAAGCAGAAGTGATGAAACAATTCGACGCTGGCTTTCTGGCTGTTACGTCCTATCCTCAATGGGTCGCTAACATCGTGCCAGTACCTAAGAAGGATGGCAAAGTCAGGATGTGTGTGGACTACCGGGATCTGAATAGGGCCAGCCCCAAAGATGATTTTCCGCTACCTCATATTGACATTTTGATCGACAATACAGCTCAGCATAAAGTGTTTTCCTTCATGGATGGATTCTCGGGCTACAATCAAATCAAAATTGCCCCCGAGGATATGGAGAAAACAACTTTTGTCACGCAATGGGGCACTTTCTGTTACAAGGTGATGTCGTTCGGGCTGAAGAACGCATGGGCAACTTATCAACGCGCCATGGTAGCTTTATTTCATGATATGATACATCATGAGATTGAAGTTTACGTAGACGATATGATAGCTTGGTCACAAACAGAGGAAGAGCACCTTGAACATCTAGAAAAGTTGTTTGCCAGGTTGAAAGAATACAAGCTCAGGCTGAATCCAAGTAAATGCACTTTTGGAGTTAGGTCTGGTAAACTCCTGGGATTCATTGTAAGCAACAAAGGCATTGAAGTCGATCCGGAAAAAGTGAAAGCAATACAAGAAATGCCTGCTCCCCGTACTGAAAAGGAGGTTAGAGGATTCTTGGGGCGCTTGAACTATATTGCCAGATTCATCTCACATCTGACTTCTACCTGTGAGCCAATTTTCAAACTCTTGAAGAAAGATCAGGTAGTCGAATGGAACGACGATTGCCAAGCTGCTTTTGATAGAATCAAGGAGTATTTGCTAAAACCTCCTATTCTGATGCCACCCGTTGAAGGAAGACCACTGATCATGTACTTGACCATCTTGGATAACTCAATGGGGTGTGTTTTGGGCCAGCATGACGAGTCTGGTCGAAAAGAGCATGCTATTTATTACCTTAGAAAAAAGTTTACCGACTGTGAGACTCGCTACTCACTGCTCGAGAAAACTTGCTGCGCTTTGGTATGGGCTGCTCGCCGACTAATACAGTATATGTTGACTCATACTACCTTGTTAATTTCCAAAATGGATCCTATCAAGTATATCTTCGAAAAGCCCGCCTTATCTGGAAGGATAGTTAGATGGCAAACGATCCTGACTGAGTATGACATCCAGTACACCACCCAAAAAGCTATCAAAGGGAGTGTACTAGCTGACCATCTGGCTCATCAAGCTATCGAAGATTATCAACCCATGAGATTTGACTTCCCAGACGAGGACATCATGAATTTGGACAACATTGAAGGTAACGGACCGTATGACGGACCCGAAAAGGGATCCCGATGGACCCTGTACTTTGATGGTGCTTCAAATGCACTTGGAAACGGTATTGGCGCAGTACTCATTTCTCCGGAAGGTTGTCACACACCTTTCATGGCCCGACTTTGCTTCAGCTGCACAAACAACATGGCTGAGTATGAAGCTTGCATCTTTGGTCTCAAGGCTGCTATAGACTTGGGGATCAAATCTTTGATCGTATTTGGGGACTCGGCTTTGGTTATTAGTCAAATCAAAGGAGAGTGAGATACCAAGCATCCTAATCTTATCCCATACAAAGAACATGTCTTGACGTTGTTGCCTCATTTCGAGCAAATTACCTTCGAGCATTTCCCGCGAGAAGAGAATCAGCTAGCAGACGCTCTAGCCACAATGTCCTCCATGTTTAAACTCAACTGGGATAACGAGGCTCCCTAGATCACCATCGAGCGAATGGATGAACCTGCACATTGTCACGAGATTAATATCGAAGAAGTAGTGGAACAGCCTTGGTTCCATGAAATCAAAAGGTATCTCGAGACCAGAGATTATCCTGAAGGAGCTTCCATAAATGACAAGAAGTTCTTAAGGAAATTCGCTGCTAAGTTCTTCCTGAGCAACGGCATCCTTTACAAACGAAGCCATGATTGTGTATTACTCCGATGCGTAGACAAAGCTGAAGCAGAATTGATCATGACTGACATACACAGCGGCACATTTGGCACTCATCTGAGCGGGCATACAATGGCTAAGAAGATCCTAAGGGCAGGTTATTACTGGTCTACCATGGAAGCTGACTGCCATCAACATTCCCGTACTTGCCACAAATGTCAAGTCTACGCTGACAAAGTTCATATCCCTCCGATTCCCCTCAACGTTCTGACTGCTCCGTGGCCCTTTGCAATGTGGGGCATTGATATGATTGGGGAGATCAAGCCCACGGCTTCCAACGAACATCGCTTCATCCTGGTTGCCATTGACTATTTCACCAAATGGGTCGAAGTAGCTTCCTTCGCTTCTGTCACTAAAAATGTGGTTGCCCGCTTCATCAAGCAAAATCTCATATGCCGGTATGGTGTTCCAGACAGGATTATCACAGACAACGGTACAAATCTGAATAACACGATGATCACCGCCTTGTGCGAACAGTTCAAGATTTATCATCACAATTCATCTCCCTATCGGCCGAAGATGAACGGTGCTGTTGAAGCTGCGAACAAAAACATTAAGAAGATCATTCAGAAAATGACGGTCACTTACAAAGACTGGCATGAGATGTTACCGTTTGCTCTGCATGGATACCGTACGACGACACGTACTTCAACTGGGGCAACCCCGTTTTCTTTAGTTTATGGCATGGAAGCTGTTTTGCCTATGGAAGTTCAGATTCCTTCTCTAAGGATTATGAAGGATGCAGGTTTGAATGAAGATGATTGGATGCAGGCCCGACTTGATCAACTCAATCTGATCGACGAAAAGCGACTCGCCGCTATATGCCATGGTCAGGCGTATCAAAAGCGGATGATCAAGGCCTTCAATAAGAAAGTCAGACGTCAAGTGTATCAAGTCGGAGATCTCGTAATCAAGCGGATTATCTTACCGCAAAGTGATCCCAGGGGCAAATGGACTCCTACATATGAAGGACCATTTGTGATCAAGAGCATATTTTCTGGTGGTGCAATGATTCTGACCACCATGGATGGCGACGATCTGCCGCACCCTGCGAACGCATACATAGTCAAAAGATACTACGCATAAAAATAACCCGGCAAGTCGAAAACCCGAAAGGGAGGCTTGGGCAAAAATGGGCATCCCGGTGGATCGAAAACCCGAAAGGGCGGTTCAGGCAAAAATTAGGGATAAAAACAAAAAAAATCTGTACACCCGGCAAGTCGAAAACCCGAAAGGGCGGCTTGGGCAAAAAGGGGTTTCCCGGTGGATCGAAAACCCAAAAGGGCGATTCAGGCAAAAGTTATGGAATTAAAGCGTATGACTATGTCTCGTCGGATCACTTCAAAAGACAATCTCTTCATCAACTAGTTCCAGGCTTCTGATCAATCCAGTCATCGGCAAACGGAGCATTGAATGGACAGATATTCAGAGTTGGGAAAGCTATAGCAGAATGGAATCCCATGGAATTATTTCACATAGCCATCCTTTATTTTGTATAAATCTTTCAATGTTTACGATAGAATCCTCTTACTAGGATGATTGTCTCCTTTGTACAAATATACTCATAGAAATTAAATACAAATACTTTTCCCAGAAATTTGTGTCATTTCCTTTTCTTTTCTTTTGCACTAATTGTTTACTTTGAGAAACGTCCAATGTTTTGTTAAATAGGCATATGCATTTGAACATAATCATTTCCTTATGAATCAAGAAAGAGGATTACTGATAGGTCAAAGGAACAATTGGATATCTTGATACCCTTTCAAAAGGAACCCCCCCAAGAGATTTGGAATCCATATCCCAGCAAACCCTGAAGCCGATCCCCAGTAGATTTTGGAAGCTTATCTCCTACAGAGTACGGACGTCTCTCCCGAGTTTTATTCAAAGTTATTCCTCACAAGGGCTTATAACTGGGTTATCTTCAGCTAACAACCACGGAAGATCGCGCTCGCTCAAACTTCTTCCTATCCCCAGCGGAGTTCATCAAGGTTCCCCAACATAACTTATCAATACAATCCCCAGAGGAGGTTGTCTTTGTACATCCCTAGCCAGAGAATCCTCCAGAGCTCAATTCCCCTCAGAGTTCAAATTTTCAGTATCCTCAGCTAAGCTAAAGCTTCAAAATTATCAATCTCCAGCGGAGCCAGACTAATGAGCCTTCTCCCCACAGAGTTTTAGGAAGGAAAATCTTGAGTTCCCCAGTGAAGTCGCCAGAGATACTTCCCTCCAAGCTGAAGATTCTCAGTCTTACCTCCCCAGCATGAGTCTACTAGATTGGTACTCCCCAGTAGAAGTCATCAGGAATTCCCCAGAATATTGGTATACAACCCAAGCTCCTTTTTCTCCAGCAGTGACCAGGAATTTTTCTTCCCGGTAGCAGTCAAGATACTGTCATCTTCATCCATCTCGGATTCATCTATCCTTTACAAGACAGCTCTCCAGCTTACATGCGCATCCATTTACATTCATATCATATAACATACATTGTATCATGCATCATGACATTGCATGTAAATAACTCGTTGCCTTTGCAGGTAAGATCAGTCGACAGACAAAAATCATTATCTTCCGAGATTCTTTCCAGGAATAAGTTCAGATATGACCCAGACACGGCAACATTCTAATGCTTATTCCAAATTTATCCAGATGCAGTTTTACACGAACTCATCATCAGGAAGCCCTACACCGGTTCCTCCTCAAGATTCCTGAAAATAGTTTACGGGTTCTCCAAGTAACGGATGATAACCTATCGCTTGTTCAGTTTCTTCTCAAGACTTCTGAAAACAGTCTATGGATTCTTCCCAACAACGGATGTTAATCTATCACTTGTTCAGATGCAACCTTTGAAAACAGTTTACGGACGCTTCCCAACAACGGATGCTGCTCTATTGCTTATTCAACTTCAAGATTACTGAAAACAGTTCACGGGTTTCTTGGCATGAGGCTTGATTTGTCTTTTAATTTTATTTATTTATTATATATACAACAAACAAGTCCAGCGCAGATGGTTAGGATGCATGCCTTTGATGCACACATCCTGGGTTCGATCCCAGGCGTGTGCATTTTGATATTTTCTTAATAATTTCAGGCCAATCCCATGCAGTACACCATCCAACACCCATCATGTGCCATCAACGTACGTCCATTGGATGCCAAGCTAGCTAGATCTCACGCTTCTCCAATGAAGGATCATGGTGCTCCCTCAGGTCAATGCTACACCAGATCCCAAAGTTGACCAGGTCTGGAGCTTAATGGGCCAAAGATTTTTAGATTAACACCCCCAGAATTTCTAACAACACATGCCCATTTCTCAATTTTTTTCCTCTTTTTATTATTTTGTTTCCTTTATTCTTAATTTCTTATTCATTTTATTTTTAAAATCAGTTTTTTTATATAAAATCATAAACATCAAAAAGTCATGAAAATTAGAATTAGTTTTTTTTTTATTTTTATCAAGTTAAATTAAATTAATTAGCTTAATTAATTTAAGGTAATTTTAACTCATTTTCTTTTTTTACAATAAAAACCAATTAGAAAAACTAGGTTTAAATTCTTGATTTAATTATTTTCTTTTCTTCAAACAAAAACACAAAAAATAGGTGATTTAATTATTTTTCTTAACTTAAGTTAATTAGTAATTAGGTTCTTTTTTTTATTTATTCCTTATTTTCTTAAATAATAAAAAATGACAAAAATAATTGTTTCTTTAATTTATTGCGATTAGATTTAGTCAAGGGTCGAAACCCTAATTTCTCTCGTATTTAATTTGCCGCGCGCCTGTTATTATTTTTGCCATTACTTTGTAACTGTTTCAAGGTTGTAATAGTTTTAATTAGGGTTTTTAAATTCTGCACTTTTATTTCTCGTCAAGGCAATTATGTAACTGTCAAAGCCATGTAATAGCTAGGTTTATTTCCGCTTTTTACTTTCAGAAAATTATTAATTGTTAGATGAATTAATAGGATTGTATGGCAAGAATGCATGAAAAATTAAAACCGTTAGAAAACCCTAATGTGCAAAGATTAAAATAACTGAAATGAATCACTCGCACATGTTCACTCCTAGGGTTTACCTCACTTCGGTTGCCTTCGGTACACAATCATTAAGCATAGGGGACTTTAGTGGTTTCCCTCCAGTCTAAAGAGTTCAAATTGTCCCATTCGAATGTTGCCTCGGAAATGTTACCTCGGAAATGTTGCCTCGAAAATGTTGCCTCGAAAAGATCTCAAGACTCTAGGGTTACTACTAAAGTTTTCTAACTATTGCTTTAGTGATTGTATTCGTCCCTTTCGAACGTCCCTTACAAACTCCAACGATGGTGCTACCTACTCCTTAATAGTAGGATAGCGCTGTCTAAAGGATATAGAACAAAAACAACATTTTTTCGAGTAGGTAGATGCTAGTAGGTACTTGCTCAAAATAAAACTTTTCACACAAACACCTTTCAAAACAACTTCGTCATATCCTTGAGGACTGATACAAGGGTTATCACGAAGTAAAACATTTTCAAGATAAATACACACAAGCAATTTAAAAAATGAGCAAGTACCTAAGAACCCGTAGATAACTACGGATAGAAAGGGTGCTAACACCTTCCCTTTCTGTAAATCTACCCCACATACTCATAATATCTCGAAAAGAGGTTTTTTCTGTTCTTTTTCCTTTTCCATGATTGGATGAAATAAAATTCGATGGCGACTCTTGCTTACCGCAATATTTTGCAAACAGAAACGCAAAACGCAAATCAGTATTAAACAGTTGGTTTTGCCACCGTATCACACACCCCCTAGGGTAAATCCACTTGGTTGCCTTTATAAAATGGCCATATTACACATGTGAGGTATCTTAGCAAAAACAAGCAAAATACAAGATCATAGTCCCTCGATGATGCTATCTAAGTTGCCTTTCAAATGATCTTAGTCCCTAAAAGAGAATGCTAAGATACCTTACAACATTACTAATCATGGTTATACGATGACCCACGCCCGTCCCGCTTACATCCAAAGATAGGCTTACTTACCAAGTCAATGATAAGATAACAATGTCAAAGGAAAAGAAAATGAACAAGAAAGAATTTTGAGTAGGTAAAATGCTCCTAATTACTTGCTCAATTTCAAAACATCCTTTCTATTTTCAAAACAAACACCTACACTTTCAAAGCCTCTTACAAACTTGAAAATATTTTCAAAAGATCAAACATCTTTTTATACATTCTTACGAACAAGAATAATTACAAAGATTGCCTAAACAATGGCCTCTTTACAAAATACTTTCAAAAAACCACACAAAGCACAATTTCAAACAAAATCAAGTGATCTAGCAAGTAACTAAGAGCCCATTGAAAACCATGGATTAAAATGGTGCTAATACCTTCCCTTTTCATAATCTACCCCCCGAACTCAAGAAACAATCTCAAAGGTCTTTCCTGTGCTTTTTCACCTTTCCTTTTGGATAAAAGAAAAGTCGATGGCGACTCTTGCTAACCGCAACATTTGCGATCAAACGCAAAACCTTCAAGTCAGTTCTCCCACCGTATCACACCCGTCTTGTTATAAGCGGTGGTGGGTCACACTTCATATCAAGGATTTTTGATAAACTTTTAAGTAAATATGGAGTTAAGCATAGAGTAGCAACAACCTACCATCCGCAGACTAGTGGCCAAGAAGAAGTATTTAATAGGGAGATTAAACAGATATTAGAAAAAATTGTTTCAATATCTAGAAAAGATTGGTCTCAAAAGCTACAAGAAGCACTATGGGCCTACATAACTGCTTTTAAAACCCCTATCGGAACACCTCCTTACCAATTAGTCTATAGAAAGTCATGTCACTTACCCTTTGAACTATAACATAAAGCCTATTGGGCCATTAAAACCTTAAACCTAGATTATTTGACTACTGGTGAAAAGCGCATCCTAGACATTCATAAACTAGAAGAACTCTGCCAGTCTGCCTATGAAAATGCCATAATATATAAAGAAAGAACAAAAGCTTGGCATGATAAAAGAATTGTAAAGAAAGACTTCAATATAGGTGATCATGTTCTCATTTTTAATTCCATGTTGCGACTTTTTCCTGGAAAGTTACGTTCAAGATGGACTGGTCCTTTTCAGGTTTCTAAAATCCTAAAATTCAGAGCAGTTAAGATCAAGAACAACTCTTGTAATCCATTCACCGCCAATGGGCAGAAGTTAAAACACTACAAAGGAGGTGACATTCCCATCGACTACTCCATCCATACTTTGATCGATCCACTGGTACCTACTTCAGATATATGAGTTCTACTCATCAAGATAATGACGTTAAACAAGCGCTGCATTGGAGGCAACCCGTGGGTTTATCTTTTCATTCCTTACATTTATTTATTTTTAAATTGAATTTTAGTTTTACTTATTTAGTCTAACTTTTACAATGTTCGTGTTTTCAGGTCCCACCTTGATAGCATTCCTCTTTAACCATTTTTTTCAGGATGCAAAGCTTCAATGACATGTACGTCACTCTCAGAGATGATACACAGAGACAGCGCTATGCGGTCCTTTCTCAATACTCTGTGGCACCTACCTGTTACCATGACCAGGCTTGCATGGAAGCTTTAGGCCTCGAGCCTAGTATAAAGTTTCTGTGTGGCCAACTCTAGTAGGATGAGTATATTGTTGACTTGAATATGACCTACAGAAACCTCACCCTGGAATTCATCAGTTCATTTGACTTTGAGCCATATGTTGGTCAGGACGGCTACGTCATCTTCAGATTGTTTGGGACAGAATACTCTTTTTCCCATAAGGAGTTTGGTGATTTGCTAGGTTTCCAAACTACCCCTGATGCCATTCCTGAGCTGCATATGGGTTACTTTATGAGTAGAGATTTCGAGAAGTTCTGGAGTGATATTACAGGTGAAGGAGGCCCTGATCCTTCCACCCATCTATCCCACATTATCCATAACCCAACTCTCAGGTATTTCATGATGATCCTTGCCAATAATTTCCTTGGAAAGGCTGATGCTGATGTCCATGTTAGTGAGGAGGATATCTTCTTCCTTTTCTGTGTGAACCAGTCAGGTCCTGTGTCTTGTGGGAACTTTTTGCTTTGGAATCTTAGCCTTACTGCCAAGTCCTCTGAAGGTATCATCCATGTGGGAGGAACGGTAACTAAAATTGCTTCTGCCTTGGGTCTTACTAGTAAGCTGCTTCACCTGACTTCCTAGTGCGGGTATAGCACGATGGATATCTACTTCTGCTTAGACCGTGGACTGATTAGGATGGTTTCCTTTAACCCTAACCAGTTCAGGCTCTTGATCGACAATGAGACCATCCATTACTTCACTTTGCCTTATCCTATGATGACTAGTGTATATGATCCTGCTAATTAGACTTATGCTTTGGAGAGCCTTGGAGAGGCAGTTGATGAGCCTAGACCTCCTCTGATGGAAGACTATACCCCTTCACCACATTCACCCAGGACCATAGTGTTTTTGAATAATCTTTCTCTACAGCGCCCAGACGTATAAACACAGCTAGCTGAGCTATGTATGGCAATTTCCAGACTTTGACAGGGGGTTGCTGACCTTACCTTGCAAGTCCAGGTATCCGATTTGACTCATGCGATAGAGGTTGACTGCTTGTATCAGGAGATCGTATATCTTCATCGTGATTTAGCTGTAGCATGAGGTTCTGATCAGACCGAGGAGCCTCCAGCTCCCTGATGTCGTTGTTCTCATTTTATGCATTCCTTACTATTTTTATTTCTGATTTTAGACATATATATGTTTATCTCTTGCATTCTCGCATTTGATTTACCTTTTATTTGTTTATGATGTACTTTGGAGATTTGCTTATATATATATATATATATATATATATATATATATATATATATATATATATATATATATATATATATATATATATATATATATATATATATATATATATATATATATATATATATATATATATATATATATATATATATATATATATATATATATATATATATATATATATATATATATATATATATATATATATATATATATATATACATATACACACATGCATTTTATGTCTTTTTTAAATTTATTTTATGTATTTATTTGTTATGGTCTAACAAAATATCATGCTTGTACCAACACTTTAAGCAAAACATGAAGAAATACTATCTGCACCACCCAAGAAAGGAGTAAGAGGCCCAAACAAATAAGAAAAATTTTTAGGCCCAGCCAAATTACACAAATGGCGCCCGCCACCTAGACCTAGGCGCCCGCCATGGGGTCTGGGTATTACTATGGGCAGAATGCTCCAAAACTCCATTTTTGCCTCTTTTAACCTCTAAACCTCCATTTTTACTCATTCCAAGCCTCCATTAAAACCCACTCAACTCCATAAATTTCTCATTTACCCACCATCCCACTAACCATACCAACTTCCATGTTCAAAATCCTCCATTAAAATCCACTAAAACCCATTTTCTTCACCACTCTATAAAAACCCATTTTCACTTTCTTTTTTCAACCTCAAAGAGCAACAATGGAGTATGATGGCTGAATTTTTTGCAAAGGAAAACCCGAGGAAAGGCAATAGAAGATCCTCGAGAGAATTCAGAGACGAGACATTGTCTCGACCAAGTATGTTGACGAGGACTATCTGTATACTCTAGGATTATACCATAGTATTTTTCACATGTTAGATATTTTAGGACTGCATGACATCTTTACTAGGAAAGAGCCTACCTTTGAGAGGTTAACTCGGGAATTTTTAAGTTCCTTGATCTACATTGTAAATCCTAACATTGCCAACACATTCGGTACTGTGAAGTTTCGAATGTTTAATGTTGAATATGAATACACCACCGATGAACTAGCAGATAGGTTAGGAATACCTCATGGGGATGGCGCTATTTGTGAAACACCGTTAGATTCTGATTAGTCGATTGAGGAATTTTCCTTCTGGCATAAACTGTCAAATTCTACAATTACTTCTTTTAAAGGAATTTTTGCCTCAACGATCCATAACCCAACCATTCGAGTTTTTGCTATATGTTGGCTTGTACTATTTTTTGACGTGAGAATTCAAACAAAGTAAATGTAAAAGAACTTCTGTTTTTGCATGGGTGCCTCACAAATAGGAGGATTAATTCGGTTTGTTTTATGCTTGCTCACATGACTGTTGTTCTAAAGAAAACAGGGACCATTGCTTTTGGAGGTTTGATTACGTCTATTGCTAGAGCTCTGAATCTTGAAACTGAGATAGCTACCTTGACACCTCTACCTCTCCACACAATAAACTTAAAATTTCTGAAAGACATGAAATTGTGCAAAGTAAGGAAAGAGGGAGGTTTTAATCTCATGGTTCATGGAATAGCTATTCCATCTGTTGTTTTTCCATGCACTAGGCATACTGATGTATGAGAAGATAGGAACTAGACCTACGATTTAAATGCTCCACCTTTTATAGGTCCAGTGCCTCCTAATGTTCCTTCTGGGGACGGGCACGAGACTAAAGAAGAATATGACCGACAAAACCAGTCCCCTGATCATCATGTATCCCCACACCATGTTTCACCTGCACACACAACACCATCTTCTTCTCACTTTCCTGCAGATACAACTTCTGGTTTCCATTTCACTAAGGACATGTGGAGAGAGCATCTAGCTCGAGAAGAACGGCGAGATGACCTTATTCCAGCTATGCATCAGCAGATGGCTGATAGCATAAAGTTCATGCATACATCACAACAGCGGACCGATCGCTCTATCCAAACTATCATGGATTCCCAGGCCGCCATCTCTGCTAAGCATCAGCGTCAGCAAGTTTACTTCTAGAGACACTTTACCTTAATGGAAGTCACTCAAGGCTCTGTGCTAGGTCATTTTTGGCAGCTGCAGAGTGATAATGGTCGTCATCATAGCAAATCTCGTCATCCTAGGCATTCATACCATGGAGGCACGGGTACTAGTCGCCAGCCATAGTTTATCCAAGTTACTCTTTCTTTATCTTATTTTGAAACATTGGGAACAATGTTCGATTTAAGTGCGGGAGGAGATTTTATTGCTTTTCTTCTTCTTTATTTTTTCTTTTTTTCTGCTTTCTAGTTTATTTATCTTGTTTTGTTAGTTATATTTTAATAAATTCATGTGCTTGACGAGTCATCTGTGTGATGTATCTTTACTTCCCCATCTCTTTAGCCTTACCAAAAAAATTTTGACAAAAGAAAACAGTATGTTTTGAAAGTTTTGGGCTTTAAAACAGGTTTGAGGTAGGATGTGGGCGACTTGGGAAATCTTTTTGAAACATCAGTATCGTCTTAACACCATAAGCTTCGTGATTATAGGAATCAATCCCAATACCTCATATGCCATGGCCTTAATTATCATCCTAGAATAAGTCCTTTAGTAGTTTATCCTAGCAGTCTACTCCGACTTAAACATGCTATACGTAGGGGACCGATGAAAATAAGTGAATGATACTTCTTTTTTATGCTATAGAAAAGGCAAACTGCAGCACCAGGCTAGGCGACCCTCACACAGTCATTTAACCCAAAATGTTGTAAAAACTTGCAAAAATAATAATGAGAAAAAGTTTGCCCATTGTTGGTTGGTTCAGAGGTATCTGGTGCTGGACTTGGTAGGACGGATTACGATCCGATCCCCCACAACTACAATTTGGTCAAGAAAAGGGGTTATACCAACTTATGTACCAGAACCCCATGCTTGAGATCAGAGTCACTAACTGATCACTCTACTATGAGTATGTAAGGATAACGGGCTTAATGTGATTGCACCTGAATGAAAAAGTATTTGAAAGAAATGAAAAGCTAGGCCTAAGTATAGTGGAATGATATGGATTGGTTTGTATAGGAACAAAGTTTATGTCTATCCATGGAAAGTGTTGTTACGATTGGTTCATTCAGTTAGTACCTATCAATACATTCTGTTTTGAACTTAGAAGCCTTTTTAGCCCAAATCATTTGTTGATGTTGTTTTTCTTTCATGAGCAATATAGAGTTTTTCTTGAGGACAAGCAAAGGTTTAAGTGTGGGAGAATTTGATAACATTAAAACACACTGCATATTTGACTCAGATTGCACATGTTTTTTAGGGTTTTTATTGTCATTTTCTTGTGTTATGCTTGTTTTTGTTTTGCTTTCAGTTACTTTGATTATCTAGAGCCCCTCTTGAAGAAATGAAGAAAAACGAGCAAGAAATCAAGTTTTTGAGAAAATTGTGCACATGGCATCCAGCATTGCGCCCTTCATAGGGTAGGCCATGAAATGGATTAGTTTCAACTGCTTTCAAATTCCATGTTCTCCTCAACTTCCCACCCTTGTACACATGGCGGGCACCATAGGGGGCATAGCGGGCACCACCCTTGTTAAATGGTGTCCCGTCCAAAAGGAGTTGGGGGAAACCTTGGTAATTCCATGGAGTATTGTTATTCTATAAATAGGAGGTTCTAGTTTCATTTTCTTTTCATCCAAGCTTAGTTACAAACTTAAGCCATATACTGTCAGATTTTGTAAGTGATAATCCCTTCACATCGAAGAGTTAACACACCATTGATAGAGTCTGTAATCGAGTTTGGAGCACTTTAGTAGAAGTTAATCCTGCCGCCATTTTCATTTCCAGTCGCGTTTATTTCCAGTTGTACCTGATTTAAAGCCTTCGATTTGGAGCGGGTTTTTATTTATAAGTCTCGCTTTACTTTATTTATTTCATCGAACTCGCTTTACTTTTTTTATTTCATCGCACTCGCTTTACTTTATTTATTTCCTTGTCTTGCAATTATTTACTTGCTTTATTTACTTGTCTTTTAAAAACTTTTTACTTTAAGAATCTACTTTAACATGATCTATTTTAACATGTATGTTTACAACTGCATGTCTGGCTAAATTTTAAAGGTTAGAATATAAGGATCATAGTTAAAGTGATGTTCCATATAATGTGTCTGTAAAAATACTTAAGGGTTGTTTTGGTTTTTAACACAAGTTTTTTGCACTCTATTTTTGTTGGATAAGATCGAAATTCGTCCAACCTTCAGTTAAACTTAGGTAGTCTTAGTTGTTCAAAGGAAGCGAAAGCGCTTTATTCAATTAAGTAGGAATCTTTTAACACTTTTAGGGGGGTTTATTTTCTTGCACGATCCTACACCTGGATTTAGGGTACCATAGATAACTAGCAATATATCATGGAAATTATACGGCGTAGACCGATATGGTTGAAGTGATGACTATAATTAGTGCGGCACTTTGAATTGTACTAATGTTCCTTGAGTGAGTCGAGGATAAAATTAGGCTTCTTCATGGTGTCATTAGCATTAACTAGACTTTTAGAACCTTAATTGACCCATCTTGGGCATTAGAAGGTAGTGAGATGATCGGATTTGGTGTAGTTCAAGGTTGGTTAATACTCTATGCTACACTCATTGAGATTCAACTCGCGGGATGTTTTAGTGGCAAATCAGTTGCTGTAATAAAATAAAACCTTTGAGAAAGATCCGTGATATGAGATTCCTAAAACCCGGTTACTATTTTAGGACAGGTTGAGCTAACTTAACTTCAATAGAGAAAGGTACTTACCTATGGACCCCATGCAAGCCTTTAAACCTAAGGCTCTTGTATAATTTGTTTGTGTTTGCTATCTGTTTAAACATAAACATAACATCATGACATTAAAACATCTGACATGGAATTTACTAACCATCTCAAGGATCTTAGGGATCTTTGTTGCAGGATTTCAAGTCGGACTGCTAGCAAGGGGCAAGAGGATTTATTTTCCTCTAACCAGACGCCATCAAAGATCAAAATACATTCTTTGAGTCAAAATCTAGGACCCATTTGATATGGTGAGCTTGATACTTATAAAAGGACATCCAAAAATGAAGACTTAATGTTCCACAAGTCAAAGTTGCGGCCAAATTCATATTCAATCTTTTTACCCCGCAAGATCCTTGAAAACATTGCATTTGCATCTACATATCATGCATTTCATTATATAACAGGTACCTTTCAAGACAAGTTTTCTCATCTTCTTGCTATTTATTTCAGACGGAAAAAATGGATCTTGAACAAACAATCGGAGATCTTTAAGTGCAAAATGCTCAATTCCAATAGATGTTCCTGAACTTAGCCAAGGGGCAAGAAGAGCTTAAAGTACTGGTCACCAGTGAAAAGAAGAATAAGACAAAGAAACTGATCAGTGTTCTGAACATGGGCAGAAGGTTCAAAAGTCCAGTGAGGCGAGTCTGAGACCTTGATATCCCCTCGGATGAAGAAGACAAACAGGATGAAGACAGTAAAAGTGTGAAGACTTAAAGAAGACATCCTGGTTCAAACAAATGTCCTGATGAAGAGGAAGACGATTACTTGGATGGGTAGTATCCATCTACTGATGAGAAGTATAAATTGCTGGAAGAACGTATGAGGGCTATGGAAATCCAGAAGGTGCTTGGTTTGAATTTTAATGATTTGGGTCTGGTTTCAGGAGTTGTCATTCCTTCTAAGTTCAAGACTCCTATCTTTGCCAAGTATGATGGAATTTCTTGTACAAAGCTACATCTAAGGTCTTATGTTCAGAAAAACCAACTGCACGCTGCTGATAAGAAACTGTGGGTTCATTTCTTTCAAGAGAGCTTGTCTGAAACACAATTGGAGTGGTTCTATCAACTGGAAGGCACAAATATTCACACTTGGGAATATTTGGCTGCTGCTTTCTATAAGCAGTATCAATATAATGCTAATCTTGCACCAACCCGTATGCAATTGTAGAGTATGACTATGGGTTCTGATGAAGGCTTTAAAGAGTGTGGCCAGAAATGGAGAGATCTTACGGGCAGAGTCCAACCACTTTTTGCTGACAAAGAATTAGTTGACATGTTCATGAGCACACTAACAGGTCCTGTTTATAATCATCTGATAGGTAGTTCTTCGGCTTGTTTCATTGAATTGATTTTGGTAGGGGAACATATCGAAAATGGGATTAGAAGCAAAAAAATCCAAGTGGATACATCTTCAAATGTTGTGAAGAAGCCCTATAATGGTAAGAGGGAATCCAATGTTGTGTACAGCCAGAAGGATCATAATAAGCGTGATCACAACCATTCTGTGGAGGCAGTACTGATCTCCAATCATGTGCCAATACAACAACAACGGAATAATTAGCATAGGCAGGAAGCACCTAGGAGGAAGTTTACAAAGATCAACATGCCATTGGCTCAAGCGTTGCGACACATGTTGAAAGTGGGGCTGGTTAAATTGAGGGATCCTCCTCCGAATCCTAACACTTTCTCTCCCCGCTACAATCCCAACGCAAGGTGTATGTATCATTCTGATAGCCCATGTGATACGGTGGGAGAACTGACTTGAGGGTTTTGCGTTTGATCGCAAATGTTGCGGTTAGCAAGATTCGCCACCGACTTTTCTTTTATCTAAAAGGAAAGGTAAAAAAGCACTGGAAAGACCTTTGAGATTGTTTCTTGAGTTCGGGGGGTAGATTATGAAAAGGGAAGGTTTTAGCACCCTTTTCATCCATGGTTTTCCATGGGCTCTTAGTTACTTGCTAGATCACTTGCTTTTTGTTTGAAATTGTGCTTTGTGTGGTTTTTGAAAGTATTTTGTAAAAGAGGCCATTGTTTAGGCAATCTTTGTAATGAATCTCGTTCGTAAGAATGTATACAAAGATGTTTTTCCTTTTGAAAATGTTTTCATTGTTTGTAAGCTGTTTGGAAATGTGTGTGTTTTATTTTGAAAATAGAAAGGATGGTTATTTGAAATGGAGCAAGTAACTAGAAGTAATCTACCTACTCAAATGTCTTTCTTCTTCATTTTTTTTTCCTTTGATATTGTTGTCTTACCATTGATTTAGTAAGTAACCCTATCTTTGGATGTAAACGGGACGGGCGTGGGTCATCGTATAACCATGATTAGCAATGTTGCAAAGTATCTTAGCATTTTTGAGGGACCAAGATCATCTTGTAAGGCAACTTTGAATAGCGTCATCGAGGGACTATCATCTTATACTTGTTTGTTTTGCCAAGATACTTCGCATGCGTAATATGGCAATTTTTGTATAAGGAAACCAAGTGGAGAAACCCTAAGGGTGATTGTGTACAAGTGTGTTATTTTCATACTTTGATTTTGTCTTGGATTTAGGGTTTCCTATTTGATTTGTTTTTATCTTGCCATTAAAACCCTAATTATTAGCATGGTAGGTAAAAGCGGTAAATTGCGTAATTTAAATATTACTACGCTATTACAATATTTTATGGGAGGAGGGGATACAAATTGTGAATGGGGATTTGCATAATGTAAATCTAATTAAGCTATTACAACCAAATCGAATTTGTACAAATATTTGAATCAATAAGATACAACATAAATTAGATGTGCAATATTATGTATATGCAAGGAAAAGAAATTGTTTTATTTTTATGTGAAAAGGAGTTTTAACCTAATCCTAAAAATATTTAAAAAAAGGAAATTATTTCTTGAGAAAAATGGTTAATCCTAATTTCTAATTAAAGGGAAAATAAAGTTCTTTAAGTATTATTTTTGTGTATTCTTTGTATTAAAAATAATAAATAATATTCATGAAAATAATTAGTCTTTTTATATGTTAAAAAATATTTATAAATGTGAGAAAAAAAAGAAATAAATGATTAAACTAATTCTATTTTTTTATTTACAAGTTTATTAAAGAATATAATAAAATGGACCAAAAATATAAATTTAGAATTTTTATATTTTTTATGATTTTTAATATTAAGGAAAATATATTTAATAAAATAGAAATTAAAATAAAAATGAATAATAAAAATTATGGGACAGGGGTGCTACAAGCAAACAGGGGGTAGTATGTTAGCAAAAAACACTAAGGCCCAAATGTTGAAGCCCATCCTGCAAACAGCCAAAAAATGAAACTGGAAAAATATGAAAAAAAACAAAAGGTAGCGCCAAGGATCGAACCCACGACTTATGAATTTCTAGCGCGCTACCTTACCATTGGGGTGGCTGTACATCCATTAGTTTATGTGAAACAAGAAAAACATAACACAAAAAGCTTCTTTAGCCCTGTACTTCGTCTTCTTCCTCTAGCTAGCCGGACCTCCTGTAACTCTTTCATCTCTCAACAAAAATGGAAATTGATAACATGAATGTTATAGCATTTTATCTCACGGTTCTAACCATGTGCATAACTAAAACTATAAGTCAAAGATTAAAGAGAATTTTAATGGCCATAATTCTTAACCTAATTTTTTCAGAAACTTCAAACTCAAAATTCTCTCAACTCAGGCCAAATAAGTGCAAGTTATGGATATGTACAGCTTCGTAGCAATGATGTCTACATTGTACATTCACAAATGGAAAGATAACTATGCCTGTATCAAGAGTTGGAAAAATAGAAAACTCACCTTGAAAATGGAAATCATGTTTTGGAAATTAGCCTGCTTTAGGATGTTGTGATTATCAGGTTAGCTTCCTTGAACCTCTAGGAAGCTAATGCAATGCTTAGCTTGTCTTGAGGGTGGCTGGAATGATCTCTAGAAGTCCATCTGTGTTACTCTGTTTTTGAATCTTAACAATGGGGAAGATGGAGTTACAATGATGTTTCAGGGTGTGGGATTGTTTTCTTGTAAGGTAAGGAAGCTTAGGGAAGTAAAAGGCCTGAAAACGCACGCGTGGAATGGAAGATTCAATTCACAAGTCAGAAATGGAAAATTTGGAAGCTTGGTATGCAATTTTTGATTCTATGGTGTTTTAAGGCTTGGGCATTCGTTCTTTTAGTTGCAAAGTGATAGCTTTATATAGAGTAAAAGATTGGAGGACTTGTGCTTGCTCAGAAGTACAAGAACACATGTCTTGCTACATTTCTTGTTTTTGAAGCAAGTGTGAGAAATGACTTCTTAATGCGTGGTTCAGATCTTGTAGGGTAGTGTGAAGCTTTAAACATGTTTTGTTCAAGCTTAGAGGCTTGGTTTGTGCATAAAGAACAACTCCAAGGCTCAAGAAATGAAAAAATGCATAAAGCATGCTTTTCCAAAATGGCAATGTTGCCTTTCTTCCATAAATGGTTATTTTCTTGTACAATGCATTGAATGCTTGGCTTTAGGGCATGAATATTGTGAAATCCATTAATGGTGGAGTGACAAACGAGTTTGAGGCTTGAAAAGTGAAGATTGTACAGCATGCTTGAGGATTTGAACTTTGTTCTTCATGAAATGGCTTGAAATCAAAGTGAGAAATTGCCAACTTCATCTCTTCGATTCTCACTACTCAAAAATGATCTCAAGGAGTTATTGGAAATTTTGGAAACTTGCAATGTTCTATATAACTCATCTTTGAAATGCATTTAAATATTCCTCTTGGAACTAGGTGAAAAATTGTCATGAAGTTGGGTCAAAAACCTGCCTAAATTAGGGCAAAATTTCACTAAGTTATTTTAGTTCATGGGCATGTATTCACAAAATTATATCTTGAGATTCAAGCATCTTTAAGGAAAAATGTGTGAAGAAAAGTTGTAGATTTCATGGATATCTACAACTTTCATGTTGGGAATTTCCTTTGAATCATCTTGTATCATGGTGAAAAAATGGCTTAAAGTTGAGAAAAAATAAGAAATTTTCTATACTTAGTAAAATTTCTAAGTTAAGAAAAACTTCAAATTTCAAAATCAAAACTTCAATATTTAGTTTCTTGATGAAAAAGTTTCACATTTTGACATGTTTTGATGAATTGTGATCCTTGACACTTGATTTTGACCAAAAAGTCAAAGTTTGACTTTTCAATATACAGTTGACTGCAAATTTCATCTATCAATCCAATGGATTTGTAATGTTTTGAACCATGTCAATAGGTGAAGATGGTACAAATGAACCCTTGAAATCATGCTTTAAACCAATTGGTCATTTTCCAAGTCAAAAATCAGAAATTGCCCTTTCTCAGTCAAAACCCTAATTTTGACCATTTTGCCCTTTTGATGATTTGATCAAATTTCTTGAGGAATTGTGATCCAAACTTGATCAAATGATACATATGAGTCTAGAATGTTTATGTTGATTAAAAATTGTGAAGTTTGACTGTAAATTGGCCATGGTTGACTTTTTCCCCAATACAGTTGATTTTTAGGTCAACTGTCCAATTGACTGATCAAAAATATGGTTCAAAGCTTGAAACTTGTCATGAGTAATCTTAAGGGTCCATAATGATGTTTGAAAGTCATATGAAGCATTGATAGCCCAGAAATCCTTGGGAAAACTCAAACCCTAATTTTGGGTGATCAGTGCCTGATGAGAGGTCTTGAGTTGGTCAAACCCTAATCCAGTCTTGAGTCAAAGAAATCTTGTGAGAATAATCTTGATAAATGAGAGGGAAAATTTTGGGGTACAACAGCTGCCCTTGTTCAATCTTCTTAAACCTGAAGAGTTAGATTGACGAGTTTTTCCATTCGTGACTCGAAAGTGAAAGATGATTGGACACTAGAGTGCCCATAAATTTGCACTCGACAATGTGTAGTTGGGGGAATGGGCTTAAAGATGCCATTTGGAGAAGTGATAGAATCTTGTTAGAGATGGGCTTGTAGATGCCGTCCAAAAATGTTTGTTGATTTGTAAGTTGTAAGCTGAAAGGATGAGTATCAGAATGGAGTCCATGTCTGAAGCGTATATGAACTGTATCTGAAATCTGAATGAGTATCAGAATGGCATCCATGTCTAGAGCGTATCTGAACTGTATTTGAAAGTTGAATCTGAATGAGTATCAGAATGGCATCCGTGTCTGGCGCGTATCTAAACTTGAAATCTGAATGAGTATCAGAATGGCGTCCGTGTCTGGAGCGTATCTGTACTTGAACTCTGAATGAGTATCAGAATGGCGTTCGTGTATGGAGCGTATATGTACTTGAAATCTGAATGAGTATCAGAATGGCGTCCATGTCTGGAGCGTATTTGTACTGTATCTGAAAGTTGTATCTGAATGAGTAATAGAATGGCATCTGTGTCTGGAGCGTATCTGAACTTAAAATCTGAATGAGTATCAGAATGGCATCCGTGTCTGGAGCGTATCTGCACTGTATCATGATTGCATATTGTTAATGGTAGTTGTTAATCTTATCCTGAAAATGGTAAAATGTTAGCTGAAACACAAAGTTATGTTGCATGAAATGTATGACGTAATGTATTTGTTTTATCAATGTTTATGATATATGGATGCAATGTACGTGCATGTAAGCTGGTCTATTGTAATGTTGTATGATCGAGGAAAATAAATCCTTGAATGCTGCTGAGGCTATATTGAATTTTCATGTCTTAAAGTACTGACGAACTCTTGTTGAGAGAATTAGATTCTGTCGTGAGGCAAATGCCATGTACTGCTTATAAGATCTGTTTGGGGAATCCTGAGAAATTTGACGATTTCTACTGGGGATTAATAAATTGAAATTTGTTCCGCTGGGGATTTAAATGACGTACTGTGGGGATTACTTATGGAATAGCCTAGAGACGTTTTCTTGTCCTTTCAAACTATCAGTAATTGTCTTTCTCATTTTGTTTATTTGTAAACAGTAATTATGTTCAAATGCATATGTTCATCAATGAATCATTGGACGCTTATGCAAACAAAACATAATCGTAAAGAAAAGACAGATAATTTTTGCACTTTCAAAGGGGTATCTTTGTATTGACTTTGAGTAAGTATTTTGTACAAAGGAGGCAATCATTCTAGTAAGAGAATTGTGCCATAAAACAAGAAAAATTTATACAAAGAAAGATAGCTATGTGTAATAATTCCATGGGGGTCCCATTCTGCTATAGCCTTTATATCTCCGAATATCCTGTCTATTTGTTGCTTCGTCCAAAGATGATTGAATTGATCAGAAACTCTGAGTTTGTCAGTGGAAGTAAAATGTTGCCCGTTAAGTGATCCGACGGGACATAGTCATACGCTTTAATTCCCTAACTTTTGCCTGGACCGCCCTTTCGGGTTTTCAGTCCACCGGGAAACCCTTTTTTGCCCAAGTAGCCCTTTCAGGTTTTCAACTTGCCGGGTGTACAGGTTTTTTTATTTTATCCCTAATTTTTGCCCGAACCTTTTTGGTTCGCCGGGATGCCCTTTTTTGCCTAGGTGTGTCAACCTAGCGGGTCTCTTATGCATAGTATCTTTTGACTATGTCCGCGTTCGCAGGGTGTGGCAGGTCGTCGCCATCCATGATGGTCAAGATCATCGCCCACTGGAGAATATTTTTTTTATTACAAATGGTCCTTCATAGGTAGGAGTCCATTTTCCCCTGGGATCACTTTGTGGAAAAATGATACGTTTGATTACTAGATCCCCCACTTGATATACTTGGCGTCTGACTTTCTTGTTGAAAGCCTTGATCATCCGTTTTTGATACATTTGACCATGGCAAACAGCAGTAAATCTCCTTTCATCAATTAAGTTCAGTTGATCAAGTCGAGTCTGAATCCAATCGTCTTCATTCAAACATGCATCTTTCATAATCCTCAGAGGGGGGATCTGAACCTCAATAGGCAAAACAGCTTTCGTGCCATATACCAAAGAATAGGGTGTTGCCCCAGTTGATGTGCGAGCCGTGGTATGATACCCGTGGAGAGCGAATGGTAGCATCTCATGCCAGTCTTTGTATGTGACTGTCATCTTTTGTATGATCTTTTTAATGTTTTTATTTGCAGCTTCGACAACACCATTCATCTTTGGCCGATAGGGGGAAGAATTGTGATGCTGAATCTTGAATTACTCGCAGAACGCGGTGATCATAGTGTTGTTAAGATTTGTACCATTATCAGTGATGATCCTTTCTGAGATACCGTACCGGAAAATAAGGTTTTGCTTGATGAAGCGAGCTACAACATTCTTGGTAACGGAGGCGAAGGAGGATGCTTCAACCCACTTTGTGAAATAATCAATGGCCACTAGGATGAAGCAGTGTCCATTGGAGGCTGTAGGCTTGATCTCTCCAATCATATCAATTCCCCACATAGAAAAGGGCTAAGGAGCCGTCAAGACATTCAGAGGAACCAGAGGTACGTGCACCTTGTCAGCATAAATTTGACACTTATGACAGGTCTGAGAGTGTTGATAGAAATATGCTTCCATGGTAGAGCAATAATAGCCTGCTCGTAGGATTTTCTTCGCCATCGTATGCCCACTGGAGTGAGTGCCAAAAGTACCTTCATGTAATTTAGCCATGATCTTTTCAGCTTCAACCTTATCCATGCACCGGAGCAAAATGGAGTCATGATTGCGTTTGTACAGGATGCCATTACTAAAGAAGAACTTAGCAGAGAATCTCCTTAAGAACTTCTTATCATTGATTGAAGCTCCTTCTGGATATTCTTGAGCCTCGAGATACCTCTTGACCTCATGAAACCAAGGCGGGTCCACTACCTCTTCAGTATTAATCTCGTGAAAATGTGCTGGTTCATCCATTCGTTCGATGGTGATCTGGGGAGCCTCGTTATCCCAATTAAGTTTAAACATATATGACATTGTGGCTAGGGCGTCTGCTAGCTGATTTTCTTCTCGCGGGAAATGCTCGAAGGTAATCTTCTCAAAATGTGGTAGCAATGTCAAAACATGTTCTTTGTAAGGGATATGATTTGGGTGCTTAGTGTCCCATTCCCCTTTGATCTGACTGATGACCAAAGCTGAATCTCCAAACACATCTAAAGTTTTGATTCCCAAGTCTATGGCGGCCCTGAGACCAAATATGCATGCTTCATACTCTGCCATGTTGTTTGTATAGTTGAAGCAAAGTCTGGAAGTAAAGGGAGTATGACACACTTCTGGAGATATGAGTACAGCGTCAATACCATTACCAAGTGCATTGGATGCTCCATCAAAGAACAAGGTCCATCGGGATCCTTGTTCAGGTCCGTCATAGGGTATAATTTCTTCACAGTTGTCTAATGTCATGATTTCTTCATCCGGGAATTCAAACTTCATGGACTGATAGTCTTCTACAGCTTGGTGATCAATCAGCCAATACACTTCCCTTTATAGCTTTCTGGGTAGTATACTGTATGTCATATTCTATTAGGATCATCTTCCATCTAGCTATCCTCCCAGACAGAGCAGGCTTTTCGAAGATGTATTTTATCAGATCCATCTTAGATATCAACAAGGTAGTATGAGTTAGCATATACTGTCTTACCCGGCAAGCAGCCCATGCCAGAGCGCAACAAGTTTTCTCGAGCAGTAAATATCTGGTTTCACAGTCGGTAAACTTTTTGCTCAAGTAGTAAATAGCGTGCCCTTTTCGGCCAGACTCGTCATGCTGCCCCAATACACACCCCATTGAGTTCTCTAAAACGGTCAGATACATGATCAGTGGTCTTCCCTCGACTGGTGGCATCAAAACAGGAGGCTCTTGTAAGTACTCTTTGATTTTGTCAAAAGAAACCTGGCATTCATCGTTCCATCTGACTACTTGATCTTTCTTCAATAGTTTGAAGATTGGATCACAAGTAGTTGTTAGGTGAGAAATGAATCTGGCAACATAGTTCAGGCGCCCGAAGAATCCTCTGACTTCCTTCTCAGTACGAGGAGCAGGCATTTCTTGTATTGCTTTAACCTTGGCAGGATCGACCTCAATGCCTTTGTTACTGACGATAAAACCTAAAAGTTTACCGGACCGTACTCTGAATGTGCACTTGTTTGGATTCAATCTTAACTTGTACTCCTTCAATCTCTCAAACAGCTTTTGCAAGTGATCAAGGTGTTCTTCTTCCGTTTGTGATCGGGCTATCATATCGTCTACGTAGACCTCTATTTCATGATGTATCATGTCATGAAACAAAGCTACCATGGCGCGCTGATAGGTTTCCCCGACATTCTTCAGTCCAAATGACATCATTTTGTAGCAGAATATGCCCCACTATGTGACAAATGTTGTTTTCTCCATGTCCTCAGGTGCCATTTTGATTTGGTTGTAACCTGAGAATCTGTCTATGAAGGAAAACACTTTATGTTGGGCTGTATTTTCAACTAGGATATTTATGTGGGGGTGGAAAATCATCTTTAGGGCTGGCCCTATTCAAATCTCTATAGTCCATGCACATTCGTACTTTGTCGTCCTTTTTAGGCACGGGAACAATGTTGGAAACCCATTGGGGATAGGAAGTGACAGCCAAGAATCCAGCATTGAATTGTTTCATGACTTCCGCTTTGATCTTCTCTGACATATCAGGTCTCATGCGGAGGACTTTTTGTTTTACTGGTGGACAATCTTCTCTTGTTGGCAGACGATGTACCACGATGTATGTATCAAGTCATGTCATGTCTTCATATGACCAGGAAAAGATCTCAACATAATCATGCAACAGCTGAATCGGACGCTCCTTGACACTGGGCTCCAGATTGGAACCCACCTTGACATCTTTTTTATCCTCCTCGGTACCCAGATTGATTGTATCCACCGGTTGCTCGTGAGGATGAATGGCTCGTTCCTCTTGTTGTAGTTGTCTGGCCAGTTCCCCTGGTACTTCACAATCTTCCTCACCTTCGTCTTCGGCTTGGTAGATTAGATCCTCAGAGTCACAAAAGGCCATAGCAATATCGTTACCCATGGGATCTGGAATGGAGGGGTACCTGCATTTGTGAGTGTGGGTGTGTGTAAGGGTATAGCCATCCTTTAAAAAAAAATATAAAAGAAAAACAATGAGCATAAAAAATTTTATGTGAAAAAACGTCCATGATTCATTGAATGTCATATGAAGATGAAATAAAAACCCTTACAAATGGACCATTGTGCCTCGGGCAAGACACAAGGTTTTAAATGTGCGAATTGTTTGTGAATATTACAAGTCCAATAGAAATGTAAAGATAAATTACTGAGGGATGAAAGTTATTGGGACAAAGTCTCTGGCCTCCCAATTGCGAAGTCCTCCGTTGACAGTAGGAAATATCCAATCCTCCAAGCTGCAATCCTCTTCACCGTCTTCTACCGCATTCACCTCTCGGTTGCTAATCTTCAAAGGGGTCTCTCCAGCATGGGCATGACGTACAGCCTTCTGAGCACTTGAAGTGAACCATAAACCAAACTTATCAGATTTATACGGAATATCCGGAAGTTGCACCTAGATGGTGCATCCACCCTCCTCTACTACTGCCTTGGCATCCTTAAGAGATAACATCCGGAGTGGAGGTCTTATAATCTCGGGAATCTGGGACACAGTCTTGGTTACTGCTACCTCTTGGGGGACTTCTTCAAAATGTTGAAAAGGAGTTTCAATGAACTCGTCGTCCAATTCCACATACCTGGAGGAATTGAGGTGGCTAATCATATATTCTTCCTCTCCGTGGACAGTGATAATCTTTCCCTGGACCGGATATTTCAACATCTGGTGCAGTGTAGAGGTGACAGCACCGACATTATGGATCCATGGCCATCCTAGCAGACAGGAGTAAGAGGGGCGGATGTCCATTACATAGAAGGTTGAGTTGAAAGTTTGAGTCCCAACATTTATGGGGATATCTACCTCCTCGTGCACCATCCTCTTTGAGCCATCAAATGCACTCACGACTATGTTACTGGGTTTCAATGTCAATCCTTCGCAGTCTAGTCTGTCGAGAGCTTTCTTCGGTAAAATATTCAAAGATGAACCAGTGTCCACCAAGACATGGGCCAGAGTTTTTCCTCTACATTCCATAGAGACATGCAATGTCTCGTTGTGCTTTCTTCCCCCTTGGTGTCAGATCAGCATCCGAGAAGCGTGGGCCATTATCCACCGTCAAGCTGGCCACACAATCTTGAAATTGGTCAGCCGATGTCTCTTGAGGCACATGGGTTGTCTTTAGGAACTTTACCAGAGCTTTCGCATGTGCCTCGGAACACAGCAACAATGCCAGCATGGATATTTTGGAGGGAGTTTGCCCCAACTGTTCAACTACGTCGTAGTCGCTCTTCTTTATTATTCTCAAGATCTCCTCCATTTCCTTCTTAGAGGTTTCGGGCATAGCCAGTGGTTGAGCCTTCGTTCGGACAGGCTCTTCTTGAAAACTTTTTCCTCGAGTTTCAGCAGTAGGAGTGTTGGTAGGGATAACAGCAGGGGTTGTGTCGTCTTTGTCAATAGGAGCACTTGCAGATATGATTATTGATACAGAGGTAACCTTTGGAGCAGCCACGAGTCTAAAAACTGCCTTTGGGGGGGGGCAATTTCTGGAGAGAATATTCTACCACTTCGGGTAATCTTACTGGTTCCGACAATATTGCTAATGTCGGAGTCTTCTTCTTAGGAGATCATCTCTTCGGCGGCCATCCCATCTTATTTGATGCCATGGTAGTAGATGTCCCCACCGTAATTCCACGGTACAGTTTTGTCTGATTCATACAGGACTGGCCCAGGCATTGTGATTATAAGAGGAGTAGTTTTTGAAACCGATGTAATTCTAACGGGTCTTTTGGGGACCCTGGAAGAATTTGTGGAGATGGTTATGATTGAAATGTCTTCAACAGGAACAGGTGAAACAGGAGTACTTTCAAACAGAATCTCTTTGTTGTCTATCAAGTGTTGAATGCTTATTTTCAACAAAGGGCAAACAGTTGGTGAGGATAAGCAAAGATGGCAGTCTTCATTACAACCCGGGAATACACCAGCTTTTAACAAATTTATCTTAATGATTGGGAGTGGAGTCAAGAGTTCATCAATTGTGGTAACAAACAAATCTTGTTCAACAGCATTAGTGTGGTGACCATGTCTAAGCATAGGAGCAAAAATGGCGTTTGGCTTCTCGGGTGCATCAAACTCAATCTCTTTTGCGTCTATAAGGTCTTGAATTTTGTTTTTCAAGGCCCAACAGTTGTTAGTGTCATGACCCGGACTTTCGGAATGATATGCGCAACGGGCATTTGGGTGATAATGAGGGGACACTGTGTTGGGGTTCTTTGGATCTTCTTTCAGAGTTATTAAATTAGATTTCAGAAGGTGCGGTAAAACCTGGGCTAGAGTCATATTGATTCTTGTGAATTTCTGGACTGGCCTCTCAACCCTCGGTTGATTACTTCTTGGTTGATCAGATGTAGGCTTTGGGATCATGACAGCCCCCACCATTGGTCGGTGCTCGGCTCTCCCATGGTTCCTTTGTGGATATACAGCAGCTACTTCTTTCTTCCTAATGAAAGGTTTCCTCAAAGCTGTAGAGGCAGATGAATCCTTCTGAATATTTCCACTTTTTATGCCAGCTTCCACCCTTTCTCTGGTTAGTATTAACTCAGTAAATCCTGCAGATGAGCTTCTAATCAGATGGTTCAAGAAAGGGCCCGATAGAGTGCTTAAGAACATATCCACCAACTCCCTTTAAAACAGAGGGGGTTGAACTCTCCCAGCTAGATCTCTCCATTTCTGCGCGTAATCCTTGAAACCCTCATTGGAAGCCATGGCCATACTCTGAAGTTGAGTACGGGTAGGCGCCAAATCTTCATTATATTGGTATTGCTTATAGAAAGCTGTGGCAAGATCTTCCCAGTTGTGGATGTTGGCCCTTTCCAATTGGTAAAACCAATCGAGTTGTGTTCCAGATAGGCTATCTTGGAAAAAATGCACCCACAGGTCTTTATCGGTGGAGTGCGGCTGGATCTTTCTCACATATGATCGGAGGTGCATCTTAGAACATGACACCCTGTGATACGGTGGGAGAACTGACTTGAGGTTTTGTGTTTGTGTTCGCAAATGTTTCGATTTAGCAAGAGTCACCACCGACTTTTTATTTTATCCTAAGGAAAGGTCAAAAAGCACAGGAAAGACCTTTGAGATGTTTTCTTGGGTTCGGGGAGTAGATTATGAAAAGGGAAGGTGCTAGCACCCTTTTCATCCATGGTTATCTATGGGCTCTTAGTTACTTGTTTATATCACTTGCTTTTGCTTTTCAATTGTTTGAAATGGTGCTTTGTGTGTGGTTTTGAAAAGATTTTGAAAAGAGGTCATCGTTGTGGCAACCTTTGTAACGATTCTTGTTTGAATATATACAAAGGTGTATTGTCTTTTGAAAATATTTCAATGTTTGAAAGTTTGATTTTGGGAAAATGTTTTGAAATTGTGTTGTGAAGTATGTTTGAAAATAGCAAGGATGTTTTGCAAGTTTTTGATCAAGTAACTAAGAGTTGTCTACCCTATTTTACTCAAAGATCTTTCCTATACGTTTTTAACCCTTTTGACAGTGTTGTTTTACCATTGCATTTGGTAAACAACCTTGTATTAGGATGTTAAACGGGACAGGCGCAGATCATCGTATAGACCATGATAGTAATATTGCCAAGTATCTTTAGCAAATTTTCTGAGGGACTAGATCATTTTGTATAGGCAACCAAGACAGCGTCATCGAGGGACTCTGATCTTTTATTTTGTTTTTCTTTTGCCAAGGATACTCAACATGCATAACATGGCCCATTTTAAAGGCAACAAGTGGATGTAACCCTAGGGGTGCAAGTGTGCATTGTGTATTGATTTTCATGCATTTTTATCTTTGTATTAGTCAATCTACTTGTTTGATTTTTGGATTGTTGGCATACAAACCCTAATCTCTAATCATGGCATAATTGAAAGCGTAAATGCGTAAAATAAATCTACCATTATTACAACATGATTATGGGGGGGGGGGGATACAATTTTTGAATGGGGATTATTTGACAAGAAATTAAAACCCTAATTTTACTATTACATCCAAGTTGAATCAATAGCATAAATAATAAACGAACAATATTTAAATAAACAAATTAAATAAATATACAAAATATTATGTAAAAAATATTTATGTTTATTTTTATGTATGTAAAAATGTTTAATGTAAAAAGAAAGAAATAAATAAAAGAAAGATTATTATTTTTTTATTAAGGGTAAACCCTAATTTTCTTTTAAGAATATAAATATATTAAATATACTATTTATATACAATAAAATAAAATAATGTATATACAAAAAATAAAATATAATTAGAAAAAGTATTTTTAAGTATAAATAATAAAAAATAAAAGTATAATTTTTTTTATATTTTTATTCTCAAGTATTCATTAAATAAAATAAAAGTGTGTATGTATATATTAATTGTATTAATTATGTAATAATAATAAAATAAAATATATACAAAAATAAAAAGATATTTAGAACAATATTTTTTAGTGTGAGTAAAATAAAGAATAAAATAAAAGTATGATTTATATATTATTTTTAAGTTTTCAATAAATAAAGTATATGCTAATTAAATTGTTTTTATGTTAGAAAAAATAAAAATAAAATACAAAATAAATGTGAAAATTTATAAAAAATATTTTTAGGTATTTTTTATGTTTGGAAATAATAAAATAAAATCAGAAATGAAAATAAAATAACAAAACATAAAAATATGAAGAAATGGGCCAGGGGTGTATTCAGTAAAAGGGGGGTGTCAAAAGTGAAAGGACCAAAGCCCAGCCCAAGCCAGACTTCATCTTCAACCTCTGCCTCAAATTCGCGCGCACCTGGTTCCAAACACGAACAACCTGTATACGTGCTCTAATGCAAAAACACATAACATCAAAGTTGTAGAGCTTTCCAAGACGAATTCAACCATATAAAAAACTTGTCCTAACTCTCAAAGACCAGAGAGAATTTCTCTGGCCCTAATTTCTAACCTAATTTTTTCAGAAAGTTCATGGATCAAATTCTCTTTGCACGGTTAACTTAAATGAAAACTGAGCTTATGTACAGCTTCATGGCTATGAATACTACATTTCTTATTCACAAACCTAAGTATAAATGTTCCTAAATAGAGAGATAGGAAGTTGATAAAAACCTGTTTCAGCTGACTTCGTGTATGGCAATGTGGAGCTTTTCAACAAGGCCTGAGATGTTTGGGAGCTTGCTTGAACTTCCTCTGACCTTCCCCAATGCCTAGCTTGCCTTGAATGTGCTTGAACAAGCCTGTAGAACTCAACCTGCACAAGCTGAAATCAAAAATGGCAAACCCTATAAATGGAGTTACAGTCAGTGTTTAAGGGTTGGGATAGTTTGGATAGGTTGTATGGAAGGTGTTTGGACAGGTTTGGGACAAAACGCACGAGAAAATTCTGAGATAGAACTCAAGATGCAGATGTTGCCCTGTTTTGCCAATGGAAGGTGATTTTGTGCTATGGGAGGTTTGAGGGCTCAAAGGGTCGTGTTTCTGGCTCAAAGGGATGTGAGAAAGATGTCTCAAAAGCTTTCACAAGTTGGTTCTGGCTGAAGTTCAAGTTATGTGATATTGGACATGTTTCTTGTATATTAAGCAAAAATGTGCCATGATGTAATACAAGCCTGTACAGGCTTTCTATCAGCCTGCACACTATGCCCTTTGCCCCTCTAATTTGTGGATTTGATTTGCTTCATAAGATATGGCTCAATGCTCAAGAATTCAGTTTGGACATAAAGCAAGATTTAAGCAAAAATGGTAATATTGCTTTTTCTACTTAGGGATTAATCTTATGTGCAATGCTCTAATGACCAAAACAAAGCCTTAGACCAATGGATTTGCATTTAATTATTTAGTGTGAAATGGTTTTGAGTCCTGTAATCTAGTGCAAAGCAAGCTGATTAGAATTGGTAACTTGTATCACTATGAACATGCCATGGATGAAAAGTGAATTTTTTCCAACTTCAAGCCTTCGATTCTCCCTAACCACAAATGAGTTTGGAGAGTTATTGGACGTTTTGGAAATCTTGAAACATGCTCTATATTCCATATTTGAAATGCAATTTGAGATTCCAAGTGGAACTATGTGAAAAATGGCCATGAAGATAGGTCAAAATCCTGCCTAACTTAGGGCAAAATTTCACTAAGTTAAAAGTTTCATGAACCCTTGTTCCAAAAATCATAACTTGAGATCCAAGCTTCTTTTGGGAAAACTTTGTGAATAAAAGTTGTAGACTTTGTGGAGAACTACAACTTTCATGTTGGAAGTTTTGTTTTAATCCAATTGTATCATGGTGAAAATGTTAGGCAAAGTTAGGAAAAATTAAGAAAATTTCATAACTTAGAAAAATTCTAAGTTATGAAATTTTTTCAATCTTAAACCCTAATTTGCAAAATTGGGTTTCTGGATGAACAAGTTTCATGTTTTGACACATCTTGATGAAAAATGACCCTTGGCACTTGATTTTGACCAAAAAGTCAAAGTATGACTTTTCAGTGTATAGTCAAAATTTGATCAGTTGACTGAAAAATTCATATGTCAATCCAATGCAATTGAGATCTTTTGAACCTTGTGAATAAGTCAAGATGATGCCATTGAGTCCTTGAATCCATGCTTGAACCCAATTTGCCATTGGCTAGGTCAAAAATCAGAAATTGCCCTTGTGTAGTCAAAACCCTAAAAATGACCATTTTGCCCTTTTGGTGATCTAATCAAATTTCTTGTGGAGTTGTGGTCCAAACTTGATCAAATGGTTCATATGAGTTTATAATGTTGATGTGGGTCAAAATTTATGAGGTTTGACTGTAAATTTGCCACAGTTGACTTTTTCCCCAATATAGTTGATTTCTAGGTCAACTGTCCAATTGACTAGGCAAAAATTTGATTCAAAGCTTGAAACTTGGTAGAGGTAATATTGTAAGTCCAACATGAAGTATGAAAGTCACTTTGAGCATTATAAGTCCAAAAATCCTTGTGCAAACTCAAACCCTAATTTAGGTCAACAGTGCAAGGAGATGTCTTGAGCAGAGCAAACCCTAGCTTGATTTTGAGTTCAAAGAGTCTTGTGATGAGAAATCTTGGTAAAATGAGAGGGAAAATTTTGGGGTACAACAGTTGCCCCTGTTCAATCTTCTTGAACCTGAAGAGTTAGATTGGCGAGTTTGCCTTTTGTGACTCGAAGGTAAAAGATGATTGGACACTAGAGTGCCCATAAATTTGCACTCGTCAAAATGTAACTGAGGGAATGGGCTTAAAGATGCCATGTGGAGATGGTAGAATCTTGCTGGAGATGGGCTTAAGAGATGCCCTCCAAGATTTGTTTGTTGAAAATCAGGAGAATGATTATCAGAATGGTGTCCGTATCTGAGTTTTACCCGGAGATTGGATTTGTATGAGCAGAGGAATGGCGTCCGTGTTTGGAGCGTATCTGAGCTGTAACTGTATTTGATTCTTGAATAAATATCAGAATGACTGCCGTGTCTGGAGTGTATATGTATTGTATCCGAAATCTTTGAACATTTGTTAAAGGTATCTTTTAATCTTATCCTGAAAAGGGTAAAATGTTAGCTAAAACACAAAGTTATGTTGCATGACATGTATGATGAAATAAAGATGTGTTCTATCAATGTTTATGATTTATGGATGTAATGGATGCGCATGTAAGCTGATTAGCCGTTTTGTTGAGGAAAATATATCCTTGATAGCCGGAGATAATGAAATCCTTGACTGCTGCCGGGGAAAGTAAACCCTTGACTGCTGCTGGAGATTCAAAACCTTTGATTGTTGAGATTGAGAAATTCTTTGGACTACTGCAGGGGATTGAAAATCCTTGGTGACTTGTGGTGATTAACAAGAGCTTTGACAACTTCTGCGGGGATACGAGAATCCTTCATGACTTTCCTGGGGAACAAGGAAAAATCTGAAGACCTCTACCGGGGAATCAAAACCTGGGAGGCTTCAACCGGAGGAACGAGATCGAGAATCTTCGATCTGCAGGGAAATAACTCTGTGGGGAGAATTCTTATCCTGTTGGAGAGTTTTCAAAATCTTGGGTTGTATGTAAATCTATTGAGGAAGCGAGAATGAGAATCTTCATTCAGGCGTTTGGGTCAGGAGGTTGGGAGTATGCCAATCTTCTGGAGTTTTAAGAATGAGAATCTTCAGTCTGTTAAGGGTATCAGGAGGTTGGGAGTATGCCAATCTTCTGGAGTTTTAAGAATGAGAATCTTCATTCTGTTAAGGGTATCAAGAGGTTGGGAGTATGCCAATCTTCTGAGGTATTATCCTTGGTTGGGGATAAAACAAAAGTTAACTGTTATCTGGTTGATTTCCAGGTTTTAAGATAACTTCCTGGAGGATTTGGAGAAACCGGATGATTTCCACTGTGGTTTAGAGGTTAAAGTTTTGGACTCTGTTGGGGATGAAAGTTTCGTCTTCACTGGGGGTTTGTAGTTCAAAGTCTTCTGGCTCCGCTGGGGATAGGGAGTTTAGAAACTTAGCTCTGATGGGAATTTTGAAACTTAACTCCGCTGGGGATATGTATTTCAAAGTTTTAGATCTGTTGAGAATCTGTATGACATACTGCAGGGGATTTCTTCTGGAATAGCCTAAAGACATTTTCCTATACTTTCAACCTATCAATAATTATCCTTTCTCATTTCGATTTATTTGTAAGCAGTGATTATATTCAAATGCATATGCTCATTTAATAAATCATTGGACGTTTTCAAATAAAATATAAGTGTAAAAAAAAGAAAGAAAAGGCAAACAAATTCTTGCACTTTGAAGTATCCTTGTATTAACTTTATGTAAGTATTTTGTACAAAGGAGACATACATCCTAGTAAGAGAATGTTATCATAAAAAATGAGAAAAATTTACAAAGAAATATGGCTATGTGTAACAATTCCATGGGGTTCCCATTTTGCTATAGCCTTCGTAACTCTGAGTATCTTGTCCATTCGTTGCCTTGTTCGACGATGATTAGGTTGATCAGAAGCTCGGAGCTTGTCTGTGAAGAGATTGTCCTTAAAGTGATCCGACGAGACATAGTCATACGCTTTAATTCCCTAACTTTTGCCTGGACTGCCCTTTTGGGTTTTCGATCCACCGGGAAACCATTTTTTGCCCAAGTCGCCCTTTCGGGTTTTCAACTTGCCGGGTGTACAAATTTTTTTATATTTATCCCTAATTTTTGCCTGAACCGCCCTTTCGGGTTTTCGATTCACCGGGATGCCCATTTTTTGCCCAAGTCGCCCTTTCGGGTTTTCAACTTGTCAGGTCGTTTATGCGTAGTATCTTTTGACTATGTCTGCATTCGCAGGGGCGGCATGTCATCGCCGTCCATGGTGGTCAGAATCATAGCCCCACCAGAAAAGATGTTTTTGATCATAAATGGTCCTTCGTAAGTAGGAGTCCACTTGCCCCTGGGATCACTCTGCGACAAGATGATTCGCTTGATTACAAGATCTCCGACTTGATACACCTGACGTCTGACTTTCTTGTTGAAAGCCTTGATCATCCGTTTTTGATACGTCTGACCATGACAAACAGCAGTAAGTCGCTTTTCATCGATCAAGTTAAGTTGATCAAGTCGGGTCTGAATCCAATCGTCTTCACTTAAGCCAACATCCTTCATAATTCTCAAAGAAGGGATCTGAACTTCCATAGGTAAAACAACTTCCATGCCATATACCAAAGAAAAGGGGGTTGCCCCGGTTGAAGTACGCGCTGTGGTACGATATCCATGCAGAGCAAACGGTAACATCTCATGCCAGTCCTTGTAGGTGACTGTCATCTTTTGAATGATCTTCTTGATATTTTTGTTCGCAGCTTCAACAACATCGTTCATCTTTGGCCGGTAAGGAGATGAATTGTGATGTTGAATCTTGAACTGTTCGCACAGAGTGGTGATCACAGTGTTATTCAGGTTTGTACCATTGTCTGTGATGATCCTGTCGGGGATACCATACCGGCATATGAGGTTCTGCTTGATGAAGCGGGTAACCACATTATTTGTAATGGAGGCGAAGGAAGCTGCTTCGACCCATTTGGTAAAGTAATCAATAGCCACCAGGATGAAGCGATGTCCATTGAATGTCGTAGGCTTGATCTCTCCAATCATGTCGATTCCCCACATTGCGAATGGCCAAGGAGCTGTTAGAACATTGAGATGAACTGGAGGAATATGTACCTTGTCAGCATAGACTTGACATTTGTGACAAGTACGGGCGTATTGATGACAGTCAGCTTCCATGGTAGACCAGTAGTAGCCTGCCCTTAGAATCTTCTTAGCCATCATATGTCCGCTCAAATGGGTACCAAATGTGCCACTATGCAGTTCGGTCATGATCTGCTCAGCTTCAACCTTGTCCACACAACGAAGCAGAACACAATCATGGTTGCGCTTGTATAGGATACCATTGCTTAGGAAGAATTTGGCAGCAAATCTCCTTAAGAACTTCTTGTCGTTGACTGAAGCTCCTTTAGGGTATTCTCGAGTCTTGAGATACCTTTTGATTTCATGAAACCAAGGTTGTTCCACTACTTATTCGATATTAATCTCATGATAGTGTGCAGGTTCGTCCATTCGCTCGATGGTGATTTGGGGAGCCTCATTATCCCAGTTGAGTTTAACCATGGAAGACATTGTAGCTTGAGCATCCGCTAGCTGATTTTCTTCTTGCAGGAAGTGCTCGAAGGTAATCTGCTCGAAATGAGGTAACAATGTTAGGACATGTTCTTTGTATGGGATAAGATTAGGATGTTTAATATCCCACTCTCCTTTAATTTGACTGATAACTAAAGCTGAGTCCCCAAATACAACCAAATATTTGATTCCTAAGTCAATCGCAGCCTTGAGACCAAAGATACAAGCTTCGTACTCGGCCATGTTGTTGGTGCAGCTGAAGCAGAGTCTAGAAGTGAAAGGTGTATGGAAACCTTCTGGAGAAATAAGTACCGCGCTGATACCGTTGCGAAGTGCATTTGAAGCACCATCAAAGTACAGGGTCCATCGGGATCCTTGTTCAGGTCCGTCATACGGTTCATTACCTTCAATGTTGTCCAATGTCATAATGTCCTCGTCAGGGAAGTCGAACCTCATAGATTGGTAATCTTCTACAACTTGATGAGCTAGATGGTCAGCTAGTACACTCCCCTTTATAGCTTTTTGGGTTGTGTATTGGATGTCATACTCAGTCAGGATCATTTTCCATCTAGCGATTCTTCCAGATAAAGCAGGCTTTTCGAAGATGTACTTGATCGGATCCATTTTGGAAATCAGCAAAGTGGTATGTGTCAACATATACTGCCTTATCCGGCGAGCATCCCATACCAAAGTGTAACAAGTTTTCTCGAGCAGTGAGTAGCGAGTCTCACAGTCGGTAAACTTTTTGCTAAGATAATAAATGGCATGCTCTTTTCGACCAGACTCGTCATGTTGGCCCAGTACTCACCCCATTGAGTTATCCAAAGCAGACAAATACATGATTAAAGGCCTTCCTTCGATGGGTGGCATCAAGATAGGAGGTTCTAGCAAATACTCCTTGATTTTATCGAAAGCAACTTGACAGTTGTCATTCCATTCAACCACCTGATCTTTCTTCAACAGCTTGAAGATTGGTTCACAGGTAGAAGTCAGATGAGAGATGAACCTTGCAATGTGGTTTAGGCGTCCCAAGAAACCTCTGACCTCCTTTTCAATGCGAGGGGAAGGTATTTCTCGTATAGCTTTGACTTTAGCAGGATCAACCTCAATGCCTTTGTTGCTGACGATGAATCCCAAGAGTTTACCGGACCTAACTCCGAAAGTGCACTTGCTAGGGTTCAGTCTGAGCTTGTATTCTTTTAACCTGAGAAACAGCTTTTGCAGATGGTCGATGTGTTCTTCTTCTGTCTGTGAACGGGCTATCATGTCGTCTACGTAGACTTCAATCTCATGATGTATCATGTCATGAAACAAAGCTACCATGGCTCGTTGATAGGTTGCCCCGACATTCTTCAGTCCGAATGGCATCACTGTATAGCAGAAGGTACCCCATTGCATAACAAAAGTAGTCTTCTCCATGTCTTCGGGGGCCATTTTGATCTGGTTATACCCTGAAAATCCATCCATGAAGGAAAACACTTTATGTTGAGTTGTATTGTCGACCAAAATGTCAATGTGTGGTAGTGGAAAATCATCTTTAGGGCTAGCCCTGTTCAAGTCTCTATAGTCCACACACATTCTGACTTTGCCGTCCTTTTTAGGCACGAGCACAATGTTAGCAACCCATTATGGATAGGAAGTAACAGCCAGAAAGCCAGCATTGAACTGTTTCATCACTTCAGCTTTGATCTTTTCGGACATGTCGGGTCTCATTCGGCGGACTTTCTGTTTGATTGGTGGACAGTCTTCTCTTGTAGGGAGACGGTGAACCACAATATCTGTATCCAGTCCCGGCATATCTTCATAGGACTAGGCGGAGATCTCAACAAACTCATTCAACAGCTGAACTAAGCGCTCTTTGACACTTGGCTCCAGGTTGGCACCCACTTTAACCTTTTTTCTGTCTTCGGAAGTACCCAAATTGATAGTCTCTAACAACTCTTCATGGGGAAGAATAGCCCTTTCTTCTTGTTGCAAAATTCTAGCCAACTCTCCAGGCACTTCACAGTCTTCATCACCTTCGTATTCGGCATGATTGACCAGATCTTCAGAGTCACTGAAGGCCAAAGCGGAATAGTCACCCATGGAATCCGGAGTGGATGTGTACCTACATTTTGTGAGTGTGGGTGTGTGTAAGGGATAGCCACCTTTAAACAAAATAAAATGTAAAAAGAAAGAAAATGAACACAAAAGTTTATATATGAAAACATCCATGATTCATTAAAAATGGCATATGAAAATGAAGAATCAAAACCCTTACAAATGGACCTATATGCCCCGGGTAAGGCATAAGGCAAAAAAAGTGTACGAATTATTTAATAATTATTACAGACCAAACAGGAAATGTTCAAAAGATAAATTACTGATTGATGAAAGTAATTGGAACGAAGTCTTTCGACTCCTAGTTGTTTAGTCCCCCTTCAATGGTTGGAAAGATCCAATCTTCAAAATTGCTTTCTTCATCATCATCTTCTAAAGCATGAACTCCATTATGAGTGATCTTTAAGGGTGGTCCTCCAGCCCGGGAGCGACGCACAACCTTCTGGCTAGCAGCAGTGAAACTCAATCCGAACTTGTCTGTCTTGTGAGGAAAATTTGGCAGTTGACCCCATAATGTGCTTCCTCCTTCCTTGACTACAGCCTCCGCATCTTTAAGGGATGACATTTGGGACACAGGCTTGGTAATGATGGGAACATCAGTCATTTTCTTGGTTGTTGAAACTTCAGGAGAAGCCTCTTCAAAGTGTTGGAAAGGTGTTTCTATGAATTCACCATCTAACTCCACGTAGCAGAAAGAGTTAAGGTGGCTTATCATATACTCCTCCTCACCATGAACTGTTATGATTTTACCCTGGACTGGATATTTTAGCATTTGGTGTAGAGAAGAAGTGATTGCCCCAGCGTTATGGATCCATGGCCTTCCCAACAAGCATGAATATGAAGGACGGATGTCCATCACATAAAAAGTAGAGTTGAAAATTTCTGTTCCCGCCTTAATTGGGACGTCCACTTCTCCGTGAACCATCATCTTAGAACCGTCGAAGGCTCTAACAATGATGTTACTGGGCTTTAAAGTCAAACCTTCAAAGTCTAGCCTGTCTAATGCTTTCTTTGGTAGGACATTTAAAGATGAACCGGTATCAATCAGAACGTGAGCAAGTGTGGTCCCTCTGCACTCTACCGAAACATGCAGCGCATCATTATGCTTTCTTCCCTTAGATGTCAGATCGGCATCAGAGAAGCCGAGAACATTGTCGGCTGTAAGGCTGGCTACACACTCTTGAAACTGGTCTGCAGAAGTTTCTTGAGGCACGTGCGCCGTCTTCAGAAATTTGATCAAGGCTTTGGCATGAGCCTCAGAACAGAGCAACAGGGCTAGCATGGAGATTTTTGAAGGGGTTTGCCCCAGTTGTTCTACGACATCATAGTCGCTCTTCTTAATTATTTTTAAAATCTCCTCCATTTCCTTTTGGGTGGTCTCGGGGATAACCAAAGTCTGAGCCCTCGTCCTGACGGGCACTTCTTGGATTCCCTTACCTTTATCAGCAGTAACAGCAGAGGGTACAACTTCGGGAGTAACAATTTCTTTGATCACTGGACTTTGCACAGATATCTTGACATGCACAGGAGCACTTGAGGGTCCGAAGACTTCCCCTGGAGGAGCAATCTCCGGAGAGAAGATTCTTCCGCTACGAGTTATCTTACTCGTCCCCGCAATATTTCCTACATCAGGAGTTTCTTCATCAGAATTCTCTTCGGCTGATTTGATCTTCTTGACACCGTGGTAGAAGATCTCTCCTCTATAATTCCACGGTATCGTCTTGTTGGACTTATACGGGATAGGCCCCGGCATCGTAATCTTCAGCGGTACAAACTTTGGATTAGGTGTAATCTTAACAGGCCTTTTGCAGGTCTTGGAAAGATTGTCGGAAATGGTGATTATAGCAATATCATTGATTGGAGTAACAGGAGTAACATGAGTAATAGTATCAACAGGAGTTTTCTGAAAGAGGACCTCTTGAGTATCCATCAGGCGTTGGATGCCTGATTTCAACAGCGGATAGTCGGATTGCAAGGTTGAACAAAAGTAACAATCTTTTTCACAGCCCGGGAAAATCCCTGCTTTCAACAGATTCATCTTGATCATTGGCAATGGAGTCATTAAGTCATCAACAGCAGTAACATGAAGGTCTTCTATAATGGCATGGACATTATGACCAAGTTTTGGCATAGGAGCGGATATCACATTAGGTTTTTCGGGAGCATCAAACTCTACCTCCTTGGCATCTATTAAATCTTGGATCTTGTTTTTAAGGGCCCAACAGTTATTGGTGTCGTTCCCCACACTGTCTGAATGATATGCACATTTTGCATTTGAATGATAATAGGGAGAAGAGGTATTTGGGTTTTTTGGCGCCTCTTTCAAGTTGGTAAGGTTTAGCTTTAACAGATGAGGGAGGACCTGAGTCGGTGTCATATTGATCCGAGTGAATTGTCGTTGTGGCCTTTCCACCCTATTTTGGTTAGCTCTAGGTTGACTGCTTCGAGGTTGATCGGCTGAAGAGTTCTGAATCATCACAGCCCCCACTGCTGGTCGGCGCACTGTTCTTCCTTGATTTCTCTCGGAGTAAACAGCAGAAGCTTTTTTCTTGGCTGGGAAGGTCTTCTTGACAGCAGTGGAAGCAGTTGCATCCTTCTGAATTTTACCACTCTTAATTCCAGCTTCGACCCTTTAACCTGTCAGAATTAATTTGGTGAACCCTGCAGATGAGCTCCCGATCAAGTGATTAAAGAATGGACCTGACAGGGTCCCCAAAAACATATCAACCAGCTCTCTATCCGACAATGGTGGCTGCACCCTTCCAGCCAAATCCCGCCACTTCTGGGCATACTCCTTAAAGCCTTCATTAGAGACCATACTCATACTCTATAGTTGAGTACGAGTAGGCGCTAGATCTGCGTTATATTGGTATTGTCGATAGAACGCAGCAGCCAAATCCTCCCAGTTATGTACATTAGAGCTCTCAAGTTGATAGAACCAGTCCAATTACGTACCCGATAAACTATCTTGGAAAAAGTGGACCCACAGATCCTTATCAGAAGAGTGAGGTTGGATCTTTCTGACGTAGGACTGCAGATGCATCTTTGGACAGGACAAACTATCGTATTTAGCAAATTTAGGCACTTTGAACTTGGGGGGAATGACAATTCCAACAACCAACCCTAGTTCTTCGAAATCCAACCCAGGTACTCTTTGTACCTCCTTGGCTGCCAGTCGCTCTTCCAGATTTTTATACTTATTTTCCGCAGGAGGATACTGCTTCTCAGAGTAACCTTCATCCTCTTCTTCTTCTTCCTCTTCAGCTTCAGACTCAGAGGGCATTGCAACTCATTTACCTTTGCCAACCCCTTCGTCAGACGTTGAGGGGAACCCAAGGACCCTTCTAGCCTGGTTCTAAAACCTTCTCCCCAAAGTGGCCACACCAGCCCTTTTCTTCTTTTTCTCTTTGTCTTTTTCCTTCTCTTTCTCTAACAGTGCTTTAAGGTCCTCCTGACCCTTTGCCAAGGTCATGAGGAGTTGTTGGAATTGAGAATTTTGTGCTTGCAGATCTTTGATCGTCTGCTCTATATCCATCTTGCTGAAATAAACAGCAGAAAGATAAGGAAACCTGGTGTGAAGACCTGTTTATGCATATGATGAATGATATGCATTCTTGTAATGCATTCAAGGATTTAGAAATTCAAAGTTGTTGCAAACAAAAAGAACACACGTCATATTAATAAGAAGATATTTGTTAGTACATAAATGCCCCATGGGAAAAATATTACAAAATTCTTAATGTAAAAAGACGTTGCGCATCCTCTTTGGTGCGATATAGGTGTTAAGAGTCTCCTCTTCATGAAGTCGGCGGGTAAGTTCCAAAACCTTCTTCTTACTGGCATAGAAGCTGGCTTGAAAAGTGTTCTGTTCTTCCTTGAGTTGTATCCAACTCTTTTGCAATTCTTCCAATGATGTTGGCATGTCTGGATGTAGGAGGCTGTATGGAACCTCTCCTTCCACAACAGGCTCTTTGATCACGGGGAAAATGTGGGGGTAAGGCATCATAAGACTCTGGGTGCGGGTTCGTACCCACTTGAGATAAGGCTCAAGGGGGATGGAATTCTTGTGTCCCAGTGTCTTGTTATCCACTTTGTTGGGCATCCTCCAGGCTCGGATAAACCTTTGTCGAAGTCCTTTAGCATCGTTATCGAAGTCAAAAACCAAATCTGGAATCAACATGTCATGAGGGCCATCCCTCCGGGCATACCCAAATTGTCTCAGAGCTAAACAGGGGTTGTAGGTAATGCCTCCCCTAATGCCAAGTAGTGGGACATTAGGGAATTCTCCACAACGATCAATGATGATGACATTTTCTCTGGACCGAGAACACCAATGAACATCAGAATGTGTAAGGGTCATTAATCGTTACGACCACCTCAAGCCATGCTTATTCTTCAAGTCTGACTGGGGAAGGTGAGAAATAAACCACCTTGCTAGAAGAGGAGTACAGCACATGAGAACACCTATTTTCCTCATTGTTCGTGTGTGAAATGAGTGTAGGATGTCCCCAAGCAATGTAGGCACAGGATTCCGTGATATGAAAATTTTGACAGCATTCACATCTATAAGTTGATCAGGGTTTGGGAACAAGACCAACCCATAGATGAGAAGTGCTATAATTTCCTCAAAAGCTTGTAGATCTAGAGAATTCCAGCAGTCTTGTGCCTTCTCAAACAGAAACTTTTCCAAGAAACCCTTGACACCACTTCTGGTTTCCCAATGACCTTTGATATCAGATGGTTGCAAGTGTAATGCTTGAGCAACATCTTCAGGCTTTGGTTCTCTTTCTGTACCGTTGTAGGGTAGTTGATGGAGAATAGGAATTCTCAGGAGTTGAGAAAATTCCTCCAAAATAGGTACTAGTTGGTAATCAGGAAATGTAAAGCAATGGTGTAGGGGGTCAAAGAACTGGAAGAGAACTTTCACCATGTCTTCTTCAATGTTGGAGTTGACCAAGTTGAGAAGTCTACCATGTCTTTCACTGAAGGGAGAATTCTCTGGAATCTTGGAAGTAAGCTCCTTGAGTTGAGGAGGGATTCTCACAAGGTTGACTTGAATTGTTTTCCTGTGAAGAGATTTCATTACCTACAAAACAAGAACAAAGATGAAGATCCAAACCCTTGAAATGGTTAGTGGATGCATATGATGCTTTATGATGTTCATGATGTATGCACAAGTATATGTACAAGCAAGTCACACAAGATCCTAGTTTTAGGCTTGCATGGGGTTTCATAGGTAAGTACCCTCTTGAAGTTAGTTGGCTCAACCTGTCCTATAAATAGTAACCGGGTTCTAAGGAGCCCAATATCACTGGATTATTTTCTGTGTTCATTGTTTCAGTTTAGCCACTTAACTGGCGACCGAAATATTCCAAGAAAACAACCCTCAATGAGTGTAGTATCGAGTATCTACCAACTTCAGACTGCACCAAAGTCGGTCATCTCACTACCCCTAAAAAGGCCAAGATGGTCAAGTAAAGGTTCTAAGAGTTCATTAGTGCTTCATGACATCACTCAGCGGCCCCATATTCTCTTTGATTGACTCAAAGGCTACCGGTACCCACAAATATGTCGCACTAATATAACTATTTCTTCAACCATGTTGTAATACCCCGCACAGTTTCCACAACGTGTTGCTATTTACCTATGAATGTTTCCCAAATCCGGGTAGAGGATTTCAAACCCAAACAATAGAACCAAAATGTAAAGCAATCAAAGCATACAAGATAAGTATGTAAAGGTGATCTAAACCCTAAGGTTACTCCACTTTTAAAGAATTCCCCAGCAGAGTCGCCAGTTCTGTGATACGGTGGGAGAACTGACTTGAGGTTTTACGTTTGTGTTCGCAAATGTTTCGGTTTAGCAAGAGTCGCCACCGACTTTTTATTTTATCCTAAGGAAAGGTCAAAAAGCATAGGAAAGACCTTTGAGATGTTTTCTTGGGTTCGGGGAGTAGATTATGAAAAGGGAAGGTGCTAGCACCCTTTTCATCCATGGTTATCCATGGGCTCTTAGTTACTTGTTTATATCACTTGCTTTTGCTTTTCAATTGTTTGAAATGGTGCTTTGTGTGTGGTTTTGAAAAGATTTTGAAAAGAGGTCATCGTTGTGGCAACCTTTGTAATGATTCTTGTTTGAATATATACAAAGGTGTATTGTCTTTTGAAAAGATTTCAATGTTTGAAAGTTTGATTTTGGGAAAATGTTTTGAAATTGTGTTGTGAAGTGTGTTTGAAAATAGCAAGGATGTTTTGCAAGTTTTTGATCAAGTAACTAAGAGTTGTCTACCCTATTTTACTCAAAGATCTTTCCTATACGTTTTTAACCCTTTTGACAGTGTTGTTTTACCATTGCATTTGCTAAACAACCTTGTATTAGGATGTTAAACGGGACAGGCGCGGGTCATCGTATAGACCATGATAGCAATATTGCCAAGTACCTTTAGCAAATTTTCCGAGGGACTAGATCATTTTGTATAGGCAACCAAGATAGCGTCATCGAGGGACTCTGATCTTTTGTTTTGTTTTTCTTTTGCCAAGGATACTCAACATGCATAACATGGCCCATTTTAAAGGCAACAAGGGGATGTAACCCTAGGGGTGCAAGTGTGCATTGTGTATTGATTTTCATGCATTTTTATCTTTGTATTAGTCAAGCTACTTGTTTGATTTTTGGATTGTTGGCATACAAACCCTAATCTCTAATCATGGCATAATTGAAAGCGTAAATGCGTAAAATAAATCTACCATTATTACAACATGATTATGGGGAGGGGGATACAATTTTTGAATGGGGATTATTTGACAAGAAATTAAAACCCTAATTTTACTATTACATCCAAATTGAATCAATAGCATAAATAATAAACGAACAATATTTAAATAAACAAATTAAATAAATATACAAAATATTATGCAAAAAATGTTTATGTTTATTTTTATGTATGTAAAAATGTTTAATGTAAAAAGAAAGAAAGAAATAAAAGAAAGATTATTATTTTTATTAAAGGTAAACCCTAATTTTTTTTATATACAAAAATAAAAAGATATTTAGAACAATATTTTTAGTGTGAATAAAATAAAGAATAAAATAAAAGTATGATTTATATATTATTTTTAAGTTTTCAATAAATAAAGTATATGCTAATTAAATTGTTTTTATGTTAGAAAAAATAAAAATAAAATACAAAATAAATGTGAAAATTTATAAAAAATATTTTTAGGTATTTTTTATGTTTGGAAATAATAAAATAAAATCAGAAATGAAAATAAAATAACAAAACATAAAAATATGAAGAAATGGGCCAGGGGGTGTATTCAGTAAAAGAGGGGTGTCAAAAGTGAAAGGACCAAAGCCCAGCCCAAGCCAGACTTCATCTTCAACTTCTGTCTCAAATTCGCGCGCGCCTGGTTCCAAACACGAACAACCTGTATACGTGCTCTAATGCAAAAACACATAACATCAAAGTTGTAGAGCTTTCCAAGACGAATTCAACCATATAAAAAACTTGTCCTAACTCTCAAAGACCAGAGAGAATTTCTCTGGCCCTAATTTCTAACCTAATTTTTTCAGAAAGTTCATGGATCAAATTCTCTTTGCACGCTTAACTTAAATGAAAACTGAGCTTATGTACAGCTCCATGGCTATGAATACTACATTTCTTATTCACAAACCTAAGTCTAAATGTTCCTAAATAGAGAGATAGGAAGTTGATAAAAACCTGTTTCAGTTGACTTCGTGTATGGCAATGTGGAGCTTTTCAATAAGGCCTGAGATGTTTGGGAGCTTGCTTGAACTTCCTCTGACCTTCCCCAATGCCTAGCTTGCCTTGAATGTGCTTGAACAAGCCTGTAGAACTCAACCTGCACAAGCTGAAATAAAAAATGGCAAACCCTGTAAATGGAGTTACAGTCAGTGTTTAAGGGTTGGGATAGCTTGGATAGGTTGTATGGAAGGTGTTTGAACAGGTTTGGGACAAAACGCATGAGCAAATTCTGAGATAGAACTCAAGATACAGATGTTGCCCTGTTTTGCCAATGAAAGGTGATTTTATGCTATGGGAGGTTTAAGGGCTCAAAGGGTCGTGTTTCTGGCTCAAAGGGATGTTAGAAAGATGTCTCAAAAGCTTGCACAAGTTGGATCTGGCTGAAGTTCAAGTTATGTGATATTGGACATGTTTCTTGTATATTAAGCAAAAATGTGCCATGATGTAATACAAGCCTGTACAGGCTTTCTATCATCCTGCACACTATGCCCTTGGTCCCTCTAATTTTTGGATTTGATTTGCTGCATAAGATATGGCTCAATGCTCAAGAATTCAGTTTGGACATAAAGCAAGATTTAAGCAAAAATGGTAATATTGCTTTTTCTACTTAGGGATTAATCATGTATGCAATGCTCTAATGACCTAAACAAAGCCTTAGACCAATGTATTTACATTTAATTATTGAGTGTGAAATGGTTTTGAGGCCTGTAATCTAGTGCAAAGCAAGCTGATTAGAATTGGTAACTTGTATCACTATGAACATGCCATGGATGAAAAGTAAGTTTTTGCCAACTTCAAACCTTCGATTCTCCCTAACCACAAATGAGTTTGGAGAGTTCTTGGACGTTTTGGAAAGCTTGCAACATTCTCTACATTCCATATTTGAAATGAAATTTGATATTCCAAATGGAACTATGTGAAAAATGGCCATGAAGATAGGTCAAAATCCTGCCTAAATTAGGGCAAAATTTCACTAAGTTAAAAGTTTCATGAACCCTTGTTCCAAAACTCATAACTTGAGATCCAAGCTTATTTTGGGAAAACTTTATGAATTAAAGTTGTAGACTTTGTGGAGGACTACAACTTTCATGTTGGAAGTTTTGTTTGAATCCAATTGCATCATGGTGAAAATGTTGGGCAAAGTTAGGAGAAATTAAGAAAATTTCATAACTTAGAAAAATTCTGTTATGAAATTTTTTCAATCTTAAACCCTAATTTGCAAAATTGAGTTTCTTGATGAATAAGTTTCATGTTTTGACACATCTTGATGAAAAATGACCCTTGGGACTTGATTTTGACCAAAAAGTCAAAGTTTGACTTTTTAGTGTATAGTCAAAATTTGATCAGTTAACTGAAAAATTCATCTGTCAATCCAATGCAATTGAGATCTTTTGAACCTTGTGAATAAGTCAAGATGATGCCATTGAGTCCTTGAATCCATGCTTGAACCCAATTTGCCATTGGCTAGGTCAAAAATCAGAAATTGCCCTTGTGCAGCCAAAACCCTAAAAATGACCATTTTGCCCTTTTGGTGATCTGATCAAATTTCTTGTGGAGTTGTGGTCCAAACTTGATCAAATGGTTCATATGAGTTTATAATGTTTATGTGGGTCAAAATATATGAGGTTTGGCTGTAAATTAGCCAGAGTTGACTTTTTCCCCAATACAGCTGATTTCTAGGTCAACTGTCCAATTGACTGGGCAAAAATTTGATTCAAAGCTTGAAACTTGGTAGAGGTAATCTTGTAAGTCCAACATGAAGTATGAAAGTAACTTTGAGCATTAGAATTCCAAAAATCCTTGTGCAAACTCAAACCCTAATTTAGGTCAACAGTGCAAGGAGATGTCTTGAGCAGAGCAAACCCTAGCTTAATTTTGAGTTCAAAGAGTCTTGTGATGAGAAATCTTTGTAAAATGAGAGGGCAAATTTTGGAGTAAAACACACCCCATCATATTTTGCAAACAAAGGCACTTTGAACTTTGGTGGGATCACAATTCCCGACACTAGTCCCAACTCTTCAAAGTCTAGACCTGGCACCTTTTGTATTTCCATAGCGCTCAAACGCTCTTCAAGATGTCTGTACTTATCATCTGTTGGAGGATACTGTTCCTCGGAGTAGTCTTCCTCTTCTTCCTCCTCTTCAGATTCTGACGGAACCTCTGTTTCTTTTCCTTTCCCTTCTCCTTCCCCGGAAGTGGTTGCAAAATTCAAGGTTCTTCTAGTCTGTCCCTGAAACCTTCTCCCAATGTTCAAAACCCCATTGACCTTCTTTGTTTTATTCTTTCTTTATTCAGCTAACAGAGTCTTCAACTCTTCTTGCCCCTTGGCTAGGGTCATGAGTAACTGTTGAAACTGCGTGTTTTGAACTTGAAGATCTTTAATTGTCTGTTCGAGATCCATCTTACTGAAATAAACAGTAGAGAGATGAGGAAACTTATTACAAAAGTCTTGTTTATGTTATGATGAATGATATGTGCATATGTAATGTTTTCAAGGATTTTTAAAGAGGTAGTGTGCATCCTCTTTGGTGCAATGTAGGCATTTAGAGTCTGCTCCTTATGAAGTAGCCTAGTGAGTTCCAAAACCTTCTTCTCGCTTGCATAGAATTGAGCTTCAAAAGTATCTCTCTCTCCTTTGAGTTGTATCCAATCCCTTTGTAGGTCTTCAAGAGATGTGGGCATGTCAGGATGTAGGATAGTGTATGGAACTTCTCCTTCCTTAACAAGCTCAATGATCACCAGGAGAATGGAAGGATAAGGCATCATAAGACTTTGAGCGCGGGTTCGTACCCACTTGAGGTAAGGCTCAAGAGGGATGGAATTCTTGTGTCCCAAAGTCTTGCTATCCACCTTGTTTAGCATCCTTCATGCTCGGATGAATCTCTGGCGAAGACCTTGATCGTTGTTGTCGTAGTCAAATACCAAGCCTTGAATCAACATCTCATGCGGGCCATTCCTTCGGGCATAACCAAACTGTCTTAGAGCTAAGCATGGGTTATAGGTGATGCATCCCCTAATGCCAAGTAAAGGGACATTAGGGAATTCCCCACAACGGTCAACAATGATAACATTCTCTTAGAATCGAGAACACCAATGAATATATGAATGTTTGAGCGTCATTAACCTTTGTGACCACCTTAATCCTTGCTCATTCTTTAAGACTGATTGGGGAAGATGAGAAATAAACCATCTTTCCAGGAGAGGAGTGCAACACATAAGGACACCTCTTTTCCTTATTGTGCAAGTGTGAAAAGAGTGTAGGATATCCCCTAGCAATGTAGGCACCAGATTGCGTGACATGAAGATTTTGACAGCACTCACATCTATGAGTTGGTCAGGATTGGGAAACAAAACCATCCCATAGATGAGGAGAGCCACAATTTCCTCAAAAGATTGCAAGTCTAAGGAATTCCAGCAACTTTGGGCTTTCTTAAACAGGAACTTTGCTAAGAAGCCTTTGACACCACTTCTAGTTTCCCAATGAGTTGTGACATCAGATGAGTGCAAGTGTAGAGCTTGATCAATCTCTTCTAGCTTTGGGTCTCTTTCTGTACTGTTGAAAGGTAGTTGATTGATAATTGGAATCCTCAAGAGTTGAGAGAATTCATCCAAAGTAGGCACAAGCTGATAGTCGGGAAATGTGAAGCAATGGTGCAAAGGATCAAAGAATTGGAAGAGCACCTTCATCATATCCTCATCTGTGTTGGAGGTGACCAAGTTGAGTAGACGACCATGCCTCTCGGTGAATGGAGAGTTCTCAGGGATCCTTGAAGCTAGCTCCTTGAGTTATGGAGGAATTCTTACAAGGTTGACTTGGATAGTTTTCCTGCGAATTGAATCCATATCCTACAAAACAAGAACAAAGATGAATCTCCAAAATCCTTGAAATGGTTAGTGGATGCATATGATGCTCATGATGTCCATGATGTTATGTACAAGTATGCGTATACAAGCAAAACAAACAAGTTCTTAGTTTAGGCTTGCATGGGGTTTTATAGGTAAGTACCCTCTTGAAGTTTAGTTGGCTTAAACATGTCCTAGTAATAGTAACCGGGTTCTAAGGAGCTCAATATCACCGGATTGTTTCCTTGGTCATTGTTTCAGCTCAAGCCTCTTTAATGGCGACCGAAATATCCCAAGAAACCAACCCGTAATGAGTGTAGCATCGAGTATCTACCAACATCGGACTGCACAAAAGCCGGTCATCTCACTACATCCTAAAGGCCAAGTTGGTCAAGTAAAGGGTTCTAGAAGTTCATTAGTGCTTCATGACATCACTCAGCGGCCCCGTATTCTCTTTGATTGAATCAATGGCTACTGGTACCCACAAATATGTCACACTAACATAGCTATTTCTTAGACCATGTCGGTATACCCTGCACAGTTTCCACAATGTATTGCTATTTACCTATAATGTCTCCCAAATCCTGGTGGAGGATTCAAACCCAAACAAAAAACCATAATGTAAAGCAAACAAGTCAAACAATGTAAGCAAATAAATGTGATCTAGCCCTAAGGTAACCCCACTTTATAAACAGTCCCCAGCAGAGTCACCAGTTCTGTGATACGGTGGGAGAACTGACTTGAGGGTTTTATGTTTGATCGCAAATGTTACGGTTAGCAAGAGTCGCCACCGACTTTTCTTTTATCCAAAAGGAAAGGTAAAAAAGCACAGGAAAGACCTTTGAGATTGTTTCTTGAGTTCGGGGGGTAGATTATGAAAAGGGGAGGTTTTAGCACCCTTTTAATCCATGGTTTTCCATGGGCTCTTAGTTACTTGCTAGATCACTTGCTTTATGTTTGAAATTGTGCTTTGTGTTGTTTTTGAAAGTATTTTGTAAAAGAGGCCATTGTTTAGGCAATATTTGTAATGATTCTCGTTTGTAAGAATGTATACAAAGATGTTTGTCCTTTTGAAAATGTTTTCATTGTTTGTAAGGTGTTTGGAAATGTGTGTGTTTTATTTTGAAAATAGCAAGGATAGTTGTTTGAAATGGAGCAAGTAACTAGAAGTAATCTACCTACTCAAATGTATTTCTTGTTCATTTTCTTTTCCTTTGATATTGTTGTCTTACCATTGATTTGGTAAGCATGCCTATCTTTGGATGTAAACGGGACGGGCGTGGGTCATCCTATAACCATGATTAGCAATGTTGAAAAGTATCTTAGCATTTTTGAGGGACCAAGATCATCTTGTAAGGCAACTTTGAATAGCGTCATCGAGGGACTATAATCTTATACTTGCTTGTTTTGCCAAGACACTTTGCATGCGTAATATGGCAATTTTTGTATAAGGAAACCAAGTGGAGAAACCCTAAGGGTGCTTGTGTACAAGTGTGTTATTTTCATACTTTGATTTTGTCTTGGATTTAGGGTTTCCTATTTGATTTGTTTTTATCTTGCCATTAAAACCCTAATTATTAGCATGGTAGGTAAAAGCGGTAAATTGCGTAATTTAAATATTACTACGCTATTACAATATTTTATGGGAGGAGGGGATACAAATTGTGAATGGGGATTTGCATAATGTAAATCTAATTAAGCTATTACAACCAAATCGAATTTGTACAAATATTTGAATCAATAAGATACAACATAAATTAGATGTGCAATATTATGTATATGCAAGGAAAAGAAATTGTTTTATTTTTATGTGAAAAGGAGTTTTAACCTAATCCTAAAAATATTAAAAAAAAGGAAATTATTTCCTTAGAAAAATGGTTAACCCTAATTTCTAATTAAAGGGAAAATAAAGTTCTTTAAGTATTATTTTTGTGTATTCTTTGTATTAAAAATAATAAATAATATTCATGAAAATAATTAGTCTTTTTATATGTTAAAAAATATTTATAAATGTGAGAAAAAAAAGAAATAAATGATTAAACTAATTCTATTTTTTTATTTACAAGTTTATTAAAGAATATATATATATATATATATATATATATATATATATATATATATATATATATATATATATATATATATATATATATATATATATATATATATATATATATATATATATATATATATATATATATATATATATATATATATATATATATATATATATATATATATATATATATATATATATATATATATATATATATATATATATATATATATATATATATATATGATATGTAACTAAAATAAAATATATTTTTTATGAGAAAAAATAAAATAAAATAAAATGGACCAAAAATATAAATTTAGCATTTTTATATTTTTTATGATTTTTAATATTAAGGAAAATATATTTAATAAAATAGAAATGAAAATAAAAATGAATAATAAAAATTATGGGACAGGGGTGCTACAAGCAAACAGAGGGTAGTATGTTAGCAAAAAACACTAAGGCCCAAATGTTGAAGCCCATCCTGCAAACAGCCAAACATTGAAACTGGAAAAATATGAAAAAAACAAAAGGTAGCGCCAAGGTTCGAACCCACGACCTATGCATTTCCAGCGCGCTACCTTGCCACTGGGGTGGCTGTACATCCGTTAGTTTATGTGAAACAAGAAAAACATAACACAAAAAGTTTCCTTGGCCCTGTACTTCGTGTTCTTCCTCTAGCTAGCCGGACCTCTTGTAACTCTTTCATCTCTCAACAAAAATGGAAATTGATAACATGAATGTTATAGCATTTTATCTCACGATTCTAACCATGTGCATAACTAAAACTATAAGTCCAAGATTAAAGAGAATTTTAATGGCCCTAATTCTTAACCTAATTTTTTCAGAAACTTCAAACTCAAAATTCACTCAACTCAGGCCAAATAAATGTAAGTTATGAATATGTACAGCTTCGTAGCAATGATGTCTACATTGTATATTCACAAATGGAAAGCTAACTATGCATGTATCAAGAGTTGGAAAAACATAAAACTCACCTTGAAAATAGAAATCGTGTTTTGGAAATGAGCCTGCTTTAGGATGTTGTGATGATCAAGTTAGCTTCCTTGAACCTCTAGGAAGCTAATGCAATGCTTAGCTTGTCTTGAGGATGGCTGGAATGACTCTAGAAGTCCACATGTGTTACTCTATTTTTAAAGCTCAACAATGGGGAAGATGGAGTTACAGTGATGTTTCAGGGTGTGGGATGGTTTTCTTGTAAGGTAAGGAAGCTTAGGGAAGCAAAAGGCCTGAAAACGCACGAGTGGAATGGAAGATTCAATTCACAAGTCAGAAATGGCAAGTTTGGAAGCTTGGTATTCAATTTATGATTCTATGGTGTTTTAAGGCTTGGGCATTCTTGCTTTTAGTTGCAAAGTGATAGCTTTATATAGAGCAAAAGATTAGAGGACTTGTGCTTGCTCAGAAGTACAAGATCACATGTCTTGCTACATTTCTTGTTTTTGAAGCAAGTGTGAGAAATGACTTCTTAATGCATGGTTCTGATCTTGTAGGGTAGTGTGAAGCTTTAAACATGTTTTGTTCAGGCTTAGAGGCTTGGTTTGTGCAGAAAGAACAAGTCCAAGGCTCAATAAATGAAAAAATGCATAAAGCGTGCTTTTCCAAAATGGCCATGTTGCCTTTCTTTCATAAATGATTATTTTCTTGTACAATGCATTGAATGCTTGGATTTAGGGCATGAAATATTGTGCAATCCATTAATGGTGGAGTAACAAACGAGTTTGAGGCCTGAAAAGTGAAGATTGTACATCATGTTTGAGGATTTGAACTTTGTTCTTCATGAAATGGCTTGAAATCAATGTGAGAAATTGCCAACTTCATCTCTTCGATTCTCCCTACTAAAAAATGATCTCAAGGAGTTCTTGAACATTTTGGAAATCTTGTAATGTGCTATATAACTCATCTTTGAAATTAATTTTGAGATTCCTCTTGGAACTAGGTGAAAAATTATCCTGAAGTTGGGTCAAAAACCTGCCTAAATTAGGGCAAAATTTCATTAAGTTATTTTAGTTCATGGGCATGTATTCACAAAATTATATCTTTATATCCAAGCATCTTTAAGGAAAAATGTGTGAGGAAAAGTTATAGATTTCATGGAGATCTACAACTTTCATGTTGGGAATTTCCTTTGAATCATCTTGTATCATGGTAAAAAAATGGCTTAAAGTTGAGAAAAAATAAGAAATTTTCTATACTTAGAAAACTTTCTAAGTTAAGAAAAACTTCAAATTTCAAAATCAAAACTTCAATCTTTAGTTTCTTGATGAACAAGTTTCACATTTTGACATGTTTTGATGAATTGTGATCCTTGACACTTGATTTTGACCAAAAAGTCAAAGTTTGACTTTTCAATATATAGTTGACTTTTGATCAGTTGACTGCAAATTTCATCTGTCAATTCAATGGATTTGCAATGTTTTGAACCATGTAAATAGGTCAAGATGGTACAAATGAACCCTTTAAATCATGCTTCAAACCAATTGGTCATTTGCCAAGTCAAAAATCAGAAATTGCCCTTTCTCAGTCAAAACCCTAATTTTGACCATTTTGCCCTTTTGATGATTTGATCAAATTTCTTGAGCAATTGTGATCCAAACTTGATCAAATGATACATATGAGTCTAGAATGTTGATTTGGATTAAAAATTGTGAAGTTTGACTGTAAATTGGCCATGGTTGACTTTTTCCCCAATACAGCTGATTTTTAGGTCAATTGTCCAATTGACTGATCAAAAATGTGGTTCAAAGCTTGAAACTTGTCATGAGTAATCTTAAGGGTCCATAATGATGTTTGAAAGTCATATGAAGCATTGATAGCCCAAATATCCTTGGGCAAACTCAAACCCTAATTTTGGGTAATCAGTGCCTGATGAGAGGTCTTGAGCTGGTCAAACCCTAATCCAGTCTTGAGTCAAAGAAATCTTGTGAGAATAATCTTGATAAATGAGAGGGCAAATTTTGGGGTACAACTGCCCCAGGAACGACACTAGTAATTGTTGGGCTCTGAAGAATAATATCCAAGACATGATTGATGATAAGGAAATTGAATTCGATCCTCCTGAAACCCTAATGTGATTACTGCGCCTATGCCCAATCATGACAAGGGCATTAATGCTATTGAAAGTGTTTCTTATGTTTCTACTGTGAATGATTTGACTACTCCTATAATGATTGTTAAAGAGAAGTTGCTGCAAGCCGGTTTATTTTTGGGATATACTGAAGGCTTCTACTATTGTGCATCCCAATCTAATGCTTGTGTGTGGCTGAAAGAAGGTTTCTATTATCTGATGGATGACCGTGAGATTCTGTTTGAGAAAAATCCTATTGAGAAGACTCCTCATGTGAAGAGTACGTCCCAAGACCTGAACCTTGAAGATGTCTCTACAATTTCCGGTACCCTTATAAGGATCACTTCTAAGGGTCCTGTGAAGATTAGTGCCAAACCTAAAGTTGCTCCCCTGATTATTATTGCACCTAGGCCAATTCCATATTCTTCTAATAAGGCTATCCCTTAGAATTATGGAGTTGATGTCTACTATCATGGCGTAAAATAGGAACCATTGATTGTTGAAGAGGAAAATGTTGAAGTTACTAATCCCGATGTTGGCAATATTGTTGGGACTAGTAAGGTTACCAGAAGTAGAAGGGTTTTCTCTCCAAAGATATCTCTGAAGATTGTTACTACACCAGTTCGTATCACCGCTATTGAATCAACTACTGAAATCTGAGGCGAAGAACATATTACTGAGGCCTCCCAAACTGAGGCACCAAAAGAGGTCACTGTTGAAGACCCATCCAAGCAAGAGATGGAGGAAATATTAAAGATTATCTGAAAGAGTGACTACAAGATTTTTGAACAGCTGGGGCATACCACCTCCAAAATATCTATGATATCCCTGTTGTTATGCTCTGAAGCCCATTCTCAGGCTTTGGTGAGATTTCTGAAATCTTCCCATGTACCACAAGAGATCTCTATTGATCAGTTTGAAAATCATATAGCTAGCCTGAAGACTGATAACGGGCTAGGCTTTTCTGACGCAGACTTAACTCCTGCAGGAAGGAATTATAATAAGGCTCTGCATGTTTCTATTGAGTGCAAGGCACTAACTTATCTCATGTGTTGGTGGACACTGGTTCCTCTTTGAACTTCTTGCCAAAGGATGCTTTAGATAAAATTAATTGTAAAGGGATTGTCCTAAAACCCAGTGACATTGTGGTGAGAGATTTTGATGGTTTGAAGAGAATGATGCATGGAGAGGTGAATCTTTTGATCAAAGTGGGTTCCCGGGTCTTCAAATCTACTTTCTATATGATGGATATTCGGCCATCTTATTCGTGTTTGCTAGGACGCCCTTGGATTCATGAGGCAGGTGTCATCACTTCTACCTTACACCAGAAGTTGAAGTATCCCATGAGGGGAAAGATCGTTACAGTTTGCGGAGAAAAAGAATATATGGTGAGCCATTTGAATTCTTTCAAGTATGTCGAGGTGGATGGTGAATTCGTCGAGACTCCTTGCCAGAACTTTGAAGTTATTTCTCATACAACCTCGGTTGATAAATCTACTTATGTTATTCCTAAGACTCCATCAAAAATGGCTTCTCTGAAAGACGCTAGGGTTGTGGTTGAAGAAGGTGGTTACACTGTTTGGGGTAAGCTTCCCGATATTCCTTACAAATCTAACAAGTTTGGTTTGGGTTTCACTTCTCAGGCTCAGAGGGCTGTCTTTCGTGCTCGTTCCAATTCTGGGAGACCTCCATTCTGCATCAACAGTAATGGAGTTCACAAAAATCATGTTAACACTGTGGAAGACGATGATAGTGGCTGCTACATAGACAGTTGGGTCTTTCCTACTACCGGCAATAGTTTAAATAATTGGAAGGCTGAAGACTTTATACCAATCTCCTTTAGTCAAGATTAAATGTTATTTTTTATTTTTCTTGCTTTCAAATTTTGGTTATGTAATTTAAACAATGACTTTAAGCCTTGTGCATTACCCGGGGCATAATGGTCCATTTGTTAGATTTGTCGTTATTCATAAGCATATTTTCATTTAATAAATCATTGGACATTTTGTTTACCTAGGGTTTTGGTAAACAACCGCTGATCCTCCAAATGGTTACTTATTTGGTTACTCGCAGGATCGATCAGATTGATCCTATGGACATAGGTTGATTTTGAAGTTTGATTAAGGTGGATAAGGCTTTAAGTAAAATGTTTCAAGTAAATTGCGTAAAGGAAAGGCTTGGTAAAATAAACAAGGCTTTAAAGTAAAGGTTCGACAGGAATTTAAAGGAGAAAAGCAAGTAAAATACTGGAAAAGTAAATGACTTTAATTGATAAAATTGGTGTTTCACACATACATTTCTCAACAATTCTTTCGCTCACACTGGGTACTTGAATCTAAATGAGTGACTATGTATCTATTTGTGAACACACGCGAGAAACTACATGTCTACTCCTATTTATACTAAAACATTCCAAGTAACCGTCGGGCAGTTACACTGCTTCGAGATTAAGCCACTTGGCACGTTCTCCATGTCCGACGCTCCAGATCCTTGCACGTTTACACGTAGTAACTGCTGGAAACCGTTTTCCCTCCAAAGCTTTGAATTTCAAACTGTTCCACTCTGGACCATCGAACACTTTCATCAAGAAACGTCTTCGACGAAAACTCCTTCGACGTCGAAAGCAATCAGCCTTCTTCCTTGGAAGAAATCTTCTAAGTATTTTGCCATCTTTCGACGGGCACTTCGACAGACTTAGCCAGTCGAAAGCATCTTTCAGCTTTTAATGGCTGCCATCAATCAAAACAAAGGTGTCGAATTTAGGAGCCAACAAATTTCCCCCCAAGAATGCCTTATTTCGACTCTGAAAGAAAAAGACATTCTTTGAAAACGCCATTCGACACCTGTTTTTCCACGCTTAGTCACAAGTTAACTTGTGCACTTTTTGTTGCTTTTTACCAACTATTGGCAATCCCAAGAAACCATCATTGATTTGATCCTGGGACGTCACTTCCGGTACGGCGTGCAGTACCAAACGTCACTTCAGAATTTGTCATTATGACAAATCCCAAAAACGAGGACGCACGCTGCGTCTCTCTGTTTCTGCAGAAACGGCCAAAACAACAGGATGCTGCCACGCGTCCCACTAATTCCTGCAGCATTAAATGACATTTAATGTCCTCGTTATTGGGAATTTCTCCCACTACTATAAATAGTAGTGAATATCCCATTGTGGGATTTTTTACGCAAACTAGCCCTCAAACTCCCTTGCTTTCGTACGAACTTGCTCTTCTTTGCAGAAAAACTCTTTCTTTTTCACTTCATCTTCATCCTCAACAATGGCCTCTGCTTCTACTGCCCCCAAGACTAACGCACCAACTGAACAACTTGTGAAACCCAAGGTCTTTGTTACTGCTCCGGTAGTGAACTCTACAGGGAAACGAAGGGTCCCTGAACCTTCTGACATCTCAGTTCGCGATGCTTACTCGCGTCACTTGATGATCCCGGTTGGATACTCCAACCAGATCTTCGCAATGTCTGGCCCCATGAACCCAAGCATCTCTGAAGCTCTGAAGATCAAGAGCTATTTCCCCATCGTCGAGAAACTCAAGCCAGTAGCATGCGCCAAGAAGGACGCAGAAGACAACGAAGACCCTACACGCGAGAAAATCGACCTCCGTTTCTTCAACAGAAGTGTTAGGGTCTTCAGGTCCTGCCCTAATCTGACCTCTGACTACGTTGCTTGGCTAACAAAGTTGGAGAAACATCAAACTCCAGTCTGGAAGGAAATGGGAATCTTCGACCTAGTAATGCTGTCGAAGACAGGCTTAAACTACTCCCCAGAGATGCTTATAGCTTCGCTGTTGTTTTGGGATTACTCTCACTTCACCTTTCACCTTCCATGTGGGATATTAACCCCCACACTCTTCGACGTAGCGGCCATTACTGGCCTTCGACCAACAGGAGATTACTTCGACCCGGAGGAGATGTCGGAGGACCAAATTGGCTTCTCTGAGACCAAGCCAACATACACCACCTTTATCAACCATTATCACGACAGGTCGACGGATACAGTGTCGGATGTCGAACACATAGCGTTTTTAGCCTTATGGCTAACTCGCTTTGTGTTTTGCTCGAAGTCTCTACAAGTGACCAAGAAAATGGTCACGCTTGCCACCCAACTGCACCACCGCCAAAACATCTGTTTGGCAGAACTAATTCTGGCCAGTCTTTATGACTCAATCAGCAATGGGGTTACTCTCTTGAAACATATCGAAGATAGGGCCAGTTTGCTACTCGCTGGGCCTTTCTGGCTACTTCAACTGTGGCTCAACGCCACTTTCGAATCTTTCTTACCCAAGAAGATTCAGATAAATGAACAAGCCCCAGTGATAGCTAATAGACGTATCGAAGGAATTAGGCTGGCTCTACTGACACCTGTGGAAGATGGGCTGGAGTTTCAACAAACCTTCACTAACTTCGTTCTGATGTTCGCTCGAAGGAAGGAATTTGTTTCAACTATGGCTCCATTTGCTCAACGGAGGGTGGGGCCAGCATGGTTCACAAGGCCACATCCAAAGGAGTCGAGTGGTCCCAATGTCGATGAGCACACTGTACTTTGGGAGGCGTTCCTGACACCCAGGATCATGCCTCTTCGATTTAAGAGTTCTAAGACTCATTTGAGTCTGCTTGCCTATCAACCCAATCTGGTATCTCGCCAGTTTGGTATCATCCAAACCCTGCCTTCTCCTATTTTTCAAAGAGAGAAGTCAATGTTGTACTTCTGCAACGATTATTCAAAAGAAGCTGCCATCAAGCATATCGGAAGATATGCTGGTCGAACAATCCTCTCGCTGTTTGACTACCAGCTTAATTTCCTTTGCTCACCATCCTTTGAGGAGTGGTGGAGAAGCTATTATGCTGAGTACTTCTTCGACGAGAAGGACTTCATGGCAGAGTTGCAGAAATCTTTTGTCCTCGTGTTGGACAAAGTAAAGAAATGTAAGTTCATGCTCTCACATTACTTTTTATCTTTCTCTTCGACTGTTAGCCTGTTAACTTTCCTTTTCGCTTTCAGTTGTTCGAAAGCCCTTAGCCAAGAAGGCTACAGAAGGCCCACAGGGAGGAGTCCCTTCGACAAAACCTCCACCGCCAGCGAAGACTATAGCGCCGGCGAAGACAACAGGCAACCAACAGGGGGAAGGCTCTTCGAGGAGGCCTCCTGCATCGGTAACCAGATTTTCTTCATTTTTCTTCTGGCTTTCGATTTTTTTTTATTTTCGATGTAATTATTCAATCGAATTCCTATTGGTTTTCTAGGCCCCTTCGCCCAAGAAAAGGGCAGCATTGGTGGTCGAATCGGGGAGTGATGACGAAAGTGACTCCCCTCCTACTCCCTTAAAGAGGCGAAAGTTAACGAAGGGCGCTTCTGTTCCTACTCCTGCCCCTGAAGGTCAAACCGTCAGAATAAAGGTCGCTGTGAGAAAGCCTAGGCCACCTGCGGTGATCATCGAGGAGCCAACTGAGGAGGAACTGAACGCTCTTCTTACCAAGCCAGTCGAAAGTGACAATTCCAGCCCTGGGGCTGAAGTTAATCCACAGGTAATCTATTTTAGGCATGGATATCAGTATTCGATTGTATCTCTTTCGACATCTGAAGACTTGTCTTCTTTCTCCTTTTCAGGACACTACTGAAAGTTCCCCACCAAGGACTTCAGAAACTCTAGAATCTGCTGACCTTAGCAGGCCTCAGGAAAAAGATTTGGGCACTGACGAAGCCCACACTGAGAATGAGGCCAATGCTGAAACAGTGGAGAAGACAACAGAAGAACCTATGGTGGAGGAAACACAGCCAGAAACGGTTCCTGTGGTGGACTTGTCGTCAGAAGAGAATCCTGAAGGAAGAGACCAAGGCAATGGCGAAGAGAATCAAGATCCTGTTGACGAAGAGCACCAAGGTGGTACCGGCGAAGAACACCAGGGTGACGCTAGCGAAGAGCCACAAAATGACGCTGGCGAAGGACCCCAAGGTGATGTTAACGAAACACCACAAGTCGACGCTAGTACCGCCTCAGTCCAAGTCGAAGAGCAACCAAACGAGGCACTCAGCATTCAACAGCCTCAAGTCCAAGATAATACTGTGGCAAGGGTCACCTCCTCAAAGCACCGGTCAAAAGAGGACTTGGAAATCTTGAAACAAACTGACCCTGTCAGCTACCTCAATGCAATCGTCGAGAGTAAGAGTTCTTCTGACACTAGTCAGGAAATTCCTACCCTGTCGGGGAAGTCTACTGAAACTTCTCCTCTTGATGATGCGTTGGCGAAGGTTAAGGCCCAGTTCTTCAAGAGAGATTTAATGAAGACTTTAGAGGGGGACCCCACTGCTCCATCCTGCTTAAAAGAGGTTTTGAATGCTGTTGACTTCGACGCTGTGACCCCAGAAATTTCAGACTTAATCATGGAATTACATTCTATGATTGATCAAGTTTCAGCGGATTACAGGCGCCAACGAGGTTTTAACAGTCAGCTCGAAACGCTGCATGGCAAAAGCTCATCTGCGTGGACTGCTGTCTCAAGTTCGACTTCTCGAATTGCCGAGTTGTCGAAACAGAAAGCGTCTGCACAAGAAAGGGTCGATGCTATTGAGCAAGAGAACGTCTCCTTCTGAGCACAAATTGCAGAGATAGAGGCGAAGATAAACGCCAACACTGTACTCCAGGAGGAAATTCTTTCGACCATCCCAGACACTGAGAGCCAGACTGAGATCAAGCAAGGCCTGGAATTCGCTGAGAGGGCTCAAAGCCTCGACGCTCAAATTGCCAAGCTAGCGCAGGAAAACTCTTGGTGCAAAAAGAGGTTGGAGCTGCAGTATGCCAAGTATCTTCGACTCAAGAATTCTCTTACCTTTTGATTGATTCTCTTTTGTAACCATCTTCTGTAATCGTTTTCGACAACAATTGCCATCTTGGCTGAAATTAATAAAAATTTCCATTTTGGCATTTTTTATGGTTAATTTAGTTTGCTCTTTTATTATTTTATTTTTATCTCTTGGAGTATAGGCTTATATTTTTTCAAATATTTACCATTTACTCTCAAGAGCCTTTTATCACCACTTATCTCTTCGACTTCATAGGCTCCACCAGAAAAAGTTTGGATAATTCTGAAGGGTCCTTCCCATTTGGGTGACCATTTCCCCATGCTTCGATCCCGTCGATCCATGGGAAGAATTACCTTCCAAACTAAATCTTCAGGCAAAAATACCTTAGGTTTTACCTTTTTATTATAAGAGTCTTCTACTCTTTTCTTCTGAAGCCTGAGTAAGTCGAGAGCGTGTAATCTCTCTTCGTCTAAATCTACCAATTCATCTAACATCATATTCCAATAAACCTCAGAAGGAATATCATAATGCCTCTGAACTCTTGCAGATTGAAGACAAATTTCAGCTGGCAATACTGCATCATGGCCAAAAGTTAGCCTATATGGTGTTGTACCAGTGGCTTCTTTTGGGGACGTTCGACAAGCCCATAAAATCTGGTCTAACGTCTTATGCCAATTCTTTGGTTTCTTCCCAACATGTTTCTTTATCAAGCCAATCACCACTTTGTTAGCTGCTTCGACTTGACCATTCGCCTGTGCATAGTAAGGCGTGGATGTTAGGAGTTTGAAACCTGTTTCCTGAGCAAATTCCTGCATCTTTCGACCAGTGAAAACTGAACCTTGATCAGTTGTTATTGTCTCAGGGATTCCATACCTAAATATAATGTTCTTTTGAATGAATTCAATGACATTTTCTTGGTCTACATTGACTAAAGGGACAGCTTCAATCCACTTAGTAAAATAATCAATGCCTACCAATATGTATTTCTGACTCTTTGATGATGCTGGTCGAATCTCTCCAATAAGATCCAACGCCCATCCTCGAAAGGGCCAAGGCTTCACTATCGAGTGAAGTTCGCTTGCTGGTACATGTTGGATGCCTGTATGAACTTGACACTCCTGGCAGCCTTTGGCGAACTCAACACAATCCTTCAGCATAGTGGGCCAATATAGTCCTTGTCGAAACAACAACCATTTCATCTTGTGGCCTGCTTGGTGAGCCCCACATGCCCCAGCATGCGTAGTCGAAAGGGCTATGTATGCTTCAGTTTCACTTAAACATTTCAGCAACACTCCTTCAGGCGTCTTCTTGAATAACTCATTACCCATGAGTACAAAACTCAACGCCCTGTATTTTGTTTTTCGTTCTGTCGAAGCTCCTGGATTTTGAAGATAGTCCACAATAGGTTTCCTCCAATCTTGCTCTGACAAATTATCAATGAACGAAATCTCGAAGTTTGAGTGATCAGCATATCCTAGCCTCGTCGATTCCAAGTCTGATGGTGATAGACAAGTTGCTTTTATCTTTTCTCGAACTTCGATTGCTCTTTGTAACTTCGTTTTTGAAATCTTATACCCAGATGCAATTTGTGCCAAGTCATTGGCTATTTGATTTTCGACTCTGGGTATGTGTCGAATATTGACACTTTCAAATTGTTTCAATAAACGATTTGCTATCACAAAGTACATAATGAGATTCTCTCTTATGCATTTATACTCCTTTGTGACTTGCTTGATGACTAACTCTGAGTCTCCCATTATTTCGACTCGAGTTGCCCCCAATTCCAACAATATCTCAAGGCCAGTAATTAGAGCTTCATACTCAGCCTCATTGTTCGAACAAGAACCTTCTATTTGGTACTTGAATGTTGTTGGAATTTTATCTGGAGAAACAATCAAGACTCCTACTCCTGTTCCATTTTTATGGCTGGAACCATCGAAGTAGAATTTCCAAGGTTCTATCTCCACATAATTAATATCCTCGACTTGAATTGAGTGGTCGACTATGAAGTCTGCAACCACTTGTCCTTTTACTGCCTTAAGAGGCATAAAGGTCAAGGAGTATTCAGTCAATGCTAATGCCCACTTGCCAATTCGACTATGCAAGATAGGTTTCGACAACATATATTTGAAAACATCAAAATGAGACGAAACATAAACATCAACTGGTTTTATATATTGCTTGAGTTTTGTACAAGAGAAATACAGACATAGACACAATTTTTCAACTTCGCTATATCTAGTTTCTGCATCATTCAAAACTCGACTGAGATAATAAATGGGTCTTTCGACTCCATTCTCATCCTCTTGGGCTAACATACTTCCCAGAGTTTTGTCAGATGCAGCTATGTACAATCTCATACTCCTATTGCTACAAGGAGGCACCAAAATAGGTGGCTTAGTGAGGTACCCTTTGATTTTGTCGAAGGCTTCTTGTTGCTCTTGCCCCCATTCGAACCCCTCTTTATTCAGTCGAAGTAAGGGTGAAAAGGCCTGAGCTTTCCCACTTAGGTTAGATATAAACCTTCTCAAGAAATTTATCTTGCCTAAGAGAGATTGCAATTCCTTCTTATTCGATGGCGCTTTCGCTTCCAAAATTGCCTTCGTCTTGTTCTGATTGATTTCGATTCCTTTCTTGTGGACAACGAAGCCCAAGAAATCTCCAGCTTTCACACAGAACGTACACTTCAAAGGGTTCATCTTCAGACCATGTTCTCTCATTCTTTCGAATGATTGTCGAAGGTGGTCAATGTGACTCTTCCTGGAAACAGATTTTATAACAATATCATCAATATAAACTTGCATAAAAGTGTTAATAAAATCATGGAAGATAGTATTCATTGCTCGCTGGTACGTTGCCCCAGCGTTCTTTAGGCCAAAAGGCATCACTACCCATTCGTAAGTGCCTAAGGCCCCAGGGCATCGAAAAGCTGTTTTCGACACATCCTCTTCAGCAATGAATATTTGATTATATCCTGAATAACCATCGAGCATACTCAGGTATTCGTAGCCAGCGGCAGAATCGACTAGCATTTCCGCCACAGGCATAGGATATTCATCTTTGGGGGTGGCAGCATTCAAATCTCTGAAATCTATGCACACCCTTAATGTGCCATTTTTCTTAATTACTGGCACAATATTTGCAATCCATTCGACATACCTTGTAACACGGATGAATTTGCATTTCAGAAGTCTTTCGACCTCCGTTTTGATCTTCGACAATATTTCTGGAGCGAAGCGTCTTGGATTTTGCTTGATTGGCTTCTTTCCAGGTTTGATTGGCAACTGAAGTTCTACCAATCCTCTGTCGAGACCGGGCATTTCGTCATAATCCCATGCAAAACAGTCTTTAAACTCTTTCAGCAATTGGATTACTTCCAACCTAAGTTCTGGATCGATTTTGGCGCTGATGTAAGTTGGCCTATTCTCTGATCCTTCGCCTAAGTTGATTTCTTCTAAAGGGTCTTGTGCTAACATCTTAATGTTGTTCGCCAAGGGATCCTTTTCGAAGCCCAAAGGCTCATCGTCATAGATGGCGTCGAGCCTCTGTTCCTGCATTTCATCTGGCATGATATCAGGAGGTCTTGGATCGAAATCCTTTCCTGGGCCAACAGCAGATAATTGTTGATCATTGGCCTGTGTGGCCATGTACTTTACTTCGGCTTCGAGAGCCGTTATCATCTTGGTTTCGGCCACATAAGCCGAAATTCGCTTCATAGATTGTGACTCAGTCATTATCACTGAATTCACTTCCCCAACCAGTTGGTTGGATATCAGTTAGCCCACTGAAGTCTATGTGGGACAAGTCTTCTCTGTCCCATTGGAAACCATGCTCAGGATGCAGGTATAGGGAACAAAAGGTGTTTGGCGCTGGCGCCATGTCGAAATCAGGAGTTGGACATGGCCCTATATGAGCCAAGTTTTTGTCGAAATCTGTTACACCCAAGTGATTCACTTCGCCAAGGTAGTAACTTTGATTTGCCTCTATGTTTTCGACCATCCCATCTGGACGCCATAGAAGCAGCCTTTGATGCATCGATGAAGGCACAGCACCTACACCATGAATCCACTCACGGCCTAACAAAAGGTTGTAGTTAGGTTTGGCCGATATGACCATGAACATTGTTGGTCGAAGGATCGACCCAACTTTTATGTCTAGCTGGATTACTCCCATGGTGGTCCCAATGCCTCCCTCATAGTTGGACAGGACCATATTGTGAGGTTTGATTTCTTCATCCCTTTTGCCAATCTTCCTTAGCATAGAATGAGGGATAATATTGATAGTGGCCCCACAGTCGACCAATATTTTGTTCACAGTGGTCTCTTCGAGCTTGGCCCTTATGAACAAAGGTTTGAGGTGATTCTTCATCGCCTCTGTAGGTGGCTCGAAGAAGCCATTTTGTTCCTCTGTAGTGCCATTGTCCATGACAAAATAGCACACTGGCCTATGTTTGGCCATTTCTTGTTCCACCTCCCAGTCACTGGCTTCGACTTCTACCTGTCGATTGAATTCCCTAGGCAGCACTGAAACAATATTCACCATTATATCCAGAGTATCGTCGGACTCAGCATCATTTTCATCTTCGCCTTCACTTTGGTTAGGCCAAACCAGCCTGTTGGTAACTGGTTCTCTCTCAAGAGGCTTTCTTTGTTTCCTTTGAGGCACATTCGAACTAGTTTCTGCCTTAGGTTCGTTGGCAGCCTCCCTTTCAGCTTTTCGCCTTCTTTGATATCTCCTCCATTGGGATCTCGACATAGGATTTTTTCCCTTGTAGTTGCTGGACACTTGAGCAACCTTGGGTGCAGCAACTTGAGGCTCTTTCTTCTGAATTAAAGAGGAACCTCTTGGCACATCGAAAGAATTCCATTTCTCTTCACTTGGCCTTTTCCGGCCAGATGTTTTGTACCAAGTGTCTACCGGTACATTTGTTGGAGGCCTAAAAGTCAATGGCCTCTTGTCTTGATTAGAACCCCTCCTGGGATCATGTCGAAGGTCAGCATTCTCCCTTCTCTTGTTCGCTGCTCTTACGCCTTGTATGTGCTCAGCAGCTTTTTTATCAAAGATAGAACTGCATCTTGGACACAGCATCACCTCTGATTTCTTCTTCTGGCATCTTTGTAAAAAATCTGCCAAGTTTTCGTTTTCCTTAGGGAAAGCCGTTTTATTCGCCTGCTCTTGCCTTATGGCTTCTTCTGAAGCTTTAGGGTCAGAAAGTTCAACCATGTTGATATTCATGGTATCCTTAGTAGCAAGAGTTAGTTGCTTCATTTGTGTCTCCAGATTCTCCGTCTGGCCTTGAACAGTGGCCAAGTGGGAACTGGGTCTTGGTCCAGTCTTTTGTGTTTCAGCAGCCTTCGACTTCGGGTCCTCGACCGCTTTCTGGACAGCCTCTATTGTCTTCCTGGATAAATTTCCAGAAAAACTGCCAAAGATTGGCATGTTGATGTGGTCCTTTGAGACTTCGACCATGGTAATTCCTGGCTTCTTCGACTGAATCCTGGTTGCCTCTATCATGTTCACCTCAGAGGGTTCTGCATAGTGGGCTTCAGCCTTCAGTGGATTGGAGTCGACAGCCATGGGGGATTTGTCAGCAAACTTTAATCTCCCTTCTTCAATAGCGTCTTGCACAAGATTCCTGAAAAGAAAACATTGAGAAGTTTTATGGCCCAAAAAATTATGATATTTGCAAAAACCTCTCTTCTTTCTTTGATCAAGAGGAGGCACTTTTACCCCAGGGGGTACTATCATTTGGCCATCTTTAACTAGCAAGTCGAATATTTCATCACATTTTGTGATGTCAAAACTATAAGTCTTTTTTGGGAACCTATCGTTGGTCCTGTCTGGACCAATGGGATTTTTCCCATTTGAGGGGACTAACTGTTTACAAGAGTATGGTGGCCCTTGTTTTAGTTCTGCTAAATCGACTTCTCCTTCTTCGACAGTTAAAGTATCGTCGAAGGATTCTAGATCGTCGTCGTCCATCTCAACGTACGCTATTCTCTCTCTTTTGTGAGTTTTCGTTGCCTTAGCTTTTTCAGCTTTGAGGCGTTCGACCTGTCGAACTCTATCGGCCAATTGGGCCATGTCTCTTAGGTACTGGGTATCTAGCTTCTTCCTAATGGAATAATCTAGACCGCCTGCGGCTATTTCGACCAACTCATGTTCTGGCACTTGTGTAAAACATCTCGCCTTAAGCAACCTAAACCTATTCAGATATTCGTCTATAGGTTCAGTGAAACGTCTCTTCACACTCGCCAGTTCTTTCAGGCTTATCTTGGTTTGCCCCATATAGAATTGTTCATGGAACAATCTTTCCAACTGGGTCCAATGGTGGATCGAATTGGGGGGGTAGAGTTGTGAACCAAGTAAAAGCGTTCTTGGTTAAGGAACTTGGGAAGTATTTGATCCTTAGGTTTTCATTATTTGAAATGTCTCCTGCTTCGATCAAATACCTCGCCACATGTTCGACAGTAGATTCTGTCGTGTCCCCAGAGAACTTAGTAAATTTGGGGACTTTGCTCCTAGGAGGTAAATCCGTTTGTAAAACGTATTCTGACAATGGAGATGTAAAGTTGGGCCTTCGAAAGCCCATGTTCATCCCATTCTGATTCATGATCCTTTCGATCATGGTTGCCAGATTATTTTCCAAACCCATGTTTTGGTGTTGGATATGCTGAACCACTTCGTCAGCATTTTGGTTTCTGTTTACTAACCTTACCTCTGGGGCTATTACCCTAGGTTCTTCGACAGGTTGTTCTACAGGCTGTTGAGCCTGATTAATGGTGGTTTCTTCCTCTACAAATATCCCCTGATTTCCTCTTGTTTGCGCCCTTTGGGGCTGTCGAATAGGTGGGGGTACTCCAAAGAAGTCAGCCAAACGCGTCATTTGCGCTGTAACTTGCTGATTCGATTGAGTAGTATTTTGTATTAGAGGATTTAGCACTGTACTCAAAGTTTGTGCCAACATTTGCACCATATCATGGTTGCTTTCGTCCATCTGTTGCCTCAAGACTGCTGTCGAGGCATTTGTAAGGCCATGGGCTACTTGGGACGTTCCTCCTAAGAGTTGGGTCCTATTTCTATTCGCCATGCCTACTCCAGAGCCTTGGAGTGGCGAAGAGGCGCTCACGAAAGGGTCTGAATAAGTGGACGCAGCATTCGTCAGGCTTGCCACTTCAGAAGTTGGCATACCATAGAATGGAATAAATCCTGGGGGAACCACAGGCCTTGTGCCTATATTTCCCCTTGGAGGGGGAGTTCCCAAAGGTATTCTGGGGCCTGAAAACGAAGTTATTGGCCCCGTGGTTGTGACTGACACTGCTGGCGTCGAACCAACATTCGTCGCTTCACTTACGGTCATATTAACCGTTGCTCCCACACTCGTTTGTGGGATTTCATTATTGTTTGGCGGATTCGCCATCTCTTCCCTTCTTCTGGCAGTATTGTTATCGTTAGTGTATATTCTACCACTCCTCAATAACATGCAACTCGAAAAGATGAGATTATTTTTCAACAATCAACACACAGTCCCACCGGGTGTGCCAATTTGTTTACCTAGGGTTTTGGTAAACAACCGCTGATCCTCCAAATGGTTACTTATTTGGTTACTCGCAGGATCGATCAGATTGATCCTATGGACATAGGTTGATTTTGAAGTTTGATTAAGGTGGATAAGGCTTTAAGTAAAATGTTTCAAGTAAATTGCGTAAAGGAAAGGCTTGGTAAAATAAACAAGGCTTTAAAGTAAAGGTTCGACAGGAATTTAAAGGAGAAAAGCAAGTAAAATACTGGAAAAGTAAATGACTTTAATTGATAAAATTGGTGTTTCACACATACATTTCTCAACAATTCTTTCGCTCACACTGGGTACTTGAATCTAAATGAGTGACTATGTATCTATTTGTGAACACACGCGAGAAACTACATGTCTACTCCTATTTATACTAAAACATTCCAAGTAACCGTCGGGCAGTTACACTGCTTCGAGATTAAGCCACTTGGCACGTTCTCCATGTCCGACGCTCCAGATCCTTGCACGTTTACACGTAGTAACTGCTGGAAACCGTTTTCCCTCCAAAGCTTTGAATTTCAAACTGTTCCACTCTGGACCATCGAACACTTTCATCAAGAAACGTCTTCGACGAAAACTCCTTCGACGTCGAAAGCAATCAGCCTTCTTCCTTGGAAGAAATCTTCTAAGTATTTTGCCATCTTTCGACGGGCACTTCGACAGACTTAGCCAGTCGAAAGCATCTTTCAGCTTTTAATGGCTGCCATCAATCAAAACAAAGGTGTCGAATTTAGGAGCCAACACATTTGCACTCAAGTTTTGTGCTCTTTGTCTTTCTTTTACTTTATTATTTTCAAAATAACTATGTATTCTTACACACACCCACACAACAAATTGCAGATCCACATCCACCCTGGATCCCATTGATAACAGTCCTACTATTGCCAATTATGACTTCGAAAATCCGATCTACCAAGCCGAGGACGAAGGTGATAAAGATTATGAAATACTTGGAGATCTTACTAGGTTGTTAATTCAAGAAGAAAGGGTCATGCGGCCACATGAAGAGGCGGTCGAGGTGGTGAACTTGGGTACTGAAAAAGTCAAGATAGGTGTCAACCTAGAAGACAGTGTCAAAAAGAGGTTAATTCACATGTTGCATGATTATGTTGAGATCTTTCTTTGGTCATACAAAGACATGCCAGGGCTTGATACTGATATTGTAGTTCACCGTCTACAGATGAAGGAAGGATGCTTCCCTATAAAGTAGAAAGTTCGTCGTATGCATCCTGAGATGTCAGAAAAGATCAAGGTTGAGGTTATGAAGCAATTCAATGAAGTGTTCTTAGCTTTTACCTCCTATCCTCAATGGGTTGCAAATGTGGTGCCAGTACCCAAGAAAGATGGTAAGGTGCATATGTGTGTAGACTACATGGATTTGAATAAGACGAGCCCCAAAGATGACTTTCCGCTTCCACATATTGATGTTCTGGTTGACAATATTGCTCAGTATAAAGTATTTTCCTTCATGGATGGTTTCTCTGGTTATAATCAAATCAAGATGGTGCCTGAAGACATGGAGAAGACTACTTTTGTCATACAATGGGGCACTTTTTATTACAAAGTTATGCCTTTCGGTATGAAGAATGTCGATGCAACGTATCATCATGCTATGGTAGCTTTGTTCCATGATATGATCCATCACGAGATAGAGTTTTATGTTGGTGACATGATAGCCAGATCCCAGACTGAAGAAGAATATCTTGACCACCTGCACAAGCTGTTTGAAAGATTGAAGAAATATAACTTGAGGTTGAATCCAAACAAATGCATCTTTGGAGTAAAATTCTATAAGCTCCTAGGTTTCATATTCAGTGGTAATGGTATTGAAGTTGATCCCACCAAGGTTAAAGCTATTCAAGAAATTCCAGCTCCTCGTACTGAGAAGGAAGTCAGAGGTTTCCTAGGACGATTGAACTATATTACCAGATTTATTTCCCATTTAACCGCTACTTGTAAGCCAATCTTCAAGTTACTAAAGAAGGATCAAGTAGTAAGGTGGAATAACGATTTTCAGGTAGCCTTCGAAAAAATCAAGGAGTACCTCCAGGAACCTCCAATTCTGATGCCATATGTAATACGATGGGAGAACTAACTTGGTGTTTTGCTTTTGATTGCAAATGTTGTGGATAGCAAGAGTCTCCACCGACTTTTATTTATCCAATAAAGGAAAGGGTGAAAAGAACAGGAAATACCTTTTGAGAATTTTCTTGAGTTCGGGGGGGTAGGTTATGAAAAGGGAAGGTGTTAGAACCTTTTTCATCTGTAGATATCTACGGGCTCTTAATTGCTTGATCACTTAAAAATGCTTTGTGTTTGTGTATGTTGAAAGATGCTTTGAAGATGTTTTGAAAATGGTAATTTTGCAATGATCCTCGTATCATTGAGAATGTATAAAAAATGTTTGTCTTTGGAAATATTTTGAAAACGGCTTAGTACGGAAAACTTTGTGATGATTCTCGTATCGTTGAGAATGCATACAAAGTGTTTGTTTTGAAAATATTTGTTTGAAAAGAGAGTGTTTGAAAATATGTTTTTTTTAAAGTGTGAGGTGTGAAAAATGGTTTTAGTTTGTGAGCAAGCAATTACGAGAAATATACCTACTCAAAAAGTCTTTGTTCTTTTCCTTCTCCTTTAGATAGTGTTATTTTACCACTGGTTGGTAAGGAGCCATATCATTGGATATGAGGAACGGGTGTGGGTCATCGTACAGTCATAGAAGGCAACTCGTAAGATGTTTTAGAAATTTGTTGTAAGGGACTAAGATCGTTTACCGAAGGCAACATTGAGGGACTATGATCTTTTAACTCGAGGGTCTTTGCTAAAACATCTCACATTCGAGGGATATGACTGTTTATATTCGAGGCAACAAGTGAGGTTTACCCTAGAGGTGCATGTGTGTAATGTGTGTGTGATTCCATGTATTTTATCTTGAATTAGGGTTTTTCTATGGTTGGTTTTAATCTTGTCATACAAACCCTAATTACTAACAATAATAAGGAAAGCGATAAATTGTGGAATTTAAATATCCTACGCTATTACAATGCTTCGGGAATGGGGGTACAAATTTGTGAATGGGGAGGAAAGCAATAAATCTTAATTATCTATTACAGACCAAATAGTTTAATTCTATACAATTGATCTAGGAATATAAATAAGAAATAAAGAAAAGGATAAATTGGAATGTCTTTGTATTTTTTATGAAAAATGGTTGGAGTTAGTATGTTTGAAACAAATATATACATCACAATCAAGATGAAAATCATGGAGCATATCTTTTGATTTTGTATTTGTTTCATGTTTTAATATGAATTTGGTTGAGAAATGTCTTTAAAAAGGCTTAAGCTATCATAAAAAATTTACTCAACTGTCAATATATCTCATGTGAATCAAGACTTATCATTGTAAAATCAAGCTTTGGAGCAAATTTGAAAATTTAATCAAAAAGATAAGAAGGAAGTCTTTACAAAACCTAAAAAGAACCTATTTTGATTTAATTGAAAAATAATGAAATAAAAATATTTTTTATGATATTTTTTAATATTCATAAAATAGAGGTGGTAAACTAATAGTGTGCAAAAAATTATCTTGAACAAATTAAATTTGAATGCAAAAAGAATTGATTGAAAATGATGAAAAATAAGTAAGAGAATGAAGTTTGAAAATAGAGAAAATACCCAAAAGGGCACCACTAGGGCTCAAACCCAGGTCCTTATAATAAACGCGCGCTTGTTTTACACTGGGGTGGTTGTTTTATCCGGTTATGAAACATGTTCTATTAAATATAAAATAAATTCTTTTCAAAAAAATTGGATTTTTCTCTTCTTCTTCTTCCTTGCATGCATCGTTACCGTAACTATAACAAAATATAAAAATAAATAAAAAACATAACTTTCTCATTTCTCATCTAAATTCGAAAATGTAAAAATGAAACTTGTTTAGAATTTCACAAGGAATCTAATGGTATAATTTTCTGAAGCTATAACTCAATTATTTTCACGATTTTTCTATTGGTACCAAACGAAAACCTAAATGTCCAAAAATTTTAGTTTCAAAATTCTCATCCCACAGTCAATTAAAATGAAATCTAAGGATATGGTTAGCTTCATAGACATGATATCTACATTTTATCCTTTAAAAGTAAGTGCAAATGATGCTTGTATCAAGATTACAAATTTGGAAAAAACTTACCTCTTAATACAAAAAGTCAATGTCCTCTACACGACTTCCAGAAGTAATGTGATTCTTTCTTTAACCTCCTTGGATCTTGGTGAGTATGTTGCAACTCTTACTTTGACTTGAGAGTGTCTGGATTGGTCTACTTAAGTCAAGTTGCAATGGTGGATTTGAAAATGGTCTATGATGATAGAGTGATTACAGAAGTGAAACAGGTGTTTGGATCACTTCTATATGATGTATATAAAGTGTTTGGATGATTTGTTTGGACAAGAGTTGCAAGAGTGATGAGTTTCAAAGAAATGGATTTTGAAAACTCAATAAATTAGTTTTATGGCCAATTCGGGTTTGAGAGTGTATGAGAGGGTTTAAGGGATTTACCATTCGTGTGTTAGGTTGCATATGACCTCTCTATTTATAGGCAAGAGGTTTGGAAGCTTGAAGGGATCAGGAACAAGAGATCACATGTTATGATATTGAAACTTGATTTTGAAGCAAGCTTGACAAACATGGTTTCAATGCATAGTAACAAGGCCTTGTAGGGTGGCTAGAGGATTTAAACATGTTTCTTTTGAGCATACGTGTTGAGTGTGATCAGAACAAACAAGTTTAGAGGCTCAATACAAGTTGACTTTGTGATTAAAGTCACTTTTCCAAAATGGAAGTGTGAACTTTCTTCCCTGGATGGCATGATCACTTGGAAAATGGCTCAAGCTCTTGGATCATAGCTTAATTAGTTGTTTAAACATCTAATTATGGATATATTTGCAAGTCAAGAGGTCTGCAAAGCAAGACTATGCAGCATAGTTGTGAGATTGGGTCATGTGTTCATCAAGAAAATGACTTATAATTTAAGAATGGATGTCCAACTTCTTCTCTTCGACTCTCTTAGCTCAAGCATGATCTCTTCAATTTCTTGGACATTTTGGAAAGCTTGAAACATTGTCTACAACCTTCATGTTGAACACTTTTGCTAAATAAAATTGGAGCTAGGTGAAAAATTTCCAAGAAGATGGGACAAAAAATATTCCTAACTTGTCAAAATTTTCACTAAGTGTTTTATAAAAAAATGTCATGACTTCATGGGATAAATCTTCAAATATTATCATTTTTTGGACATCAACCCTCTAAAAAAAGTTGTAGAGTTTATAAAGATCTAAAACTTTCATGTTTAAAGTTTTCCTTGAATCATCTTGTATCTTGGTGAAAATTTGTCTCGAAGTAATGAATTTATCAAGTATAAAAACACTTAGAAAATTTCTAAGTAATGAAAACTTTGAATTTTCGTGGACTTTGTTGACTTTATTGATTCTTGATAATAAAATTTGACATTTTTGAGTATCTTTATGAACCTTGATCTTTGAGATTCAATGTTGATCAAAAAGTCAAAGTTTGACTTTTTGTATATCGAGACTTTTCATCAGTTGATCAAAAATTCAACTATCAATCCATTGATCTTGAGAAATGATTTGAGCCATGAAAGTAGGTCAAGATATTATATTTGAGTCTTTAAGATCATGCTTTAAGCCATTAGGTCATGTACTAAGTCAAAAGTCAATGATCAGTCATCCTCAGTCAAAACCCTAATTTTGACAATTTTGCCCCTTTGATGATTTGAATGTTTTTCTTGAGGAATTATGATCAACCCTTGATAAATTGAGGAATATGACTTCAAAATATTGATGATGGCCAAAAATCTTGAAGTTTGACTGTAGTTTGACCATAGTTGACTTTTTACCCAATACAGTTGATTTTCAGTCATTTGAGCAATTGACTGAGCAAATTTGTGATGCAAGACTTGAAACATGGTAAGAGCAATCTTGGAGACCTATAATGAACTATGAAAGTTATTTTAGGCATCAAAATTCCAATTTTCCTTGAGAAAATAAAAACTCTAATTTGTGGGCTCGGTGCTTAGGAGGTGAACTTGTTTGATCAAACTCTTAAAACTTCTTGAGCATTTGAGATCTTTTGTGAGAAATATCTTGAGAATAGAGAGGGTAAATTTTGGGGTACAACACCACCAGTTGAAGGAAGGCCTCTGATCATGTACTTAACAGTGTTATAGAACTCAATGGGGTGTGTATTGAGGCAGCATGATGGGTCTGGTCGAAAAGAGCATCAATATACTACCTTAGCAAAAAATTTACCGACTATGAAACAAGATACTCACTGCTCGAGAAAACTTGTTGCACTTTGGCATGGGATGCTCGTCGGCTAAAATATTGTATGTTGACTCATACCACCTTGTTGATCTCTAAGATGGATCCAATAAAATACATATTCGAGAAGCCCGCTCTCTTTGGAAGAATAGAAAGATGGAAAATGGTCTTGACAGAATACGACATTCGGTACACCACTCAGAAAGCAATAAAAGGAAGTGTACTGGCAGATCATTGGCGCATCAAGCCATAGACAACTATCAGTCTATGAATTTTGATTTCCCAGATGAGAATATTATGCTAGTTACTGATTATGAAGAACCTGGACTATATGAAGGGCCTGAGTCAGGATCCCGATGGACTATGGTGTTTGATGGAGCTTCCAACGCGCTTGGTAATGGAATTAGTGTTGTGATTGTCTCTACCAAGGGTTACCATATGCCCTTCACCGCCATATTATGTTTTTACTGTACCAACAACATGACAGAATACGAAGCATGCATCATGGGTATCAAGGTTGCTATTGATATGAGAATTAAATTCTTGAATGTATATGGGGACTCGGCCGTTGTAATCAGCCCGATTAAGGGCGAATGGGATACGAAGTATCTAAATCTCATTCCTTATCGGGAGCATGTGTTGACGTTAATTCCATACTTTGAAGAAATCACTTTTAAACACATTCTGCGAGAAGAGAATCAATTGGCAGATGCATTAGCTACCATGTCGTATATGTTCAAATTCAGATGTGATAATGAAGCTTCTCGAATTACCATTGAGAGACTAGAAGAACAGGCACATTGCTACGAAATTGATACTGATGGAGCAGAGGAAAAGCCTTGGTACCACGAAGTAAAAAGATACCTTGAGATTCAAGAATATCCTGAAGGGGCATCTATTAATGATAAGAAATTCCTATGAAGGTTCTCTGCTAAATTCATTTTTAGTAACAAAATTTTGTGCAAGCGCAATCATGATTCTACTCTGCTTCGTTGTGTAGATAAGAAGGAAGCTAAGAAAATTATGGAGGATATGCATGAAGGAGTCTTTGGTACTCATTCCAACGGGAATACGATGGCTAAGAAAATTCTGAGAGCGGTTTATTATTGTTCGACCATGGAAACTGACTACCATCACCATTCCAGAACTTGTTACAAATTCCAGATTTATGCTGACAAGGTGCATGTGCCGCCGATTCCTCTGAACATCTTGACTGCTCCTTAGTCGTTTGTAATGTGGGGAATTGATATGATTGGAGAGATTAAGACTACTGCCTCCAATGGGCATCATTTCATCCTAGTAGCTATTGATTACTTCACGAAGTGGGTTGAAGCAGCCCTGTTTGCCTCCGTTACCAAGAATGTTGTGGCCCGGTTTATTAAGCCTAATCTCATCTGTCGATATGGCATACCTGAGTGGATCATCACAGATAATGGTACCAATCTCAACAATACTATGATCATGGAACTCTGCATGTGGTTCAAAATTAAACACCATAACTCTTCTCTGTATCAACCAAAGATGAATGGCACAGTGGAAGCCGCCAACAAGAACATCGAGAAGATTTTGCAGAAAATAACGATGATGTACAAAATTGGCACGAGATGTTACCATTTGCTCTTCATGGTTATCGCACTTCAGCGTGTACGTCAATTGCGGCAGCCCCATTCTCTCTCGTCTATGGTATAGAGGTTGTCTTACCTGTCAATGTCTGGATTCCTTCCCTGAGGATTATGAAAGACGCAGGTTTATACGAAGACGAGTGGATTCAGACCAGGTTGAACTAGATAAATTTGATTGATAAGAAAAGGCTTGTGGTTGTTTGTCATGGTCAGATGTATCAGAAGCGCATGACTAAGGCCTTTAACAAGAAAGTCAAACCTCAGGTGTACCAGGAAGGCGGTTTGGTAATAAAGCATATCATCTTACCACAAGGTGATCCTAGGGGAAAATGGACTCCCACGTACAAAGGGCCATTTGTGATTAAGAATATATTTTTTGGTGGCGTTATGATACTTACAACCATGGACGTGGAAGATCTTCCACACCCAGTAAACACGGACATAGTTAAAAAATACTACGCGTAAAAGAGACCCTCTAGGTCGACTGGCCTAGGCAAAAATAATAGCATCATAGCGAGTTAAAAGGGTTCGGGCAAAAATTAGGGATATATATAAAAAAATGTACATCTGATAAGTCGAAAACCTAAAAAGGCAGCTTGGGAAAAAAAGGATATCCTGGTGGACTAAAAACCCGAAAGGGTGGTCCAGGAAAAAGTTAGGGATTAAATCGTACAAATATGTCCCGTTGGATCACCCATCTATTTAAAGCCAGCATGATTACCAACATCATAGTTCAAATGGTACACATCAGTTCAAACAACTTCTTTCGAGAGCTAGGAATGAGATGCTTGAAGTCATAGGGGCAATAGCCGAGTTGAAACTTGACGGGATCATTTCCACATAGTTGTTTTTCTTTGTTTCTCTCTGTACACCTTTTCTTTTACAATGATTTCCTCTTACTAGGATTTCTGTCTCTTTGTATAAAACTGTTTGTTTATATGCAAATTTTCCAAATTAATACAATTAGTTTCAAATTCAAAAGCTATTTGTACTTTCTCTGTTTTGTTTGCAAAAACGTCCAATGATTATATTGAATGAACATATACATTTGAATATGATTGCCATTTACAAATATATGCATGAAAACAGGATTAGCGTATATTGAAGACTTTAGGAGTTGCGATAAAGTTCGAAGTTGACCATAAATTCCCATAGAGAAATTTCCTCAGATCTTCCTCCACAAGTTAATCCCCATCAAAGATTATTTTCCCAGTGAAGTCGCAACAGCCTATAGGGTTTATTTCCCCAACGAAGTTTATTTCTCCAGTATGCTTATTCCTCGACAAGATTCTCTTCTCCGACCAGATGACATTCAATGTTGTCCTCCCCAAAAGAGCTATATTCATATCTGAAACCCGATCAAACAACACATTAGAGAATTGTAATTCTTTCATCCCCCGTTAGGAGACAAATCTTAAAAAGAATGATGAATGACCAACTCTCCTTGAATGCTTATATGCCCAAGCAGAAGTTGAAGATCCCCAGTGGAATATCGTCAAACCGAAAACAGAAATCCCCAATAGAGGCATTCTAAACATATTGAAGAACTACTATCTTCATCCCCAGCAACAATTAAGGATTTATTTTCCCCAGTTGGACGTTATTCCACGAAGCTACTAATATGCTCCGATAATACATTGCATCCATACATCATCATAACACGTGCATACGAAATACATATAACATTATCATTCATTTTGAGAGCATCATTACGCAATGCATTACATACATCATGATGTTACACAAAACTAACTTTGTCTTTTCGGGTTAAGTTCGCAAACATAAAGATATTACCAGTAATTTATAGACATGTGTTGTACCCCAATTTTTGCCCCTAAGATCCCTTCATCATACCATATTGTTTCAATCATCACAAAATCACATTAGGGCTTTTGGTTCTTCTCCCTATCTTTAGATTTGCTCTTTGAGGAGTTACCAAGCACCTTGACTTGTTTTCTTTGGTGATCATGGATATTTTGCTTTGATTTTCTCTCTAAATTAACAAAATAAAATATTGGTTTGTCTTACTTGTTAATAATGTAGGTAAAGGCAATGAGGTTTAGCAAGTTGCATCATGGGTTCATGAGTTTATTTCCATGCCCTAGTCAAAGTCTTGAGAGATTCAAACCTCAGCATTGAAGTTGTTTTGAAGTTGGTGTGGAAGTAGTTTTGGTGGCCATGAGTCCTCATCATCATCCTCAACAAATTCTATTCACAAAGGAAGAATATTGGCACAAAAAGTTTGTTCAAACTTGGCAAAGTTCCACCAAGCATTCTCTTGATCTAGAGGCTAGGGTTTTGGACTTCAGAGGGGCATATCTTGCTCATCTTTTGGTATTTTTGAGTGATTCTAAAAACATTCTTCTATTCAAACCAACAAATCATTTCAAAAGTTCCAAGGATTTGTCACGAGGAAGGAACTTGGTGAAGAAGAAAGATTACAAGTCATCCAGATGAATCCCTCATTTTCCATATGTGACTTCAAATGGTCATAACTTGGTCAATTTGTATCACCTGGAGCCCATTCTTTTTCATGATGACCCTAAGGATGTTTACTTCATGCCTTCTTTTATGTGCAAAGTAAGAAAATGGATGGAAGTTTCCTTAAGAATGCAAGAGATTATAGGTCATTTCATGATTATTGGCCAACTTCAACAAGTCATAACTTGCTCAATTTTTGGAGATTTTGAGTGGTTCAAATTGAAAAATTTCATTCAAGAGATCTAATTCATTCCATCTTTTTTGATCAAGAGCAAATTCTAAGTGCAAGGCCATGTTTGGATGCAAGAGATTATAGGTCATTTTTAAAGAAGAATTTGAAATATTTCTAAGTATGGAAAGTCAACTATTTTTATTCAACTTTGACTCCATGTAACTTTTAGATCAAGCATCCATTTGATTCCATTATTTTTCCATTGCAAAGCTTGTTACCTCATCTTTCCAAAGCATCAAGAATTTTACCCTAAGACTCCTTGAGGTGGAAATGCCATTGGATTGAACTTGGTAACTTGGAACTGAAGTTTCTCCATAAGTCAGAATTTGAAATCCATGTTTTGGCCTTTAAACATCAAATTAGCACGTGTTTGTGATCTATACATGTTTAACCAAATAGCCAAAGTGGATTAGAGCCTTGAAACGCAAGGATTAGATGAGTTTTGATGCAAATCATATCACACTTTGCTCGTGCATAGGTTCACACAATTTCCCTCCAATATGCTTCATTCCACACGCTTGAACATTCCATTTGATTCCCTATAAATAGAGGGTCATCCCCCATTCAATTTCCCAAGCTTAGATAGCTAGAATCACCCTGCCAAACTTGCTTCACAACTCAGAATTTAGCTACTTCGAATCCTATTCTCAAGCCTTTTTCAATCCATTTTTTTCATCAATTCACCTTCTTTGATCTTCCCTGAAGCTAACCATATAATCACATTCAAGAATCGTGTCCTATATTGCTCCATAGAAGTCCAGTTTCAGAGCTCTACAACTCAACTTCAATAGGTAGATTCCTTCATCAATTCTTCAAAACTTTGGTATCATTGTGTTGCTCTCATTGCCCTGGTTCTAGTCGCAACACTTACTTTTATCTGGAAGCACGTTTTGACCATCAATTTTCAAATCTCTTTTCAAAACTTTCTTTCCAAATTGCTTGAGTTACAGTTTATATAAATTTGGCACGAGGGTGTGGTTGTCTTCGTCTTGAGAGAATGGCATAGGTCTGAGCTTTTGATTTTACAGTTTGAGAGACCTGCAATTCGTGAAGGCTGGAGGTTGAAGATGACCAACGTGTCATCTTCTAACCAACGAAAGCGTGACATTTGTTATTTTCAAATTCTGATTTTATTAATGATTTTGTACGTTATTCATTAAAGACCATGATATGCACAGCGCGCCAGATCCCTTGGATTTGATTACTAATGTGTTTTGACTCTCATCCAATGGTCCACATCTTTTTCTTTTATTTTCTTTTTATGATTTCTATATTTTAATTGTTTTAAATTTCAAAAAATCATAGAAAATTCATTTTAGTCCAAAAAATCTAAAACAATTATGGAAAATATTTTTGATTATTCTCTTTCTGATTTTTATTTTTTCACAATTTAATTTTATGTTTTGATATTTTTTATGAATTTTACACTTATTTTATTTGTTTAAAATGTTTAAAAATACTTTTACACATTTTTAAATTCTGAAAAAATTATGGAATGATCCAATGATATTGTGACAAATATTGGTGACCTTATTTTATTTTTGTTTCTGACTTTGCTATTTTTTACTATTTTTGTTTATTTTACCCATTTATTTTAATTTTTAAAAAATAGTTTCTGACTTTTAAAAATTCCCAAAAAATTTGTAAAATTACTTGACCTCTTTTCTGATTTTTCTATGATCTTATTTTTCATTTCTTGACTAATTTGAATATAATTGGCATTTTCTTCATTATTTTCCATTTTTTAAAAAACATTTTTAAACCCTTTAATGAACATATTAAGTATATTATTATTTTGTGAATATTTTCTGGCTGTCTTGGGTTGATTTATTGGTCATGGCTTTATTAACATTATTTAATCCATGGTGTTGAGTCTAACTCCACAAAAATGGATGAATGATTTTAATAATAGTTTGATTAAATATTAATTCAAATGTGATTTTTCTTTTTACCCTAATTCCTCTTCATCTCATCCCCTTCTTATTGTATTAAATGTTGTTAGAGCATGATCTCTATATCATGTCTCAAAACAAATGGTGCATAGATTGCTATTGACCGGCCTCAAAATAGGTGCGACTTCTATATAAGTCCACTTACGATTGCTTAACATAGCGCTAAATTTTGTCCCGATTCGAATAAATGATCATTCGTGGCCCAAACTTATGATTGCAAGCCCAAGTATGTTAATTTGATCTCTTTGATCCAATAACCTTGAGATTCATTGTGTGGAGGCTTTGGTTCTACCAATCCTCTAATGGATCTACAACACCTTTGGTCAACGCGGATCACTTAAAAATCGTTGATCATTAAATGGTACTTGTGAGAATTCTAAATGGATGATATACTTGACAAAAAGAAAATGCAGCTTGTTGTATGGAGGCTTTGGTTCTACCAATCCTCTAATGAGTTCGAAATGCAAGTTTCAAGATGGTCATCCAACTAACCACTAATTATTGACTTGTTTTATTTTATGCTTTTATTCTTTTATGCTTTATGCACTATTTATTTTTTTAGCATTTTACATTTCATGCAATTTTCATCTTTGCTCATTTGAGCGTTTATTTTCTTGTCATTATTACTTTGCTCACTTGAGCTTTTTCTTTTTCCTTTTTCTAAGATACTTAATAACCAACTCAAACCCTAAACAACTCTTAATGGCACTTGGACTATTTTGTTACTATCCTTGGCATGATGGAGTAGTGGACTTTTTCTTGGACTTAGGATTAGAAACCTTAGGCTATCTTGGATACCTTGTGATCTTATCTGATTATTTTGTCTGGAGCTCTTGAGGTTTACCTCAAGACATTGGGTTGCTTGTTTGTTTTTGTGTGCAGGTTTTTGTGATTACACTCTTTGTTTGTAATCCGGAATTCACCCGCATATAGCAGTTACTCTGCCCAATTTTTGTGAAGACTTAATATATTTGAATAGGTCTAGTATCTTTGCTTGCTTGGTTTCACTCCAAAGAATGGGAATTCTATCTTGACTCATAATGTCAAGTTTTGGCTTCTTGTTGGTTAGATGGTCCTTATCCTTAGCTTTTACCTTATGCTTTAGGATAGCCTCTTCTTCTCCTCCCATCTTCTTTAATTTCAAAAATCTTCTCCCTCCTTTTTAAACTCTTCTTGTTTTGAAACTTAAACTACTTTCATAATAAACTTGGACTTGGGTCCATGCATTTTCAAAACATATTCATAAATAAACTTCAATCAGCTTAATACCTTGACATTTTTTTATGAGAAGACTAAAAGTCAACCAATATCATTTCAAACCATTTTGCCACTTTGGCTTTTATCTTTAAACTTTTCTCAAAAGATTAGGCTCTTGTCAATCCTTGTAGTGATGCAAACAACTATACTTCTACAATATGTAGTAAAGTGAGATATTTTTCACTTGGGTGTTGAGTGAGGCATTGTAGATTTTAAAATCCAAGCCGTATCCTCCACTTTGAGATGATGCAAATTCTCCTTTCTCATGATTGTGGGTAGTAAGTATGTTTTCCACACGGACAATGACGATAACGTCTTATCTCATAAAATTAACCAACACACTCGTGTTTCAAATTTTTAAAAGAGGAACTACGTGTACTCTGATCCCCTATTGCATGAAAGGTGGTATATAGGCACTAAAGGTTCGCAACCGCGGCGGGTGCAAAAATCATGAAAAATACTTCTTTTCTCACCTCCACTATCCATTTTATATACAACACATTTTCATAGCCAAAATATACAGGTTTTTCAAAGAGGTTCCTGCGGAGTACCGTAGATGTTTAGGGTGCTAATACCTTCCCTTTGCATAACCAACCAACCCCCTTACCTTGAATCTTTCCCCCTCTTTTTGGGTTATTCGCTTTTTTCCCATTCCTTTGGAAATAATAAAGCGCGGTGGCGATTTTTATTTTGATTTGTATAAAGTCTAGTCAATCCAATGGCTTAGTCTTGAACATATCTACTGCTACAACAGGTTATTGATCAATTCCCGAAACAGGACGGGGCGAATATCTGCATGATCAAGTGATTTCCTTCAGAGGAGTTCTTAAACGCATTTCCCCTTCATCACTTCATTCTTAAAAGCACCTCCTTCAGAAGTTTATTCTAAAAAGTATCTCCTTCAGTGTTTCGTTTTGAAAAGCATTTCCCCATCAGATACGGAATCCTAAAAAGGATTCCCCCCAGAGACTGAGTTTTAGCGAGCATTTCCTTCAGAAGAGTTTTGAAACGCATTTCCCCTTTAGTGCTTCATTCTGAAAAGCATCTCCTTTAGAAGTTTTATTCTGAAAAGCATATCTATGATACGGTGGGAGAACTGACTTGAGGTTTTGCGTTTGTGTTTGCAAATGTTTCAGTTTAGCAAGAGTCGCCACTGACTTTTTATTTTATCCAAAGGAAAGGTCAAAAAGCACAGGAAAGACCTTTGAGATGTTTTCTTGGGTTCGGGGGGTAGATTATGAAAAGGGAAGGTGCTAGCACCCTTTTCATCCATGGTTATCCATAGGCTCTTAGTTACTTGTTTAGATCACTTTCTTTTGCTTTTCAATTATTTGAAATGGTGCTTTTGTGTGTGGTTTTGAAAATATTTTGAAAAGAGGTCTATGTTTAGGCAACCTTTGTAATGATTCTTGTTTGAATATATACAAAGGTGTTTGTCTTTTGAAAAGATGTTTCAATGTTTGAAAGTTTGTTTTTTGGGAAATGTTTTGAAATTGTGTGTTTTTGAAAATAGCAAGGATGTTTTGCAAGTTTGATCAAGTAACTAGGAGTTGTCTACCCTACTCAAAGATCTTTCCTATTCATTTTTAACCCTTTGACATGGTTGTTTTACCATTTTATTTGGTAAACAACCTTGTGTTTGGATGTTAAACGGGACAGGCGTGGGTCATCGTATGACCATGATAGCAATTGTGCTAAGTATCTTTAGCAAATTTTTGAGGGACTAGATCATTTTTGTGTAGGCAACCAAGATAGCGTCATCGAGGGACTATGATCTTTTATTTTGATTTTGTTTTGCCAAGACACCTAGCATGCATACCATGGCCATGTTTTTTAAGGAAACAAGTGGGTGAAACCCTAGGGGTGCTTGTGTGCATTGTGTTGTCATTTTTCATGCTTTTTGTCTTGTATTAGTCAAGCTATTTGTTTGATTTTAGATTTTTGCATACAAACCCTAATCTTTCTATCATGGCATATTTGAAAGTTATAAAGTGCGTAAAAGTATATCTATGACTATTACAACATTGATATGGGGAGGGGGATACAAGTTTGAATAGGGGGTATTTTGCACAAAAATAAAGCCCTAATTCAACTATTACAACCAAATTGAATTCATTGCACAAATAATAAATTGACAATTATTTAAATATGAAATATATTATAAATATGTAAAAATGTTTTTGTATTTATTTTATGCATAAAAAATAAATTATTTGATGTCCTAAAAAAATTAAAAAAAAATATTGATGGTTACTTTTGAAAAGGGTAAAACCCTAATTTGTTTTAAGAAAATATATATATTATAATTATTTAGTTACGTACAAGAAAATAAATAAAAATATTCACAAAAATATTTTTAAAAAAAATATGTAAGAAAATATCATTTAAGTGTATAAATAATAAAAATAAAAATATATAATATTTTTTTATATTATTTATGAATTTATTTCAAGAAAATAAAAGTATATATTATTTAATAACTATTTCTATGTCCAAAAAATAATAAAAAATAATAAAATAAAATGTGAAAAATTAAGAAAATATTTTTGGTAATTTTTTATATTTTAAAAAATAATAATAAAAGTCAGAAATGAAAAAGAAATAGAAAAATATACAAAAATAATTTAAATGGGCCAAGGGGGTGTGAGAAGCAAGTAGAGGGGTGCAAAAGCAAGGCAAAGTCAAGCCCAACCCATATTCATCTTCGTCCCTGACCTTGTGAAATAGAAAAACGCGCGCCAGTGATTCAAACTCGTATCTCCTGCATTTGTGCTTAAAAACAAAAACTTGCAACATGAAATTTATAGAGCATGATCATACGATTCTAACCATATAAAAAACTTAATCTAACTCTCAAAGACCAGAGAGAATTTCTCTGGCCCTAATTTCTAACCTAGTTTTTTCAGAAAGTTCATCATTCAAATTCTCCCATCTAAGTTAACTTAAATGAATTCTATGCATATGTACAGCTCAAGGGCAATGAGGACTGCATTTTTTATTCACAAACCTAAGCCTAATGATTCCTAAATAGAGAGATATAAGTTTGAATTTTACCTGTTTCAGTCAAGCTCGAGTATGGCAATGTAGGGGTTGTGAGTGAGGCAGGAGATACTTGTGAGCTTGCTTGAAGTTCCTTTGAGCTTCCCCAATGCTTAGCTAGCTTTGAACTTGCTTGAATCTCTTTATAGAACTCAACCTACAAACTCAGAATTTGAAAATGGTGAAGTGAGTAAATGGAGTTACAGTGACTTGGGAATGGTTTGGATAGTTTAGGTAGGTTGTTTAGAAAGTGTTGGAACTGGTTTGGGGCAAAACGCACGAGGCAATGTGAAGATGGAAGTGATTCTGCAGGGCCTGCCCTGTTTTTGAAAGAACTTGGTGTTTTTATGTTAGAGGGTGTTTGAGAGACTTAGGGCTCGTGTTTCTAGCTTGGTGTGATGTAAAAAACTTGTTTCAAATATTTAAAAACTTTGGTTTTAACAGATACAAGAGTTGTGGTGATTTTGCAAGTTGACTTGTTTTTGAAGCAAAAGTGAAATGACAATGCTCAAGAGCCTGTACAGGCCTCCTTCTTAGCTGCACAAAGTTGGTGTACCTTTCCCTAAGTTTGTGGAGTTGGTTTGCTGCAAAAGATTGGGTTCACAGCTCAAGAGAAACAACTTGACATAAAGCAAGCTTTATCAAAATGGCAATGTTGCCTTTTTGCTATTTTTAGATTAATTCCTTGTACAATGCCCTAAAGCTCAGAATAAAGCCTTAATCCAATGTGTTTGCATTTAATTTATGAGTGTGAAGAGGTTTAAGGACCTGTAAACAAGTACAATCAAGGTTTGGACAGATTTTGCAACTTGAAGCATGGTGTAAAATGCCTTAACCAAAAGTGATATTTTTCCATTTTCAATCCTTCGATTCTCACTAACCACAAATGATTTTGGAGAGTTCTTGGACATTTTTAAAAGCTTGTAACATTATATAAAATCCATATTTGAAATGAATTTTGAGATTCCACTTGGAACTATGTGAAAAATTGCCATGAAGATAGGTCAAAATCCTGCCTAAACTATGGCAAAAATTCACTAAGTTAAAAGTTTCATGGACCCTTGTTCACAAAATCATAACTTGAGATCCAAGCATCTTTTGGGAAAACTTTGTAAATCAAAGTTATATATTTTGTGGATGACTACAACTTTCATGTTGGAAGTTTTCTTTGAATCCAATTGCATCAGGGTGAAAAAGTTGGGAAAAGTTGGGGGAAAATAAGAAATTTTCATAACTTAGAAAATTTCTAAGTTATGAAATTTTTCAATTTTAAACCCTAATTTCCAAAATTAGGTTTCTTGGTGAAAAAGTTTCATGTTTTGACATATCTTGATGAAAAATGACCCTTGGCACTTGATTTTGACCAAAAAGTCAAAGTTTGACTTTTCAGTGTACAGTTGATTTTTGATCAGTTGATTGGAAAATTCATCTGTCAGTCCAATGCTTTTGAGATCTTTTGAACCTTGTGATTAGGTCAAGATGATTCCATTGAGTCCTTGAATCCATGCTTGAACCCAATTTTCCATTGGCTAGGTGAAAAATCAGCAATTGCCCTTTTGCAGTCAAAACCCTAAAAATGACCATTTTGCCCTTTTGATGATCTGATCAAATTTCTTGAGGAGTTGTGGTCCAAACTTGATCAAATGGTTCATATGAGTCTATAATGTTGATGTGGATCACAAATTGTAAGGTTTGACTGTAAATTTGCCACAGTTGACTTTTTCCCCAATATAGTTGATTTCTAGGTCAACTGTCCAATTGACTGGGCAAAAATTTGATTCAAGGCTTGAAACTTGGTATGAGAAATCTTATAAGTCCAAAATGAAGTATGAAAGTCACATGAGTCATTGGAAGTCCAAAAATCCATGTGAAAACTCAAACCCTAATTTCAGGTCATTAGTGCAAGGAGATGTCTTGAGTAGAGCAAACCCTAATCATGTCTGGAGTCCAAAGAGTCTTGTGAGGAAAATCTTGATAAAATGAGAGGGAAAATTTTGGGGTACAACAGCTGCCCCTGTTCAATCTTCTTGAACCTGAAGAGTTAGATTGGCGAGCTTTCCGTTTGTGACTCGAAGGTAAAAGATGATTGGACACTAGAATGCCCGTAAATTTGCTCTCGTCAAAATGTAGTTGAGGGAATGGGCTTAAAGATGCCATTTAAAGAGGTTGATAGAATCTTGTTGGAGATGGGCTTAAAGATGCCATCCAAGATTGTTTGTTGAATTGAATAAGAGATTCCTTTGCGGAAGCCTGTATACCTGTGGTTGAGGAGGACTACGCCGGGGAATGCTGGTCCCTGTCGTGGTAGAAATAGATTTTTAGAAGATTCAGTCGTCCGTTATTCTACTAGGGAATCATCTCTTTGTTGAAGAGGTGAAAAATAACTGCTATCTGGTCGTGCTCCAGGCTTTATAGTGTCTTAGTGGGGGGATGAGATTAAAATTGCTATAAGATCGTTCTCCAGGCTTTGCAATTTCTCAATTCTTATCTGGTCGTAATCCAGGTTTCAGAAGGAATTCAAATATTACTCGGTCGCATCCGGGCTTTAACTTGAATTTATGGCACACTAATATCTGGTCGACACCGGGCTTCTTAGTAATTGTCCAGGCAAATTGTTATTTGGTCGTAATCCAAACTTCATGAGGTCTTGTACTGCTATCTGGTTGCAATCCAAGCTTCATGGTATTCTGTATTATTGTCTAGTCGTAATCCAGGCTTCACAATACTTTTCTTCTTATCTGGTCGTAATCCAGTCTTCAGAACACTTTACTTCTTGTCTGGTCGTAATCCAGTCTTTAGAAGAAATCAAATGGCTATCCGGTCGTAATCCAGGATTCTCTTTGGCTGTGGGCCAACTAAACATCTGGTTGTAATCCGAGTTTCAAAGTAATTGGCCGAGTAAACTGCTTTTTTGGTCAAAATCCAAGTTTCACAGTATACCTCACTGTTATCTGGTCAAAATCCATGCTTCACAGTGTTTTGTAGAGATCAAGATACCATCCAGTCGAACCCAAGCTTCGTATCTTGAATTTAAGATATACCACAATCTGGTCAATTCCAGGCTTCATGGTGCTTTATACTGCTATCTGGTCGATTCCAGGTTTCACAATAACTTGTCGGGGATTCAACTATTTTTCCGGTCGATCTCCAGGCTTCATAGTATGATTGAGAAAAAATCAAGATATTATCCGGTCGAATCCGGGCTTCATAACTTGAATTGGAACAGGTATCTGAGCATTGAATAAGCGATATAATAGCATCCGTGTCTGGAGCATCTCTAAGCTTTATTTGAGCTTTGAATATTTGTTAAAGATAGCTGTTAATTCTATCCTGGAAAAGGTAAAAATGTTAGCTGAAACACAAAGTTATGTTGCATGAAATGTATGATGCAATAAATGTATTTTATCAGTGTTTATGATATATAAATGTAGTGTATGCGCATGTCGGCTGATTAGTTGTCTTGCTTAGGGAAATAAATCCTTGATAACTGGAGATTATAAAATCTTTGACTACTACCGGGGATTCTAAATCCTTGACTGCTGCTTGGGGATTGAGAATCTTCAATCTGTAATAAAAATAACTCTACAGGGAGAAAGTTTATTCTGTTGGAGAGTAGTAAAAACTATGTGGGGAATAGTTATACTGCTGGAGAGTTTTCAAGAGTTTGGGTTGTATGCCAATCTACTAGGTAATTGTTTGAAGCTGTCGTCTGGTTAGCTGTCAGGCTTCAAAGCAACTTGCTGGGAAATTATCTGGTTTTAAGACAACTCTCTGGGAAATTGGAGGAAACTGGATGGTTTTTCCACTGGGGTTTAAAGGTTGAAGTTTTAGACCCCGTTGGGGAAGAAAGTTTCATCTTCGCTGAGGGTCTGTAATTCAAAGTTTTTGGCTCCACTGGGGATTTCGAAATTTAACTCCGCTGGGGATATGTATTTCAAGGTTTTATCTCCACTGGGGGATCCAGATGATATGCTGCAGGGGATTTCTCCCGGAATAGCCTAAAGACGTCTTCCTGTACTTTCAACCTATCAATAATTATTCTTTCCCATTTCGTTTATTTGTAAACATGTGATTATATTCAAATGCATATGCTCATTAAATAAATCATTGGACGTTTTCAAATAAAACACAAGTGTAAAAAGAAAGAAAAGGAAAATAGTTTTCTGCATTTTGAAGTATCTTTGTATTAACTTTGTGTAAGTATTTTGTACAAAGGAGATAGACATCCTAGTAAGAGAATGTTGTCATAAAATTGAGAAATATTTATACAAAGAAAGATGGCTATGTGTAAAAAATTCCATGGGGTTCCCATTCTGCTATAGCCATCGTAACTCTGGATATCTTTGTCCATTTGTTGCTTCGCCCAAAGATGATTGGATTGATCAGAAGCCTGGAGCTTGTTCGTGAAGAAGTTGTCCTTAAAGTGATCCGACGAGACATAGTCATACGCTTTAATCCCATAACTTTTGCCTGGACCGCCCTTTCGGGTTTTCGATCCACCGAGAAACCATTTTTTGCCCAAGTCTCCCTTTCGGGTTTTCAACTTGTCGGGTGTACAAATTTTTTTTGTTTATCCCTAATTTTTGCCTGAACCGCCCTTTCGGGTTTTCGATTCCCCGGGATGCCAATTTTTGCCCAAGTCGCCCTTTCGGGTTTTCAACTTGCCAGGTCATTTATGCGTAGTATCTTTTGACCATGTCTGCATTCGCAGGGTGCGGCAGGTCGTCGCCGTCCATGGTGATCAGGATCATTTCCCCACCAGAAAAGACATTTTTGATCACAAATGGTCCTTCGTAGGTAGGAGTCCATTTGCCCCTGGGATCACTTTGCAGCAAGATGATCTGCTTGATTACAAGATCCCCGACTTGATATACCTGGCACTGACTTTCTTGTTGAAAGCCTTGATCATCCGTTTTTGATACGTCTGACCATGACAAACAACAGTAAGTCGCTTTTCGTCAATCAAGTTAAGTTGATCAAGCCGGGTCTGAATCCAATCGTCTTCACTCAAACCAGCATCCTTCATGATTCTCAAGGAGGGAATCTAAACCTCAATAGGCAAAACAGCTTCCATGCCGTATACCAAAGAATAGGGTGTTGCCCCAGTTGATGTACGTGCCGTGGTACGGTACCCGTGCAGAGCAAACGGTAACATCTCATGTCAGTCCTTATAGGTGACTGTCATCTCTTGTATGATCTTCTTGATATTTTTGTTTGCAGCTTCGACAGCACCGTTCATCTTTGGTCGATAGGGAGATGAATTGTGATGTTGAATCTAGAATTGCTCGTACAAAGTGGTGACCATAGTGTTGTTCAGTTTTGTACCATTGTCGGTGATGATCCTATCGGGGATACCGTACCGGCAAATAAGGTTCTGCTTGATGAACTGGGCAATAACATTCTTTGTGACGGATGCGAAGGAAGCTGCTTCGACCCACTTAGTAAAGTAATCAATGGCCACCAGAATGAAGCGGTGTCCATTGGATGTTGTAGGCTTGATCTCTCCAATCATGTCGATTCCCCACATCACGAACGGCCAAGGAGCTATTAATACATTGAAAGAAACTGGAGGTATATGTACCTTGTCCACACAGATTTGGCATTTGTGACAAGTTCTGGAATGTTGATGACAATCAGTTTCCATGGTAGACCAGTAGTAGCCTACCCTTAGAATCTTCCTAGCCATCGTATGCCCGCTTGAGTGAGTGCCAAAGGTACCATTGTGCAGTTCAGCCATGATCTGTTCAGCTTCAATCTTGTCCACACAACGGAGTAGGATGCAACCATGATTGCGCTTGTATAGGATACTGTGATACGGTGGGAAGAACTGACTGTTTTTTGGAATGCTGGTTTGCGTTTTAAGTTTGTATTCGCAAAATGTCGCGGTAAGCAAGAGTCACCACCGACTTTTATTTTATCCAACAAGGAAAGGAAAAAAGCATAGAAAAATTTCTTTTTAGAGATATTTCTCAGGTTTGGGGGGTAGATTATAGAAAGGGAAGGTGTTAGCACCCTTTCTATCCATGGTTATCCACGGGATCTTAGGTACTTGCTCATATTGTTTTCAAAATTGCTTTCTTTGTGCTTGTGGGTTTGAAAAAAGTTTTTGTTTTGAAAACTTCGATTTAACTCTTGCTTCTGTCCTCAAGAGCGTATGAAGTGTTTTTTGAAAACTTTGTTCGAAAAGTGGTGTAAGTGTGAAAAGTTTTTGTTTTGAAAGAGAAAGTATCTAAGAACCATCTACCTACTCGAAAAAGGAATCGTTCTATGTTAATTTCATTTAGACAATTCTATCCCACTATTGATGAGTAGGTAGCACCGTCGTTGGAATTTGAGGGTCAATTCGAATGCGGGACTTACAATCACCAAAGCAATGTTAGGACGCCTTAGCGGTAACCCTAATGTCTTAGATCATTTGTTTGAGGCAACAATATCCAAGGCAACCATTTCGAGGCAACTATGATCTTTTAGACAAGAGGACGACCTCTAAAACGACTTATACTCAATGACCGTGTACGAAGGCAACCAAGTGGGATGTACCCTAAGAGTGCGCATGTGCGAGTGTGTCATTTTCGGTTATTTTTTATCTTTGTACATGTTAAGGGTGATCTAATTTGATTTTAGGTTAAAACATTCAGTCTTGTCATGCATCCCTATTATCAAACATCTAACAGTTATAATTTGTGGAAATAAAAATGCGGAATTTAAATTACAAGGCGTCGGGTATTTACATCGCCAAAGACAAACCCTTTAAAAATAAATAAAGCGATAAAAAATAAATAAAGGTCATATTAACTATTACAAACCGGAGGCAAGTACATTAATATGATAAAAGAAAATAAATCGCGTGCGGGAAATTAAATCGAGCGCAAACTAGGGTTTTGACCCTTTAAAGAAGATGTTTTTTTTGTTGTTTTTTATTTTAAGAAAGAAATTAACCTATATTAATTACTAAATTAATAAATTAATTAATTAAAAAAAAAATTATTTTTGGGTTTTTTGTGTTATTTTAATAAAGAAAATAAAATTAATTAAATTAGTAAATACCTAATTAAGTCTAATTTAATTTTAATTATTTACAAAAACATGTTAAAGTTATCCTAATTAAAACTCAATTAATTTAATTAGTATTTATTAATAAAAATTAAAATTAAAATTTAATTTGATAAAGAAATTATTTTTGTGGTTTTAATTTTATAAAGAAAAGAATTTTTTGATTGGTTAGTAATTAAATAAAAAATAATAAAACAATTAATTAAAACAAAATAAATAAAATAAGAGAGTGAGGGGGTATGGGCCTGAAATTATGGTGTAGAAAGCAATCTGAAGCCCAATTGGATCTGGCCTTGTTGACTTTGTGAGATCTGGTGTTTGTACGCTGACTTGGACTAGGGTGGATGTTCCCCTTGGACCACCAGATCTGGCCTTTGGCCATCTGGCTGTTGGATGTGTGAGGGCACATGGTATGCTGCATGCTTGGATGTGCACTTGATCACCTGAAGGACAAAATCAAATAGAAATTGGGGGACCTGGGATTCGAACCCAGGTCCTGATGGATCTTACCAATGCGCGCTTGCCACTAGGCCAGTTGTCCTTGTTTGTTAATATAATACAAAGAAAATATAATAAAACAAAACAAAGATTATTGGTCAGAACAAAAAAATATGCGTGTGTGATTTGAATGGGCCGACGATGGCGTGACACGCCTTCATCTTCTTTGTTGAACTGTGGCTAAAACAATCCAGACCTATACCAACGGACAAAAGTCCGTAGCTATAAGCCAGGCATCACTAAAATCCTATAGGCACCATGGAAATGCATTCTGAATCCATGGTTGAGTTCGTCTCGGCCAGCTAGTCACAACCATAGCCATTATTATGACCAATTGTACCTGAAAATAAAAGCCCCAAAAACAAGGACGGAACCCTAGCAATGGTAGATCTTCATATTGGTCATATAAATGAAATTGGTTAATGTCAAAAGCTTGCAAATGGCATGGTGATTACAAATATGCAATTATTTCATTGTAACAATGCATAATTTCTGAGATACGAAACCAAGTACAAAGGGAAATCGCGTGACGCTTACAGCACTTTGTGGTGTATGAGCAAGCTTGCTTTGGATTGGTTTAGCTTCAGTGAACGTCCAGGAAGCGATTGGGATGCTTGCCAAGCCCTGAAAATGTCTCTAGCTATGAATTCGATTCCACACTTTTTTAGTGAATTTTCCAACTTTTGTATTGCCTCTTTCTGCAGCCTCCAACCCTTATTCACGTCCCTTTGGCTTGCTTATGTAGTGTGGAATGTATTAGGGTAACAATTTTGGATTGAATCTCTCTAAATCAATGCATTGGAATTTGATTTGATTCACTCTTTACAACTTGCCAAATTTGCCAATTTTCAATCTTTTTGCACATGGTTTAGTGTGATACGAATTTGATGTTGTTAATGATGATGATCCAATCCTGAAATAGCCAAAAGATCTCATGTAATCAAAGTTTGGGATTTTATATGATTTTATTTGATTAAAAATGAATAAATTCAATAAAAAATCAAATAAAATAATAAAATGAAATATGAGCTCATGGCTGAAGCTAGGACATGTGCGCAATGATGCAAGCTCAAATCAAGTGGAAAATAATGGGCCCATTTGACAAAATTTGAAGTTTTGAGGATAGTTGACTTTTGGCAATTTTGCAAAAATTTCCAACTTCAACAATGCATAACTTCTTCAATTTTGAACTTTTGGAAGTGTTCTTGGACTTTTTAGAAAGCTTGAGATGTCCACTAACCAACCCTTTTGGTCTCATGTCATTTTAATATTCCATGCTCAAGTTATAAGCTTTGGAAAAAAAGGTGTTTTTGTTGACTTTCAAAAATGACCTATAATGTCCAAATTTATAACTTCTTGTGAGTACATCTCTTGATCTTGGGGTGTGAAGATGGATTGTAGGAAATTGCATCCTATTCAAAATGAGATTTTGATGGGTCATTTATCATAAAGTATGAGAAAGTTATGCTTGGTCAAAGTTGAGTTGACTTTTCCTATAAAACCCTAATTTAGCAACTTTTGAGTCTTGATGAATTTTGAGCAATCCTTGATGAATCATGATCAACCCTTGACCAAATGATTAAATATCCTTCAAAATGAGAATGTTGACAAAAATCTTTAAGTTTGACTGTATTTAGGTCACAATTGACTTTTGCCCTAGAATAGTCGATTTTTTGACCTTTTGAGCAATTGACTGAGCAAACTTCCTCTACAAGGATTGAATTTTGACATGGGTGATCTTGAGAACATATTAGGACATTGGGGAGCACTTGAGGTAATTTGGACTCAAGGATCTTGATGCAACACAAAACCCTAATTTAGGGTTGACTGCCTTAGGAGATAACTTGTTTGACTCCCTCTTGAGCAACCTTGGACAACTTGGAGATTTTCTTTGCATTGTTTTGAGAAATATGAGAGGGAAAATTTTGGGGTACAACAGCTTCCCCTGTTCAATCTTCTTAAACCTGAGGATGTAGATTGGCTTTCGTGCCTTTCGTGATCTGAAGGTGGAAGATGATTGAACACTAGAGTGCCCAGAAATTTGCACTCGCATGAAATGGTATCAGCCTTATGATGTCGGAATGGGCTTACAGATGCCATTTGGAGATTGCTAGCAGGAGGATGGGCTTAAAGATGTCATCTGTAGGAGTGTCGATCGCGTAAGATATTCCTTAGCGAGGATTTGCATACTTGTTGTTGTGGAAGATTCCGATGGGGAAGCCTGATCTTTGTTAAGATTTAGGAACTTGTCTGTACTTCAACTAAGAGAATACCTCTGCTGAGTTTTAAGAACTTGTCTGTAATTCAACTGGGGGAAATCTGTCGAGATTTAGAACCTTATATGTAATTCAACCGAGAATAATCCAGTTGAGATTTAAGAACCGGTCAGTTCTTCGACTGAGGTAAACATCTTCATCAAGATCTAGGACTGTCTGTTACTTCAACAGAGAATAATTATGTTGAGATTTAAGAACTCGTCCACACTTTGGAGGAAAATTGTCGAGATTGAGAACCTTATCTGTAATTCAACCGAGAATAATTCAGTTGATATTTAAGAACCGGTCAGGTCTTCGACTGAGGGAAACATCTTCATCAAGATCTAGGATTGTCTGTTACTTCAACGGAGTATAATTCTGTTGAGATTTAAGAACTCGTCCACACTTCGACGGAGGAAAATTGTCAAGATTGAGAACCTTATCTGTAATTCAACCGAAAATAATTCAGTTGAGATTTAAGAACCGGTCAGTTCTTCGACTGAGGGAAACATCTTCATCAAGATCTAGGACTATATGTCTTTCAACGGAGGATAATTCTGTTGAGATTTAAGAACTCGTCCACACTTCGACAGAGGAAAATTGTCGAAATTGAGAACCTTATCTGTAATTCAACCGAGAATAACTCAGTTGAGATTTAAGAACCGTTCAGGTCTTCGACTGAGGGAAACATCTTCATCAAGATCTAGGATTGTCTGTTACTTCAACGGAGGATAATTCTGTTGAGGTTTTAAGAACTCGTCCACACTTCAACGGAGGAAAATTGTCGAGATTGAGAACCTTATCTGTAATTCAACCGAGAATAACTCAGTTGAGATTTAAGAACTGGTCAGGTCTTCGAGTGAGGGAAACATCTTCATCAAGATCTAGGATTGTCTGTTACTTCAACGGAGGATAATTCTGTTGAGGTTTTAAGAACTCGTCCACACTTCGACGGAGGAAAATTGTCGAGATTTAGAACCTTATCTATAATTCAACCGAGAATAATTCAGTTGAGATTTAAGAACCGGTCAGTTCTTCGACATAGCTGAGAACCTAACTGCATCCTTCCTGAAAAGTAAAGGTCAGTCGTATGTAATGCATGATATATATCAAGCAATGATGTTCTCAAAATAAATGAGATTGTGTTGTATGATACGTATATGCATGTATCATGATGTATGGAGATGTAGTGTTTTTAGTTTGGGAAAATAAATCCCAGATAGCTGCTGGAGAGAAGAGTTGAATTCTTCATTTTCGCTGGGGATAGCGAATGAAGATGATTACAAGAATAAACTTGCAGGAGAAGATAACTTCGTTGGGGCATAAAACTGATGAGGAGATTACTCTGTGGGGAAGAGATGCTCTACTGAGGATTCCACCGATAAGTTTCGCTGGGGATGAATTATTGTTGCTGGTGACATTGAATCCTGTTGGGGAATGAATTCCTGTTTGGGAAAGGAAAGAACTTCGCTGGGGATGATCCTTCAGTCGTGACTTCACTGGGGATAACCTTTTAGACTCTTATGGGGATAATCCTTTGAGCTTTGTTGGGGATAATCTTCCAAAGTCTACTGGGGAAGCTTTTTCAGACTGCGTTGGGAAAAAATTTAACTCCACTGGGGACATTTTGTATTCTGCCGGAGAATGTTCTTATACTCCGCTGGGGAATATTAAGACTGTCGGGGATATTAATCCTTTTCAGTGTTGATGGTAGATAAACTCTGCTTGGGGAGAATATTACTGGTTTATTCACAGTTGCGAGTCTCAGCTGGGGAGAGCCCTCATTGCTGTCTTTTCTTACTCTGCAGGGAGTGAATGCACCTTATCCTTATTCTTCAGCTGAATCTACCTTTGTACCTAGTGGATAGAGCAATTGTACAGTTTGGACACTTCTTATTTGCCCCTGTTTCTGATATTACCAGTAATCGTCTTTTTGTTTCGCATGTAAACATTCATGAGCAGCAATTAATGTCAAATGCATATATCAAAAATGAACATTTGACGTTCTTTGCAAAACAAAATAGATAAAGGAAAAACAGTTTGAAATTTCTTTGAAAATGAATTGTATTGATTTTGAAGTTTAGCCTGTAAATAGGCGTTTTTGTACAAGAGGCTGACGTCCTAGTAAGAGAACATCATCGAACAAATAGAGTTTATACAATTTGTGAAAAATTAAACAAAACAGCTATGTGAATAATCCCACTGGGTTCCAACTCTGCTATTGCCTTTATGTCCTCGAGCATCTCATCACTTTGCTACTTGGTTGAAGGTAGGTCAGATTGTTTAGTGTCGTCTGAGCTTGATAATTGATTCTGAAGTCTGGTTGCAAGGTGATCCAATGAGACATAATGTTACGCTTTGATCCCTAATTTTTGCCTGGACCATCCTTTCGGGTTTTCAGTCCACCGGGATACTCTTTTTTGCCCAAGCTGCCTTTTCAGGTTTTCGACTTGCCGGGTGTACAGTTTTTTTTTTCATCCCTTATTTTGCCCGAACCCTTTTGATTCCTCGGGAAGCCCTTATTTTTGCCTAGGTCAGTCAACCTAGCGGGTCTCTGATTATGCGTAGTATTTTTTCACTATGTCTTGCGTTAACGGGGTGAGGAAGGTCGTCACCATCCATGGTGGTTAAAATCATAGCTCCTCCTGAGAAAATGTTCTTAACCACAAATGGCCCTTCGTAAGTAGGGGTCCATTTGCCCCTGGGATCACCTGGAGGTAAGATAATGCGCTTGATTACCAGATCCCCAACTTGATACTCTTGTCTTCTAACTTTCTTGTTAAATGCATTGATCATCCGTTTTTGATACATCTGACCATGACAAATAGCGGTAAGTCTTTTTTCGTCGATTAAGTTCAGCTGATCAAGCCGGGTCTGAATCCAGTCATCTTTGCTCAAACCTGCATCCTTCATAATCCGAAGAGAGGGTATCTGAACTTCAATGGGCAAGACTGCCTCCATACCATATACCAAGGAATAGGGTGTTGCCCCTGTTGACGTCCGTGCTGAGGTACGGTACCCATGGAGAGCAAAAGGTAACATCTCGTGCCAATCTTTGTATGTCACTGTCATCTTTTGCACAATCTTCTTAATGTTCTTATTAGTCGCTTCAACAACCTCATTCATCTTCGGCCGATAGGGAGAAGAGTTGTGATGTTGTATCTTGAACTGCTTGCAGAGCTCAGTGATCATCTTATTGTTGAGATTTGTACCATTGTCCGTAATGATCCTCCCTGGTACACCATATCGACAAATCAGATTGTGTCGAATGAAACGTGCCACGATGTTCTTGGTCACTGTAGCAAAGGAAGCTGCTTCAACCCACTTCATAAAGTAATCAATAGCTACCAGGATGAAACGATGTCCGTTAGATGCCGTAGGTCTGATCTCGCCGATCATGTCAATGCCCCACATTGCAAAAGGCCACTGAGCTGTCAAGACGTTCAGCGGAACCGTAGGTATGTGCACCTTATCAGCATAAACTTGGCACTTGTGACAGGTCTGAGAATGCTGATAACAATCGGCTTCCATTATGGACCAATAATATCCTGCACGAAAGATTTTCTTTGCCATGGTATGTCCACTGGAATGAGTCCCAAAGGTACCTTCATGTAACTCTGCCATGATCCTTTCTGCCTCGTTTTTATCCACACATCGCAGTAGGGTTGAATCATGGTTGCGCTTGTAAAGAATACCATTTTTGATGAAGAACTTCGCCGCAAATCTCCTCAAAAACTTCTTGTCATTAACAGATGCACCCTCGGGGTATTCCTGAGCCTCAAGGTATCTCTTCACCTCATGAAACCAGGGCTTTTCTGTTACCTCTTCAGTCTCAATGTCACAGCAATGTGCGGGTTCGTTCAACCTTTCAATGATAATCTGGGGAGCTTCATTGTCCCAATTGACTTTGAACATATAAGACATCGTAGCCAGCACGTCCGCCAACTGATTCTCCTCTCTAAGGAAGTGTTCAAAAGTTATCTCCTCGAAATGGGGAAGCAACGTCAATACATACTCCTTGTAAGGAATAAGATTTGGGTGTTTCGTATCCCACTCGCATTTGATCTGACTGATCATGAGAGCGGAATCTCCGAACACACTCAAGTACTTAATCCTTAGGTCAATTTCTGCTCGAAGACCCATGATGCACGCTTCGTACTCTGCCATGTTGTTGGTGTAGTTGAAACATAGTCGGGCGGTGAACGGAGTATGAAAGCCTTTAGGAGATATGATCACGGCACTAATGCCATTACCCAAAGCGTTTGAAGCTCCATCAAAGTACATAGACCATCGGGATCCTTCCTCAGGTCCTTCATCCGATCCATGTGTCTCACAATCAGTTACCAACATGATATTCTCGTCCGGGAATTCAAAGTTCATAGACTGGTAATCATCCACTGCTTGGTGTGCCAAATGATCTGCCAACACACTTCCCTTGATTTCCTTTTGGGTTGTGTACTGGATGTCATACTTAGTCAAGATCATCTGCCATCTTGCTATTCTTCTGGATAAGGCAGGCTTCTCGAAGATATACTTAATTGGATCCATTTTTGATATCAATAGAGTAGTGTGAGTCAGCATATACTGTCTCAGCCGGCGAGCAGCCCATGCCAAAGCGCAACAAGTTTTCTCGAGCAGTGAGTATCGGGTCTCACAGTCGGTAAACTTTTTGCTAAGGTAATGAATAGCATGCTCTTTTCGGTCAGACTCGTCATGCTGCCCCAGCACCCACCCCATTGAATTGTTGAGTACTGTCAAGTATAAGATCAAAGGTCTCCCTTTGACTGGATGCATCAAAATGGGTGGCTCTTGGAGATACTCTTTGATCCTTTCGAAAGAGGCCTGGCATTCATCGTTCCAACATACTACTTGATCTTTCTTCAGTAGCTTGAAGATTGGCTCACAAGTAGCAGTCAGGTGTGAGATGAATCGGGCAATATAGTTCAGACGTCCCAGAAAGCCTATGACTTCTTTTTCTATTCTGGGAGCTGGAATTTCCTGTATAGCTTTCACCTTTGCAGGATCCACTTGAATACCTTTATCGCTTATGACGAAACCCAGCAGCTTACCAGATCTCACCCCGAAGGTGCACTTGTTCGGGTTTAACCTCAGCTTGTACAACTTCAACCTGTCAAATCGCTTCTGAAGGTGGTCTAGATGCTCTTCCTCAGTCTGGGATCTTGCAATCATGTCATTGACGTATACCTCAATCTCATGATGAATCATGTCATGGAACAAGGCGACCATGGCGCGCTGATACATTGCCCCAGCATTCTTCAATCTAAACGGCATGACCTTGTAGAAAAAGGTACCCCATTGAGTAACAAAGGTTGTCTTCTCCATGTCTTCGGGAGCCATTTTAATCTGATTGTAACCGGAGAAACCATCCATAAAGGAGAATACCTTATGTTGAGCGGTGTTGTCAACCAGAACGTCGATATGAGGTAGAGGGAAATCATCCTTAGAGCTTGCCCTGTTCAGATCCCTATAGTCAACACACATTCGAACCTTACCATCCTTCTTCGGCACTGGAACCACGTTGGCCACCCACTGTGGGTAAGAAGTAACTGCTAGAAAACCGGCGTCAAACTGTTTCATAACCTCATCCTTGATTTTCTCAGACATATCTGGGCGCATTCGGCGGACCTTCTGTTTCACTGGAGGACAGTCTTCCTTGGTAGGCAGGCGGTGAACCACAATATCGGTATCCAACCCAGGCATATCTTCATAAGACCAGGCAAAGATCTCAACATAGTCACGCAGCATCTGAATCAACCGTTGTTTCATACTAAGCTCTAGATTTGCACCGATCTTAACTTCTTTCTTGTCTATCTTTGTACCCAGGTTCACTGTTTCCACCGGCTCTTCATGCGGCTGAATAGCCCTTTCTTCCTAGAGTAATAGTCTAGCAAGCTCACCAGGCACTTCACAATCATCTTCACCTCCGTCTTCGGCTAAGTTGATCGGACTTTCGAAGTCATAACTGGCAGTAGCAGAGTCGTTACCAGTGAGATCCAGAGTGGATGTAGACCTGTATATGTGAGTGTGTGTAAAATAGCTGTTTTTGCAATGTATAATAAAAGAAAAACAAGGAGCGCAAAATTTGAAATGCAAGAAACGTCCAATGCTTTTATTAATGATATATGTAGATGACACACATAAAGCCCTCACAAATGAAGCCACGGTGCCCCGGGTAAGACACCGGGCCATAAAGTTTAAAACATTGTCTGTTACAAATTCAAAACAAGAATTCTCATTACTGGGTAATCACAGAAACGGGCATAGAATCCTTCGTTGTCCATTTTCTTAATCCACCATCGGCAGTTGGGTATATCCAGCTGTCAATATCAAACTCTTCATCATTGTCATCCCCGATAGCATTCACCCCTACGTCATGTTTAGGCTTTTCTGGTGCTCCGAACTCGATCTCCTTGGCATCAATTAGGTCATGTACCTTGTTCTTCAAGACCCAGCAGTCATCCGTATCATGCCCCAGGCTATCAGAGTGAAAAGCACAGCGGGCATTCGGATTGTACTTCGGTGATGTTGTATTTGGATTCTTCGGGGCTTCCCTTGAAATCACTAGATTGGTTTTCAATAACTATGGCAGAATCTGAGATAAAGTCATGTTGAGCTGAGTGAATTGTCTTTGCGGCCTCTCGGCCCTTGGCTTATTATTGTGCTGCGGAGCAACAGCAGGTCTTGATATAATAACCGCATTAACAGCTTGGCGGCGTTCAGGTCTATTCTGACTTTTTGAACCGTAAACAGCACTGGACTCCTTCTTAAAAGGCTTCTTCTCGGTGCTTGATGAAGCACCCTTCTGTATTTTACCAGATTTGATACCAGCCTCAATCCTTTCCCCGGTCATAATCAGATCTGTAAACTTGGACGAAGAACTTCCAATCAGATGGTTGAAATACGGACCAGACAAGGTCCCCAGAAACATATCCACTAGCTCCCTATCAGCCAAGGGTGGTTGCACTCTTCCATCGAGGTCCCTCCACTTCTGAGTATAATCTTTGAAACCTTCGCCCGCACCCATTGACATACCCTGGAGTTGGGTACGCGTGGGAGCGAGGTCGGCATTATATTGGTACTGCTTGTAGAAAGCAGCAGCCAAATCTTCCCAATTACGGATACTAGCTTCTTCTAACTGGTAAAACCATTCAAGCTGAGTCCCTGGAAAACTGTCTTGAAAGAAGTGGATCCATAGGTTCTTGTCAGCGGTGTACGGCTGAATCTTCCTTACATACAAACGGAGGTGCAGTTTCGGGAAAGAAACCCCGTCGTATTTAGCAAAGGCTGGTGCTTTGAACTTGTGGGGAATTACCACCCCAGATGACAGACCCAGATCACCAAAGTACAGACCAGGCACTTTCTGAACTTCCATCGCACTCAACCGGTCTTCCAGTTGCTTATATCTCTCCTCAGCCGGAGGATACTGGTCTTCGTCGAAGTCCGTCTCGTTGTCTGAAACCACAGGGCTAGGAGCCCTCCTTTCTTCCTGATTATCTTTCCCTTCAGATGAGGGGGTTAAATCAACCTCTTCTCGCAAATCATTTCCGAATCTGCGACCTATATTAAATAGGACCTTCTTCTTCTTCTTCTTCTTCTCTTTCAAGATAAGGGTCTTCAGATCTTGCTGACCCTTAGCCAAATTCATGAACAACTCTTGGAACTGGGCGTTTTGAGCCTGTAGAGCCTTGATTTCTTGTTCGGTTGATTTTCAGAAGACATGATGCTGAAATAAACAGCGAAGAAGATGAGAAAACCTGCAATGGGTACCTGTTATGAGGTGCATGGGAATGATATGCGAATGATATGATTTCAAAGACATCGAGAGATTCAAATTCGTAAACCAGAAATGAAACACACTTTTATTAGATAAACTTTGAAATTAATTGTTCAACAGATGCCTTTAAGGCGTTACAAGAAATAAAAACTGAAAAGTAAATCAAAACTAGAAATAATCGAAAAGACAATCAGTGCTCCCATGGTCGTTTCTTGTCGGTGCGGACATAGTCATTGAGGATCCGCTCATTCTCCAGTTGCCTTGTCAATTTCTGAATCTTCAGCTCTTGGTCGTGATACTTTTCTCTATAAGTATCCCGCTCTTCTCTCAGCTGCATCCATGATCTCTTCAATGCCCCAATGTCAGTAGGCATGTAAGGGTGGAGAATGGTAGGAGGAACCCCTTCTTCATCAGCAACTTCAACAATTATAGGCAAGACGGCTTCGTACGGTATTCCCAACTTTTGGGCACGGATACGAACCCATCGGAGATATGGCTCCATCAGAAGAGAAGTCTTTGCACCCAGCTCGTGTGGATCAGACCTGTGAACTTTATCCCAAGCTCTTATGAATCTGCGGCGTTTCTCGTCACTATCCCCATGGAAATCAAAGACAATACTCGACATCAGTAACTCATGAGGTCCTACCCTTCTAGCTCGCCTAAACTGACGTAAGGCCAAGCACGGATTATAAGTGATCCCTCCATTGGTTCCCATCAGTGGAACATTGGGGTATTCCCCACAGCGATCAATAATAGCCACATCTTCCATGCCCTTAATAGTCCAAATGATGTCATTGTGGGAGAGAGACATAATCCTATAGGCCCGGCCCATGCCTTCCTTGTTCTTCAGAACTGATTTAGGGAGGTGAGAAATAAACCACCTCGCCAACAATGGAGCATAGCACATCAGGGTTCCTCGCTTCCGAGCAGTACAGGCATATAGAGAGTGAAGAATGTTACCCAAGAGAGTGGGTACAGGATTACCAGACATAAAAATCTTCACCGCATTCACGTTGACGAACGCATCCGAGTTAGGAAACAACACCAAACCATATATGAGAAAAATCAGGATATCTTCAAATGCCTGGAAGTCTAGACTGTCCCAGAATTGATTAGCTTTACCAACCAAGAATTTAGTCAGAAAGCCCTTTGCTCCACTTCTAGTCTCCCAATTAGACATTACCTCAGCCTTTGTCAGATGGAGGGCTGAAGCAATTTCTTCTAGCCTAAGGATCTTTTCCTAACCTGTGAACGGGGTCTGCTCCAGAATAGAGATACCAAGCAGATCAGAGAACTCTTCCAACGTAGGGACCAATTGGTAGTCCAGAAAAGTAAAGCAATGGTACAGTGGATCAAAGAACTGGACTAAGACACTCATCATTTTCTATTCTAATTTGGAAGTGATCAAACCCAGAAGATGCCCACGTCTTCTGATAAAGGAGGTAGTATCTGACATCTTTGCAACCAATTCCTTAAGCTGAGTGGGAATCTGGACAAAGTTGATCCGAATAGTATTCCTACGCATGGGTGTCATGACCTACAAAACAGAACAAAGATGAATCCTTCATGTCTTTGAAATAGGTTAGTCCAATGCAAGATGTATGCAATGTCATGATGTCATGATGTCATGATAGAAAACACACCACAAGTATCCACAAATAGCAAACATGGTAAAGGCACACAAGTCACACAGATAGCCCTTAGATTTCAGGCTGGCAAGGAGCTTAGGTACTACCCTCTTTCAGTTCAGTTGGTTCAAACCTGTCCTAAAAATAGTAACCGGGTTCTAGAGGATCTCAATATCACTGACTACCCTCGACCGGTCATAATTCCAGTTTAGTAACCTTTTATTGCAGCCGAAATCATCGTGAGAGTTTAGTCTCAATGAGTGTAGCATACTGCTACTGTTCTATGGCCAAGTTGGTCAATTTAAAGGTTCTAAGGTCAGTTGGTGCTTAATGACCCCTTAGCAGACCCATATTCTCCTCGTTGCGCCACAAGGGATATCGGTACAAAATAAAGTGCCACACCAACGTAGCTACTTCTTCAACCGTAACGGTCTACGCCGTACAGTTCCCTCACAGTTTATTGCTACTTACCTAAAGGGTATTTTCCAGATTCGGGTTAGGATCTATAGTAACTTCGATACAAGCCCACAAAGATAAAGCATACAAGTCAAGCAATTGAAAACATTATGAACTATTCCTAAGGTACACCCCACTTATTAAGAGTCCTCAGCAGAGTCGCCAGTTCTGTGATACGGTGGGAACAACTGACTGTTTTTTGGAATACTAGTTTGGGTTTTGCGTTTGTATTCGCAAAATGTCGCGGTAAGCAAGAGTCGCCACCGACTTTTATTTTATCCAACAAGGAAAGGAAAAAAGCACAGAAAAATTCCTTTTTCGAGATATTTCTCGGGTTCGGGGGGTAAATTATAGAAAGGGAAGGTGTTAGCACCCTTTCTATCCATGGTTATCCACGGGCTCTTAGGTACTTGCTCATATTGTTTTCAAAATTACTTTCTTTGTGCTTGTGGGTTTGAAAAAGGTTTTTGTTTTGAAAACTTCGATTTAACTCTTGCTTCTGTCCTCAAGAGCGTATGAAGTGTTTTTTGAAAACTTTGTTTGAAAAGTGGTGTAAGTGTGAAAAGTTTTTGTTTTGAAAGAGCAAGTATCTAAGAACCATCTACCTACTCGAAAAAAGAATCGTTCTATGTTAATTTCCTTTAGACAATTCTATCCTACTATTGATGAGTAGGCAGCACCGTCGTTGGAATTTGAGGGTCAATTCGAATGCGGGACTTACGATCACCAAAGTAATGTTAGGATGCCTTAGCGGTAACCCTAATGTCTTAGATCATTTGTTTGAGGCAACAATATCCGAGGCAACCATTTCGAGGCAACTATGATCTTTTAGACAAGAGGACGACCTCTAAAACGACCTATACTCAATGACTGTGTACAAAGGCAACCAAGTGGGATGTACCCTAAGAGTGTGCATGTGCGAGTGTGTCGTTTTCGGTTATTTTTTATCTTTGTACATGTTAAGGGTGATCTAATTTGATTTTAGGTTAAAACATTCAGTCTTGTCATGCATCCCTATTATCAAACATCTAACAGTTATAATTTGCGGAAATAAAAATGCAGAATTTAAATTACAAGGCGTCGGGTATTTACATCGCCAAAGACAAACCCTTTAAAAATAAATAAAGCGATAAAAAATAAATAAAGGTCCTATTAACTATTACAAACCGGAGGCAAGTACATTAATATGATAAAAGAAAATAAATCGCGTGCGGGAAATTAAATCGAGCGCAAACTAGGGTTTTGACCCTTTAAAGAAGATATTTTTTGTTGTTTTTTATTTTAAGAAAGAAATTAACCTATATTAATTACTAAATTAATAAATTAATTAATTAATAAAAATAAATTATTTTTGGGTTTTATGTGTTATTTTAAGAAAGAAAATAAAATTAATTGAATTGGTAAAAACCTAATTAAGTCTAATTTAATTTTAATTATTTACAAAAACATGTTAAAGTTATCCTAATTAAAACCTAAATTAATTTAATTAGTATTTATTAATAAAAATTAAAATTAAAATTTGATTTGATAAAGAAAATATTTTGTGGTTTTAATTTTATAAAGAAAAGAATTTTTTGATTGGTTAGTAATTAAATAAAAAATAATAAAACAATTAATTAAAATAAATAAATAAAATAAGAGAGTGAGGGGGTATGGGCCTGAAATTATGTCGTAGAAAGCAATCTGAAGCCCAATTGGATCTGGCCTTGTTGACTTTGTGAGATCTGGTGTTTGTACGCTGACTTGGACTAGGGTGGACGTTCCCCTTGGACCACCAGATCTGGCCTTTGGCCATCTGGCTGTTGGACGTGTGAGGGCGCATGGTATGTTGCATGCTTGGATGTGCACTTGATCACCTGAAGGACAAAATCAAATAGAAATTGGGGGACCTGGGATTCAAACCCAGGTCCTGATGGATCTTACCAATGCGCGCTTGCCACTAGGCCACTTGTCCTTGTTTGTTAATATAATACAAAGAAAATATAATAAAACAAAACAATGATTATTGGTCAGAACAAAAAAATATGCGCGCGTGATTTGAATGGGCCAACGATGGCGTGACACGCCTTCATCTTCTTTGTTGAACCGTGGCTAAAACAATCCAGACCTATACCAACGGACAAAAGTCCGTAGCTATAAGCCAGGCATCTCTAAAATCCTATAGGCGCCATGGAAATGCATTCTGAATCCATGGTTGAGTTCGTCTCGGCCAGCTAGTCACAACCATAGCCATTATTATGACCAATTGTACCTGAAAATAAAAGCCCCAAAAATCAGGACGGAACCCTAGCAATGGCAGATCTTCATATTGGTCATATAAATGAAATTGTTTAATGTCAAAAGCTTGCAAATGGCATGGTGATTACAAATATGCAATTATTTCATTGTAACAATGCATAATTTCTGAGATACGAAACCAAGTACAGGGGGAAATCGCGTGACACTTACAGCGCTTTATGGTGTATGAGCAAGCTTGCTTTGGATTGGTTTAGCTTCAGTGAACGTCTAGGAAGCGATTGGGATGCTTGCCAAGCCCTGAAAATGTCTCTAGCTATGAATTCGATTCCACACTTTTTTAGTGAATTTTCCAACTTTTGTATTGCCTCTTTCTGCAGCCTCCAACCCTTATTCATGTCCCTTTGGCTTGCTTATGTAGTGTGGAATGTATTAGGGTAACAATTTTGGATTGAATCTCTCTAAATCAATGCATTGGAATTTGATTTGATTCACTCTTTACAACTTGCCAAATTTGCCAATTTTCAATCTTTTTTGCACATGGTTTAGTGTGATATGAATTTGATGTTGTTAATGATGATGATGATCCAATCCTGAAATAGCCAAAAGATCTCATGTAATCAAAGTTTGAGATTTTATATGATTTTATTTGATTAAAAATGAATAAATTCAATAAAAAATCAAATAAAATAATAAAAATGAAATATGAGCTCATGGATGAAGCTAGGACACGTGTGCAATGATTCAAGCTCAAATCAAGTGGAAAAGAATGGGCCCATTTGACAAAATTTGATGTTTTGAGGATAGTTGACTTTTGCTAATTTTGCAAAAATGTCCAACTTCAACAATGCATAACTTCTTCAATTTTGAACTTTTGGAAGTGTTCTTGGACTTTTTTGAAATATTGAGATGTCCTCTAACCAACCCTTTTGGTCTCATCTCATTTTGATATTCCATGCTCAATTTATAAGCTTTGGCAAAAAAGGTGTTTTTGTTGACTTTCAAAAATGACCTATAATGTCCAAATTTATAACTTCTTGTGAGTGCATCTCTTGATCTTGGGGTATGAAGATGGATTGTAGGAAATTGCGTCCTCTTCAAAATGATCTTTTGATGGGTCATTTCTCATAAAGTATGAGAAAGTTATGCTTGGTCAAAGTTGAGTTGACTTTTCCTACAAAACCCTAATTTAGCAACTTTTGAGTCTTGATGAATTTTGAGCAATCCTTGATGAATCATGATCAACCCTTGATCAAATGATGAAATATCCTTAAAAATGAGAATGTTGACAAAAATCTTGAAGTTTGACTGTATTTAGGTCACAGTTGACTTTTGCCCTAACACTGTCGATTTTTGGACCTTTTGAGCAATTGACTGAGCAAACTTCCTCTACAAGGCTTGAATTTTGCCATGGATGATCTTGAGAACATATTAGAACATTGGGGAGAACTTGAGGTCATTTGGACTCAAGGATCTTGATGCAACACAAAACCCTAATTTGGGGTTGACTGCCTTAGGAGATAACTTGTCAGACTCCCTCTTGAGCAACCTTGGAAAACTTGGAGATTTTCTTTGCAATGTTTTGAGAAATATGAGAGGGGAAATTTTGGGGTACAACAGATACTATTGCTTAGGAAGAACTTAGTTGAGAATCTCCTTAAGAGCTTTTTGTCGTTGACCGAAGCTCCTTCAGGATATTCTTGCGCCTCGAGATACCTTTTGACTTCGTGAAACCAAGGTCAGTCCACTACTTCTTCGGTATTAATCTCATGACAATGTGCAGGTTCGTCCATTCGCTCGATGGTGATTTGGGGAGCCTCATTATCCCAGTTAAGTTTAAACATGGATGACATTGTAGCTAGAGCATCTGCTAGCTGGTTCTCTTCTCGCGGGAAATTCTTGAAGGTAATCTGCTCGAAATGAGGTAACAATGTCAGGACATGTTCTTTGTAAGGGATGAGGTTGGGATGTTTAGTGTCCCACTCTCCTTTGATTTGACTGATGACCAAAGTTGAGTCTCCAAATACAACCAAAGATTTGATTCCCAAGTCTATTGCAGCCTTGAGTCCAAAGATGCAAGCTTCATACTCGGCCATGTTGTTGGTGCAGCTGAAGCAGGGTCTGGAGGTGAAAGGTGTATGGCAACCTTGTGGTGAGATAAGCACAACACTGATACTGTTACCAAGTGCATTGGAGGCACCATCAAAGTACAGGGTTCATCGGGATCCTTGTTCATGTCCGTCATGCGGTCTGTTATCTTCAATGTTATCCAATGTCATAATGTCTTTGTCAGGGAAGTCAAACTTCATGGATTGGTAATCTTCGACAGCCTGATGAGCCAGATGGTCAGCCAATACACTCCCCTTTATGGATTTTTGGGTCGTGTACTGTATATCGTACTCAGTCAAGATCATTTACCATCTAGCTATTCTTCCAAATAAATAAGGCTTCTCGAAGATGTACTTGATCGGATCCATCTTAGAAATCAGTAGAGTAGTGTGAGTCAACATATACTGCCTTAGCCGGCGAGTAGCCCATACCAAAGCGCAACAAGTTTTCTCGAGCAGTGAGTAGAGGGTCTCACAGTCGGTAAACTTTTTGCTAAGGTAATAAATGGCATGCTCTTTTCGGCCAGACTCGTCATGTTAGCCCAGTACGCACCCTATTGAATTATCCAAAACAGTCAGATACATGATTAGCGGTCTTCCTTTGACGAGAGGCATCAAGATAGGAGGTTCTAGCAAATACTCCTTGATCTTATCGAAAGCAACTTGACAGTCATCATTCCATTTAACCACCTGATCTTTCTTCAACAGCTTGAAGATTGGCTCACAGGTAGATGTTAGGTGAGAAATGAACCTTGCAATGTAGTTTAGGCGTCCCAAGAAACCTCTAACCTCCTTCTCAGTGTGAGGGGTAGGCATTTCTTGTATAGCTTTGACTTTGGCAGGATCAACCTCGATGCCTTTGTTGTTGACTATGAAACCCAAGAGTTTACCGGACCTGACTCCGAAAGTGCACTTGTTAGGGTTTAATCTGAGCTTGTACTCCTTCAACCTGACAAACAGCTTTTGCAAATGGTCGAGGTGTTCTTCTTCTGTTTGTGAATGGGCTATCATGTCGTCTACGTATACCTTTATCTCATGATGTATCATATCATGAAACAAAGCCACCATGGCGCGTTGATAGGTTGCCCTGGCATTCTTCAGTCCAAATGGCATCACTTTATAGCAGAAAGTACCCCACTGTGTAACAAAAGTAGTTTTCTCCATGTCTTCAGGGGCCATTTTGATCTGGTTGTACCCTGAAAATCAATCCATGAAAGAAAATACCTTGTGTTGAGCTGTATTGTCAACCAAGATGTCAATGTGCGGTAGTGGGAAGTCATCTTTAGGGCTAGCCCTGTTTAAGTCTCTGTAATCCACGCACATTCTCACTTTGCCGTCCTTCTTAGGCACGGGCACAATGTTAGCAACCCATTATGGATAGGAAGTAACAATAAGAAACCCAACATTGAACTGCTTCATCACTTATGCTTTGATCTTTTCAAACATGTCGGGCCTCATTCGGTGGACTTTCTGTTTAATTGGTGGACAATCTTCTCTAGTGGGGAGACGGTGAACCACAATATCTATATCGAGTCTCGGCATGTCTTCATAGGACCAGGCGAAGATCTCAACATATTCATTCAACAGTTGAACTAGGCACTTTTTGACACTTGGCTCAAGGTTGGAACCCACTCTGACTTCTTTTCTGTCTTCATTAGAACCCAAGTTGATTGTCTCTAACAGCTCCTCATGGGGCAGAATAGCCCTTTCTTCCTGTTGTAGCAGTCTAGCCAATTCTCCCGGTACTTCACAGTCTTCATCACCTTCGTATTCGGCATGATTGACCAGATCTTCAGAGTCATTGAAGGCCATAGCAGAATTGTTACCCATGGAATCTGGAATGGAAGGGTACCTGCATTTGTGAGTGTGGGTGTGTGTAAGGGATAGCCACCTTTAAACAAATAAAATGTAAAAGGAAAGAAAATGAACACAAAAGTTTATATGTGAAAACGTCCATGATTCATTAAAATGGCATATGAAGATGAAAAATCAAACCCTTACAGGACCTATGTACCTCGGGTAAGGCACAAGGCTTAAAGTGTACGAATTGTTTAAGAATTATTACAGACCAACAGAAATGTTTGAAATATAAATTACTAATTTATGAAAGTAATGGGAACAAAGTCCTTTGCCTCCCAGTTGTTTAGTCCTCCGCCAACAGTAGGGAAAATCCAGTCTTCAAAGTTGCTTTCCCCTTCACCATCCTCCAAAGCATTGATTCCATGATGGGTGATCTTCACTGGTGGTCCTCCAGTCCGAGCGCGGCGTACAGCCTTTTGAGCAGAAGCAGTGAAACCCAAGCTGAACTTATCTGTCTTGAAAGGAAAGTCTGGTAGCTTCCCCCATACTGTGCTTCCTCCTTCTTCAATCACAGCCTTTGCATCTTTGAGGGATGACATCCGAGACACAGGTTTGGTAATCATGGGTACAGAAGACACCGTCTTGGTTGCTGCAATCTCAAGAGAAAACTCTTCAAAGTGCTGAAAGGGGGTCTCGATGAATTAACCATCCAATTCAACATAGCGGAATGAATTTAGATGGCTTATCATGTACTCCTCCTCGCCATGAACTATTATAATTTTCCCCTGGACTGGGTACTTGAGCATTTTGTGTAAAGAAGAAGTGATGGCCCCAACATTATGAATCCAGGGTCTTCCCAACAAGCAAGAATAGGAGGGATGGATGTCCATCACATAAAATGTGGAGTTGAAAGTTTCCGTTCCCACTTTAATCGGTATGTCCACCTCCCCGTGGACCATCCTTTTAGAACAATCAAATGCTCTGACAATGATATTGCTGGGCTTCAGGGTTAAACCTTCACAATCCAATCTGTCCAATGCTTTCTTCGGCAAGACATTTAAAGACGACCCAGTATCAACCAGAAAGTGAGCTAGAGTAGTCCCTCTGCATTCCACCGAGACATGCAGAGCGTCATTATGCTTTCTCCCTTTAGATGTTAAATCAGCATCGGAGAACCCAAGACCAGTGTCTGCTGTTAGGCTGGCTACACATTCCTGGAACTGGTCTGCGGAGGTTTCCTGAGGCACGTGGGTCGTCTTCAAGAATCTGATCAAGGCTTTGGCATGAGCTTCGGAATAAAGCAGCAAGGCAAGCATAGAGATCTTTGAGGGGGTTTGCCCCAATTGTTCCACAACATCATAGTCGCTTTTCTTAATTATTTTCAAAATCTCCTCCATTTCTTTTTGAGTGGTCTCAGGGATGACCAAAGGCTGAGCCCTCGTCCTGACGGGCGCTTCTTGGATCCCCTTCCCTTTATCAGCAGCAACAGCAGAGGGTACAACCACGGGAGTCACGACTTCTTCAATAGCTGGAGTTCTCACAGATATTTTGACCGGTACAGGAGTAACCTTAGGAGCATTTGAGGGTCCGAAGATTGCCCTTGGAGGAGCAATCTCCGGAGAGAAAATTCTTCCGCTGCGGGTGATTTTACTCGTTCCAGCAATATTTCCAATGGCAGGAGTCTCTTCATCAGAACTTTCTTCAGTTGATTCAATCTGCTTAATACCGTGGTAGAAGATCTCTCCCCCATAGTTCCACGGTATTGATTTGTTGGACTTGTACGGGATAGGCCCCGACATGGTTATCTTCAGAGGTACAATCTTCGGATCGAATGTAATCTTAACAGGTCTTTTGGAGACCTTGGAAAGATTGGCGGATATGGTAATTATAGAAACATCATTGATAGGAGTCGGAGTAACAGGAGTCTTTTCAAAAAGGATTTCTTGATTATCCATTAGGCGTTGGATGCCTAACTTCAACAACAGACAGTCGGATGGTAAGGATGAACAAAGGTAGCAATCTTTTTCACAACCTGGGAAAATCCCAGCCTTTAACAAATTTAGCTTGATTATTGGTAACGGAGTCATCAGATCATCAACAGTAGCAACAAAAATATCTTCTTCAACAGCATGGGATTTGTGGCCATGCTTTGGCATTGGAGCAGAGATCACATTCGGCTTTTCAGGGGCGTCGAATTCCACTTCCTTAGCGGCTATTAAATCCTGAATCTTATTCCTGAGGGCCCAACAATTGATGGTGTCGTGCCCCACGCTATCTGAATGATAAGCACACTTGGCGTTGGGATGGAAGTGTGGAGAAGAAGTAATCGGATTCTTCGGTGCCTCTCTCAAGGTTGTAAGGTTTAACTTCAAGAGATGGGGTAGAACCTGAGCAGGCGTCATGTTTATCCAGGTGAATTGCCGTGCAGGCCTTTCCACTCTTTGTTGGTTGGTTCTAGGTTGATTGTTTCTGGGCTGATCATCTGCAGACTTCTGAATCATTACTGCCCCCACCGCTGGCCGACGCTCAACTCTTCCTTGACTTCTTTGAGAGTAGACAGTTGATACTTCTTTCTTTGCTGGAAAAGGATTTTTGATGGCAGCGGAAGTAGATGTATCTTTCTGAATTTTACCACTCTTGATTCCGGCTTCAACTCTCTCACCAGTTAGAATTAACTCGGTGAACCCCGCAGACGAACTTCTGATCAGGTGATTGAAGAAAGGCCCTGATAGTGTACCCAGGAACATATCTACTAGCTCCCTCTCAGATAGAGGTGGTTGCACTCGCCCCGCCAAGTCTCTCCATTTCTGGGCATACTCCTTAAAGCCTTCATTAGAGACCATGCCCATACTCTGTAATTGAGTACGGGTTGGTGCTAAGTCCGCATTATATTGATACTGTCTATAAAAGGCAGCAGCCAAATCCTCCCAATTGTACATGTCAGACCTCTCTAGCTGGTAGAAACAGTCCAACTGTGTCCCTGACAAACTATCCTGAAAAAAGTGGACCCACAGGTCCTTGTCAGAAGAATGAGGTTGAATTTTTCTGACGTAAGACCGTAGGTGCATCTTTGGGCAAGACACCCCATCGTATTTAGCAAAAAGAGGCACTTCAAACTTGGGGGGAATCACAATCCCAGAAACCAACTCTAACTCTTCGAAATCCAGCCGTGGCACCCTCTGTACCTCCATGGCTGCCAGACGCTCTTCCAGATTCTTGTACTTGTCATCTGCAGGAGGGTACTGCTGTTCAGAATAGTCTTCATCCTCCTCCTCTTCTTCTTCTTCTTCTTCCTCAAACTCAGATGGTATTGCAGCTCCCTTTCCTTTTCTTACCCCTTCTTCAGATGTTGAGGGGAAATCTAGGACCCTTCTAGCTTGACCTTCAAATCTTCTACCCAAAGTAGCCACACCAACTTTCTTCTTTTTCTTCTTCTCTTTTTCCTTTTCCTTCTCTAACAGAGCTTTAAGATTCTCCTGACCCTTTTCCAAGGTCATGAGTAGTTGTTGGAACTGTGAATTCTGCGCCTGCAAATCTTTGACCGTCTGCTCTATATCCATCTTGCTAAAATAAACAGCAGAGAGATAAGGAAACCTGGTGTGAAGACCTGCTTATGCATATGATGAATGATATGTATTCATGTAATGCATTCAAGGATTCAGAAATTCAAATTTGTTGTAAACAAAAAGGAACAAACGTCATATTAATAAGATAGAATTTGTTAGTACATAAATGCCCCATGGGCAAAAATAATACAAAATTCTAATGTAAAAAGACATTGCGCATCCTTTTTGGTGCAATGTAGGTGTTGAGAGTCTGCTCTTCGTGAAGTTGACGAGTAAGTTCCAAAACCTTCTTCTCACCGGCGTAGAATTGGGCTTCAAACGTATTGCGTTGTCCCTTGAGCTGTATCCAACTCCTTTGCAAATCTTCTAGTGATGTTGGCATGTCAGGGTGTAGGAGGGTGTATGGAACCTCTCCTTCCATAATAGGCTCTTTGATCACAGGGAGAATGTAGGGGTAAGGCATCATAAGACTTTGGGCGCGGCTTCATACCCACTTGAGGTAAGGCTCAAGGGGGATGGAATTCTTGTATCCCAATGTCTTACTGTCTACCTTGTTAGGCATCCTCCAAGCTCGGATAAACCTTTGTCGGAGTCCTTGAGCGTCATTGTCGAAGTCAAAAACCAAGTCTAGAATCAGCATGTCATGTGGGCCATCCCTTCTGGCATACCCAAACTGTCTCAGAGCCAAGCAGGGGTTGTAGGTAATGCCTCCCCTAATGCCAAGTAGTGGGACATTAGGGAATTCCCCACAATGATCAATGATGATGACATTTTCTCTGGACCGAGAACACCAATGAACATCTGAATGTGTAAGAGTCATCAATCGTTGTGACCACCTCAAGCCTTGCTCATTCTTCAAGACTGACTAGGGAAGGTGAGAAATAAACCACCTTGCTAGAAGAGGAGTACAACATATGAGAACACCTCTTTTCCTCGTTGTTTGTGTGTGAAATGAGTATAGGATGTCCCCAAGTAATGTAGGCACAGGATTCCGAGATATGAAAATCTTGAAGGCATTCACATCTATAAGATGATCAGGGTTTGGGAACAAGACCAACCCATAGATGAGAAGTGTAACAATCTCCTCAAAAGCTTGTAGATCTAGAGAATTCCAGCAGTCTTGTGCCTTCTCAAACAGAAACTTTTCCAAGAAACCCTTGACACCTCTTCTAGTTTCCTAATGACCTATGATGTCAGATGGTTGCAAGTGTAGGGCTTGAGCAACATCTTCAGGATTTGGGTCTCTTTTTGTACCATTGTAGGGTAGTTGATGGAGAATAGGAATCCTCAGGAGTTGAGAAAATTCCTCCAAAGTAGGCACTAACTGGTAATCAGGAAATGTGAAGCAGTGGTGTAGGGGGTCAAAGAACTGGAAGAGAACTTTCACCATGTCTTCCTCAATGTTGGAGTTGACCAAGTTGATAAGTCGACCATGTCTTTCAGTGAATGGAGAATACTCTGGAATCTTGGAAGTAAGCTCCTTGAGTTGAGGAGGAATTCTCACAAGGTTGACTTGGATTATTTTCCTGCGGAGTGATTCCATAACCTACAAAATAGGAACAAAGATGAAGATCCAAAATCCTTGAAATGGTTAGTGGATGCATATGATGCTTCATGATGTTCATGATGTATGCACGGGTATATGTACAAGCAAATCACACAAGTTCCTAGTTTCAGGCTTGCATGGGGTTTCATAGGTGAGTACCCTCTTGAAGTTTAGTTGGCTCAACCTGTCCTATAAATAGTAACCGGGTTCTAAGGAGCTCAATATCACAGGATTATTTTCTGTGTTCATTGTTTCAGTTTAGCCACTTTACTGGAGACTGAAATATTCCAAGAGAAACAACCCTCAATGAGTGTAGTATCGAGTATCTACCAACTTCGGACTGCACCAAAGTCGGTCATCTCACTACCCCTAAAAAGGCCAAGATGGTTAAGTAAAGGTTCTAAGAGTCCATTAGTGCTTCATGACATCACTCAGCAGCCCCGTATTCTCTTTGATTGACTCAAAGGCTACCGGTACCCACAAATATGTCGCACTAATATAGCTATTGCTTCAACCATGTCGGTATACCCCACATATTTTGTACAATGTATTGCTATTTACCTATGAATGTTTCCCAAATCCGGGTAGAGGATTCAAACCCAAACAATAGAACCAAATATAAAGCAATCAAAGCAAACAAGGTAAGCATGTAAAGGTGATATAAACCCTAAGGTAACCCCACTTTTAGAATATTCCCCAGCAGAGTCACCAGTTATGTGATACGGTGGGAGAACTGACTTGAGTTTTTGCATTTGTGTTCGCAAATGTTTCGGTTTAGCAAGAGTCGCCACCGACTTTTTATTTTATCCAAAGGAAAGGTCAAAAATCACAGGAAAGACCTTTGAGATGTTTTCTTGGGTTTGGGGGGTAGATCATGAAAAGGGAAGGTGCTAGAACCCTTTTCATCCATGGTTATCCATGGGCTCTTAGTTACTTGTTTAGATCACTTGCTTTTGCTTTTCAATTATTTGAAATGGTGCTTTTGTGTGCGGTTTTGAAAATATTTTGAAAAGAGGCCTATGTTTAGGCAACCTTTGTAATGATTCTTGTTTGAATATATACAAAGGTGTTTGTCTTTTGAAAAGATGTTTCAATGTTTGAAAGTTTGTTTTTTGGGAAATGTTTTGAAATTGTGTGTTTTTGAAAATAGCAAGGATGTTTTGCAAGTTTGATCAAGTAACTAGGAGTTGTCTACCCTACTCAAAGATCTTTCCTATTCATTTTTAACCCTTTGACATGGTTGTTTTACCATTTTATTTGGTAAACAACCTTGTGTTTGGATGTTAAACAGGACAGGCGTGGGTCATCGTATGACCATGATAGCAATTGTGCTAAGTATCTTTAGCAAATTTTTGAGGGACTAGATCATTTTTGTGTAGGCAACCAAGATAGCGTCATCGAGGGACTATGATCTTTTGTTTTGATTTTGTTTTGCCAAGACACCTAGCATGCATACCATGGCCATGTTTTTTAAGGAAACAAGTGGGTGAAACCCTAGGGGTGCTTGTGTGTATTGTGTTGTCATTTTTCATACTTTTTGTCTTGTATTAGTCAAGCTATTTGTTTGATTTTGGATTTTTGCATACAAACCCTAATCTTTCTATCATGGCATATTTGAAAGCTATAAAGTGCGTAAAAGTAAATCTACGACTATTACAACATTGATATGGGGATGGGGATACAAATTTGAATAGGGGGTATTTTGCACAAAAATAAAGCCCTAATTCAACTATTACAACCAAATTGAATTCATTGCACAAATAATAAATTGACAATTATTTAAATGTGCAATATTTTATAAATATGTAAAAATGTTTTTGTATTTATTTTATGCATGTAAAATAAATTATTTAATGACCTAAAAAAATTTTAAAAAAATATTGATGGTTATTTTTGAAAAGGGTAAAACCCTAATTTGTTTTAAGAAAATATATATTATAATTATTTATTTATGTACAAGAAAATAAATAAAAATATTCACAAAAATATTTAAAAAAATAAAATATGTAAGAAAATATCATTTAAGTGTATAAATAATAAAAATAAAAATATATAATATTTTTTTTGTATTATTTATGAATTTATTTCAAGAAAATAAAAGTATATATTATTTAATAACTATTTCTATGTCCAAAAAATAATAAAAAATAATAAAATAAAATGTGAAAATTTAAGAAAATGTTTTTGGTAATTTTTTATATTTAAAAAATAATAATAAAAGTCAGAAATGAAAAAGAAATAGAAAAATATACAAAAATAATTTAAATGGGCCAAGGGGGTGTGAGAAGCTAGCAGAGGGGTGCAAAAAGCAAGGCAAAGTCAAGCCCAGCCCACATTCATCTTCGTCCCTGACCTTGTGAAACAGAAAAACACGCGCCAATGATTCAAACTCGTATCTCTTGCATTTGTGCTTAAAAACAAAAACTTGCAACATGAAAGTTATAGAGCATGGTCATACGATTCTAACCATATAAAAAACGTAATCTAACTCGCAAAGACCAGAGAGAATTTCTCTGGCTCTAATTTCTAACCTAGTTTTTTCAGAAAGATCATCATTCAAATTCTCCTAGCTCAGTTAACTTAAATGAATTCTATGCATATGTACAGCTCAAGGGCAATGAGGACTACATTTTTTATTCACAAACCTAAGCCTAATGATTCCTAAATAGAGAGATAGAAGTTTGGATTTTACCTATTTTAGTCAAGCTCGAGTATGGCAATGTAGGGGTTGTGAGTGAGGCTTGAGATACTTGTGAGCTTTCTTGAAGTTCCTTTGAGCTTCCCCAATGCTTAGCTAGCTTTGAACTTGCTTGAATCTCTCTATAGAACTCAACCTGCAAACTCAGAATTTGAAAATGGTGAAGTGAGTAAATGGAGTTACAGTGACTTGGGAATGGTTGGGATAGTTTAGGTAGGTTGTTTAGAAAGTGTTGGAACTGGTTTGGGGCAAAACGCACGAGGCAATGTGAAGATGGAAGTGATTTTGCAGGGCCTGCCCTGTTTTTGCAAGAACTTGGTGTTTTTATGTTAGAGGGTGTTTGAGAGACTTAAGGCTCGTGTTTCTGGCTTAGTGTAATGTAAAAAACTTGTTTCAAATGTTTATAAACTTTGGTTTTAACAGATACAAGAGTTGTGGTGATTTTGCAAGTTAACTTGTTTTTGAAGCAAAAGTGAAATGACAATGCTCAAGAGCCTGTACAGGCCTCCTTCTTAGCTACACAAAGTTGGTGTACCTTACCCTAAGTTTGTGGAGTGGGTTTTCTACAAAATATTGGGTTCACAGCTTAAGAGAAACAACTTGACATAAAGCAAGCTTTATCAAAATGGCAATGTTGCCTTTTTGCCATTTTTAGATCAATTCCTTGTACAATGCCCTAAAGCTTAGAATAAAGCCTTAATCCAATGTGTTTGCATTTAATTTATAAGTGTGAAGAGGTTTAAGGACCTTTTAACAAGTACAAGTAAGGTCTGGACAGATTTTGCAACTTGAAGCATGGTGTAAAATGCCTTAACCAAAAGTGATATTTTGCCATTTTCAATCCTTCGATTCTCCCTAACCACAAATGATTTTAGAGAGTTCTTGGACATTTTTTAAAGCTTGTAACATGCTCTACAATCCATCTTTGAAATGAATTTTGAGATTCCACTTGGAACTATGTGAAAAATTGCCATGAAGATAGGTCAAAATTCTGCCTAAACTAGGGCAAAAATTCACTAAGTTAAAAGTTTCATGGACCCTTGTTCACAAAATCATAACTTGAGATCCAAGCATCTTTTGGGAAAACTTTGTGAATCAAAGTTGTATATTTTGTGGAGGAATACAACTTTCATGTTGGAAGTTTTCTTTGAATCTAATTTCATCATGGTGAAAAAGTTGGGAAAAGTTGGGAAAAATAAGAAATTTTCATAACTTAGAAAATTTCTAAGTTATGAAATTTTTCAATTTTAAACCCTAATTTCCAAAATTAGGTTTCTTGGTGAACAAGTTTCATGTTTTGACACATCTTGATGAAAAATGACCTTTGGCACTTGATTTTGACCAAAAAGTCAAAGTTTGACTTTTCAGTGTACAGTTGATTTTTGATCAGTTGATTGGAAAATTTATCTGTCAGTCCAATGCTTTTGAGATCTTTTGAACCTTGTGATTAGGTCAAGATGATGCCATTGAGTCCTTGAATCCATGCTTGAACCCAATTTGCCATTGTCTAGGTGAAAAATCAATAATTGCCCTTTTGCAGTCAAAACCCTAAAAATGACCATTTTGCCCTTTTGATGATCTGATCAAATTTCTTGAGGAGTTGTGGTCCAAACTTGATAAAATGGTTCATATGAGTCTATAATTTTAGGTTTGACTGTAAATTGGCCACAATTGACTTTTTCCCCAATACAGATGATTTCTAGGTCAATTGTCCAATTAACTGGGCAAAATTTTGATTCAAGGCTTGAAACTTGGTATGAGCAATCTTATAAGTCCAACATGAAGTATGAAAGTCACATGAGGCATTAGAAGTCCAAAAATCCTTGTGCAAACTCAATCCCTAATTTCAGGTCATCAGTGCAAGGAGATGTCTTGAGCAGAGCAAACCTTAATCCTGTCTGGACTCCAAAGAGTCTTGTGAGGAAAATCTTAATAAAATGAGAGGGAAAATTTTGGGGTACAACAATATCCTTCAGCGCTTCATTCTGAAAAGCATATCCCCTTCAGAGATGGATCCCTGAAAAGTATTTTCACCAGAGACCGAGTTCTGGTGAGCATTTCCTTCAAAGGAGTTCTGAAACGCATTTCCCATTCAGCACTTTGTTCTGAAAAGCATATCCTTCAGAAGTTTTATTCTGAAAAGCATCTCCTTCAGCACTTCGTTCTGAAAAGCATTTCCCCTTCAGATACAGAATCCTGAAAAGCATTCTTCAAGATACAGTCAAGCGTAGACTCATTCTGATACTCCTATTAACAGTTACTTTGGATAGCATCTGTGATACGGTGGGAGAACTGACTTGAGGGTTTTGCGTTTTATCGCAAATGTCGCGGTTAGCAAGAGTCGCCACGGACTTTTCTTTTATCCAAAAGGAAAGGTGAAAAAGCACAGGAAAGACCTTTGAGATTGTTTCTTGAGTTCGGGGGGTAAATTATGAAAAGGGAAGGTATTAGCACCCTTTTCATCCATGGTTTTCCATGGGATCTTAGTTACTTGCTAGATCACTTGCTTTTGTTTGAAATTGTGCTTAGTGTGGTTTTTTGAAAGTATTTTGTAAATAGATCATTGTTTAGGCAATCTTCGTAATGATTCTTGTTCGTAAGAATGTATACAAAGATGTTGATCTTTTTAAAATGTTTTCAAGTTTTGTAAGATGTTTTGAAATGTGTAGGTGTTTGTTTTGAAAATAGCAAGGATGTTTGTTTGAAATTGAGCAAGTAATTAGGAGCATTCTACCTACTCAAAAGTCTTTCTTGTTCATTTTCTTTTCCTTTGACATTGATGTCTTACCATTGATTTGGTAAGCAACCCTATCTTTGGATGTTAACGGGACGGGCGTGGGTCATCGTATAACCATGATTAGAAATATTGCAAGGTATCTTAGCATTCTTTTTTGAGGGACTAAGATCATTTGTAAGGCAACTTTAGATAGCGTTATCGAGGGACTATGATCTTATATTTGCTTGTTTTTGCTAAGATACCTCACATGCGTAATATGGCCATTTTGTAAGGCAACCAAGTGGATTTTACCCTAGGGGTGCTTGTGTGCAAGTGTGTTGTTTTCATGCTTGGTTTTTGTCTTGAATTAGGGTTTTATATTTGATTGAATTTATTCTTTCAATACAAACCCTAATTACTAGCATATTATGTAAAAGCGATAAATTGCGAAATTTAAAATTACTACGCTATTACAATACTTGTGGGAGGGGGTATACAATTTGTGAATGGGGATTGTAATAATATAAACCTAATTAATCTATTACAACCAAATTGAATATGTACAATAATTGAAGAAATATATAAAGTACAAATGCAAATGGAAAGAAATGATTTTTTTTATTTGGATTTTTATATGAAAGGGGTTTTAACCTAAACCTAATTAGAGAAAAATAATTTAATCAAAACTAAATTAACTTAAATAAATTAAGAAAAGAAATTAATTAAGAAAATATTTTTTGAATAAAACCCTAATTCTATTAATTAATCAAAAGAAAATAATTTTTAAGGAAAGTATTTTTGGCATTTTTATCTTGAAAATATTTATAGCTTTAAAAATGTTTTTAGTCTTTTTTTGGTATTTAAATAATATATTTAAAAGGTATGAAGAAAAATAAATAATATAACATTAATTAAGTTTATAAGAAAAATAAATAAAGTATAGTAAATAAAATATTTTTGTTCATGGGAAAATAAAATAAAATAAGTCAATATATAAAATATATCATTTTTTGTGTTTTTATGATTTTTAGTATTTTAGAAAATATATTTAAAAGAAAAAAAATGAAGTAAATAAATAAATATAAATAAATGGGCCAGGGGGTGCCACAAGTAGGCAGGGTGTTAGTCAGCAAAAATAAAGAGAAAAGCCAGGCCCAAAGGGCCCAGCGCCTGCAAACAGAATCAGAAAAATGTCAAAAAATATAAAAATGATCACGCTGGGGCTTGAACCCAGGACCAAGGGGTGAACATGCGCGCACTTTACCACTGGGGTGGCTATACATTTGTTAACTTAAATGAAAGAATAAATACATAAGGTAAAATGTTTCCATGGCCTGTACTTCGTCTTCAACCTTCAGCTAGCCGGACCACCTGTATCTCATTCATTTCTCAACAAAAATGGAAAATGAAAACATGAAAGTTGTGTTGTTTTTCCTCACGAATCCAACCATATAACTTATGTAAGCTAAAAGTCAAATATGAAAACTAATTTTGTTGGCCCTAAATTGAAACCTAATTTTCTCAAAAATTTCAAATCCAAAATTCTCTATATACAGTCAATATAAATGGGAATTATGAACATGGTCAGCTTTAGAGCAAAGATATCTATATTTTATCTTCACAAATTAGAAACAAATTATGTTTGTATGAAGAGATGAAGTTTGAAAACTTACCTCTTGCAGTTGGAGTCGTGAGTGGAGTTTGAGCAACTTTTGAGATGGCCTGAGGATCTATTTAGCTTGCCTGGACTTCCTTGAGTGTGTTCCAACTCCTACTTTGCCTTGAAAGTCTCTGAATCTCTCTACTCAAGTCAACCTGCAAGCTTGATTTTTTTAAAATGGTGGATAGTGATGGAGGAGTTACAGTCTTGAAACAGGGGCCTGGATTACTTTGGTATGATGTATAGAAGGTGTTTGAATGATTGGTTTTCAAAATGCACGAGTGGGAATGAAGATATAAGTTCAAGGTCAAAATTGCGTATCAATGGTGTTTTTTAGTAGATTTATGGTTTTTGAGTGTTTGAGATAGTTTCAGGGCACTAGCATTCGTGTGTTATCTTGAAAATAGTGTATGCACTTATAGGTAAGAGGTTTTGAGTCTTGAAACAACTCAGAAATTGAAATCACATGTTATGGCTTGGTTACTTGATTTTGAAGCAAAGTTGACAAACATGGTTTCAATGTGAAGTACAAGAATTTGTAGGGTGGTTAGAAGGATGTAGATATGTTTCTTCTTGCTTTTAAATGTTCTTGAGTCAGAAACAACAATGTATGGGCTCAAGAAGACTTGACATTGTGATTAAAGTCACTTTTCCAAAATGGAAGTGGTGAGTTTCTTCCCAAAATGGAAATGCAACTTGGATAATGGCTCAAATGCTTGGAAAATGGCTCTATAAGTTGTGTAAACATTAAATTATTGAGTGATTAGCAAGTTTGAATCCTGCAAAGCAATATTTATACAGCATGCTTGAAGATTGGATCAAGTGTTCTTCACAAAATGGCTTGTGATTCAAGTTTGAAAACCTTAACTTCTTGCCTTCAATTATCCTTGATCAAGAATGATCTCAAGGAGTTCTTGGATATTTTGGAAATATTGCAATGTGCTCTACAACCCATATTTGAATTGATTTTGAAGATTCCCCTTGGAACTATGTGAAAAATTGCCATGAAGTTAGGTCAAAAATCTGCCTAACTAGGGCAAAATTTCACTAAGTCTTTTTTAGTTCATGAGCATGTATTCATAAAATTATAACTTGAGATCCAAGAATTTTTAGGAGAAGTTGTGTGAAGAAAAGTTGTAAATTTCATGGAGATCTACGACTTTCATGTTGGAAGTTTCCTTTGAATCATCATGTATCATAATGAAAAAATTGCTCAAAGTTATGAAAAAATAAGAAATTTATAAGTTTAGAAATTTTGACTTTTCAAAATGAAATCTTGATTTCTTGAGGAATAAGTTTCCTATTTTGACATGTTTTAATGAATTGTGATCTTTGGCACTTGAATTTGACCAAAAAGTCAAAGTTTGACTTTTCAGTATACAGTTGACTTTTGATTAGTTGACTGCAAAATTCATCTGTCAATCCAAAGGATTTGCAATGTTTTGAATCATGTCATTAGGTCAAAATGATGAAATTGGACTCTTGAGATCATGCCTTAAACCAATTAACCATTTGCTAGGTCAAAATCAAAAATTGCCCTTTCCCAGTCAAAACCCTAATTTTGACCATTTTGCCCTTTTAGAGATTTGATCAAATTTCTTGAGGAATTGTGGTTCAAACTTGATCAAATGATACATATGAGTCTAAAATGTTGATGTGGATAAAAAATTATGAAGTTTGACTGTAAATTGGCCATGGTTGACTTTTTTCCCAATACAGCTGATTTTTAGGTCAATTGTTCAATTGATTGATCAAAAGTGTGATCCAAGGCTTGAAACTTGACATGAGTAATCTTGGGGGTCCATAATGATCCATGAAAGTCATATGGGGAATTGATAGTTCAAAAATCCTTGTGCAAACTCAAACCCTAATTTTGGTCATCAGTGCATAAAGAGCTGTCTTGAGGTGATCAAACCCTAGTGCAGTCTTGAGCCCAATGAGGTCTAGTGAGAAAATTCTTGATAAGTGAGAGGGAAAATTTTGGGGTACAACAGAAACTTTAAGCCCATCTCCGATGACACTCTATCATCTCTTCTAATGGCATATTTAAGCCCATGCAAGCAATACAATCAATCAACAAGTGTTACTTTGTGCACATGTTAGTGCATATTTCTGGGCTCTTAGGTGTTCAATCCTCTTCCACCTTCAGATTCCAAATGACGAGTATGTCAATATAACTCTTCAATTTTAAGAAGATAGAACAGGGGTAGCTGTTGCACCCCAAAATTTTCCCTCTCATTTTCAAAGGAAATTTTCATGCCCCTAAGCTTATCAAGTATTCAAGACTACTCAAGAATGATCAGATGATCCACCTCATAAGCATTATTCTATAATTAGGGTTTTGGTTTTCTCAAAGGAAATTGGACTTCTAATGCCTCAAGTGAACTTCATGCCTTACATCACAAATTTGCTCAGTCAATGGCCCAGGTGATTGAAAATTAACTGTATTGAGTAAAAAGTCAACCATGGTAAACACACAGTCAAATTTCAAGATTTTTGGTCAACATCAATGTTTTGAAGTTACATTCATCATTTGATAAAGGGTTGATCATAACTCATCAATAAAACTCAAGATTCATCAAAAGTCAAAAGTTGCTAAATTGGGATTTTCTTTAGGAGAAGCCAACTGAACTTTGACCAAGCATAAATTTCACATGCTTCATCAAAAAATTCTCAACCAAAGCTCATTTTGAAGAAATTTCAATTATCTACAACTTTGTCTTTCTAAGCTCAAGTCCCAAAAATGCTTCATTTGAGAGATATGAGCCAAGATATTATAGGTCATTTTAAAAGTCAACAAAAAGACACTTTTTGTCAAAGCAATTGACATCAAGTTAAAATCTTCAAATGGAAAAATGACCAACATAGAGATTGTATAGGACATCTTGAGGTTTCTAAAAAGTCCAAGATCACCTTCATGTGATAAAATTGAGAGAGTTATGATTGGAGCAAGTTGGAAAATTTTGAGAAAATGCATGAAACCCAAATTGATCAAACTTGAAGTTTTGGGCTAATGGGCTTATCTTTTGAGGTCCAAATGTGTTCCATAACTCATAATGAACCTCTAAGTCCACCTATTTATTTTTTATGTTTTTTATTTCTTTTATTTTGATTTTATTTAATTAAAAGCAAAATAAATCAAATAAATACAAAATCAAAAGATATGAGGCGCATGGTTGTTGTTTGGAATCAAATTACAAAGCTGAAAATCAGATAATTAATTAGCAAAACATGTGGGATTGATTGGCACATGATTGGCTCAAAAAAAGGAAGATTACATGAAAGATTGTCAATCCAATATTTCACCATGAAAAACTTGGATTCAATTCAGTTTTGTTGACCTAATACCTTGCCCTATAAATACCTAAGACATTCATTCACTAAAGACACAGAAAAAACTCAAGAACACCCTCCTAAAAATTCTAAACATTGTCAAAACTAGGGCAAGAAAAAACCTTGTCTCCAACCTCTTACTATCAAAACCAAGCCTTCCATCATCTCCCTGAGGATCCCAGGAGGTCATCTATGCCCTCCTTGAAGCCTAAAGCACGCAAGAACACCACATTTTACCCTTACCAGCTTTGGTTTGATGCATAATATGTGAGCTCTAGCGTAGGAACAACAAAGTGCCATTGTTAGGACATAATTGGACTTTTGCTTCAAAACTCATAATACAATCAGTTTCAGACCAAAACAACCTCACCATTGGATTCAGGAGGTTCAATTTAGGGGGTAGGGTCCCTTTGGATCACTAACACCCTCTGTTTTGCAGGTTGAAGGAGTTAGCTCATCGGAGAAGACGACCGGAGCTAAGGCTCTGGTGCCTCTCTGGCCTATTCATTTGTTTTTATAATATATTTATTTGGCTTTGTTATATGCACAGATGAAATAGCCACCCTAGTGGCAGGAGCGCGTGCGTTAAGGAAAATCTATACAAGGGTATGGGTTCGATTCGTGCCTTTTGCAATATTTTTTTTCATATTTTTCCAGTTCATGCAGGTTTATTATATTATGCAATGCGCTTGTTTCTAAACACCCACAGTTCCTAGCACCGTGGCAAGCAAGGCGTGGAGAAGTTCTGAAGGGTGTGGGTTCAACACCCATCCCATGCAATTTTTCTTATTTTTAGTTTTTAACCTTTTCTTTCTTTCTTTTTAATAAACTAACCCTAATTTTCTTAATAACCATAATTAGTTTTCTTAATTAACCTAATAAGTTTCTAATGCTAATTAAATTAGGTTTAGTTTTTTAACAATTAAAATTTTGACTTTTATTTTTATTAATTAATTAAACCTATTTTTTTTTAAATATTAAAATCAATTAGAAATTTTAGGTTTATTAATTATTTTTATCATTAAAAGTTATTTTCTAAAATACCAAAACTTTTTCTCATATTTTCTTTTCTTTTTTGATATTTTAATTTCTAGATAAAAGTGTATCAGTCGCATTATTTGATTGTAGTAATTTAGGTTTATTTTTCTCGCATTTTTTCTCTATTATGTATCTGCTCTCAGAATGTAATAGTTTTAGGGTTTTATTTTCCGCATCTTTATTATGTAACTGCCCCGAAGCCATGTAATAGCGTAGGACCTCTATTTTTCCGCATATATATATATATATATATATATATATATATATATATATATATATATATATATATATATATATATATATATATATATATATATATATATATATATATATATATATATATATATATATATATATATATATATATATGTTGTATTGTATACCGTTAGTGATTAGGCGTTTATGGCAAGATAATAATCAACCGATAGCAAAACCCTAAATTCAAGACTAAATAATTGAACTGAACACACTTTCACACTTGCACCTCTGGGTAACCTCTCTTTGTTGCCTTTCAGAAACATGGTCATGTCCCTCAAAAATATAGATACTTTAGCAAAGTCCCTCCGAATAAAAGATCATAGTCTCTCGATGACCCTTCGATGTCGCCTACGAAAAATGATCTAGTCCCTCCGATAAATTTCTAAAGTATCCTTATTTGTTGCCTTCGATGACCCTCGATTGTCCCTTCACATCCAATAGATGGGGCCACCTACCAACTAATGGCACGAATAGCACTGTCTCTAAAGGAGAAGTAAAATAACAAGAACGACCTTGAGTGGGTAAAGAACTATTAATCGCTCGCTCACAACTTTTCTATAAAGAAATTTCATACATCACTTTCAAAAATATTTTATAAAACACTTTGTACGCATTCTTAAGGACTGATACAAGAACCATTACAAAGTTAACCGTACTTTGGATTTTCAAAATATTTTTCAAAACACTTATATAAAAAATCAATTTTCAAAAGTGAGCTAGCGATTAAGAGCCCGTAGATAACTACGGATAAAAAGGGTGATAACACCTTCCCTTTTCATATCTTACCCCCGGAACTCAAAATCTTCAAGGTTTTTCCTGTTCTTTTCCCCCTTTCCATATTGGATAAAATAAAAGTCGGTGGTGACTCTAGCTATCCACATATTTGTGATAAAACACAAAAGTCAGTTCTCCCACCGTATTACACCTATGTTATAATGTTTTAAACTAACTCTAAACCATCTTGGAATTTGTAGCCTAGATGCTTATCTATCAAACATACTTCTGTCTTTTCACTGACAATTTACTTCTTTTACAATTTTCTCTCTGAGCAAAATATTTTTCTGTTATCCTATCTTAGAACTTCTTTCTTTCTTTTCTTTACCTTTTTTCTCTTTTTCTATATTTTTGTTTCTTTTTGTTGATGACAAAAGGAGGTGAATTATATGAGAAATATGAAAGTATTTAAAGAGTTTGATAAAAACATATTTTCTATGTGAGAATGTGTTTTATCAATATCATGAACCCAACTTATCCAACTTAATCATTTTATGCTTACAGTTGTAACAAAAAGTCTGTGAAATATGGAAGTACTTTAAGACTTTGGTAAAGAAATTTTCTATGTGAAAATGTGCTTTCAAGATTACGAATTCAAGACATTTTCTATTTGAAAATATGCTTTTATCCAGATCTATTGTGCAACAAGAAGTCTGTGATTTTTTGAAAAGTATTTCATGACTTTTACAAAGACATTTTCTATGTGAAAATGTGCTTTTGTCAAGGTCCCAAATCCTCAACTTAATTAAAGTGTGCTTAAAAGTTGTAGAGGATGTTTTAATAACTTGGATAATACATTAAGGGTAAGCTTAAAAAACTCAACCTGTGAACTATTAAAATTCAGAGAGAGCTTACAAACCTCAGAATTTGAAGTCAAGTTAATAAAACCGAATGAATATTTTGGACATAATCTAGGTAGATCTTATAAACCTCAACTTGTGAACTGTTAGACTCAGGGAGAGCTTACAAACCTCAAACCCTGGTGTTGTCGAGTTATTAATCAAAATGGTTTAAGTAATTGGGATAGAACTTTGGTGGAGCTATCAAACCTTAACCTATGGATTGCTAAAATCAGGGGGAGCTTAAAAACTCAACCTTTGATGTTGTCAAATTATTAAAACTGACCAACCAATTGCTCTTAAAATACTCATGTTTGTCATCATCAAAAAGGTGGGAGATTGTTTGAACAAAATATTTTCACACTAATTTAGTGCATACTCTTGGGTTTGATGATAACAAAAGTACTTAAAGAACAATAGGGTATACTAATGTTTGATTAAGTGTGCATGATCATTAAGATTATTTTTAACTTGGTTCTGACCTAGTCAAAGTGCTTGTAAGAAAGAAGCAAGTGAAACCAGATTCTACTGGATCAGAACATGAGTTTCAAGCTAAACCTGAACACCATATTGAAGCTTATGATATTTGAATATAAACTCATTTTCTACATTGACTTTGCCTCTGATAATTCCATCGGAAATAAATGCCTTACTGGAAGCATAAGTACAAAGCTCTTTTATCCGTACTTTGTTCAAAAGTAATTACATCTCATCAACGGCTTGAATTGTGGAAGAAGTCAACTAGAGGTTCTAGCATAAGGCTCAAGGAAAATTGATATGCTTTCTTCAGTAAACTATTACATGACTATGAACGCCTTATTTAAGAAACACACAATGGATAATGCAATTATGCAGAAGATAAAGATACTCACCATACCTACTCCAACGTCTCTCTCTTGGGAATAACTTCTTCAACAAATACACATGTGCAAGCAAGCTTCCAACGTAACTTTTGTTCCCTCTATATAAAGGAGTTAAACATTCGAAAAGAACAACGTAAGAATAATTCAATAAGAACAAAAACTGAAAGTCAAATTTTGCAAGAATTGTATCACTATTCACGTTACAGTTTATAGTTGTTGTATTGAACATAGAGTTGAGAATATTGTTATACTTTTATATCTTAGAAATCTTAAGTATCAAGGTATTTGTGTGTGTTGTATTATCATACCTCTGATTGTATATCAAGTACATCTTTATAATCTAAACATTTTATTTAGAACTTGGAAAAGTCTCATTCTAGTTTGATTGAGCAAGAAAGTCATGAACAGTTGGTTTAGGCAAGAAAGTCTCTTTCTAGTTTGATTGACCAAGGAAGTCCTGAACAATTGGTTTAGGCAAGGAAGTCTCTTTCTAGTTTGATTGAGCAACAGAGTCCTGGACAGTTAGTTTGGGAAATAAGTCTCTTTCTAGTGAGATTGAGCAGGAAGTCTTAGACTGGTGTGTCTAAGCAAATTGTAATCATATATTGATTATAATGAAAAGCTCTTATGTGGCAAGAAGACTGGACTACTCTCATTATAGAGGAACAAGGATACATTTTGTGTGTGATTTACTTATAGCTTCTGCACTTTAAATATTTTGGTGTTGCATACTCAATCTTAGAATCTGAACTTAGTCAAATTCAGAAGTTGTTATTTGAAAAAGCTTAAATTATTAGTTACATAATTCAACCCCCCCCCCCCCCCCCCCTTCTTGTGTATTTTCTCACCTTCAGAGTTACATGTCGATTATCCTCAGAATACGGTGATTCTTGCAACTGCTAGGTCAAGGTGACTGTTGTGGTGCTCTTAGCCTAATTCCTCGATATCTATCTTGCATGACAAAATTTGCTTGGGTAGCCTTGCAAGCATGGAGAAGGAGTGCCCTTCTATGGTCAATTTTTCCCTTGTTTGTAGGGTCTTTGAAATAATCAGCCTTGAAAGGAAAACTTGAACATTTGCGCCCTAACATGACCTAAGATGACTTGCCCCAGTATCTCGGTGGGTGTGATACGGTGGGAGAACTGACTTGGGTTTTACGTTTGTATTCGCAAATGTTTCGGTTTAGCAAGAGTCGCCACCGACTTTTTATTTTATCCTAAGGAAAGGTTAAAAAGCACAGCAAAAACCTTTGAGATGTTTTCTTGGGTTCGGGGAGTAGATTATAGAAAGGGAAGGTATTAGCACCCTATCTATCCATGGTTATCCATGGGCTCTTAGTTACTTGCTTAGATCACTTGCCTTGCATTTTCAATTGTTTGAAATGGTGCTTTCAATTGTTTGAAATGGTGCTTTGTGTGTGATTTTGAAAGATGTTTTGAAAAGAGGCCATCGTTGTGGCAACCTTTGTAATGATTCTTGTTGGAATGTATACAAAAGTGTATTTGTCTTTTGAAAAGTTTTCAATGTTTTGAAAGTTCGTTTTGAAAGTTGTGTTGTGATGTGTGTTTTGAAAAATGGCAAGGATTTGTTTTGCAAGTTTGATCAAGTAACTAAGAGTTGTCTACCCCTAAATTCACTCAAAGCTTTTTCCTATGTTTTAACCCTTTTAACAGTATTGTTCCACCATTGTATTTGGTGGACAATCTTGTGTTAGGATGTTAACGGGACAGGCGCGGGTCATCGTTTAGACCATGAATGCAATAGTGCCAAGTGTCTTTGGCAATTTTTCCTTTAAGGGACTTGATCATTTTTAGGCAACTTGAGAAAGCGTCATCGAGGGACTATGATCATTTGATTTGTTTTTCTTTTGCCAAAGATACTCAACATGCAACATGGCCCATTTTTGAAGGCAACAAATGGAGTAACCCTAAGGGTGCAAGTGTGCATTGTGTTGTCCATTTTCATGCTTGTTTATCTTTGAATTAGGTCAAGCTATTTGTTATTTGATTTGCATACAAACCCTAAGTCTATCATGGCATAATTTGAAAGCTTTTAAATGCGGAAATTTAAAGTCCTAAATTATTACAACAAAATTATGGGGATGGGGGTACAAATGTTTGAATGGGGGGATATTTAGCAAGAAATTAAATCTAAAACTATTACATCCATATTGAATATACAAATTATTTAATTGTACAATAATTAAATAAATACAATAAATATGCAAAATGTATTATGCACAAAGATGGTTTTTTATGTATGTAAAAGTATTTTTCAATATAAAATATAAATAAAAATAAAAAGTCAATTTTTGGATATTTTGTTTTTTAGGGCAAAACCCTAATTTTTTGAATAAATAGCAATTATTTATTAATTATATACAATATTTATATATTAATTTATACAAAAATAAAAAAAGAAGTATATTGTAAAAAAAAAGTATTTTTTAGTGTCATATATTAATAAAAATAAAAATGTATTATTTCTATATTTTTGTCCTAAATATCCTAATAAATATACAAGTATTATATATATTTAAATATACTAAATATGTACAAAAAATAAAATATTAATTATTTACAAAAAATGTATTTTTTAGAAAAAATGTTTTCAAAATGTAAAATAGAAATAATAAATGAAAATAAATATATTTTTGTATTATTTTTTAGTGTTTTAAATAAAAGGTTTTTAATATTTATTTACATATATATGCTAAACAAAACAAATAAATGCCAAATAAATGCAAAAATGGGTGAAAAAATATTTTTAATATTTTTTATATTTGAGCCAAAAATAACAAGTCAGAATCAAAAGGAAAAAATCAAAAATGATCAAATATCACACAATGGGCCAAAGGGGTGTAAGTGGAAAAAAGGGGTGTGAATAGCAAGACTGACTCAGGCCCAACCCAAGCCAGTCATCTTCTTCCTCCAGCAACCTGTTTGAAACAAAAATGCGCGTTTCTTCTTATCCAACACAAATCCTGATTCCTTGACTTTTAGCAAAAACTCACAACATAAACAATGTAGAGCATCAAGAGACGAATTCATACATATAAAAATCTTGACCTAACTCTCAGAAACGAGGGAGAATTTCTGACCTAAATTTTCTCCAATGTTCATGGCCAAAATTCTCACAGCACACATAATATAAATGAAAAGTAAATACATGGATGGCTTCAGGGCTATGAGTAGAACATGGTTTCTTCACAAACCTAATCCTAATCATGCCTGGATAGAGAGATAGAAGTTCATGTTTTTACCTGTTTCAGCTTGAGTCGTGTACAGCAATGGAGGTATCTTCAATGGAGTTTGAGCTTTGGTACAGCTTGCCTGAAGTCCAAGGATGCTTCTCCTATGCTTGGCTTGCTCTGAAACTGCCTGTATCGTGCTATGGAAGTACACCTGCACAGCTGAAAAATGAAAATGGAAACAGGGGTTAGGGATGTTACAGTTTGTATCTAGGGCTTAGGATAGCTTCAATGAATGGTAGGGAGTGTGTTTGAACAAGCTTTGGCCAAAACGTACGAGCAAACTGAGTTGTGCAACTCAATCTGCAGGGATGCCCTGTTTCTTGCAGAAAAATGGTGTTTTGATGAATGGGGAGGTTTGAGGGGTGGTTGATTCATGTTTTAGGTCAGTTAGGGAGTGTGAAAGATATTTGCAAAGTTTGCTTAGGTTGGTGTTTTCAGGAATGAGAGATTGTATGAGTTTTGCCAAGTTTTCTTCTCATGTAAGCAAAATAGTGTAAGTTGAGATATAGGCCTGTCCAATGTCCTTAAGCATGCTGCATATCTTGTTCTTGATCAGAGTGATTTGTGTACAAATGCTAGCTTCAAAGATCTGGCCCATGCCTCTTGGATTTGTTATTTGACATAAAGTGCATCTTTTCCAAAATGGCAAATATGCTTTTTCTATTTAAGGGATAATTTCATGTGTAATGACCAAATGCACAAAATAATGCTTGAACACAATGGTTTGGAATTTAATTATTGAGTGTGAAGAGGGTTAGAGGCCTGCAAGCTTGCATAAACCATGCTGAGTTGAAAATGCAAACGTTATGAACATGTATTTGGCTATGAACAAAAGTGACTTTTGCCCATCTTTGCAAATTCGATTCTCCCTAACCAAAAGGGTGTTTTAGAAGTTCTTGGACAATTTGGAAAGCTTGGAATGTGTAATACAATCCATCTTTGTAATGAAAATTGAAACTCCAAGTGGAAGAATGTGAAAAATGGCCATGAAGTTGGGCAAAAATCCTGCCTAGAATAGGTCAAAATTTTTCTAAGTTAAAAATGTTTTGCACCCTTGTTCCAAAAATCATAACTTGAGCTACAGGCTTCCTTTGAGAAAACTTTGTGAATCAAAGTTGTAGATTTTTCAATGGACTACAACTTTAATGTTTTGAGTTTTGTTTGAATCCATTTGCATCTTGGTGAAAAAATGGGACAAAGTTAGGAAAAAATAAGGAAATTTTATAACTTAGAAAATTTCTAAGTTATGAAATTTCTTCATTTTAAACCCTAATTTGCAATTTTGGGTTTCTTGATGAACAAGTTTCATAATTTTACATGTCTTGATGAAAAATGAATCTTGGCACTTGATTTTGACCAAAAAGTCAAAGTTTGACTTTTCAGTATACAGTCAGATTTTGATCAGTTGACTGGAAAATTCATCTGTCAATCCTATGCATTTGGGATCTTTTGAACTTGTTGAATGTGTCAAGACAATGCCATTGAGTTCTTGAATCCATGTGTGAACTTGGTTTGCCATTGGTTGGGTCAAAAAGTCAAAAATTGCCTTTGTGCAGTCAAAACCCTAAAAATGACCATTTTGCCCTTTTGGTGATCTGGTCAAATTTATTGTGGAATTGTGATCCAAACTTGACCAAATGGTTCATATGAGTTCATTATGTTGATGTGGGTTAAGTTTCATGAGGTTTGACTGTCAATTGGCCACAGTTGACTTTTTCCCCAATATAGCTGATTTCTAGGTCAACTGTCCAATTGACTGGGCAAAAATTGGAATCAAGGCTTGAAACTTGGTATGGATAAACTTGTGAGTCCAACATGAAGCATGAAAGTCACCTTGGGCATTTTAGGTCAAAACATCTTTGTGCAAACTCAAACCCTAATTTGGGTCAACAGTGCAAGGAGAGGTCTTGAGCAGAGCAAACCCTAACTTGATCTTGAGCTCCAAGAATCTTGTGATGAGAAAATGTTGAAGAAATGAGAGGGCCAATTTTGGGGTACAACAGTGGGGTATGTCCCTGATTAACTGGTTCTTAGAGATATTTTCCAAATATCGACGTGATTTCCCCATATTGATTAAATCCCGAAGAGGCTTGCCCTTATTCTCAATGGAGTTTTTAGGTGTTTTACCTCTTGGTGTGATCAATTTGAATGGCTAACCATTGCTCGACAAAGTCCTCAGGTGATTTTCCCCTTAGGGTGACCATTCTTTGAAGTGATTTGCCCATGGTGGGGGTGCTTAAGCTTCTCAACTGATGCCCATTTTTGGAAGTTTCCTTGATGTCAAGTTCTTACTCGTAAGTAAAAATGTTCATTTTGTGAATAATAATACTAATGTGATGCTTATGTTAGCTTCGAAATCAAAGTTTTCATTGAAAAATGATGTTGTGAAATTTAGTGACCGAATCACTGGTCAGAATGTCATATCGATACCAACACAAATGATAAGCAAATTTCTAGGAGTCAGTTTACCCGATCTTATGCTTTCGAAATAAATCTTACTTCAATTAGGTCTTTTGAGGGTTGTAATATGGTCTGGTTCACGGTTTTAGAATAAAAGGATTTATGGCTCAAAATTTTATTTTATCCCACCCATTCTCCTTGATGTTCTCCAGTCCTATGTTCAACTAATTCGACATAAGAGTTCATTTTTAAAAAGGGTTTTAAAGTGTAGATGGTTAAGGAACTGATGAGATTTTTGGAGTGAAGTCAGTCTCTTTCGTTTTTTTTAATCACACAAATTTGTTCTTGTTAAGGATTTTTCTTTTTGTGATCCTTCTTTTTGCTTTGCCTTTCGTTTTTCATTTTCCCTAATTTTTGCCTGGACTGATTTCTTTGACTTTGTAGTCCATCGGGATGTCCTAATTTTTTCCTAAGTCACTCGTTTTCAAGTTTTTGACTTAGCAAGATTTCTCTTTTTTATTCTTGCATTTCTCATTTTGTTTTTTATTTGATTTGATTTTGGAACAAATAATGTGACATGTTCGCTTGTTTTGAAAGGGTTATGAATGCCTTGTTCCTAGTAGGTGAAGGACAACTATGGTGGATTCATGATCTTCAAACTCTTTGAAATTGTATGATATGTACGAGGGATAAGATGTGGTTGATCCTAAAAACAGGACACTCTTCCATTTTGAAATATAGAAATATTGTCAAATTAACTAAAGACTACCCTGCCTTTGATTAAGGTTGAGGATTTTTTTGTATAGAAAAGAAACTCCTACTTCTAGGCTCAATTGGGTTGACTGGGGATTATCTTCCTTATATCATCAACAAAGCTTTATTCAAAAGCTTTTATTACAACAATTTCACGTATTTCATTTTCATCATTCTCTTTTTTATATTTACTTAAATAAGAGTTTGATATCGATAAACATAAGAAAAAAAATATGAGTGAACACGAACGGATTGATTCGAAACATGCATATTCATTTCATTATTATTATCATTTGAAAACAAATGAGTTTTTACATGTGAATAGTACTTAACAAACAAGAAAAATTACAAATTAAAATGATTAAACAACCTAATGATTGCCAATGGTTGTTAGTTGTTCCCATACTTGATTCATTACATGGATAGCTATTTTTCCCAGCCAAAGGTCAGGGTCATCATCCTCGTAGAAGTTAATGTGACAGTTTTTGAGTGGTTCTCCTTCAGACTCCTCAACAGACGCAACCTTTTCAAATCTATATTTGCTTCCACTTGCACGGGTTATGGCATTGCATCTTTGCTCGCACGCGAGGGCATAAGGTTATCATGTATGTTTAGGCATCTTGACGTGAACAAGATTTCCTTTGAATCGATGAGATCCTGGAGCTTGACTTTGAATGCTTTACAGTCTTCGATTGCATGGCCAGGTACTCCATAACGGAACTTGCACTTGGTGTTAGGGTTATAAGCCAAAGGATAAGGAAAAGGAAGAGGTTCGAGTTGCCTTAACTCCACCAGAGAGATTTTGAGTAAGTGAGGGAGAAACTGACAATAAGGCATAAGGACTGAATCAAACACTCTTTTTGGCCTTCTTGGTCTCAGTTGTCCCTATTGGTAGCAGTTATGTTGCTGACATTGATTTGGGTACCGATTCTATTCATGTGCCTGGTTCCTCTGTCTTGATTGGGGAATAGGAAATGGCTACTGGCGGGGGGCCCTGGAACCCAAGGTTGTGGAGGTGCTCGTGAGGTTTCCCATAATATGAGGTGGAACCTGGAATACGGGAAGGAGTAACCACTTCTGCTGAGACATTTAATATGGGTTGTCTTCCTTTCTCAATAATGCTTGTAGTATTTCCATAACTAGGCTCATCTAAGTCTTCAACTGGTTGACCTCCGCCCTCAATAATTCCTGGCTTCGTTGAAATTCATCCAAAGTCTTTTTGAGACATGCTTCTAGTTCCAAGCGTGTGTTGGGTAATCATCTAGTTTATCAAAGATTATAAGCAAAAGTCCCTATCGATATGACTTTTTGTCTTCAGGTATGGAATGCATGATGATGCATGGATGCATGCATAAAACAATCTGAGGTTTGACGCATATGTTAAATGAATTTTCTATGATGACATGATTTAATAACATGCAACATCATAGATTCAAAGGTCTGGTATATTTTGGATAACAATTGTATAATTACCAAATCAGGTTAAACATTTCAGATTCAAAGGTTTGCCGCCTTTCTAGATACGCAAATCATATGGTAGGAAGAGTTTTAGGTTTCCTCCAAAAACCCATATTCCTCTTACAAGTAGGTTCTAGTCTTGGAAATGTGGTTCCTACAAAGGCCTCCCAGAGTCATGGACCCAAGTGAGAATACTTTGTCATAACATATGCATGCAGGACAATTATACTCCCAAGTGTATCTAGGTTGGTGTGGATCACGAGCCAACCCAATGCATCAAATTCTATGTGGGTCAACACGATTATCCATAATTATATCCTGTGTTTGTACTCAAGCATAGGTAGTGGGCTTATCTCTCAATATGAAAACCCATCCCACAATGAGAATATATAAAATATCCAGAATATAATGAATATATAAATACAATAAATATGATAAATAAAGCAAGTAAAAGGATAAAGATAAACACTCAAACATACAAAGAAACAAACAAAACTAGGTTAACTCGCTTAGGAAGGTATCTGTAGCAGAGTCTCCAGCTGTCACGCTGCGAAAAATACAGAGTCGCCATAGAACTTTATTTATTCCTACGGAAAGGGAAAATGTCGATAAAACTCCCAAAGGTAAAGAAAATGGTCATCACAACCAAATTCGGGTTTGAAAGTCGATTATGCAAGGGGATGGTATTAACACCCCTCATATTTGTTGTACTCAACAAGGACCACTTCATTTGTTCTACATATAAGGGTGTTGTTATCTAAAGGTTACTTGCTATAATGATTATTGGATTTAACTAATGGAAATAAAGTTTTTAATTAGTGTGCTCGCCAAGATTTCAAAATCATGTGCCTACGTATTTCTATAGTGCAATGAGAAAATCAGAGCCTCATAGTTCATGGGTTGAAAAAAAGTATTTGTTGGTTGTTTTTATCAAACGACATTAACATTCACATTCTATAAATTAATTTTGCTTGTATGCTTGCACGTGGGGAGGCTTAAGCGTTCATTCGTATAGCGGTACAATTGAAATAACATGTTCTTTATGAAAAAAATTTCAAGGATACCCTAAGTCAAAAAATGAGATTTGATTGATTGAGATTTATTGTTAGGAGACACATATTAGATGGTCCCCCAATATAACAAGTATCTATATAAGGAATCGGGAAGAATAAATGACCAATTCTTTTTTTATCCTTTAATTAAGAAAATTGTCTTGGTTTGAATTGTACTAAATTCTATGAATAGAGATGAATACTTTGGACAACTGGGTCATTCGTCCCGTATCCAAAGGTATTCAGAATAAGGATAGGAATACACCCTCTCATTCTTATCCATTTTCTTAAGGTTTATGGCGCATGATTCACATCATATTTTTAATGTTTTTTGAGTTTATTTGCAAAAAGAAAGTTTTAGTTTTACATGGATAAGAAAAAAACATGATTAAAAGGAATATAGTACCAAGAAAATTGGGAATTCTCCTAATATTGTCATGCATCTTGATTACCTAATTTTCTAGGGTTTTGAAAGGAATGACCTAAGGGGACATAGAAATCCTAAAATTAATCTAATTTATTTAATTGTCCTTCTAATCAACTAATTAAATCAAGCCTAAAGGGGCATGCAAAGGAATTATGGGCCATTGTTCAATAGTTTTAAGCAAGCATAAAATCAAGCAAGAATCAATCCAACAATTATGGATCAAGCAACAAGAAAAATTTTAATCAAGCTATTTAACATAAATTAAAGGCAAAGCAAAAAACAAGATCAAAGTAAATTCCATTTTCTATGGTGACCTCTAATTAAAATTCAATTAAAAATTAGCCTAAAACTATAGGCTAAAATTAACAATTGAAGGCATCACGATTTCTTATTATTTTTCTCTAGAAAAAACCTAAATAAATAAGAAAATAAATAATGAGAAGTGCCCTGGGGTGCAGACTGAAGCTAAAGGGTGTGTGGCCATTAACTGGCACTTTGGGTTGGAGATGGAAAGCCCAATGGCGTTTTTTTTTGTTTCAGACAAAAAAGGCATGATAAAGCAATTATGGGGTGCATGGTAAGCAATGGGCTTTAGAATTAGATTGGGCAAGGCCCGGTGTGAATTCATAGTGGGGGAAGAGAGCCCAGATCATGCTCTCGCCCTTCATTATCTTCTTTGGATCTAAATCCTCTCCTTTTTCTTCTCTACTGCCCTATATTCTACTTCAATTCCACCACTCATTTTTTACAATATAATTTTTTTGTTAGTTGTATCCTTTCTTTAAAATTCCTTAGCCATTGGATTAGAGATAATATTGTTAGCAGAATTTAAAAATGCAGGAGACGATCCATGTTCATCTTCTTTCCTTCTCTCAAACTCGCCCTCACCGGAAATCTCCCCGCTGCACCAGAGGCGGAGGGGCTCTACCATTCCCATGATTTATCCACCATTATGCACCTCTCTTTACACTCTAATCAAACCTACTCTTCATTTTCTCAGTACCACACCAAGAACCCTTCAATTCGACCCAAAATAAGAAAACCCTAAAAGCTTAAGAATAAAATTAAATGGTCTACATGCGTGAAATTAAGCTACAATCAAGGAGGTATTGTTCACACAGGCTATCTCTACCATATGGTATAGTAAATAGGAGATGAATAATTAATGGAGTTAGAGGGCCTGCTTACAGAGATGAGATATGTTTTGATGGTTGTTGAAGAGCTAGAAGATAACACTCAAAAAACCCAGAGAGTTGGCTCCAACTATAAGGTACGTATATGATTAACTTCTTGAATTGAATCTTCTCATTCTTCCTCCTTATTTTTTCAATTTTTTATTTTTGAAATTCTAAGATGGATTGTTGTTGTTGTTGATTATTGTTGTTGTTATAATAGAAATAGAATGATAACAGTAGAGATTGGAATGAGTGGAGGTTGAGAGTTGATGATTTCATGAAGTCTTGAGAATTCCACATATTAGATGAAGGTGATTTTAGGTTGAAGGTTAATGCTCAATTGATTCAGAGCTTCAGTTTGAAGCTCCGATCAATAGTGGATTGATGAGCTATAGGTGAGGGTTTGGGAGAATTTAGCATAGTTTCTTTAGGTGAACTGTCGCTTCCTCATGAAGGTAGAGAAGTAAGGTTTATATAGGTGAGAGAGGCTAAATTATGGAGGGAAGGTTAGTTATGCGGTTGGGAATCAATTGATCACAACCATTAGATTGTGATATGTGGCATAAACTTATCAATGGTTACGAATGATTTGAGGGTTAGTTGTAGATTATGTTAGTTTGTGAGAGATTTGAGGGTCCGTGTGTTTCTTTTCTCCTTATTTTAGTGTAAAAATCAAATTAGAAGTGTGTTAGTTTGGAGGTTATAGGTTGTTAGGCTTTAAAACCACTTTTTGGAGGGAAATGTGAAATATGGGGGTATTTTGGGAATTTGATATGTGTGATACGGTGGGAGAACTGACTTGAGGTTTTGCGTTTGTGTTCGCAAATGTTTCGGTTTAGCAAGAGTCGCCACCGACTTTTTATTTTATCCAAAGGAAAGGTCAAAAATCACAAGAAAGACCTTTGAGATGTTTTCTTGGGTTCGGGGGGTAGATTATGAAAAGGGAAGGTGCTAGCACCCTTTTCATCAATGGTTTTCCATGGGCTCTTAGTTACTTATTTAGATCACTTGCTTTGCTTTTTCAATTGTTTGAAATGGTGCTTTGTGTTGTTTTGAAAGTATTTTGAAAAGAGGCCATTGTTTTGGCAATCTTTGTAATGATTCTTGTTTGAAGAATGTATACAAAGATGTTTGTCTTTTGAAAAATGTTTCAATGTTTGAAAATTTGTTGGGAAATGTTTTGAAATTGTGTGTGTGTTTTTGAAATTAGCAAGGATGGTTTTGCAAGAGATCAAGTAACTAGGATTTGTCTACCCTAATCAAAAGTCTTTCTTGTGCATTTTTAACCCTTTGATATTGTTGTTTTACCATTGTATTTGGTAAACAACCCTATCTTTGGATGTTAAGCGGGACAAGTGTGGGTCATCGTATGACCATGATAGCAATATTGCCAAGTATCTTAGCAAGTTTTGAGGGACTAAGATCATTTTTGTATAGGCAACCAAGATAGCTTCATCGAGGGACTATGATCTTTTGTTTTGTTTTGATTTTGCCAAGATACCAAGCATGCATACCATGACCATTTTTAAGGCAACAAGGTGGGTGAAACCTTAGAGATGCTTGTGTGCATTGTGTTGTCATTTTTCATGCATTTTTGTCTTGTGTTTAGTCATGTTATTTGTTTGATTTTGGTCTTTGCATACAAAACCCTAATTTTACTATCATGTTGTAGAAAGCGGTAAATGCATAAAGATAAATCTAAGACTATTACAACAATATTATGGGGAGGGGGATACAAGTTTGAATAGGGGGATATTTGCACAAAATAAACTCCTAATCTACTATTACAACCCAATTGAATTTAATACAATAAATAAATGAACAATTATTTAAATGTACAAATAAATAAACAAAGCAAATATTTAAATATGGAATAAATTATAAATATGCAAGATGTTTTTTTGTATTATTTTTATGTATGTAAATATAAGTTTATTAAATGTCTTAAAAATAAGAAAATAAAAATGATTATTTTTAAAGGGTGAAAACCCTAATTTTTTATTTAAAAAGATATATTCTATATTATTTATTTATTCATTTTTTATGTACAAGAAAATAAATAAAAATATATACAAAAATGTTAAAAAATTAAATATTGTATGAAAATATTAATTTAAGTGTATAAATAATAAAAATAAAAATATATAAAATTTTCATATTATTTATAAATTTATTTAAGAAAATAAAAGTATATTAACCTAAATACTCATTTTTATGCTAAAAAATAAATAAATAAATAAAATATGAAAAAATGCAAAAAATAAAGAAAATATTTTTGAGATTTTTATTTGTTTAGAAAATATGAAAAATAAAAGAAATGGGCCAAGGGGGTGCAAAAAGTAAGCAGGGGGTGTCAAAAGTAGAAAGGCCAGGCCCAGGCCCACTTCACTTCATCCATGTCCTCTGAACAGAGCCAAAACGCGCGCGCCATGTACAAATCCTGTTCTCTCTTGTTCTTGCATGAAATCAAAAACTCATAACATAAAAGTTATAGCATTTTCAATCACGATTCCAACCATGTAAAAAAATTGATCTAACTCTAAGAAACCAGGGAGAATTTCAATGCCCCTAATTTGTGACCTAAAATTTTCAGCAACTTCAACATCCAAATTCTCCTAGCTCGGTTAATATAAATAAGAACTATGCATATATACAGTTCAAGCAACTTAAGGACTACATTTTTGCTTCACAAACCTAAGCCTAAGGATGTCTAAATAAGGAGATAGAAAGTTGGAAATTACCTTGTTCAGTTGAAGTTGAATACGACAATGTAGCAACTTTGAGTGAGGCCTGAAGGTCTTTTGAGCTTGCTTGATGTTCCCTCAACCTTTCCCAATGCTTAGCTTGCTTTGAACTTGCTTGAATCTCCTTGTAGAACTCAACCTGCAAACTCAGAAACTGAAAATGGTGAAGCTTGAAAATAAAGTTACAGTTGTCGAGCAATGGCTGGGATAGTTCAAGTGTGATGGATGGAAGGTATCTGAAGTGGTTCAAGACAAAACGCACGAGCCAATTTGGTTTTGGAAGTGGTTCTTCAGAAGATGCCCTGTTTGGGCAAGAACTTGTGATTTTTGTGCTTAAGGGTTTTTGAGATGCTATGAGCTCGTGTTTTTGGCTTGGTGTAATATGCTGAGGTTGTTTAAAAATGTTACAAGGCTTGGTTTTAACAGATGCACAAGTTAAGTTCACTTTTGCAAGTTGGCTTGTTTTTGAAGAAAAGGTTGAGTTGACAAAGCCAAATCATGTACAGGCTAGCTCAAGGTCTGCCTAGGGTTGGTGAACTTTGCCTTATATTTGTGGAGTTTGTTTGCAGCAAAAGCTTTGGTCCATGGCTCAAGATAAACAAAGTTTGTAAAAGCTAACTTTATCAAAGTAGCAATGTTAACTTTTTGGCATTTTTAGATTAAACTCTTGTAAAAAGTTTCAAAGATCAGAACAATGCCATTAACCATTGTATTTGCATTCAATTTTGGAGTGTAAAAAGGATTAGAACCTGTGATGCAAGTACAAGCATGATTCAAACTGATTTGCAAGTTGTAACATGGTGCAAAATGCCTTGGCCAAAAGTGATAATTTGCCATTTTCAAACTTTCGATTCTCCCTAACAATAAATGATCTTGGAGAGTTCTTGGACATTTTGGAAATCTTGTAACATTCTCTACAATCCATATTTGAAATGAATTTTGAGATTCCACTTGGAACTAGGTGAAAAGTTACCATGAAGATAGGTCAAAATCCTGCCTAAACTAGGGCAAAATTTCACTAAGTTAAAAGTTTCATGGACCCTTATTCACAAAATCATAACTTGAGATCCAAGCATCTTTTTGGAAAACTTTATGAATGAAAGTTGTAGATTTTGTGGAGGACTACAACTTTCATGTTGGAAGTTTTCTTTGAATCCAATTTCATCATGGTGAAAAAGTTGGGAAAAGTTGGGAAAAAATAAGAAATTTTCATAACTTAGAAATTTTCTAAGTTATGAAATTTTTCAATCTTAAACCCTAATTTCCAAAATTAGGTTTCTTGATGAACAAGTTTCATTTTTTGACACATCTTGATGAAAAATGACCCTTGGCACTTGATTTTGACCAAAAAGTCAAAGTTTGACTTTTTAGTGTACAGTTGATTTTTGATCAGTTGACTGGAAAATTCATCTGTCAATCTAATGCAATTGAGATCTTTTGAACCTTGTGATTAGGTCAAGATGATGCTATTGAGTCCTTGAAACCATGCTTGAACTCAATTTTCCATTGGATAGGTGAAAAATCAGAAATTGCCCTTCTACAGTCAAAACCCTAAAAATGACCATTTTACCCTTTTGATGATCTGATCAAATTTCTTGAGGAGTTGTGGTCCAAACTTGATCAAATGGTTAATATGAGTCTATAATGTTGATGTGGATAAAAAATTATGAGGTTTGACTGTAAATTGGCCACAGTTGACTTTTTCCTCAATACAGTTGATTTTTAGGTCAACTGTCTAATTGACTGGGCAAAAATTTGATTCAAAGCTTGAAACTTGGTATGAGCAATCTTAGGAGTCCAATATGAAGTATGAAAGTCACATGAGGCATTGGAAGTCCAAAAATCCTTGTGCAAACTCAAACCCTAATTCCAGGTCATCAGTGCAAGGAGATGTCTTGAGCTGAGCAAATCCTAATCTGGTCTTGAATCCAAAGAGTCTTGTGAGGAGAATCTTGATAAAATGAGAGGGAAAATTTTGGGGTACAACAATATGTGACATGTGTCATTGGATATTTGAAGCAATTATAGGATGGTTGCAATTTGGTTACAAATCAATTAGTGAGTTTAGTTAAGGTTTAAAACAAAATTTGGAGGGAAATTTGAGCATATACAACTAAGGGTAGTTTGGGGATTTCAATAGGACATGTGGCAATGTTTGTTACATTGAAGTTTGAGTTTTTTAGAGATTAGTTATGAGTTTGTATCATGGTTGTTAACTAAGTTAATAAAAAAGTTAGTTAGAATTATGGTTAGGTTAGTTAGCTTATTCATGATGATGAATTGTGTGAATTGCTTTGGTAGGCTTGAATGTAATGATGGTATGCATTGTCTTCATTGTTTTACATATTTGCATATTAGTTTTGCATTAGCTCGATCTTAAATCATTTAGAATGTGCACCCATGACCTGTTTATGAATTACACTATTCTTGAATTGTCTTTGGATGTTGTATATTTAATTTCAAGTTGTACTTTGGATGTATGTGATTTATCCTTTTGAGGTATTTGGAATAAATCTGGTAGGAACATGAGTGTGCATCTGAAACTGTTTTTTGTAATAAATTCATAAACTAATTTAATATGACTTTGATTGTATATTTGGGATGAATTAGCATTATACTTGAGGTTTTGTATTTGATTGCCATGTGTATTTAATTGTGTATTTTTTAGTTGCCTTGTTTATGCTTGAGTTCTGCTACATTGTTTTGAACTTGCATTGAACTAGTGTATGAATTATGAATTATGAATTTGAATGAGTTAGCATAGGCTTGTATTATGACTGCATTAGCCTATAGCTGAATTAGTTGCACCGTGCCATGGGATTTTTGTGATATTCTGATGAATTTGCTTTTTGTTTTGGAAATGCACTGATGTGAATGCATGAAATTGAATCTAAATGCATGGCATGAAGTTTTTTGGATGTGTTGATATGGGTCTGTTTGTTATACTTGGTATTAATTGTTGAATGCTAACTTGAAATATGCACATGCCTTTGATATGAGGCTTATGCAAGTCTCTTTGCAAGTTTGAACATGACATGGCATAGGTAATCGAAAAAGCTTCAGGGCATATGGCTACACAGTACCTTGTTTATGTAGATTGAATATACATGGAAAATATGATGAAAGATCATGAGTCTTGAAGATGGCAAGAATAAGCTTTTAGGATTTAGGATTTTTAGGGTCAAAAGTCTTTGGGTTTGGTCAACTGTTGACCAAAAAGTCAACAATTGACCAAAAAGTCAATTGTTGAAAATGTAGGGTTTTTTTTTGTAAATTTCCATTTTCCTCTTGTAACACACTTGCATTTGGATGTTTGAAACTTTGTATCTATTTGGATAAACCCTGTAATGATAACTTATATCTTAAGTAATTGAATGAAGAACTTTTTCCCTCCAATTTGTGAATTTGAATGAAATATTCTTCAATTAATGGCCAATAGCAATGTGAGAAAATGGAATCATAAGACTTGGTCAACCAAAGTCAACCTCCCATGGTTGACTTTGACCAAAAGTCAACCTTTAGCCAAAAAGATTTGTAACTTTCCACAAATAAAGGTAGCTGTAGAATGTAATTAAAAATGATGAAGTCCCAATGGCTAGGTCAAAAGTCCTCTTTCATATTTAACTTTGACCACAAAGTCAACCACAACACAATAACTTCTTTTCCAAGCAATAATCTAAAAGCTTGTTCCACAAGTAAACATAACAGAAACCCTAGTCCATGAGCCTTGTGATATAAGACCAATAACATCCAATTGAGAGACTCAAATATCTTGTACCATAAGTGATCAAAATAGAGCCAATCATTTGATCAAACCATTAATAGCCCAAGTGTTGAGACATCAAGCTATACAGTTGAAACCCAAGCATTATGAATCCTTTGAACCAATGATGTCACCTTATGAAAATGAATGATTTTGATTGAAAATGAATGGTTAGTAGGAATGCAAGCAGATGGATGAACAGTCTTGAATGATTTAGATAGATGTATGCAGATAAATCCAAACTCATAAGCCAAATAAAATTGAATGAGGGGTAGGAAAATTTTGGGGTAAAACAGTGTGGAAAATAAATTATAAACACATAATATTGTCCTCTAAGGATTAACTATAAATCAGCAAATCATCAAAGAAGACGATAACAAATTTTTGAAGAAAAGGCTTAAAGACCTGGTTCATAAGGGCTTGGAAAGATGCAGGAGAATTTGTAAGCCCAAAAGGCATAACCAAATACTTGAAGTAGTCATTATTTGTCTTGAAAATTGTCTTGTGTGTTTCTCCCTTAGCCATGTGTAGTTATTGGTTCCCTGGACGCATGTCAAACTTTGAGAAAATAGTGGAGCCATAGAGCTAATCCATTAAATCTTCAATTAAGGGAACTGAAAAGCAATATTTGATTGTTACTTCATTAAGCCTTCTAAAATAAACACAAATATGCCAATATTCATCCTTCTTGCATACTAAGATAGTATGAGATGCAAATGGATCGTTGCTATGCTGTATTATTCCTTGAGTTAACATTTCATTAACTATTTTATCAATGACATCCTTTTGCACTAAGGAAAAATGATAAGGATTCATATTTAAAGGTTGAGTACCCTCCTTGATAGGGATTTTATGGTCAAAAATAGGACGGGCCAGTGGTAAGCTAGTAGGTTCAACAAAGATATCTTTAAGTTGTACTAACAAACTAATAAATGATCAATGAGGGCAAGTATGATGTACTCTTGGTCAACAAAAGTCATAGCTTGACAAGTAGGAAGAACTAGGGAATAATCTTCCATATATATAGACAAAAAACACATTTCAGTGCCCTTGTTAAGTACTTGTGCAAAATATTTGTTATTAATGAGTTTAATACAAGGAGTATTAGCATATTTTAGTACAAACTTATGACCATGTATGGTAAATTCCATTTGCAATTTGTCAAAATCCCATATAATAGGGCCCAAAGACTTCAACCATTAAATTCCTAATATTGAATCACAATATACCAAAGGTAAAACAATGACATCCTCCATGAATCATGCCTATTTTAGTTGCCACTTAAAACCTCTACAAATAAAAGCAACCTCTAATTAGTGACCTTCTCCTCTTATTACAGACAAAGGTGAGATGGTTTCGAGTTTGCACCCCATAGATTTATCAATTTATAGGTCTAAGAAATTGTTTGTGCTTCCACTATCAAGAAAAATGTGTATCATCTTCTTGTCATGTAACCCTGTAACACGCATGGTTTAGAAATTGGCAACATTTGTTTGAGATTGCAAAGGAATTTAAAGGTTGTCAAAACCTTCAGGTTGGGGAAGCTCCACCAAACTAGTGTCACCCGTGACTCATCCATAAGATGCTCCTCATCATCCATTTCCAAAACCATAAGTTGAGAACGTTTATGCTTGAGTTGATGTCCTGGTGTGAATTGTTCATCGCAGAATATACACAAACCTTTTGCGCGTCTGTCGGCCATCTCGAGTGTCGAATAAGTTCGTGCTTAGTATGAGGTATGTGATTTTTGGTGAAAGTTTTGGTTTTCAATAGTAGAATTAATGGTACGGGTGGGGAATGGTGGAGTAGTGGGTTTAGAAAGAAGTCTTTTGATTTTTTGAAAAGGGAATGAAATGAGAGGTGGATTTGGATGGGGAAGGTTGGGAGGATTCATGTAGTTTGGCTAAGTTAGCAACATGAGAAATTTAAGAAGGATTAAACATTCTTACATGCATTTGCGTGTGAAGATGTGAAAAACACAAGAAGGGGGGTTGAATTGTAAAACTTAAATCAAAAGGCTTGACAACACAGTATTTTTATCCTGGTTCATTTGATCTCAAACTACTCCAGTCCACCCGTCAAGGTGATTTCGCGTCTCTCCAACGAGGTCTTAATCCACTATTCTCAAAGGATTACAACAGCTACTTTAACCACTGTTAAAGTCTTCTTGATTACAACCACAATCCGATTAATCTCAAGGAACTTCTTTTACAAATGAATTGAACAAGTGTGTTTGTGTTTTCTTACAAAACTGTATATCACAACTGTGATAATTACACAAAATAAGCTTGGAATAAAATGACTTTGCTAAAGCTTGGAATATGCGTGGTTTGGATAGCTTAGCAAATTTTGAGTGCGTACGTACGTGCTTCTTTTCACAAGCAGTCCTGTTTATATAGGAAAGCAAGGATACGTTGTCCATAAAGCAGGTTTAATGATAATAATGCACTTTCCTTTTGTAGAAGATCTTTGTCTGAAGAAAGTCGTTAGCATTTAATTCAGTCTTGAATAACCAGTAACGCTTCAGAGTCTTCTTTGTTGTATCTGCTGATAACGCTTCAGAGCGTTGATGACTTGGTAAAGATGTCTTTGATCAGAGTCAGAGTGTATTTGTTTAGGCGCAGATTCTGGTCATCAAGCTTCAGCGTATAATCTGGTAGCTTCAGCGTGTAGCACAGGTTTCTAATCTTCTGATGTTGATTCCATCAGAACTTCTGTATATACAAAACATATTTTTAAGGAGCATAATTGTTCTTTGTATATATATTTGAAATAATTTATTCTTTGTATTTTATTATCATCAAAACTCTAATCAAGGGTTGTAGAATCAAACTATGTTCTAACAATCTCCCCCTTTTTGATGATGACAAAAACCAAATTTTTCAATAAAGAATAAAGAAGAGAAAGTATAGAATTAAGAAGAGAAACTCCCCCTGAGTTGATTACTTCCCTTTAATTCCATGAGTCTTTGAGCATCAGAATCTTACTGTATCTTTCATCAGAGTCTTTGTACCTGTTCAAGCTTTTCAGAAGAGAGAAATTAAGTAGATCAGAATGTTTGAGACTTATGTCTCAGTGATCCGTTATTGAAAATATCTTATTCTTTCTCCCCCTTTTTGTCAGTTATCAAAAAGAACATATAATCATAGTCAAAAGGAGTTTATATTAAAATCAGAATCAACGATAAATTCAAAACAGCAGCAATGTAAGAATATTACAGATAAACACGTTTTAAAATAGAGGAAATTCTAAGAGGGAGGAGGAAGACGCGTGAACAAAGCTTCCAACAAGCCCTTGATATGGATGTTGGTTTCCTCTTGCTTTGTTAACATGCTCTTGATTTCTGAAATTTTGTCATCCTATTTATCCATTCTTTCCTTCATCAAAATATCATATCTCTTCAGGTCTTCCAGAGTCTGCCTTTCATAGGAGGAAGCTTGAGAATCTTCAGTAACTGGATGCTTCTCATAGCATTCTGCAATGTGCTCTTTTTGACCCAGTTCTTCAGCAGGAATCATCTGCTCTGAAGTATCAGTCAGATTGAGATCGTCTGACTCTGGTTGAACTTTATCTGTTGGACGATGTTCTGACCAGGGAGCATTGTCCAGAGGGAGAACTTCTTCCTTGAGCAGCTGGCTCAGAACTTGATCTTCAATTACTTTTAGCAGATTACTGAAGTTCTTTTGAACTTGTCCGTAGCTCTATTCTTGCATCTTATGAGTTTCATAACATACCCATTTTCTGAAACTTGTCTAAAGATAGTCTGATGCAGCAGGATCAATCAGCTCAAGACTAGCTTGCTTCAGGGAAGTTATCCACTTCTGCATTTCTGTTTCAAATATCAATAACCTGGTACCAACATCTGGTGTAGGTTCAGATGGTTTTGGTTTTGGAATGGCTGTTTTGTTGGTTATGGCAGCTAGGCGTTCAAAAACAGTTAAATCAGTGATAGTTTTGGCATTGTCATTTGGATTGATCTTTGGTGAGGGAGTGGGAGAGTCTGGAATGATTATTGGACTAGTTGGGGAGTTTGGTGGAGTTGATTCTAGTGAAGAGGGAATTTGGGGAATATCCAGAATGGTCAGAGGTATACGGATGGCCAGAGGTTCTGTGATTTCAGGAATGGGAATGGGATCAGAATCAACAGTTTGGTTGGATTGACGGTGATGAAGTTCTAGTTCACAGGATTCAGGAGGTTGGACCTCAGAAGTTTAAACTTCTGGTTGTGATAGTTCAGGTTGTGGAGAAGGTGGATGAGTTTCTGGTTGAGGAGAGAGTGGAATTTCTGGTTGAGGTGCTTCTGAAGTGGTTTCAGAGTTTTGATTTACTGGTATGGGAGCAGATATATGCTGGTCAAAGGTTTCAATATCTGATAGAACTTTTGCAAGTTCTTGTTGAGTTTCTTCAATATTTGGATTGATAGGTAGGGAGTGGGATCTTCTAAGAGTTAAAGTTTCTGAGGGGTCAAATTCAATGTCAAAATCATCAAATGTTTGTGGGGTAGGAATTTATGATTGAGTAGGGATTGGTACAGATGTTGATACAGATACTGAATCTAAAACAGTTACAGAAGAAGGATTACCTCTCTTTTTAGATGCTTTGGGAGTCCGCTGGGATGATCCTTCTGTTGCGGCCTTCCTTTTCTTGTTCTTCTTCAGCACAACTTCTGGAGCCTTCTGCTGCAGATCCTGAATGTTTAAATTTGGTGCTGTACCATCTGCCTTGCATGCATCCAGATATCTGACTATTATCTCAGGCTTGGAATCAATTTCTGAGAACATGGGAAAGTCATCCAGAGGGATTCTTCTGCTGGAGATTGTTGCAAAAGAAGTGACAATGGGTTCCTTCTTGATGTTCTCAATAATCTTCATCTTCTTCAGATTCTTTGCATTCAACGGTTTGCCAACAGTTGCTTCTAAAGTGCTGATTTCCTGTGCTTCTGTTAGATGATCTATCAGCTTATTCTGTCAGAATATCTGATATGAGCCTTCCAAGGGGTATCCAGTCCCTTTTTGTGCGCCCCTCTTCTCTGGTCTCCTTAACACTAGTCCTCAGATGATTGAACAGTAAATGAGCCAGATTCACCTTAATCTTCTGGGAGATGAAGTAGATCAGAAACTGCTGATCAATGTTGATGTAGTCAGGAGAGCTGGTTGGCTTCCTGTGGTTTATGCATCCCAGAATAATCTTAGCCCATATTCTGTGATGGTCTTTCAGATCCCTTATCTTGCTGGAGGGAAGACCCAGAGTGAAGATTTCTCTAGCAATTAAGGCGACATCAGCACATCTTTCAGCCATGTCTATGCATCTTACGCCACCACCACTGTAACCTATCAATCTTGCAATAAGGTCTTCAGTTATGACTATCTTCTTCCCCATTATATACGAAGTAAATTGATGGTTGGAAGATGAAGCATGAATCCAAAATTCCTTCACAAGGATTGGGAATGTTGGACCTACCAGACGGTCAAAATACTTGTTCCATCCTTGAGCCTTTACTTCTTCAGAGAGATTGAACCCGTTTTCTTGAAGACTGTTAAAGTCCACAATCAATTCTGAGAGTACTTATAGGTTTTTAATGGGCGTGAGGAGAGTTCTGAAAGGTTCTTCATATTATTCTGATGAATCTGTTCTCTGAGTACTGGAAGTTGGGTTGCTTGAGGAAGCCATGTTCACATAGAAAAATTGAGAAGAAAATGAAGGGGTTTTGAAAAAGATGCAAACTGAAAACAATTAGTTTGTAGAGAAAGTGAAAGTGAAAGAGTGTAAAGAATGAGAAGTGTGTTTAAATAGATTTTAAAAACGTAAATGGCAAGAGATAGAGAAATAAATTGTAATGATTATAAGCATTAATGACAACTGATTTTGGGGGATTCAGAAAGATATTAGAACGGTTACCCATGACATATGTCTCAATGCATCCAATCAACGCTTTTGACCTTTCAGAAAAGTGAACGCGTGTTCAGCCTCAGAAGGTAGCTGATGAATGGATGACAATTGTTTGCTTACGTGAACAACACACTTCTATCCTTGAAATGAAGCGCTCAGATCTTCATGGATAGATTCTGATACAATCTGGACTTCTAAAAATCTGAAGGTAGGTTGATCAGCAGTTCACAGAAAATAACCAAAATTCTGAAGGTTAAGATATGTAAATAAAACAATTTTATTTTGGGCAAGGCTTCATGTTGAGATGTTTCAGAATGAAGTTAAACCTATCTTCAGAAAGAGGTTTTGTAAAGACATCAGCCCATTGATGGTTTGTGTCAATGAATTTTAAATTGAGAATCCCTTTCTGAATGTAGTCCCTAATAAAATGATGTTTTATTTCTATATGCTTAGCCCTAGAATGAAAAATAGGATTTTTACTGAGACAAATAGCAGAAGTGTTGTCACAGAGGATAGGGATGTTACTCTCAAATATATTGAAGTCCTCAAGTTGACTTTTCATCCAGAGCATTTGCGTGCTACATCCAGTTGCTGCTATGTATTCAGCTTCTGTTGTTGATAGAGCTATTGTGGATTATCTTTTGCTGGACCATGAGATCAGATTTTCTCCTAGAAACTGGCAGCTTCTAGAAGTGCTTTTACGTTCTACTCTATCTCCAGCAAAATCAGCATCACAGTATCCTACTAAGTTGTAATCACTTGATTTTCTATAAAACAAACCCAGATTAGTAGTACCTTTCAGATACTTGAAAATTTGCTTAACTGCTGTTAAGTGAGATTCTCTAGGATCTGATTGGAATCTAGCACAAATGCAAACACTGAATAGAATGTCAGGCCTTGATGCCGTCAGATAGAGAAGAGAACCAATCATACCTCTGTAGACCTTCTGTTCTACCTTTTTACTTACCTCTTCTTTTTCCAGAATGCACGTGGGATGCATTGGAATCCTTGAGGGCTTACATTCTGATAGATCAAATTTCTTCAGAAGTTCTGACATATTTGCTCTGATGAATGTAAGTTCCTTCTGGAGTTTGATTAATCTGAATGCCCAAAAAGAATTTTAGTTCCCCCATTAGGCTCATCTCAAATTCTGCCTGTATACATTTAGTAAACTCTCTTCCTAGAGAGGGTTTAGTGGATCCAAATATAATGTCATCAACATAAATCTGACATACTAAAATGTCATTCTTAACTGTCTTACAGAATAAGGTTGTGTCCACTTTCCCTTTGGTGAATTCCTTTTCTAACAGGAAGTTACTTAGTCTTTCATACCAAGCTCTGGGAGCTTGTTTCAGATCATAGAGTGACTTCTTTAGTTTGAAATCATATTCTGGATTTTTGGAACTTTCAAAGCCAGAGGGTTGGTGCACATAAACCTCTTATTCTATATAGCCATTTAAGAATGCACTCTTGACATCCATCTGATACAGAGTGATGCCTTTATTAACAACAAATGAAATTAAAAGTCTGATAGATTCTAACCTGGCGACTGGAGCAAAGGTTTCTGTATAGTCTATCCCCTCTTGCTGACTATAACCTTGTGCTACCAGCAGTGCTTTATTTCTGATGACTTCACCTTGTTCGTTCAGTTTGTTTCTGAACACCCATTTTGTACCTATGATGTTGGATCCTTTTGGTTTGGGAACTAGATCCCATACATCATTTCTTGTGAACTGATTTAGCTCCTCCTGCATTACCAGAATCCAGTCATTGTCCAGAAGTGCTTCATCAATTGTTGTTGGTTCAATCAGAGAAATCAGTCCCATGAGGGATTCTTCAGACTTTCTAAAGGTAGATCTTGTTCTGATTGGATCTTCCTTCCTTCCTAAGATTGTTTCTTCTGGGTGATCAATTCTGCTTCTGGATGGTCTTTTCTGGAGTTGATCAACAGAAGGTGCTGGGTTGCTTGCAGTGACTCTTTCTGATGTTGAGGGAGTGTCTCTGTTGAGAGCCTCTAAGTTGTCTTCAGTACCTGTGAGTTCAACTTCCATACCTGCAAGGAATTCATTCTGTTTTGACTTTTGAGTGTCAAGCTTATCATCAAACCGAACACTGATTGACTCTTCAACAATCTGTATTTCTGTATTGTATACTCTGTACCCTCTTGAGCGTTCAGAGTATCCTAGCATAATACACTTTTGTGCTTTAGAGTCAAACTTGTTCAAATAATTTTTTGTATTCAAAATAAAACATGTACATCCAAATGGGTGAAAATAAGAAATGTTGGGCTTTATGTTCTTCCATAATTCATATGGAGTCTTTTCCAGAATAGGTCTTATGGAGATTCTATTCTGAATGTAACACGTTGTGTTTATTTCTTCTGCCTAAAAGATCTTAGCAACATTAGTCTCGTTGATCATGGTTCTGGCCATTTCTTGCAATGTTCTGTTCTTTCGTTCTACAACTCCATTTTGCTGGGGAGTTCTAGGACAAGAGAAATCATGCAGAATGCCTTTTTCATTAAAGAATAATTCAAAATCTTTATTTTTCAAATTCTCCACCATGATCACTTCTGACTTTGACGATTCTAAGATCCTTTTCATTCTGAACTTGGTTGCAGAAGGTAACAAACATAGAGTGTGACTCGTCCTTGTTCCTTAAGAACTTTACCCATGTCCATCTGCTATAGTCATCTACGATTACTAACCCATACTTCTTGCCACTGACTGAGGCAGTTTTTACTGGTCCAAATAAGTCAATGTGCAGAAGTTCTAATGGCTTAGAGGTGGAAACAACGTTTTTGGATTTGAAAGCAGGTTTTGTAAACTTGCCTTTCTGACATGCTTCACACAGAGCATCTGAATTGAACTTCAAGTTAGGAAGTCCTCTGACCAGATTGAGTTTGTTAATCTGAGATATTCTTCTCATACTAACATGTCCCAATCTTCTGTGCCAGATCCATTGCTCGTTGTTAACAGACAGAAGACATTTTACATTCTGACTTTTCAGTTCAGAAAGTTTGATTTTATAAATGTTGTTTTTCCTCTTTCCATTAAATAGGATAGTCCCATCTTTCTGACTAACAACTTTGCATGAATTTTGATTGAAGATTATATCATAACCGTTATCACTTAATTGACTTATGGATAACAGGTTATGCATTAATCTATCAACTAATAAAACATTACTAATGGAGGGAAGATTTCCATTACCTACTGTTCCAGAGCCAATAATCTTTCCCCTCTGATTGCCTGCAAAGCCTACGTGGCCTCCAGGCTTAAGTTCCAGGCTTTGGAACATATGCCTTCTTCCCGTCATGTGTCGTGAGCAGCCAGAGTCCAGGTACCATGACTGGTGTTTTTGCTTTGCTACTAAAGATATCTGCCACATGTATTATTTTATCCTTAGGTACCCACATTTTCTTGGGTCCTGATTTGTTAGTTTTACCAAAACTCTGGTTGAATTTTGGTTTGACAGAGTAATCACTACTTGTATATTTTATGTCATGTGTGTGCCCATATATAAAATGTGAATCAAGTGAGGTACGCTTTATAACTAAATCCATGACATTTTTTGGTGTAGTAACCTTACCTTGATATCCTATCCCTTTTCTACCATTTCTGCTAACCCCATAGATCATTGAAGACATTTTGCTTATGTCTATGTTTTTAGCCAGAAACTTTTGAAAGATGTGATCATACTCTTTGATGATCTCATCAGCATTGCTGGGAGTTTCAAGGATTGTTTCCTTCTGAGAGTTTTACAATTGGTTTTCTAGTTTTGAAATTTTATCTTTTAACTCAGAATTCTCCAATTTGAGACTCTCAGTTTTATCAGAGTCAGAAGCAAGATTCCTTTTCAGGTTTCTGAATTTGACTCTGATCTGCTGATACCTTTCCAAGATTTCATTAAGGCTTTTAGCTAGTTCAGCCTTAGTAAAGTTGATAGTAAAGTCAGGGAATACCTCTTCTGTATCTGATTCTGAATCTGAACCAGAAGCTTCACTGTCTTCAGAGACGTTTGCCATGAGAGCTATGTTTGCTCTTTCATCATCTGATTCTGAGTCAGCTTCAAATGTATCAAAATCATCCCATGTAGCCATGAGACTTTTCTTCTTTTCTTTTCCAAACTTCTTTTTGGGCTTCTCCTTCTGAAGCTTTGGGCAATCACTTTTGTAGTGCCCTTGCTCGTTACACTCATAGCAGATGATGTCTTTGTTGTTTGGCTTTCTGTATCCTGAAGAGCCTTTAGATCTTTTGTGTCCAGAGGAGGATTCTGACCTTCTGTATCTGGAGGAAGATTCATTTTGATTTTCTGATCTTCTGGGATTCCTGAACTTCCTTTGCCTCTGCTTCCACAGTTGGTTCACCCTTCTGGAAAGAAGAGACAATTCATCTTCTTCTGATGAGGATCCATCAGAGGTTTCTTCCACTGCCTGCAAAACTTTGGAGTCAGATTTTCTGTTAGATTTTAAAGCTAATGGCTTACCTTGATTTTGAGGTTCATCTGCTTCTAGCTCTATCTCGTGACTTCTGAGGGAGCTGACAAGTTCCTCCAGAGAGATTTTGTTGAGATCCTTGGCTAGTTTAAGCGCTGTAACCATTGGCCTCCACTGTTTTGGCAAGCTTCTGATGATCTTCTTAACGTGATCAGCAGTGGAATATCCTTTGTCAAGAACTTTTAGACCAGCAACAAGAATTTGAAATCTTGAAAACATAGCTTCTATTGATTCACTATCTTCCATCTTGAATGCCTCATACTTCTGAATGAGCGCAAGGGCTTTTGTTTCTTTGACTTGAATGTTTCCTTCATGCGTCATTCTCAGAGAATCAAACATATTCTTAGCAGTTTCTCTATTTGATATTTTCTCATATTCTGAATATGAGATGGCGCTGAGAAGAATTGTTCTGGCATTGTGATGATTTTTGAACTCACGCTTTTGCTGATCAGACATCATTTTCCTGTCAATCTTCTGACCACGTCCATCCACTGGGTGCGTGTATCCATCAGTCACCATTTCCTACAGATCAACATCATGGGCCAGAAAGAAACTCTCAATTCTGTCTTTCCAGTAGTCAAAGTTTTCTCCATCAAAGACTGGAGGTTTGCCACTGAATCTGTCCCTTTCTTCATTGTTGTCATTGCTGATGTTTTGACTTGGTCCTGCCATTGTATTTTTCTGGCGCTGGATCTTGTACTGACACGGTTAAGTGTTAAAGCTCAGAACTAGGCGCCCTGATTCCAATTGAAGATGTGAAAAACACAAGAAGGGGGGTTGAATTGTAAAACTTAAATCAAAAGGCTTGACAACACAATATTTTTATCCTGGTTCGTTTGATCTCAAACTACTCCAGTCCATCCGTCAAGGTGATTTCGCCTCTCTCCAACGAGGTCTTAATCCATTATTCTCAAAGGATTACAACAACTACTTTAACCACTGTTAAAGTCTTCTTGAGTACAACCATAATCCAGTTAATCTCAAGGAACTTCTTTTACAAATAAGTTGAACAAGTGTGTTTGTGTTCTCTTACAAAACTGTATATCACAACTGTGATAATTACACAAAATAAGCTTGGAATAAAATGACTTTGCTAAAGCTTGGAATATGCGTGGTTTGGATAGCTTAGCAAATTTTGAGTGCGTACGTACGTGCTTCTTTTCACAAGCAGTCCTGTTTATATAGGCAAGCAAGGATACGTTGTCCATAAAGCCGGTTTAATGATAATAATGCACTTTCCTTTTGTAGAAGATCTTTGTCTGAAGAAAGCCGTTAGCATTTAATTCAGTCTTGAATAACCAGTAACGCTTCAGAGTCTTCTTTGATGTATCTGCTGATAACGCTTCAGAGCGTTGATGACTTGGTAAATATGTCTTTGATCAGAGTCAGAGTGTATTTGTTTAGGCACAGATTCTGGTCATCAAGCTTCAGCGTATAATCTGGTAGCTTCAGCGTGTAGCACAGGTTTCTAATCTTCTGATGCTGATTCCATCAGAACTTCTGTATATACAAAACATATTTTTAAGGAGCATAATTGTTCTTTGTATATATCTTTGAAATAATTTATTCTTTGTATTTTGTTATCATCAAAACTCTAATCAAGGGTTGTAGAATCAAACTATGTTCTAACAGCGTGGTGGTCAAGGCCGGCGAGAAAAACACTGAGAGAATGTTCAAGAATTAGGGAAACCTGAGTAAGGGCGAGTTTAAATTGATCAATATACTTCTGGACTTTTCCGGTGTGCTTCACTTGCAGTAAAGATAAAGGGTCCTCGTAAATATCTGCAAAATGTGTTGTGATAACACACTACTACAAATAACACTTTTTATGACGAAACTTTCACCTCGAACATGCTAAAAACTGAGAGTATAGGTCCTGGGAGCGCCATGTTTGATTTTTTAAAGAAAATAAACAACTTTTTCCCCCGGTGTTATAAAAAATTGAGGTAACACATCTATAAGTGAGCACCATTTTTATCCATACAAAAATAATAAACATATTATCTCGGTTTTATGGAAAACCGAGGGAATACAGCTGTAAGGTATCTCGCTTTGAATCACTGCTACCACATTTAAAGTTTTTTTCAATGATATCTCACTTTGCGTCTTTTTCAAATTCCATGTTTTTATTTGTTAATTAGTAATTCTCAAATATTTGTTATCAATAAACAAGAATAGGCAACAATAGAAAAGAAAATATTTCATTGATAATAAAAAAAAGCAGGATAATAGAGATAACTATTCCACATATTCAAATTTTTCAGTCCACTCAACTTCAACATTATCCCTAACTTAGAGAAAAGTTCAGAAAGAACTCTTCCATATGGTATGAGGAAACTCATTTCCTCCTGAGAGATGCTTATCATATACTTTAAGAATTCAAAATGGTAAGAGGAAGATTAACTCCGACTTTGTATGTAAGTAAGTACAAGAGATGCTTGTCATCCCAAGTAAGCATTTCCAGTCGTTTCTCTCTTGGACATATAGTTGTCACTAGAATTTGAAACAATTTTTTTGTAATTGGGAGTAGAGAAGCAGAATTGATGGGCTTATCTTGGCTGGCATAAATTCGGTGAAGGAGAATTGAGTAGACATTGTTAAATCTATAATGTTTAACACAATTACTTGTCTCTTCATAATTTATTGTCTCAGGAATAAGTGATGAAGTAATGAAGAAATAAAAGCCATTGACATAGGACTAGATGAATTCATCATGACCAGCTGGTAGGTACAATGGAGGCATTTAACCATAACTCTTTAACGAGAATAGTGTAGATGGGGCCATGAAGAATGTGAAAGTAACCATTCAACTTTTGTTTGGAAACAACTTTCCCCTTAGATCAAAACCATCGAAATTATTGAAATCAAAAAACTTTTTATTGATAACGAACAAAAGATTTACATCCATTTTAGAATAAAAAAAGACTTTGAAATAAGGTTTGAAGACATAAATAGTTGGAAATGAGACGTCAAAAATAGGAAAAGACTTTGAAACAAGGTTTGAAGATACAAAGAGTTGAAAATGAGATGTTTAAATAGCTCAAAATCCTCCTTGAAAATCCAAAAGATACGTTACAATTTGAATATAAATGATTATTTCTATTCTAGTGATATAATCCAATGCATGTGCACCATGTTTTAGAAATAAAACAACATCTTACCTCAGACTTTATCATAATCGAGGGGAAAACAATACACGAACCTCTCTTTTTATTATAACTTTTATTTGTAAAATAAATGATCTATCCCGTTGGTTTTCATAATAACCGAGGGATAAGATAATCATATTTTACTATAAAAGCACTTCTTAAACAAATTTTACCCTAATCATAACTCATACGCATCATTCTTTGGGATAAATGCTTATCATTTTATTTAAGATGGAACTTAAGAAGCTTGAAAAAGAACTTAAGATGCTTATGATGGATTGCAAATGCAAAAAAAAAAAAATTCCAATGGTTGGAACAAATATCTCTCCTTTAGAAGTCGGATGCATTCAATTCATATAACATTTTCTAATGTTTGAAGTAGATAACTCGTTACAACAAAAATCGTTTGTTCTCTAAGAATCTGGATATGTTGTAATATTATGTTTTAATATTCTGCATAAATAATGTAATGCACAAAAGAAGAAGATTTTTCACATCGGTTTTTCTAAAAACTGAGGGGATAATTTAGCGTTAAAATTGAGGATATTTATCACCGGCCTTAATCAAATCCTTATCGTCCATTTCATGACTATCAATACTCATGACACTACCATTAGTGATCCGCGTGAAACATAAATAACTTCCATTATAAAATTATTATGAATATAAAAAATTAATAATGAAACATCATGAAGCGTTTGAAACTTCCTCCTCTTTAAGGTTTTCAAGAGTGTTTACCATGAAGAGTTCTCTATAAGGGATTGCAAGAGCAGAAAATTATTTGGGTTTAAGGTTTGTGTTCGTAAATATTTATTTACACAAAAAATCATTTATTTATCTAACTCTTTTTTTATCAACCCTTTTTTATCAAACCTTTTTTTTTGTTTATAACATGAACAAATGCAAGCAAAAGTAATTGAAAATATCCTGGCACCCAGCATTTGATCTTGTCTAGAATATCAAAGATTTGAAGATTCAACATATAATCTTTATGGACAAATAATTTTTATTTTATTATTCTATGTAAACCATGTAATATTCTGGGTAAACATTGTATTTTGTACAAATTATTTTATTAATTTTTTGTGTAAACAATGTAGTGAGTTTTAATTAAAAAAACAATCTAACTTACCCTTTAGTTTTATTGATAAACCGAGATATATACGACACTAGCTTTGTAAATAATAAAAGTGCAGATGATGGGTTTCAAATCCATGCACAAATAAATTTACCCCATCAGTGTTTTAATAACCGATGTGTTAAGTGATTACACTTCATGACGCCCTTCGTCACCTCGCTTCTTTAGTCGAGGTAAAATACATTTCACATTCTAGGTTAAAGTGCTTTTTGTATTAGTGTTAGTGATGTATTGTAGACAAGGAGGGTAGATGTTAAAATTTTAGCACATATAGTTCAAATGTCATTGCAGATCTAAGCCATCGAGATGGATGGAAGCTAAGCACACCATTGATGGTGGCGATCTCGTCGAGTGAAAATAACTTGTCGCACTTGTACAACCATTAACACACATTTTTTTTTCCAAAACGTGGAAACTCCACCTTAGTGATCCCTGTAGCATATAAGTTTTAGTTGGTGTTTCGGGTGATGGTATAACCTTGTCAAGCATTTGGCGCCGACAAACGCTGGTATGCTTGATTTCTAAGCAACACACGTATTTCTCCATGTCTACATTGCGCTGAAGTTGAAGCTAAGCAAAATGGTCGTCAAGTCGTTGTTCTAGTTTGAGCAGAGAGCGTGACGGTAAGGAGTCCATGTTCACCGGACGAATACCAATTGTTAGGGTTTTTGGATATTAGGGATAATACCGGTAATACCCAGATTCTAGACCAGAGGTAGCAATGTAAGAATATCACTTGATAAATATAAATTGCATCTCCGGAAGCACCAAACTTCAGGACATAAATTTCCTGGGACCAACTTTCATGCAAATTATTCTGGAGATGTATCTCTAATATACTTACATAGATGCATTTTTGGACGCTATTCGTTCAAATACGCGCCATAGCCTTTTCTCCTCCCTTAGTTACTCACACTCTTTCCAAAACCCATTTCTACAAACACTCATCAAACTCCATTATCTGAAACTCACTCATAACACATTTAATCTTCATCAAACAACATCAAACTTCATCAAACATCAGTATTCAAACATCATTGAGCAACACGAATCAACCTGAAGTGAAAAATTGTAAGCATTTTTTGAAGTTTATTGAGTTAATGTAAAATTGTGTAGAAGTTGAGTTTTAGGTTTTGAAATCGAAATTTTTAGTGTTTGATAGCTTAAAACTACCGATAAACAATTTAGTTAGGTAATTATACAATTAATGATTTTTTGAGGTTTTATGGGTCTACATTCTACCATAGACTGAGCTTGAAGTTGCACGAATTTCCAAAGATGCATCTCCATAATTTTTTAATGTTTACCAATTAACCGGGGATGCATCTCCATAAGCAGTCTGCCTGCAGTATTTTTCCTTATTTTTTGTAAAGGAGTCATTATGTAACACTTATCTTATCTATTTACAAGAGTTATGGCTGACAGAAAATCCAGATTGAGACACGGTAGGATTACACAACATGCTTCCGTTCGGAGGGAAAATAATCAACCATCTCAGGCTCTTTCCACCTCTAGACAGGTTGATACGGAGACAACGTCAGGTTTTGGGGCTCATGTATTTTCGCCTTCTTCTTCATTCTCTCGTAGCAGGCAAAGGTTCCCTGCTCATACCTCCTCTCCTCCATCTTCACGTAGAAGCATGAGTTCACCAATTTAGGTAATTGAGGCTGGAGATGCATCACAGTCCTAGGAGACACTTAAGGTACCCCAGTCCCAGACCACACCGACGACATCTGAGGCATCATAGTCCCAGGAGGCACCTAAGGTATCACAGTCCCAGGCGGCACATGAGGCATCACATACATCCTAGTCCCAGGCGGCACCTGATGCATCACAAGCCCAAGCAGACGAGGTTGCATCTGTGACACCTTAGGGTTTTGGAGAAGGCCCATCAGACTTATCACTGTTGCCTTTTTACCTGAACCATGGTGCCAAATATATATGGAATAAAGAGGTAAAATTTAGTTGGAATTATTCATTTAAAAGTATGTTTGTTTTATTATTAACTTTTATTTGTTTCAATCATTCTTATTAAACCTTGTATGCTAGAACGTGATCTGCTGAAAATCATCAACCATATGCAGAAGATCACTCGCCTACAAGAGTCCAATGAGTCATGGTTTCATGAAATTTTACAACTATCAGGGTTGCATGATTTGAGCAAGACTCGTTACACTATAGTTAACCATGGTATGATTAATGCTTTTGTAGAAAGATGACATGCAAAGACATCATCCTTCCATCTACCACATGGTGAGATGTTTATCACACAGGACGATATCACATGTATGCTACATCTTCTAGTTAGGGGGGATTTTTAGATCATAGAAAGTGTTGCAAAGAAGAGGCACTGAAATTGATGGTAGAATACTTAGGAGTTGAACTAGAGAGTGCCATGAATGAGCTTGACAAGACCCATGAGGCCTATGCTAGATTTAGCTATTTGTAGGAGGTGTTTGATAATGAGATAGCGAGAACATGACAGGCTGATGGTGATGTCGAGCAGGTAGGGCGACACAGAGCGTATGCTATGAGAGCATACCTGTTGTATTTGGTTGGCACTGCCATTTTTGTGGACAAAAGTACCACTTATGTGGATGTCACAATATTTTGAGAAGATCCATGAGTACAATTAGGGGGACGTTTGTTTGGTCTACTTGCACTCTATGTTATCTGGAGGTTATATGTGGAAGACAAAGCAGGTGATATGCAATATCACACTTTTACCGTTAATATTTCTTGGTCTTTTAGTGCTTGTGTCTCATTTTCATTAAATTATTACAACACCGTTACTAACTAATGGTTCTTGTTTTCAGTCCTGGATCCTACAACACTTTCCACGCATCTCCGGTTGGTCACTTGAGCCGACTTAAACTGAGGATAAACCGCATGCTTCTGCGTTCGCCCCACTCAGAGGGAACCAAGTGACATTACCGTTCAAAGGATATATATTGACCGTTTGGTTTTTGAGGATATACACTTTCATACATATGTTTATCACCATAAGACAATTCTCATTGATGACATTGTCTTATATTCAGGATGGTTGGCTTGTGGGTCATGTCTGACGGCTCTTCATCTGTCTGAACGCGTCATGCGTAAGTTCAGCTACGTGTAGTACATTTCCATAGATCCTTTTGTGTATGCTCTTCCCAATATGAAACATAGATATATGAATGTCATGTTTGATGATTATGTTAATTATCTGGTACCAGATGAGACACGAAGTACCATAACACCGAACGACTGAAGCTACGTAGACGGTTACACCTGATTGTTATTCCAGGTGTCACATCCTTATATGGTACATGATATTTCAAGAGATCCACCTAGGGTAGCTCATCAGGAGATACTAGAGGATGAGCGGGTTAAGGTATATCATGCTCATGATGTCTTGCCTAGATGTCATCGTGTCATAGAGATTAGACAAACGAGCATTGATGGAGGACTCTTTTCGGATGGCTTTAAGACGAGGGGTGTTGTAGATGCCATGATGGTGGAGACTCGGGAGACTCTGCAGTACATGAGGCAAGGCACAAACATGAGGAGACGAAGGCGAGGCCGACTCATAGTTTGTAATTCACAGTAGATTATTGTATTTGTACTCTTGATACATTTTAGATTCTATTTTATTTATCGACTTCGGTGTAACTTTTGAATTGAATTTGTGTAATCTTGACTTATAACTTTATATATGTCGTTTTATTCATATCATTATTATAGTCGAATCTTATAATATGTTATAACATTATTTGATATGAGAATCATTCACAAACTAATCTGCTATTTGTCTGCATAAATTTCAGAGATACATCTCCAACCACGTTACAAATATGTATCTCCAAAATAAACTAACATTAAACAAAAAAAAAATAGTGCGTCTGAAAATACATTTTCGAAAACTGAAAAACTTTTTGGGAATTGCATCAGATGTTTTTTTAGGTATATAAGATGCTTTAAGAAATTGTCCTAATTGAAATCCTATGACAACTGGTCGAGCCCAAATATTTTCTGTAAATTTCGGCCCACAATTGAACTACAGCGAAAGGAATAGAAGTCGCAACACAATACGACTGGTAGGTACTGGAACTCTGCAGCACTGTATGTATTGTAGTTTGTCATTCATTCCAATAGAAAAACAAAATTCCTGATCTGCGATTGATTCTGTTGAAGAACGAATATGAACAATTCTTAACAGTAAGCTTCCACAAACCTCTTCTATTTCTCTATCTCACATTTCCAATTTTTCCTCTTCGATTTCTATGCAATTATGATACATATACTGGTTTTCGATTCTCTTCGTTTAGTACGAATTTCAATTTCAATTATCCTCACAGCATTGTTCGTTCATGCAATTTTATACGAATGTTACTTAGGGTTTTAATAATCTTCTTGTTAACCGGTGTGAAAAACTATGTGATTCTAGAATTTTGAAATTAAGCTTTTGTAAGTAGAAATTCAGGATCTCTGAAACTTACAAATTGTAGATTAGGTTTAATTGTAGCTTTTCTATGTTTTACAGTGCTGTGAACATGAAGGAAAAGAATACTAGCTCTGTTCTCAAGCGTATTTTAGTGAATTGTACTTCTCAGGTTTGTAGAAACTTGCTTTTGGTTTTTGGCTGATATAGGAAATTTTAGTGTGTTGTGTAAAATCTTTGGTACCTGTAAATGGTTTACTTGTTTTGTCATTTATCACTTGCGATAACCAAGTTTAATTCGTTAGGCAAAAGCATATGGGAGTTGTGTTGCAGCTAAGGTTCCAGACATTGAGCGTGATGTGTGTTTAAAGGAGTTTCTGGTGTTAAAAAGTTGTATGCAAAATACGGTATCATATTCTAGAATTATCTTGACTAAGTTTTTGTTTTTACTCTGGCTCGGCATTTCAGTTGTAAAACTATTCCTTACATTTTATTATTGGGAAATAGAACCGCAAGCAACATTCTTAAAAGACTGAAGTGGAATGTTTTTGTAAACTTCGTTTAATTGGATCATGACTTTTGAGATTTACAAGCTGTTTCAGATTTTTTTTCCATGTTTGTTTCTTTTTAAAATTATTGATCTATTTTGTTGTGCCCACTTTATAGCTGTTACTTTATTTTGGCATATCTATTAAATAACTTATGTTTAAAATTACATATTGATCCAAACAGCTAAAAAAGAAGGGTTAAGTGAACATCCATCTCCTTCCTTGTTCTGGACCACTGAACAAACACAATTATTTATTGACGGTTATACAAATTTCCAGCTATCAGTCTAAATAGGAAGGTCCTAAAACTTTTTGGGGCAAAGGTTTAACCTTCTACACTCATATCTCCCGTTAATCATAGATACATTAACTTTTATTGTCCTAGAATGTAAATAACTTTAGCCGCTTTGCTGCAGTTTGTTTCATATCCCTGGTACTTACCGTATAAACAAGAACCAGCTACATGTCTGGAAAAGCAACAGCCTCGAGTCATAATATAGGTCTTAGAGGATCTGGTGGTCTTTCACATGCTTACATTCAGTACCCACCGCTTCGATGTAATGTTCCTGGATCAAGGGGATTATTTTATGATGATGGAAATAAGTTGCTACTCTCCCCAACTGCTGACCAGGTAACATGACGTGTTCATATATTTGTTTTTCGGTGAAAAATTATTTGTGTTTTGTGCACCTTTTTGAATTTTATTAAAACAATGTGTTATCTATCTATTTCTCTATATAAATTTTCAACTGTCAAATTACATATATTTTTGTAATGTTTAGGTCTTTTCATGGAAAGTCAGTCTCTTTGATCCTCTCATTGGTCCCACCACTGACTCAATAAGTGAAGGCCCTATTATAGCTATTCGGTATTCTTTAGACACAAAGGTTATAGCAATTCAGCGATCGGGCCATGAGATACAATTTTGGGATAGAGAAACTGCAGAAACGTTTAGCCATAAGTGCAGGGCAGAATCAGAAAGTATACTTGGATTTTTTTGGACAGACAGTCAACAATGTGATATTGTTATCGTTAAGACCACGTATGGTTGCCTCTCTTATCATCTGAACATTCATGACAATTATGTTGGTTATTAATGCATTTTTTTTAATGTCCTGATGTTAAGTTCAGATGAGATCCAGCAAAAGCTAGTAAAACTGTTTCCAGTATGGAAATTTTCAGTCCTATAATAAGATTTCAAATAATTAGTAAATAAGTTGGAGTCTCTTCATTGGATCAAGCATATTCATTGATCTACTTGTCTGGTGCTTAAACCCGTCTTTAGAAATTTATGAAACTCTCGTCATGTACTTGTCACTCTGTAGTGTTCTTTAGTAAGTGTGGTAGGGGTCCAGCAACTCCGAGCCAGTTTGGATGCTTTAATGCTGAATGCTATTTTTTTTGCAGTTTCAATACACATTTTTACTTGCCTTCTTAGATAAGGAATACAATAACTTAAAATGCTGTTTTATTCCTTTATTTCCAAAATCATTTTTGAGAAGAAACAATCTGAATCAAACAATTCATAGAAGGGCATTGCAATTATGAAAAATTTTCTATAAATATTGAGGGGAACAAATTTACATAGGAAATACTTATCTTGTTAGGTTAAGGTTTTCTCCAGTCATATTTATACGTAGCCACGATGAAATGTGACTTTGAGGCATTGTTCTCAATACAATGGGTATGGGGCAGTTGTTCTTGAATTTGTGTTTCATAACTAGAGTTTATATTGTTGTCTGATCATCAGTGTGTTTTATACACCAGTGTTTGATATTGACCAACTTTTATTTTTTCTAGTTCTCTTCTCACATTAATATCTGTGGGGCACTTGTTTCTCTCCTACTTCTCTTCCCTTCACTTTGTTTATTTTTTGTCATCTTGGATGAACATTTATTTATTTTAGTTTTTTGGGAAGAAGCATATTGTAAGGTAAAGAGAAGGTACAAATATAAAATTATTTATTAAAGGATAAGTCTTGCAGCTCCTGGTCCGTGAGGTTTCAACTCATTGATAAAAGTTTAACTTCGTAACCTCTACAGACGGAGTTCAAATCCCCTTAGAGACAATTTTAAAATGACTGTTAGTGTTACTTTAATTGATAATAATTTTCTCTATCTCCAATTTTTTATTTCAAAACAGTCTTGCAGTTCCTTGAGATGTCTGTCAAAATAACCTGCTAAAATGTTTTGTTGGCTGTGCAAAATAATGATGCTAAAAAACAAGCTTATCCTACTAGAGTTGTAAAGGCATGAGCTTTTGCATATGACTTCTGGCACAATGATATTGTATTCTAAACTATTGCAAATATGACACTACTCTCCGAGTATTTTGCCTTCCTCCTCCCTTTTCCTTTTTCGTTTCTTAAGTAAAGAGATACTTATTCCAATTTTTTTACAGTGGTCTAGACTTGTGTGCATATAAGTCAGAGTCAAAATCACTCCAATTAGTGGAAACAAAGAAACTGAATGTTAGTTGGTATGTTTACACACATGAAAGCCGCCTGGTTCTTCTTGCTTCTGGAATGCAGTGCAAGACATTCCATGGATTTCAGGTATGGAAAATATGATTTTTGCTTTTTTTTCTTTCTTTTAATTTTAGTACAATAAGATACTTACATCATAGAAAGTAATTAATTTTGTTTTGATCAAAGTAAAATATATCACTACTGTTCTGAAAAGGATAACATAAATCAACGGCTACTTTAATAGTCCTTCTCACGACTCTTCAGTATCAAAATAGATTTTATCAGACAGTGTTCCTGTGTTAATTCATTTGACTGATACAGAAACATTTCTGGTTAGATTTCGTCTGCAGATGTTGTTCGCTTACCACGGTTTGAGATGGTTATGGCCAAATCTGAGGCAAATAGTAAGCCCGTATTAGCAGCTGAAGACATCTTTATTGTTACTGTGTATGTACCAGTTATTTATATTTCTTCAACCTTATACTTCTGTTATTAACATAGAGTTGATAGCAAACTTATTCATTTTTTTTTAAACAATCAATCACAGTTATGGTAGGATATACTGCTTGCAAGTTGATAGAGTTGCAATGCTACTCCATTCCTATAGGCTATATCGTGATGCAGTGATACAGCAGGTTGGTTTTGCTCAAATTTCTTATTGACTTAAAAATTAAGTTCTACCTTAAGTTCTGTTTTATAATAACATTGGCGAGAGCTTCTCTGAACATATGCCAATTTTCTATTAAGTATATGTTCCCCTTCTATTTTATTTTCGGGAAACTCTAATGTCACTTATAATACATGATGTTAAACAGATATAATGAATATTTGTGATCCTTTAAAATCTTGGGTTATTTATTCATTTGATAAAACATTTTTTACTGACAGAAAATTTAGATACAGCTCAGTATTAGTTCATTGTGTGATTTCATGAGTAGCAAACAATCTGAAATAATTTAATAACTAATGGAGAATTAGATCTTTTTCAGAAATTTGAAAATTGGTAACAGTAAGATTGATTGAATTTATCTTAATACTATTGCGTTTCTTCTGATCAATTAAATTTAACTTATAACTTCAAATTTTACACATGTTTTACCTCCCTATTGTAATTCTTATAACTCTGTACAACTGTTTTAATTAGACACAAATAAAACAAGTCCATATGGGATTTGTAATTAAATCCTGGGTTATATATGATAACAGTGATTATGTCATTCATTGAAGTTGATGCACATGTCATATTTGCAGGGATCTTTACCAATTTATTCCAGCAGGATTGCTGTGAGTGTGGTCGACAATGTACTTCTTATTCACCAAGTTGATGCAAAGGTTGTTATACTTTATGATCTCTTTGCAGATTCTCGAGCACCAATATCTGCACCACTTCCTTTATTGTTAAGGGGTTTCCCAAGGTCCAGTTCCACATCTCAATTTAGTGGTAGAGAAAGTGAAAGTTCAGATGTTAATGTTGTGAGTAGCCATGAAGCAGTTACATATACCGATACATGGAATTTCCTAGTCCCTGATCTCGTGTGCGATGTGGCCAATAAGCTATTATGGAAATTCAATTTAGACTTAGAAGTAAGTTTTTTGTTCATTTCGGTATCAATGCCAAATTTGGTGGTGCTTTCGTGAAATGAATAACCTTATTTTGTAGGCAATTTCTGCCAGTAACTCAGATGTCCCATCAGTATTAGACTTCCTGCAGCGGCGAAAGTTGGAAGCTAACAAGGTGTGTTAGCTAATTGATTAATTCTTCAAGATGCAATAGTGCAGCAATTGCTGTTGGCTGTTTTTTATTTTTTATTTTTTATTTTTCATTTTTTAATTTAAACTAAGTTTACCAGCAGTCAGTCAGTTTGTACCTGGGTTTGGCCACTTTTGTATTGACCACTCTATTTCTAGGGGCTGCAACTATGTTCCCAGCTGTTTTCTTATTCATGTATTGTATAAGCTGATTCTGAACCAAAATGACTTTAGTTGCCCTAAGTTGGTAAATTTCATCAGCTTACTAGAGGATGACCCCTTACTACTAGATGTTGCGGCTTAACATCGGAGAAAGGAAGGCACTAGCCAGAAAAAGTACATATCCTCTTTGCTTCTACAAAGTCTAACTGTATCACTGACAACCTTATGCCTCTTTTGCCATAGTCTAATATAGCCTGCTTCGTTTCACTGGCTAACCCTACTCTTCCATTGGCACAGCCTTTTGTGCTCTCTTTTTTTTTGGTGCATCCCAGCTTTCGCATAATTAGTGCAATAAATATATTCATTATTCCACTTCAGCTATTTTTAATGGTCACTTATGTCTAGCAATTTTCACTTCTAGGAATCAATTACACTTATGTTTAATTTAGCAGATTTAAAGTAGCAGAATTTTTTCTTCAAGTCATCTTGAGGCTCTTTGGGCATAAGTATCCCATAATATACAAGGAAATAATGTTTGATTTACTTTACTGACTGGTATCAGAACTAAAGTGCAATTAACTTGCATTTGAGACTTGAGAGTCCTACCTGTCTATTATAAGAGTTAGAATTGAGTACATGATAGTATTGAATTCCCTGTTATTCTCTATTGGGGTATTGCACTGTAAGTCTGGAATGTGATTCTGCCTTAACCCTCCATCTAAATTGACTGTAAAGGAAGCTGTTTTATTTTGAAATGTATTTTTAATTGGTTCTGAGCTACAATTATTAATAGTATTCGTTTGTTTTGAAATTTTGAACTAATCAATTGATGATTAATTAAATCTCAACGTTTTTCTTCTTCTGTTTTTTCAGGCTAAACAATTGTGCTTGGGTATAACGCAGACACTTATTCTAGAGCACAGACCTGTGCATGTGGTTGCCAAGGCTATAAATGTACTAGTTACCTCGTACTGCCATTCAATTAAAACTTGTAGCTTATTGAAGGGGCTGAAACCAGAGATGACATTAAACTCTGGTGCACAAAATGCTGACGCTGATGTATCTGCTATAGAAAGTGATGCAGTTGGGAAATCGATCGTACATGAATCTACCACTAGAGTTGACAGTGGAACTTTGGATTCTGAGGATGAATCACAGTTTGCAAATCTTAAACACAGTTCAAAGGAGGCCCTTGTTGGGGGTAGTGTAAACAATGTGAACTCCCCTCGTAACGAAGCTCATAGTTCTTATGCTATGCAATCATCTTTATTTTCTGCTCAAGAGGATTCCCAACTTACTTCAGCAGCAATTTCACCTGATGAGATGTACAACTTTGTCTTTTCTCCCGTTGATGAAGAGATGGTGGGCGATCCTTCTTACTTGGTTGCTATAATTATTGAGTTTCTTCACAGGTTTGTCAAAACTACTCTTTTTTTGTTAAAAGTATGTTTTGACTCTCGAGGCATTCAATAGATTTGTATTCTAGTTTCTAATGGAATTTAGTTTGGTCCACTAATAATGTGTGACAATGAGACATGATTTCTACTATTTAAAAAAACCATTGAAAACTTCAACTACAACTGTGCCTTAACAATCCACTGATGTTGTGCTTTTGTTTTCCATTGCAAGGGATCTAGTTTAGAGTCAACAGTATGATCAACTTTTTAATTGTTTCCTGTTATCAATCTTCTTTTTCGGGTAGATTTGAAGGTCCTATTTAAACACACGTCACTTACCCATGGTCTCCATTATTGGTAGGCTTGTTGTTAAGAATTTGATTCTTGATCCATCCTTTTCCCTTTAAATTTCCCATGCTTAGGCGTCTTTCACAATTCCTACAAAAGACACACTAGATATGTCTACCACAACTCCTACAAAAAACACACGAGATTGTATCACAGTAGACAGGAATGGCAACCCTAAAAATTTCTAGCAGGATCTGAATGGCCCCCATACCAAGATTATGTAATCGAGATAAGTAATCTTTTTAACACAAAAATGCTAAAAATAACTCAACCTTGCGACATTCAATCTTAATATTCCATAGCAGTGTCCCTACCTCTTGCACAGAGTGGTCCTTTAACTTGTGTCTTGGACTTTTCTTTTAAAGAGCAAAAAATGCAGTATTATCATTATGACAAAATGGTTAGCTAGATAAGGCACCTAAAGAATATTTCTGGTCCAAAGGGTGTAAAATGAAAATCCTTGATAAAAATCTATTTTTAAAAAGATATGTAAAAGCATCTCCGTGCTGTCTGTGAACCGACAATAATCTGCAGCATACCTTGGATATTACTCCCTCCGTTCCTAATTATAAGCACTCATTGAGGTAGGTCAAATAATATTAAAACGGGATGTGGGGAGTAATAATATTAAAAGATACAAAGAAGCATTAGGTAGGTCAAAGTGCATTACTCTCTTTCACTTCTATAACTTATCGGTATCCCTTAGCCTCAGAATGACTTGACTTGGGATATTATGCATACTTATTAGGTGTCTTGGATTGATAATGTCTACTTGAAATGATGGATGAAAATTTGGGGACTTTAATATGCTAGTTTTTTATCTGATCATAAATTTTACTTCCACTCTTGAGAATCAATCCTCAATGCCTTTTATTTATCGTTGCAGTGCAAATTTGGAAAAGATTCGTGTGGCCCCAAATCTATATGTATTGATAATTCAACTTCTGGTGCGGAATGAACGTTATGCTGAGTTGGGGTTGTTTGTCGTAAATAAGGTTACCTATTTCTCTGCATAGTATTTTTGTGAAGATAGTAGGTCTTTACATGTTAAATTATAGTTAACTTAATTCTAAGAGACTTTTTGTTGCAGATTTTGGAGCCTTCTAAGGAAGTTGCACTGCAACTCCTGGAGTCTGGACGTCAGAACACCCAAACTAGGAAGCTTGGTCTGGATATGCTGAGACAGCTTGGCTTACATAATGATTATGTATTGCTGCTAGTGCAAGATGGATACTACCTTGAAGCCCTGCGATATGCACGGAAGTACAAGGTAATTTATACTTTGCTTGATCCTGTTCTGGATAGTAATTTTGCAGTGTTTTAAATACTAAAAATAACAGGGTGATGATGGAAATCTGAGGAATATGTGCTACAGATTTCTTATGATTCTGTAGACTTTATTGCTGTAGAAATTTCATTCATCCGATTGTCTGTGTCTGCCAACGAGTTTTTATTCCCACTCCCAGCATCTGTAGAGAGCCCTTTACAGAAAGTAGATAATGTGTTTTTAACAGTAAGATTAAATTAATCTCTTTTTTAGTGGTAGTGTTTAGGTGCCCTCAGATTCCGGATTTGGCTCCTCTAAAGTGAGCAATTCACTTATCAACCATTAATTAACAAATCAAAGATGAATATTGTAGGCACGTTATAATAAATCATGGGTTTGTTAAAATAACAACCCATTGATTTTCTCACTTTAAACTTTAGCCACTTTAGGAGATTCAAGTCCCCAGATTCCCTAGGGGGCTAGACAGAAGATCAATGATTGATAGAAATTTTGAGTGCCTTGCCTATGTGATTTACCCTGGGAAGACAAATATAAAGGCAGGCTAAGAGCATAATGTGTGAAGGGAGTTAAACTCTTCTCTCTTGATTAGTAGGGTTTTATGGCAAGGAACCCTGCCTTGCATCATCACCTTGCATAAATATTCTGTGGGAAGAGGGTTGTGGAAGGCTCAGACTCAGGCTCACAATGAAAAGTAACCGCAAGGCTACATCATCTCCGTTGACCTGATGTTGTTCCCCATTAAATGCATGTTGTCCACCCACGCACACAACCTCGGAAATTTCTCCCCCACTCTTGAATTGTCACTATCAAGTATCAACCTGCAGTGGCTGCTCCTGTGACAGCCTTAACTGGGCTATCAGGAAGCTTGCACTGTCATGCAGCAGGGGATGCTAGTCGGTCGGAAGGCCAACCATGTTATAATTGAATGGTAGAAGTAGAATAGACTTCACCTGAGAGGAAGTGTTCTGGCTGGGCTTCCGGGAAAATCCTTCTAGCTCTCCTGTAGATCAAATGGTTAATATGTAAGTCATGTGGTGTGATTATTGAGTCTTTGGCTGGAGGATGTACACACAATGCTCTCCTGCAAGTTGGAAAACACCCTGGACTTGAGCAGTAAACCTGTGTTTCGTCAAGGTGTTAGGGTTTGGGGTAACACACGAGTAAAGGTTTGCTCCGCTTTCCCTCCTGGCAGATCTCAAATAAGTAGATCAGATTGGGTGATTTAAGCATGAGCAGTAGCCACGACAGTATGCATTCTACTCGGACATGAATTTCAGGCGAGCAATGGCTCAAGCTCTTTCACTCTTTTCAAAACTATCACAGCTATCTCATCGACAGTAGGATTAAAATGCAACTAAAAATAATTAAGACCGTCTTTATAAACTATCAAAGTTATGAAAAATATATTGAAATTACTTTTTTAAGATGTTAAAATATGAATGGTCCATGCTGAAACAAAACTCGTTTGATCTGCAAGGCTGCAACTTCAGAATAATATATGGAAGTGTGCTCTTGCCGCTTCGTATGAATACCCACTAGCATACTGATCGAACAAAATATATTTTGACAAGTGAGTTTCCATGACCAAAGGCTTTGTCACATTGTCTTCCATTGAAGTTCTTTCATTTGAAGTTCTTTCATTGAGCAACTATTTATGATCATAAACTGAAATGTATAATTTGCTGAAGCATGCCATCAAGACCTGCTTCAACTAGTTGTCTTGTAGAGTGTGTATATCGAATCTTGAAAGTATCACAAGATTTGTGTTTATGATTTTGTTTTTAGTTTATAGCTCGAAAGCTAACTATTGCAAGAATTACTTTCAGGTGGATACCATCCGACCGTCATTGTTTTTAGAAGCAGCTTTTGTATCCAATGACTCCCAACATCTTGCTGCAGTTCTAAGATTCTTTACAGATTTCCTTCCTAGCTTCAAAAACACCTCAGAGCATAATAGATACTACCGCATACTAAATGAGATGAACTCTTCCATGACTGTTTAAGAGGTTTTGCTAGAAAAAATTCTGAGAATTTGAGTCATTGTCATGGGTAAACCCTTGTTCGGGTTCTCTCGTTATGATGTGCGATATATTTGCTAATAGTTTCATGTTGTATGTTAAATAAAAGTATCTCTTCATAGCAAGTTTAGTTTTTAGTAGAGACTGATCTAAATGAAATCTTCTTGCTCTGTCCTTCAAAGTATTATATTTTTATTTCGAGTTTTTTCCCATTCTATTTTGGTATATATAAGTTATAAATGATACTCACTTGAATCTCTCAAGTATCTTTTACAAACATTAGATATTTTATTCTCATAAGTTACAAATTTATTTTTGTGGAATAAGTCACAATTTTCATTTTGTGTGTCCAATACGCTTAATTTAAAGCATCAAAACAAAATGAAAAAAATTTAAAGATCAAAGTGTCTTAACATTTACAATTCAAGAAATCAAGCATAATTTAGTTATCATAAAGTTTTATTAAAATTGAACTTAACATTTTCTGCTAGACAAATTTTATAATCCATTTCTGGGCATCAAATTCCTTTAACATAATTCACTCCTTGTGCATAAAGGTCTAGCACCCCAAAGACAGGGAGTTGTTTTTTCCCTTATGTGTTATCTCTCACTATTAAAAAAAAGTTTAGACTCTAGAGTTCTGAGATGCATCTTTAAACACACTTTTTTTTAGTCATTTCTAAGATCAAATTGAAGAAACACTTAATTGTGTCAAACATGTATTAAGAGATGGATCTCCATATCCATAAAAGTGTGTTTGATGATACATCTCGATAAATACTATTTATTCAAATAAATGTGAGAAGTTTGGAGATGTATCTTCGGACGCTTTGTTTTCATATCTTGTGTCTGACTGCCTTTCATCTTGATAATTTTTTTTTAAAAATAAATTCTCTTTCTCCTCTCAAGCTTTACTAATATACGACTATATAACTTTCATTTGAGTTTAATATTATTTGAGTTTATTTGAAAATAACTTTGCTTCAAAAAATACAATAACTTTGTTTTTAAAAAATACAATGTTTGCACGGGTGTTTTGTCTGAAAATTATTCTATGGATATTTCAGAGATGCATTAACAAATACACATAAATAATGTATATAGATGTATTTTTAAAATATATTTTGTTTAAAATGAGGTGGATCTTAAAATAGCACTTTCGAATATAATTTTGGATAGGACATTTTCGAATTTTCAAGGGTGTGTGATGCACACTTAAAGACAGAGCTGTCAAAATCGGTTAGTCCATATAGGCTGGTCTGCCGGCCCGAAAAATCATAAGGCTTGTGCCTTCAAATTAGAGTCCATATTTGAAGGGTTTTTCTAACCCAGCCCTAAAAAGCCAACTATCCATTAGAGCTAGTCCGCATCGATCGCAGATAGTCTATTAGACTCGCATAGCTATAAATTTTAAAAAAATTATATTAATTCTTGTATTGAGTTACTCTAAAATAATACATTAATTTTTCTCACTTCACTAAATTTGATCTCTATTCTATTCAATCTTCTATTTTAAATATTATACATTAATATAATCAACACTCTTTCCTCGTATTCAATTAGTTTCTCTTATGTTAAATATTTGAGTATTATTTTATACAATTTAGACGTATATTGTATTTAAAAGCATATTATAATATTTATAAAAGATAATATAGTAATTAAAAATATATAATATTTAAAATAATATAATTTTTGATTTTATTTATAATAAATATTATGAATTTTTTATTTTAATTTTTTAATTAAAAAAGGTCAGTTTAGGACTGGGTATCCCAAAGCCCATCTAAGGCCGGACTCGGATAGTAATTTTGAGGCCCATATTATAATAGAGCTTTTTTGACCTAACTCCGGACCCGTCAGAATCAACCCGTTTAAGACCGAGTAGCCAAATTTATCAGCTCTATTTAAAGGTGGAAAGAATATATCAACTAATTTTAAAAAGTGTTATTTTGAAATAGAACAGATTTTTTTTTTTAAAAAGTTATTTTGAAATTTAGAGATTTTTTTTTTTTTTTTAATTTTGGAATATTATTTTAAAAATTTTATATATATATATATATATATATATATATATATATATATATATATATATATATATATATATATATATATATATATATATATATATATATATATATATATATATATATATATATATATATATATATATATATATATATATATATATATATATATATATATATATATATATATATATATGAACTTTAGATTTGAGCCATAAATAGAATCCAATATAAATCACCTCAAGACTTGTTTAAATAAATAAGAAAGAAAAATTAAAAACTTTAGAATAATTATTAAGAGAAAATTTAAGTTCTAATAAACAAATTTAAATGACCTTAAAGGAGCAGGTAAAAAATAAAACTTCGACTAATAGATCAGAAGAGTTAAAAGTATCTATAGATTCTTTAATTGAAAATTTTTCATAAATAAGTATTGAAAGAAAAACAAAGAGTACTAGAATAAAAAACTTCTTAACTTATAATACAGAAGAAGTTAAAAACGTTTAAAATTATGAATCTTTTATTGGCCGACCTAGAACATTAATGGATGAGGAGGTTAGTTCATCTAGAACTACCACTTTAGACCAAACTCAAAATACTTCCTATTTAAATAAATTTTTAAATAGAAAAGAAGATAACAATTCTGGTCAATTAGAATAAATTGTGGACACTAATAAAGACTTAGAAATTATGACAAAGGACCACATTAATCTCTTAAGACCAACCCAACTATATAAGTCTGGATTCCTTAAAAATAATTCAAGCTTAATTAGAACACACAAGTCAGAAATGCTAGAATTACCAAATGGTCATATTAAAGAATTTGGATTAACAACTGATAGTATAAATCAAATAAAAAAAGAATTATGTACATTTAAGATTTATCACAACTGATGTAAGATGTTTAGTAATGAAATAAAATGGTACCAAAGTACTAATAGCCATATTAGATACTATTCAGAACTAAATAAACAAATTATAGAAGTAATTGAAGTAGACATGAATAGCAACTGTGAAATCCATTATTTATGTTCAAATTTTACCATTGGAATTAAAGATTTAAAATACATAAAAAATCAAGTTCAGAGTAAAGAATTTAAAAATTTTAAAGGATTAAATATTGTAATAGACATTATTTTTCTCAGAAAATTATCAACACAAGTCTCACCAAAATTTAAACTGAAAATTGAGGATATGATTAAAACAATCACATCAAGAGGAATTAACTTTTTAGGTCCAGAACCAATTCCCTATCTCTTTTAGCTGGAGAGAAATGGAAAATTAAAAACAATATTCAGATTGAAGTTGAAACATTAACACCTACAGAGGTTGTGACTTATACTATCAAAGATTCTTTAGCCTTAAGATTTAAAAATTATGAGGAAACCTATAAGCAAACTAGTGAAGATGACTGGAAAAGTATTAACACTAGAAGAATTAAAAAAAATTAAGAATGATGAACTTTTAATGGAAAAATACAATACATAAACAAAATTAGCAAATCTGAATACTAACAAAAAATTCTTTATGGAAAAATATTTGGAAGACGCGCAAAGTCTAAAAAATTTATTCGAAGAAACTGAGAATGTAGAAGAAGAAAATTCTGAGATAAACTACTCAGAAAAGAATTTAGTAAATGAAGAATCTAGCAACTCTGTTACATCTAGATTTCTAAATAGTTGACCAATACAAATGAGTTACTCTACAGGACACCCTTCAAGATTTCATGTGGCTATCTACACTAACAACAATCATAATCTAAAGGCATTAGGAAAAAGAAACCCTAATAAAATTAATGTGTAGGGATATGAACAAGTTATGATAAACATTACTAATATCAATCCACAATTTTTAAATACATACATTGAACAATGAACTTCTTTGATAATCAGAGATTATGAAAGCAAACATTATAATATTAAAACAAATGAAGAAATGATTAAAATTGCTGAAAATTATCTAGGAGATATAGCTAGAGCTGGTTGGGAAGCATTTAAAGCTAATTTTCCATAAAAATTAGCAGAAATAGTAACTCAAAGAAATAACATTCATAATTTTACATATTTAATACACATAAGTATTACATGTAAAGATGTCAATGTAGGATTAACTATGAGACAGGCCGAAGCCATGAGAGATTTAAAACAAATTCAATTATATGAATGAAATCATATAATAGAATTTTTACAAGACTTTTATGCCTTAGCAAGCACTTCAGGAAACTATTTTTCTATAGAATTAGGAGAAAAATTATTTACCAAATTACCAGGACCATTAGGTCATGAAATTCATGAAAATTGGAAGAAATTAAAAGTTAATAATAAATTTGATAACATTGGAACAAGAATACAATACATTATTTCTGAATTAAAAAGAAATGTACTTATATTCAAATTTAAAAAGAATCAAAACAAAAGAATGTAGGATTCTGTAAACAAATTTATACTCCTCAACAATATGGCAATCATCCTGATGATAAAAATCGGAGGAACCAACCTAGATTTAAGAAAAATTATGTAAAGAAAAATTATTTAAGAAAATCTAATGCCAGAAAACCGTATTTAAACAAAGAAAAATATGTCAGAAAATATAACACTAACAAGACTTATAGAAATACAATTACTTGTTTTGTTTGCAATAAACCAGAACTTTTCTGTTAGAAAATTGGAAAAATTCACTTTTAAATAAAATAATGGAGCCATAAAATAAACCTTTAGATTGTAATCATAATTGGGACTACAAAGCTGAAAGTGACGCCATTAGATGCTTCAAATGTAATTGATAAAAGATGGAAATACCAAATTTATTTAAAATAAATATATTCAAATTGCATTAAAAAATATTTTAGCATAGAAAACAAAATTTAGAAAATCTTAGAAAATTCAAATCCTCTAAAAAATAAAAATTATTTAGAAAATAAGGTAGAAACCAAGTTTAAAAACTTAGAAAATAAGATTGACAAATTAGAAGCAAGACTTGAATGTTTAGAAGAAAAGATTAAAAAACTAACTTAAATTATTGAAAAGGGAAAATTAACGGTCTATGAAATTAGTTTTAAATTAACCAAAATTACTCAGAAAAAAGTGAACATTATAAATAATACAGAAAATTTTTGTGAAATTCATGTACCACTAATCTGCAATAAAGATAAATTAATACAAATTATAATACCAACAAAAATTAATATTCATGGTTATGAAAATACTTTATCAATTTTAGTGGATACTGGAGCAACTTCATCTACTATAGATGAAAAAATAATTCCATAGGACTTGAAAAATAAAATTATTAAAGTAAAATCATCATATTCTACACATATTGACAGATTCATAATTAAAAAATATTCAAGTAAAATTTCAGACAAATTGTAATTATTGGTCAGATTATTATCAATGACAAAAATTTGGATTAGAGACATGAATCTTTATATTCCTATTATTATGGGATTATACTTTATTCTCCATAATTATGGACAAATTAGTATTAACAAAGATTATGTGACAATAAGTAAAAATTATTCATTAATATCTATTGTTTCAAACTTTAAACCACAAATAAAAAACCTGAAACCTACAATTGCAAGGGAAATAAGTATAAATGTTCTTGCAATAATATAGAATAACAAGTTTTAGATTTAGACCTAGACAATGGTATAGAAAGTGAGTTAAACTTAATAGATACTACAAATTTCACAAAAAAACCTACAAAATTATGACCTAGAATAGATACTTAAAAAATTAGAAAAAATTGAAATAATAGGAGAAAATCCTACAAAATTTTGAGAAAGAAATAAAACTCTATGTAAGTTAAAAATTATCAATCCAGACATTACTATTAAATCACCTAATTTCAAGTATGGCAATTGGGAACAAGAAGAATTTAAAATGCACATTAACCAATTGTTGAAATTAGAAATTATTCAAAAATCAAATTTTAGACACATAACTCATGCTTTTATTATTCAAAAAGAAGCGGAAAAGCAAAGGGGACAATCTAGAATAGTTTTTGATTATAGAAGATTAAATAACAATCCATTTGAAGACAGATACTGTATACCCGACAAAGACACTTTAATTAACAAAATACAAGGTAAAAATTGATTTTTAAATTTGATTTAAAATCAGGCTTTTGCCAAATAAAAATAGATAAAGATAACATTGAGTGGACAACTTTTTCTTCTCCATTGGGATATTTAAATGGCTAGTAATGATATTTGGACTTAAAAATGCTCCACAAATCTTCTAAAGAATGATGGATGACATTTTTAAAGAATGTTATAATTTTACTTGTGTTTATATTGATGATGTTCTTATTTTTTCTAAATCTGAAAAAGAACATCTAGAACATTTATATATAATTTTTCCTTATTCGAAAAACATGGTCTAATAATTTCAAAAAAGAAAATTGAAAATGGAACAAAATTATCTCTTTTTTAGGGGCGGAAATAGGAAATGGAACTATTAAATTACAGCCTCATATTTCTAGATTTTTTTTAGAATTTCCAGATAAATTAGAAGACTTAAAACAATTACAGTCTTTTCTAGGATTAGTAAATTATGTTAGGGCATATTTCAAAAATTTGTCTAAATTAACTTCTCCCTTATAGAATAAGGCACAATAGAAAAGAGTTAGAAAATTCAATGATCAAGATATCAAAATAGTTCAACAATTGAAAGAACAAATTAAAGCATTAGAACCATTGACTTTACCATTAGAATCAGATTATTTAATTATAGAAACTGATGGGTGTGAATTAGGATGAGGAAGAATCTTAATCAAAAAACCCAATGAACTTTCTTTGAAGCCATTAGAAAAAATTTGTAGATATACTTTAGGAATCTTCAAAGAAAAAGGATATTTAACATCCCTTGATTATGGAATTTTAGCTATTATTTATGTGTTGAAAAAATTTGCTTTATTTATCTTATCTAAAAAACAAATTATTATTATAATTGATTGTGAAGCAGTTGTAAAATTTGCAGATACAAAAAATGAAAGAAAATTGACCTCTAATAGATGACTCAAATTTAGAGAATTTGTCTTAAATAGAGAATTTAAAATAAAATGGGAACATATTAAAGGAAAGGATAATAAAATATCGAATTTATTATCTAGAAAGTTGCTACATAGTTAACAAGTGTGCCTGAATTTAAAAAAAAAAATACAGGAAATTCAGACATTACAAATGACAAGCAAAATTATTAACTTTGATATAACCAAATTAAAGACATTTTCCAAAAAAGAACAATTCAAAACACCTATGAAAAATCAACTCAAAGAAGAAGAAACATGTCTTTTAGATAACATTTTGAACTTATCCACCACCTCTCAAGGTAAACAGTAAGAAAGTAGGAGTAATAAATGCATTAGCATCTTATTTTGCTACTGAAAGACATTTGAGCAAAAAACAATTTATTTGCTACACATTATTCACTGGTCCAAAAGCCCAAGTTTATTTAGATTGGGAAGAAATGGCTCAATTAATTGAAGAATTAAATTATTTCCAAGGTATGGTCAACCCTTGTATAAAGGATTTTATGATATACAAGAAGTCATAGACATGGTAATTAAGAGTTGTGGAAATGATATTATCATATCACCATGAGTTCTTAAATACCAAAATTATTTAAAATACTTGGAAACCTTTGGTGACCAAGATTTTTTACATGAAATTCAAAAGATTACTTCTAAAGGCAAAGGAAAAGAAGTTTCCTTAAGACCACAAACTGCAAGGAAAGAACAAAAAACTTTCAGTGAAACATTAAATTCTCAAAAAAACCCAAAAATCATCACAAGTTTGGTAAATCTGGGAAAGTCATCAATTCAGACACCTCTCAAGACTTCTGTAAAAGAAATGAGAATAAAAACATTTGTTTTGTTACAAGAAGTCTTGGCCTAAATTTATAACTGTTGGTGTAAGCCCTAGAGGCCAATACTTTTGGTACTTGTATCGAATTATTTATTAATAATAAAAGGCATTTCTTTATTATGTTTGCTTTCCAAAATAATAAAGTCCCTAGAATGGTTTATTTGTTTAATGAAATGTTAAGTGTGACTTAATCATGAGATCCCATTAAACATAAGACACTATTCTTAAAGTATCCGTAGTCAAGCTTTAATGTAAAGTGGGATAACATTAAAGCATTAAGATTATTATGAAGATAGATTGATGATCACATCTCATGGATCATAGATAAGGAGTTATCAAGTCTTGACATAGGTATGAATATTAGGAGTAATATTTATACTGGATTGACCCGCTATGAGAATACTACATAGAATGTTATGCAAAGTGTCATAAGTTATTCTCATGATGATAATGGTGTATACCACCCTTCGACCTGAAACCACTATGGACCCTAGATGTAGAGTCAAGTACTTTATTGCTGATCAAACGTCATCCGTAACTGGATGACTATAAAGACGGTTGATGGGTACTTCACAAAGCATGCTAAGGGACATGAGTGACCTAGATGGAATTTGCTCATCCTGCATAACAGGATAAATGTCTAAGGGCCCAATATTGAACTGGACAAGGGTGACACAGTGTATGCCTTGTGTTCAATATAGACATGAGGGCAAAAGGGTAATTGTACAACACAAATATTATCACGGAAAAGGTTTGGTCAGATCACATGACATTTTCGTGACTTGGGTAACAGTGATATGTTGCTAGATACCGCTCACTGTTTATTATATTAAATGTATGATTTAATATAATTGCCAACGTCGCGAAAACCTATAAGGTCACACACATAAGGACAGGTTGATGAGAGATAGAATAAATAAGGGACACCATAAGATACGGTGCACTTAAGTGTAATACAGAAAGTGGTAAGGTACCACGTGGATAAGTGATATATGGTACATCATAAGGTATGATGTCCATAAGCTTAATTGGGCTTTTAGCTTGTAGTCCACACGAGTGATTCTATAAATAGATCCCTTGTGATGAAGCAATTTCACTTAATGCAATTTCGTTTTTGATTCTCTCTCTCACTCAAGGTTTCCATTCGTGATCAGCTAGCACTGTGACCGGAAGCGATCTGTTCGTGTGGACTGAGTAGAGGCGTTGTTCTTCATCAACGCTCGTGATCACAACATCAAAGGTCTGAATCGCCACAAGAGGTAAATATTTCTATCACTGACCATGTTCATTCGTAAGGATCGCTAAAGGAAAATTTTAAATTCCGCTGCGCTTTTGATCGCAATTTTCCATCAGTGGTATCAGAGCCACTTACGAAACCATGGATCTGATAGTTGTTTATGTTCTATATTTTCTGTTTTGATTCGATTAAAACCAGAATGAATTGAATAATAAACGAGTAATTAAATTTGGCATCTGTTGTGTACGATTTGGATGATTGATGTTGACTATGCTTCGGAATCCGACATTAGTATGGTGAAGCAGCGATACATCGATCGTCCATAGGTTACACAAATAAGATCGATCACTTTTATATATGATATAAGTAAATCTGATACAACGATGGTATATGGGATATACTGTTTCTATTTCGTTCATTCAAACACTTGATGATTGTTATTCCTTTGACCGATCACTGTTCATATGCTTCGGAATCCGACATTAGTATGGTGAAGCAATGGCATGTGAATAATCATACTGAATTATCAATCGAAATGTGTTTGACAACATGAAACTGTTGCATTAGGGTTCATGACGGCACAAGGGTTGTGTTGTTGCAGAGTTATGCGATTAGGGTTGTGAATGCACAAGAGTTGTGCGAAAATGACGCCGATTTCAAATGAATTGTTCATTAAAATTTTGCGTCGGGGCGCTGCCCCTAACAACCCCGCAAAGGGGCGCTGCCCCTTGACCCCCGTCCTCTGAACGGTCAGCGGAACCCCTGGCTAACTCTGTGTAGTGTGATCAATCGTCGAAATTTAATTTGCCTTTTTTTTTAATTAACAAAATTTAAACTAATAATAAAAGTGTGTTTATTATTATTGTCTTGTGGTGATCAGTTATGGCCTTAGTTTTTTCCTTTATTTTGTTTTGGGATTGTAAAATACGGCCTGCGTGTCATGCCTCTCTCTAAAATTCTTGATGTAACTTTTTTTCTCATCTCACTCCCTCGTATGTAAAACGAGTTTCTTTTATGTAATGTAATGTTATGAAGAAAGAGAAGAATACAATATCAAAAGAGGATAACCTTGGAGATCTTGCTTGGAGAAGTTTAGATCGTTATTAGGTTAGCTTAGGTTCTCTCATTGGCTTGGGAGAACAATTGCGCTAGGGGCCATAACTGTATCCTTTTATGTATATTGATGCATGTGTTTGTATGCTGATGCATGAGAGAGACGAATTGCATGTTAAGCCGGTGAGATCAAACTAATAACAAAATCCCTCAAGTTAAATATTAAGTTCATGCTTTCCAAGTTTTAGCACTCATCAAGACTAGTATCGAACAATGTAGGTTTCGCCTACGCAAGGTGCATGTTCTATATTAGTATGGTGCGATGGGATAATTATAATATCCAACTGCTAAAACAATGGGTCAAACTTAACTAAACACATTATAATAAGATTATACATGTTTAGAAGCAAGAGTTGGGAATGATTCATATGATGAATTAGAATAAGGAGTTATTCACCCAACTGAAAATATTCGAGAGTTGCATGAGATACAATTGGAAGGAGTTCCTACCTAAATAACCTAGTTTTGTGTAATCAGCCTAACGCTGACTTAGAACGAAGTGAAATATGGATCTCGACCCACTAGAAAGTCTTCCAACGGGATTTTCCGAATCAAATGATGAGGGTCATTTGGTTTGAGTAAAATAGTGGGAGCATATTTGATTAAAGGCCTAATTAAATATGTTGTTTTAATGATACTTATATTTTCATTTTTTTTGTAGATTACCATGACAACAAACAACCATATTTTGCGATCAATCCTAGATAAGGAAAAATTGTCTGGGACAAATTTCTTGGATTGGCACCGAAATCTGAGGATTGTCCTCAAGCACGATAAGAAGCTGTATGTCTTGGAGACACCTGTTCCTGAAGAGGAACCGCCTAGTTCGGCACCTAAGGCAGAAAGAGATGCTTATAAGAAGCATTTTAATGATGCTAACAAAGCCGCTTGTCTCATGCTAGCTACTATGAACTCGAAGTTGCAAAAGCAACACGAGAACATGTCAGCGCTCGATATGATCGGACATCTGAAAATGCTCTATCAAGAGCAGGCAAGAAACGAGAGGTTTCAGGTTTCAAAGGCCCATTTTAACAACAAGTTATCTGAGGGAAACCCTGTAGGTCCCCATGTACTCAAAATGATTGGGTATGTGGAGAACCTTGAAAGGTTAGGGTTTCCGCTTGGAAAGGAACTTGCAACTGATTTTATCTTGCAATCGTTGCCAGATAGCTTTAATCAGTTTGTCATGAATTTTAACATGAATGACATGGATAAGAGTCTTCCAGAATTGCTAAGCATGTTGAAAACTGCTGAGCAGAATATGAAGACAAAAGGGAAGTCCATTCTGATGGTCAGTAATGGAAAGAAGCTGAACAAGAGGCCTACCAAGCAGGTTGGTAAAGGGAAAGGCAAGGAAGTTGCCAAGCCTAAACCTACTGTTCCTGCTTTGAAGCCTAGTGGAGGCATAGAAAAGGAGGGCACTTACTTCCATTGCGGTAAGACCGGACATTGGAAGAGAAACTGCCCAAAGTACCTGGAAGATATGAACAACGGAGTAGGGACTTCAAATTCAGGTATTTTTGTTATTGAAATTAATTTATCTACTTCTGCATCATGGGTATTAGATACTGGATGCGGTTCTCACATTTGTACTAATGTGCAGGGGCTAAAAAGGAGTAGAGATTTGGCAAAAGGTGAAGTTGACCTACGAGTTGGAAATGGAGCAAAGGTTGCTGCTTTAGCCGTAGGAACTTGTGTTTTGACTTTACCTAGTGGTTTAATAATTCAGTTAGAGAACTGTTATTATGTACCTGCAATTAGTAGGAATATTATTTCCGTTTCTTGTTTGGACAAGTTTGGTTTTTCCTTTATAATAAAGAACAATTGTTGCTCTATTTATTTGAATGATATATTCTATGCTTCTGCACAAATGAACAATGGACTATATGTCCTTGATCTTGAAATGCCAATTTATAACATTAATACTAAACGGATTAAACCTAATGAGTTAAATCCAAGCTACCTTTGGCACTGTCGCTTAGGCCACATAAATGAGAAACGCATTTCCAAACTCCATAAAGATGGACTCTTGGACTCTTTTGATTATGAATCATATGAGACATGCAGATCTTGTTTAATTGGAAAGATGACAAAGTCCCCATTCACAGGAAAAGGTGAAAGGGCTAATGATCTTTTGGCCCTCATACATACTGATGTATGTGGACCACTGAACATACCAGCCAGAGGAGGTTTTCAATACTTCATCACATTTATTGATGATTTCAGTAGATATGGTTATGTGTATTTAATGAAACACAAATCTGAAACCTTTGAAAAATTCAAGGAATTCAAGAATGAAGTACAAAACCAACTAGGTAAGAATATTAAAGTTCTTCGATCAGATCGAGGCGGTGAATATTTAAGCCTAGAGTTTGATGACCATCTAAAGGAATGTGGGATTTTATCCCAACTTATTCCTCTCGGAACACCACAATGGAATGGTGTATCTGAGAGAAGAAATCAAACCTTGTTAGACATGGTCCGATCCATGATGAGTCACGCCGATCTTCCGAACTCCTTTTGGGGACATGCACTATTGACTGCAGCTTACACACTTAACCGGGTTCCATCCAAAAAGGTTGAGAAGACACCATATGAGATATGGAGTGGTAAGAAACCACATATGTCTTACATGAAGATTTGGGGTTGCGAAGTTTATGTGAAACGACAAATTTCAACTAAGATTGAGCCCAAATCTGACAAATGCTTATTTGTGGGGTATCCTAAAGAAACAAGAGGGTATTACTTCTACAATCCTTTTGAGGGAAAAGTGTTTGTCGCTCGAACTGGAGTTTTTCTGGAAAAGGATTTTATTTCCAAAAGAACCAGTGGGAGGAAAATAGAGCTTGAAGAAATTCAAGAACCACAAAGCATTGATACACCTATGGAGGAATTAGAGCAGGAAACACAAGTAGTTGTGGAAGAGAAACCTGCTCAAGTAGAACAAGACCAGCGTAGGTCAAGCAGGATACGTCAACAACCTGAGAGATATGGATATCTCATAAGTGATCAGGGTGATGTATTACTCATGGATCAAGATGAGCTTGTGACCTACCAAGAGGCCATAACTGGTCCTGAGTCCGAGAAGTGGCTAGAAGCCATGAAATATGAAATGGATTCCATGTACACAAACTAGGTTTGGACCTTGGTAGAGCCTCCTATAGGAGTTAACCCTATAGGATGCAAGTGGGTCTTCAAAAAGAAGACTGACATGGATGGTAAGGTACATACCTATAAGGCAAGACTGGTTACAAAAGGCTATAAACAAATTCATGGGGTTGACTATGATGAAACCTTTTCACCAGTTGTAATGCTTAAATCTGTTCGGATTTTACTTGCTATCGCTGCATATCATGATTATGAAATATGGAAGATGGATGTCAAAACTGCTTTCCTTAATGGGAATCTTCTTTAGGATGTGTACATGACACAACCTGAAGGATTTGACATACCAGAAGAAGCCCAAAAGATATGTAAGTTACAACGATCAATTTATGGATTGAAGCAAGCTTCCAGAAGCTGGAATCTTCGTTTTGATGAAACAGTAAAACAATATGGATTCATCAAGAATGAAGATGAGCCTTGTGTCTACAAGAAGGTTAGTGGGAGCATGATCATATTCCTGGTATTATATGTAGATGACATATTACTCATTGGAAACGATGTCCCTACCTTGCAACAAGTGAAGACTTGGTTAGGGAAATGCTTTTCAATGAAGGACCTAGGTGAAGCAGCCTATATATTAGGAATCAGGATCTATAGAGATAGGTCACAAAAACTTCTTGGCCTAAGTCAGAGTACATACATAGAAAAAGTGTTGAGACACTTTAATATGCACGATTCCAAGAAAGGATTCATACCTATGCAACATGGCATGTGTCTGTCAAAAACACAATCCCCTTCAAGTAAGGAAGAAAGGGATCGCATGAATAAGATTCCATATGCATCTGCAATAGGATCTATCATGTATGCCATGCTATGTACTCGACCAGATGTCTCGTATTCTTTAAGTGCAACGAGTAGGTACCAGTCTAATCCCGGTGATGCTCATTGGGTAGCTGTCAAGAATATCCTTAAGTACTTGAGAAGGACTAAGGACTCATTCTTGATATATGGAGGTCAGGAAGAGCTTGCTGTAATTGGATACACCGATGCTAGCTTCCAGACAGATAAGGATGACTTTAGATCGCAATCTGGTTATGTGTTTTGTTTAAATGGTGGCGCTGTGAGCTGGAAAAGTTCAAAGCAAGATACAGTTGCTGATTCTATAACCGAGGCTGAGTATATTGTTGCCTCAACTGCAGCAAAGGAAGTTGTTTGGATCAAGAAGTTCATTAGTGAACTTGGCATAGTCCATAGCATTGTGGATCCCATTGATCTCTATTGTGATAACAATGGTGCTATCGCACAAGCTAAGGAGCCTAGATCTCACCAACGATCCAAACACATACTTAGGCGTTATCATCTCATTCGAGAGATAATCGATCGGGGAGATGTGAAAATATGCAGAGTACCTACACTTGACAATGTTGCTGACCCATTAACAAAGCCTCTTGCGCAGCTGAAGCATGATGGACATACTAGATCTATGGGTATTAGGGGTATGCCTGATTGGCTCTAGTGCTAGTGGGAGATTGTTGGTGTAAGCCCTAGAGGCCAATACTTTTGGTACTTGTATCGAATTATTTATTAATAATAAAAGGCATTTATTTATTATGTTTGCTTTCCAAAATAATAAAGTCCCTAGAATGGTTTATTTGTTTAATGAAATGTTAAGTGTGACTTAATCATGAGATCCCATTAAACATAAGACATTATTCTTAAAGTATCCGTAGTCAAGCTTTAATGTGAAGTGGGATAACATTAAAGCATTAAGATTATTATGAAGATAGATTGATGATCACATCTCATGGATCATAGATAAGGAGTTATCAAGTCTTGACATAGGTATGAATATTAGGAGTAATATTTATACTGGATTGACCCGCTATGAGAATACTACATAGAATGTTATGCAAAGTGTCATAAGTTATTCTCATGATGATAATGGTGTATACCACCCTTCGACCTGAAACCACTATGGACCCTAGATGTAGAGTCAAGTACTTTATTGCTGATCAAACGTCATCCGTAACTGGATGACTATAAAGACGGTTGATGGGTACTTCACAAAGCATGCTAAGGGACATGAGTGACCTAGATGGAATTTGCTCATCCTGCATAACAGGATAAATGTCTAAGGGCCCAATATTGAACTGGACAAGGGTGACACAGTGTATGCCTTGTGTTCAATATAGACATGAGGGCAAAAGGGTAATTGTACAACACAAATATTATCACGGAAAAGGTTTGGTCAGATCACATGACATTTTCGTGACTTGGGTAACAGTGATATGTTGCTAGATACCGCTCACTGTTTATTATATTAAATGTATGATTTAATATAATTGCCAACGTCGCGAAAACCTATAGGGTCACACACATAAGGACAGGTTGATGAGAGATAGAATAAATAAGGGACACCATAAGATACGGTGCACTTAAGTGTAATACAGAAAGTGGTAAGGTACCACGTGGATAAGTGATATATGGTACATCATAAGGTATGATGTCCATAAGCTTAATTGGGCTTTTAGCTTGTAGTCCACACAAGTGATTCTATAAATAGATCCCTTGTGATGAAGCAATTTCACTTAATGCAATTTCGTTTTTGATTCTCTCTCTCACTCAAGGTTTCCATTCATGATCAGCTAGCACTGTGACCGGAAGCGATCTATTCGTGTGGATTGAGTAGAGGCGTTATTCTTCATCAACGCTCGTGATCACAACATCAAAGGTCTGAATCGCCACAAGAGGTAAATATTTCTATCACTGACCATGTTCATTCGTAAGGATCGCTAAAGGAAAATTTTAAATTCCGCTGCGCTTTTGATCGCAATTTTCCATCAGTGGTATCAGAGCCACTTACGAAACCATGGATCTGATAGTTGTTTATGTTCTATATTTTCTGTTTTGATTCGATTAAAACCAGAATAAATTGAATAATAAACGAGTGTGATACGGTGGGAGAACTGACTAGTGTTTTGCGTTCGTATTCGCACTTGTGCGGTTGAGCAAGAGTCGCCACCGACTTTTTACTTTATCCTAAAGGAAAGGTTAAAAAAGCACAGCAAAAACCTTTTGAGAATTTTCGTGGGTTCGGGGGGTAGATTATGAAAAGGGAAGGTGTTAGCACCCTTTTCATCCATGGTTATCCATGGGCTCTTAGTTACTTGGTTTTTTAGATCACTTGCCTTGATTTTTGATTGCTTGAAAATGGTGTATGTGTGAGTGTTTTTTTGAAAATGTTTTGGAAGAAGATGCCTTGTTTTAGGCTAACCAATGTATTTGACTCGTGTTTTGAGTGTTTTACAAAAGTGTGTATCTTTTCGAAAAGATGTTTCAAATGTTTTTGAGAGTTTGTTTGAAAGTGTTGTGGATTGTGTTTTTTTTTTAAAAGAAGGCAAGTCTTTTTGCAAGTTGATCTCAAGTAACTAAGAGTTTTGTCTACCCTATTGTACTCAAAGGTTTTTGTTATGTTTTAACCCCTTTTAACAATTTTTGTTCCACCATTGAATTTGGTGGACAATCTTGCGTTTAGGAAGTTTATTCGGGACGGGCGCGGGTCATCGTATGGACCACGAATGCAATGATGCCAAGTGTCTTTGGCAATTTGCTTTGAAGGGACTATGATCATTCCGTTTAGGCAACACTTTGAGAGACTTATGATCATTTGATTTTGTTTTGCCAAAGAAACTCGACGTGCAAGCATGGCCCATTTTGGAAGGCAACATGTGGGATTACCCTAGAGGATGCAAGTGTGATTGTGTATTGATTTCATGTATTTGTCTTGTATTAGGTTATCTAGCGTTTGATTTTATGTACATGCAAACCCTAGGTCTAACCATGGTATAATTGGAAAACTGTAAATTGCGAAAATGTAAAATCTACGCTATTACAAAATGGTATCCGGGAGTGGGGGTACAATATTCACAAATGGGGATGAGACTTATAGTATCCAATAAGTTACAACCAAATCGAATTTGCGATCAAATGTAAATAACGAATATCAATGTATAAGATAAACAAATGTGTATAAGGGCAATATATTGTGTATTTGTATTGTGTAAGTGTATAATGTGAAATGTATTGTAAGTGTATAAGTATATGCGTATGTGATTATTTACATGTGCGGAATGTGAAATTAAATGTGTATTAAGTATTGTTTTGACCTAAATATTTTAAATGCTTATTTGTTTAATTAGTAATCTTGTATTTCTTTTAATATGTACGAAAGAAAAAATGTTTTAATTGAATGCTTAAGTTCTAATTAAAATATGTATAAAATGTATCATTGCTTATTATATACAAAAAGTGTTTTAATTAAGTGTTTAAGAATTTAATATTAGAAAAAATGTATTTTATCTATTATGTACAAAGATATATTTTAATTAAAAGAATAAAAAAAGTATTTTCAATTTTAATTATATGATAAAAAATGTATTTTATTATTTATATACAAATATATACTTAAAAGAAAAAAGGATATTTTCAATTTTAACTATATGATAAAAAATGTATGATATGTACAAAAAGTAAGTGAAAAGAAAATGTTTTTAATTTAATCATATTATGTATAAAAATGAATTTGTTTATTATACACAAAAAGTATTTTTAAATAAAAATCAAAGACTTAAATTATGTGTATTAAAAGGAAATGTATTTTTAATTGTTATATACAAAAAATAATGTTTTAATTAAATGAAAAGAAAAATGTTTTCAATTATATTGTGTATATTAAAAAATGTAAAAAATGTATTTTATTATTAATATGATTTTGTAAAGAATAAATAAAAAGAAAAAGAGAATATTGTTTATGTAATATAATAAAAAAAAAGAGAGAAGTTAGTGTTAAATAAAATGTTTTGTTAAAAAAGTAAACATTTTAATGGGCTTTGGGCATGCAGAACGGGCAAGGCCCGTTTGGATTCAAAACATTTTAGGGTTTCATTTGGCGTTTTCATTTGGAGACAAAGGCTTTAGGGTTTGTACAGCGGTGCGTCTTGGGGTTTCGTTGTCTTCTCCATTCGTCTTTGGTGCCCAGCGTGAGCCTTCTGCCTCAGCCACCAGCGACCTTCAACTCCTCTCCCCTCTTCCTTGAAGCAGGGAAACGCACAAGAGGGTAACTCTGTTCTCTTCGATTTCGCGTTTTTAGGTTTTGATTCTTTTACATGCTTATGTGTCACTGTATTCCTATTGATTTAATTGCTTGATTAGATTTCTTATGCTGTTTATTATTTGATTTTTGATGGAGGTACGTGAGATGAAAGAAAAGGTCTTACTTTTACTGGAGAGGGGGAAGGAGGAGGATGGAGGTCCTTAGGAGGCTTGACGAGCGGAGGGTGTTGAGGTTTGCGCTTTGGTAACCTTTACTTTCTGCTACTTTAGGGTTTGATGATGATTTTTTGTACTGAAAACCTTATCCTGATTTACCTCTTTCTTCTTCTCTTTCGCCTTTACTGTCTGCTTGTTGCCTCTTCTTCTGCCTTGTATCGCCTTGAATGATTTGCCTATGATGAAGAGCTTCTTCTGAGGCCTAGGGTTTAGTTTCCCTTGTTGCCTATTATTTTTCCTCTTCTTCTGGCTTGTGTTACCTTGAGTATTCGTATGCTTGCCTTGAATGTTTGTTGCTGGCCCAATGAGGAACTTAGGGTTTTGAGGGCCTGAGTTGCCTTTGAATATGCTTATGTTGCTTCTTTGTACGCTTCTTCTTTGAAACACTTGTGTTGGATGCCTAAAAATGTTGATTATTTCCACGCCCAGTGATGATTTCTTTCTGAGGGCTTAGAGCTGACCCTAAATGCTTGAGTATGCTTTGGTTGAATGGTCAATGTTCTTTGAATGGTTTTGGCCAGGTTTCAGTATTAGGCAAGTTGTGGCCATACAGGTTTGGTTTTGACTCTTTAGCTGGTTTGCATATTGGTTCAGGGTAGATTTTGCTTCAGGCTTGAACTTGGTTTTGAGGTTTTTGGTTGGTAACTGGTTTTGCTTCAGCAGGTTTCAGGTTTAGACAGGGGTTAATGGTTATTGCTTGAGGTAGCAGGTTCTGAGTTTGGAGATGTTTTATGGTTTATGCAGTTTGTGCTAATGCAGGTCGTGGTTATTGCTTGAGGTTTTATGCCTTTCAGGCTTGACTTCAGCAGGCTTGGGATATGCAGGTTATGGTTAATGCAGGTTATGGTTTTTATGGTTTTGATGCCTTTCAGGCTTGAGGCCTAGCAGGTTATTTGGTTTAGCAGGCTTGGCTTCTGGTTAGGACTTGGTTGAGTTCTTGAGGCTCAGCAGGTTTGAGGGTTAAAGATACAGGCTTGGCAGGTTTATGCTTGCTTAGCAGGTTTATGCTTGCTTAGCAGGTTTATGCTTGCTTAGCAGTTTTGTGCTTGCTTAGCAGTTTTGTATGCTTAGCAGTTTTTTGGAGGCAGGGCTTATGCAGGTTGTGAGTTTGTATATTTTCTGTCTATTCTCCTGCTGAACTGTGTTGTTCTTTTGTATATTTTTTCTTCCTATCTATGCCTGCCTAAGCCTGAAAACCTGCATCTCATCTCTTCTTTTTCTCTCTCTCAGTACAGTTGGATATTTTAATATGCTTCTTTCCTGTACTTTTTCTGAAAGGGCTATTCTGATGGGAAATGATGATAAAAGAGTTTGCTTGCATATCATGCTTTCCTCTGCATTCTTTATCTCTTCTTTGACAGCTTTTGTACTTTGTGAACTTTCCATATCTTTGCCAAATCCTCTTTATGACAGCTTTGAGTAGACTTTGGCATTTTTGACAGCAAACTGTACTTTTTGATTTTTCAGTTTGGTTGAACTTGAACTATGCAGTTTGACATTTTGAATTTATGCATTTTGACAATTTGCATTCATGATTAAATGAATAAAATTCTTCCCTCTTTGTGAACCTGGAGAAATCCCGTGATTTGCAGAGAGGGTTAACTGATCCCAGTCAGTGGCCCTTAATGATGACTGCAAATTTTATCTGTCTTTTCAATTTAACTGCTTTTTTGACTTTTCTCTTTTCTTTTGCAGATGAAAAATGGAGCACCGGAGCGAAGTGAAGAATGAAGAATTAGGGACTTAGAAAATATTTAGAAAAAATAGGATAGTTTTTATTTTCAATTTAATTATTGTAAACCATTATTATTTTAAATACTTCGTAAATAAATACTTGTATCCAAATAATAATTGTAACAAATATTAAATATGAAATAAAAATTCTATTGGTTCATTTAATTCTTTTCAATTCCTTTTCAATTATTTACTTGTTATTTATAGTTCCTTAAATTAAATAAAATGAAAATTAAATTTCAAATATTTAATTCTTAGAACCATAAATAATCAACTAAACATTGATTCTTCGTCGATCAAAAATAAATGAACTTGACGTCTCCATCATCCAAAGCAACGCACAGTCGAACGCAATAACCGGTCAGACGCAATCCTTTCTTGCTGATTTCTTACCAAGCACTGTAAATCCAAACTGCATATTTCTTTTGACTGGCTCAAACAAAACAACGTGAATTCAAACCAACTGCCTCTTTTACTGATTAAATCAAAACAATGCGAATTCAACCCGAATCTCGGAATATCTTGCAAAGTGCTGTGGAATTTTAACCTTTATGAGAATATGCCCATAAAACCTTAATTCCTGATTAAATGCCAACGAACATTCGCCTGATCGCAATTGAGCCAGAATCAACCAAAACCCTAAGCCAATTATTTGAAGCAATCCAGAGTCCTGAAAATGAATAAAACCCTAATTTTTGCTTGACTGACAAGAAAAGTTCGTTTGCCCGATTCTTGAGCCAGTTTGAAAAATCAGGAAATGCCTGAAGCTGATATTTATTGTGGAAAAATGCGAGGGCAAATTTTGGGGTACAACAACGAGTAATTAAATTTGGCATCTGTTGTGTACGATTTGGATGATTGATGTTGACTATGCTTCGGAATCCGACATTAGTATGGTGAAGCAGCGATACATCGATCGTCCATAGGTTACACAAATAAGATCGATCACTTTTATATATGATATAAGTAAATCTGATACAACGATGGTATATGGGATATACTGTTTCTATTTCGTTCATTCAAACACTTGATGATTGTTATTCCTTTGACCGATCACTGTTCATATGCTTCGGAATCCGACATTAGTATGGTGAAGCAATGGCATGTGATTAATCATACTGAATTATCAATCGAAATGTGTTTGACAACATGAAACTGTTGCATTAGGGTTCATGACGGCACAAGGGTTGTGTTGTTGCAGAGTTATGCGATTAGGGTTGTGAATGCACAAGAGTTGTGCGAAAATGACGCAGATTTCAAATGAATTGTTCATTAAAATTTTGCGTCGGGGCGCTGCCCCTAACAACCCCGCAAAGGGGCGCTGCCCCTTGACCCCCGTCCTCTGAACGGTCAGCGGAACCCCTGGCTAACTCTGTGTAGTGTGATCAATCGTCGAAATTTAATTTGCCTTTTTTTTTAATTAACAAAATTTAAACTAATAATAAAAGTGTGTTTATTATTATTGTCTTGTGGTGATCAGTTATGGCCTTAGTTTTTTCCTTTATTTTGTTTTGGGATTGTAAAATACGGCCTGCGTGTCGTGCCTCTCTCTAAAATTCTTGATGTAACTTATTTTCTCATCTCACTCCCTCGTATGTAAAACGAGTTTCTTTTATGTAATGTAATGTTATGAAGAAAGAGAAGAATACAATATCAAAAGAGGATAACCTTGGAGATCTTGCTTGGAGAAGTTTAGATCGTTATTAGGTTAGCTTAGGTTCTCTCATTGGCTTGGGAGAACAATTGCGCTAGGGGCCATAACTGTATCCTTTTATGTATATTGATGCATGTGTTTGTATGCTGATGCATGAGAGAGACGAATTGCATGTTAAGCCGGTGAGATCAAACTAATAACAAAATCCCTCAAGTTAAATATTAAGTTCATGCTTTCCAAGTTTTAGCACTCATCAAGACTAGTATCGAACAATGTAGGTTTCGCCTACGCAAGGTGCATGTTCTATATTAGTAAGGTGCGATGGGATAATTATAATATCCAACTGCTAAAACAATGGGTCAAACTTAACTAAACACATTATAATAAGATTATACATGTTTAGAAGCAAGAGTTGGGAATGATTCATATGATGAATTAAAATAAGGAGTTATTCACCCAACTGAAAATATTCGAGAGTTGTATGAGATACAATTGGAAGGAGTTCCTACCTAAATAACCTAGTTTTGTGTAATCAGCCTAACGCTGACTTAGAACGAAGTGAAATATGGATCTCGACCCACTAGAAAGTCTTCCAACGGGATTTTCCGAATCAAATGATGAGGGTCATTTGGTTTGAGTAAAATAGTGGGAGCATATTTGATTAAAGGCCTAATTAAGTATGTTGTTTTAATGATACTTATATTTTCATTTTTTTTGTAGATTACCATGACAACAAACAACCATATTTTGCGATCAATCCTAGATAAGGAAAAATTGTCTGGGACAAATTTCCTGGATTGGCACCGAAATCTGAGGATTGTCCTCAAGCACGATAAGAAGCTGTATGTCTTGGAGACACCTGTTCCTGAAGAGGAACCGCCTAGTTCGGCACCTAAGGCAGAAAGAGATGCTTATAAGAAGCATTTTAATGATGCTAACAAAGCCGCTTGTCTCATGCTAGCTACTATGAACTCGAAGTTGCAAAAGCAACACGAGAACATGTCAGCGTTCGATATGATCGGACATCTGAAAATGCTCTATCAAGAGCAGGCAAGAAACGAGAGGTTTCAGGTTTCAAAGGCCCATTTTAACAACAAGTTATCTGAGGGAAACCCTGTAGGTCCCCATGTACTCAAAATGATTGGGTATGTGGAGAACCTTGAAAGGTTAGGGTTTCCGCTTGGAAAGGAACTTGCAACTGATTTTATCTTGCAATCGTTGCCAGATAGCTTTAATCAGTTTGTCATGAATTTTAACATGAATGACATGGATAAGAGTCTTCCAGAATTGCTAAGCATGTTGAAAACTGCTGAGCAGAATATGAAGACAAAAGGGAAGTCCATTCTGATGGTCAGTAATGGAAAGAAGCTGAACAAGAGGCCTACCAAGCAGGTTGGTAAAGGGAAAGGCAAGGAAGTTGCCAAGCCTAAACCTACTGTTCCTGCTTTGAAGCCTAGTGGAGGCATAGAAAAGGAGGGAACTTACTTCCATTGCGGTAAGACCGGACATTGGAAGAGAAACTGCCCAAAGTACCTGGAAGATATGAACAACGGAGTAGGGACTTCAAATTCAGGTATTTTTGTTATTGAAATTAATTTATCTACTTCTGCATCATGGGTATTAGATACTGGATGCGGTTCTCACATTTGTACTAATGTGCAGGGGCTAAAAAGGAGTAGAGATTTGGCAAAAGGTGAAGTTGACCTACGAGTTGGAAATGGAGCAAAGGTTGCTGCTTTAGCCGTAGGAACTTGTGTTTTGACTTTACCTAGTGGTTTAATAATTCAGTTAGAGAACTGTTATTATGTACCTGCAATTAGTAGGAATATTATTTCCGTTTCTTGTTTGGACAAGTTTGGTTTTTCCTTTATAATAAAGAACAATTGTTGCTCTATTTATTTGAATGATATATTCTATGCTTCTGCACAAATGAACAATGGACTATATGTCCTTGATCTTGAAATGCCAATTTATAACATTAATACTAAACGGATTAAACCTAATGAGTTAAATCCAAGCTACCTTTGGCACTGTCGCTTAGGCCACATAAATGAGAAACGCATTTCCAAACTCCATAAAGATGGACTCTTGGACTCTTTTGATTATGAATCATATGAGACATGCAGATCTTGTTTAATTGGAAAGATGACAAAGTCCCCATTCACAGGAAAAGGTGAAAGGGCTAATGATCTTTTGGCCCTCATACATACTGATGTATGTGGACCACTGAACATACCAGCCAGAGGAGGTTTTCAATACTTCATCACATTTACTGATGATTTCAGTAGATATGGTTATGTGTATTTAATGAAACAAAAATCTGAAACCTTTGAAAAATTCAAGGAATTCAAGAATGAAGTACAAAACCAACTAGGTAAGAATATTAAAGTTCTTCGATCAGATCGAGGCGGTGAATATTTAAGCCTAGAGTTTGATGACCATCTAAAGGAATGTGGGATTTTATCCCAACTTACTCCTCCCGGAACACCACAATGGAATGGTGTATCTGAGAGAAGAAATCAAACCTTGTTAGACATGGTCCGATCCATGATGAGTCACGCCGATCTTCCGAACTCCTTTTGGGGACATGCACTATTGACTGCAGCTTACACACTTAACCGGGTTCCATCCAAAAAGGTTGAGAAGACACCATATGAGATATGGAGTGGTAAGAAATCACATATGTCTTACATGAAGATTTGGGGTTGCGAAGTTTATGTGAAACGACAAATTTCAACTAAGATTGAGCCCAAATCTGACAAATGCTTATTTGTGGGGTATCCTAAAGAAACAAGAGGGTATTACTTCTACAATCCTTTTGAGGGAAAAGTGTTTGTCGCTCGAACTGGAGTTTTTCTGGAAAAGGATTTTATTTCCAAAAGAACCAGTGGGAGGAAAATAGAGCTTGAAGAAATTCAAGAACCACAAAGCATTGATACACCTATGGAGGAATTAGAGCAGGAAACACAAGTAGTTGTGGAAGAGAAACCTGCTCAAGTAGAACAAGACCAGCGTAGGTCAAGCAGGATACGTCAACAACCTGAGAGATATGGATATCTCATAAGTGATCAGGGTGATGTATTACTCATGGATCAAGATGAGCTTGTGACCTACCAAGAGGCTATAACTGGTCCTGAGTCCGAGAAGTGGCTAGAAGCCATGAAATCTGAAATGGATTCCATGTACACAAACCAGGTTTGGACCTTGGTAGAGCCTCCTATAGGAGTTAACCCTATAGGATGCAAGTGGGTCTTCAAAAAGAAGACTGACATGGATGGTAAGGTACATACCTATAAGGCAAGACTGGTTACAAAAGGCTATAAACAAATTCATGGGGCTGACTATGATGAAACCTTTTCACCAGTTGCAATGCTTAAATCTGTTCGGATTTTACTTGCTATCGCTGCATATCATGATTATGAAATATGGAAGATGGATGTCAAAACTGCTTTCCTTAATGGGAATCTTCTTTAGGATGTGTACATGACACAACCTGAAGGATTTGACATACCAGAAGAAGCCCAAAAGATATGTAAGTTACAACGATCAATTTATGGATTGAAGCAAGCTTCCAGAAGCTGGAATCTTCGTTTTGATGAAACAGTAAAACAATATGGATTCATCAAGAATGAAGATGAGCCTTGTGTCTACAAGAAGGTTAGTGGGAGCATGATCATATTCCTGGTATTATATGTAGATGACATATTACTCATTGGAAACGATGTCCCTACCTTGTAACAAGTGAAGACTTGGTTAGGGAAATGCTTTTCAATGAAGGACCTAGGTGAAGCAGCCTATATATTAGGAATCAGGATCTATAGAGATAGGTCACAAAAACTTCTTGGCCTAAGTCAGAGTACATACATAGAAAAATTGTTGAGACACTTTAATATGCATGATTCCAAGAAAGGATTCATACCTATGCAACATGGCATGTGTCTGTCAAAAACACAATCCCCTTCAAGTAAGGAAGAAAGGGATCACATGGATAAGATTCCATATGCATCTGCAATAGGATCTATCATGTATGCCATGCTATGTACTCGACCAGATGTCTCGTATTCTTTAAGTGCAACGAGTAGGTACCAGTCTAATCCCGGTGATGCTCATTGGGTAACTGTCAAGAATATCCTTAAGTACTTGAGAAGGACTAAGGACTCATTCTTGATATATGGAGGTCAGGAAGAGCTTGCTGTAATTGGATACACCGATGCTAGCTTCCAGACAGATAAGGATGACTTTAGATCGCAATCTGGTTATGTGTTTTGTTTAAATGGTGGCGCTGTGAGCTGGAAAAGTTCAAAGCAAGATACAGTTGCTGATTCTATAACCGAGGCTGAGTATATTGCTGCCTCAACTGCATCAAAGGAAGTTGTTTGGATCAAGAAGTTCATTAGTGAACTTGGCATAGTCCATAGCATTGTGGATCCCATTGATCTCTATTTTGATAACAATGGTGCTATCGCACAAGCTAAGGAGCCTAGATCTCACCAACGATCCAAACACATACTTAGGCGTTATCATCTCATTCGAGAGATAATCGATCGGGGAGATGTGAAAATATGCATATTACCTACACTTGACAATGTTTCTGACCCATTAACAAAGCCTCTTGCGCAGCTGAAGCATGATGGACATACTAGATCTATGGGTATTAGGGGTATGCCTGATTGGCTCTAGTGCTAGTGGGAGATTGTTGGTGTAAGCCCTAGAGGCCAATACTTTTGGTACTTGTATCGAATTATTTATTAATAATAAAAGGCATTTCTTTATTATGTTTGCTTTCCAAAATAATAAAGTCCCTAGAATGGTTTATTTGTTTAATGAAATGTTAAGTGTGACTTAATCATGAGATCCCATTAAACATAAGACACTATTCTTAAAGTATCCGTAGTCAAGATTTAATGTGAAGTGGGATAACATTAAAGCATTAAGATTATTATGAAGATAGATTGATGATCACATCTCATGGATCATAGATAAGGAGTTATCAAGTCTTGACATAGGTATGAATATTAGGAGTAATATTTATACTGGATTGACCCGCTATGAGAATACTACATAGAATGTTATGCAAAGTGTCATAAGTTATTCTCATGATGATAATGGTGTATACCACCCTTCGACCTGAAACCACTATGGACCCTAGATGTAGAGTCAAGTACTTTATTGCTGATCAAACGTCATCCGTAACTAGATGACTATAAAGACGGTTGATGGGTACTTCACAAAGCATGCTAAGGGACATGAGTGACCTAGATGGAATTTGCTCATCCTGCATAACAGGATAAATGTCTAAGGGCCCAATATTGAACTGGACAAGGGTGACACAATGTATGCCTTGTGTTCAATATAGACATGAGGGCAAAAGGGTAATTGTACAACACAAATATTATCACGGAAAAGGTTTGGTCAGATCACATGACATTTTCGTGACTTGAGTAACAGTGATGTGTTGCTAGATACCACTCACTGTTTATTATATTAAATGTGTGATTTAATATAATTGCCAACGTCACGAAAACCTACAGGGCCACACACATAAGGACAGGTTGATGAGAGATAGAATAAATAAGGGACACCGTAAGATACGGTGCACTTAAGTGTAATACGGAAAGTGGTAAGGTACCACGTGGATAAGTGATATATGGTACATCATAAGGTATGATGTCCATAAGCTTAATTGGGCTTTTAGCTTGTAGCCCACACGAGTGATTCTATAAATAGATCCCTTGTGATGAAGCAATTTCACTTGATGCAATTTCGTTTTTGATTCTCTCTCTCACTCAAGGTTTCCGTTCGTGATCAGTTAGCACTGTGACCGGAAGCGATCTGTTCGTGTGGACTGACTAGAGGCGTTGTTCTTCATCAATGCTTGTGATCACAACATCAAAGGTCTGAATCGCCACAAGAGGTAAATATTTCTATCACTGACCATGTTCATTCGTAAGGATCGCTAAAGGAAAATTTTAAATTCCGCTACGCTTTTGATCGCAATTTTCCATCAGTAACAACCAAATTATCCACAATGGAATCTCCAATGAATGAGATTTTGTTCACAATAACTATAAACCATGTCAAAACATGTTTGAAGACTGCTCTGAAAATCAAGATGGTGAATGCTATTGTCAATTAGATTCTTCCGTTAAAAAGACAAGGATCTCTTTACTAACTTTTAAACCCTTCAAATTTAGAAATTACCCTTTAACATTAACCAATTTGCTTAAACATGGACTGATAAGTATAATTAATATTCCATCATTATATGTCTTCACTCCATATTTACTACCATTCTTAGCTGATACATTAGAAACCATAATTTCAGAATTTCCACAAAATGTAAAACTGAAAATAACATCATTATATCCAAATTTTCACAATAATTGTCCAAGTTATCATTTAATTTGGTTATATTTCAAGAATATAGATATTAAATTTGAATAATTTCAAGTGCAAATTTAAGTCAAAAGACCTTACACTTAGAAGATCTATCACAACAAGTAGAAACTGCCAGAGTCAAAATAATTTCTAAAGACTTTGGCTGGTCCAAATACAAAATAGATGGAAAAAATCTCCTAAGAGAAGACAAAACAGAGAAAACTTATTATAACTCATATATTACAAAAAAATTATTTTTCTCTTTTGAAGTCAAACATTCAAGGCCAAAATTGGTAGAGACATACAAGAGAAGAAGCACGCCTTGGAAAAAAAATCAGGAGTATCAGAATATTCACAAGATAATCTATTAATTGTGTAAATTGCAAAAAAGATATGTCACTAATGACGTAAAATTGAAATTATTATCGACAAGAAAAAAGCTGAAAAAGACAAGCATTAAGAGAATAATTACTTGACCCTTCTAAGATATGTAAGGTTAACCCTGACTCACAAGGCTATGAAAGAGAGTATATCCCTTTCAACTTCGTATCATGTACATTATTGTTAGGCAAAGTTAGGTAAAAAAATTTGTTTGCAAATAGTGCTTTAGATAAGGTTAGCAAATAGTGTTTTATCTTTTCGTAATCTAAAGACAATAATGTATTGTTTCTAGAGACTTCCTTTTCATCTATAAAAGAAAGTTCTCATCATTTTTGTAAACACACGCAATAAAAATATGCAATCAATAAAAATGTTTTTCAATACACCTTACTATAAATTTCCACTTTTACATTAAATTCCTTATTCTGACTTCCTTATTGCTTCTAAGAGGTATGCTTTTTTAGTAGCTTAATCTTAATAATCTATATTTATGTTTATGATTATTATTAATCTATGTTTAACCCACAATCAAAAGACATAAATTCTGCTTGAACTGAATGTGGTCATTAATCTAAGAAAGAATATGTTAGAGAAATAAGTATCAAGAGGGGAAAATAGTACCGTTAGGAGGAGATTCTTAGATCTTAGGTAATAAATGCAGAGAAGTCTCTGAAAGAACTCTATGGTAGTAAGTGAGGGATAAAAAGGTGAGATTCTAGCTTAAACATGGACTATTCAATAATCATAAAAATAAACTAAAATTATTAAGATAAAGCAACTAAGAAATTATAATACTAGAAGAAACTAGCAATAGGAAGGAGGAATAAGATTTAAAATCAAATCTTTTCACAAAGCATATTTTTGAATAATTTTAATATGGAACCAAACAAAGAAAATTCTACAACTCAGAGGTATTTTTCAAATTATTTTGGAATTGATTACTCAAAACCTAATTTAGACAAAAAATTATCAGAATAAATTTTTATTCAAAATTTTGATACAAAGATAACGTATTTACTCCAAATATTTTCTTATCCGAATTTAATTAAGATTATATTAAAAAAATTTAGAAATTTTCATTTAAAAAAAAATAATTTTGGAAGATTTACGGACAACATTAGAAAAAGATATGGAAAACATGAATTAAGGTGTCTAATTCATGAATTAAATATTTTCACCTCTAATTCTTATTACTTAGATAATTTTGAAGGACATTTTTATGAAAATCATTAGGTTTATTATAAAATGAGAAATCACTAAAAAATTGACCATAGATGTATTATAAATTTTAGAAGCTTTGAAAATACACGAACAAATTCAGACAATGATATAAATTTCGATGATGATGATTATGAAACAAATTAAAAATATTCTTCATTAAAATAAATACTTCCTTGCGAATAACTCTGACAATATGGACTTACCCATAGAAAGAACAAATTTAAAAGAATATAGAAAAATTATTTCAGATTTAGAAAAAAGAATTAAAATCCATTAATTTGCATATTAAAAATAATAATAGGACTACATATCTTTCTTTCTTGAAATTTCAAAAAGACTTAACTATTCAACAAATCTCTATATTTTGCACCATAATTATTATCATAAAAGATGACTTATCTACTTTATCAAGGGCTTACAAGTCTTTTCTATATTATTAACACATTTATTATTACACATATACTCCCTCCGTTCCTTTTTAAGTATCGTTTTAGAAAAAAAAATTGTTTCTATTTAAGTGTCGTGTTTATAGTTTAATATTATCATTTGTCAATCATATCCATACTTTCTCAATAACTCCACTTCACATTTTCCATAAAATTAATTATTTTCTCAATTAGTTATTGGAAAAAGAGAGATGGTATATGATTGAATTTATTTGGAAAGAGAAAATAAATGAAGGTATAATAGGAAAAATAACTCTAATAATCCACTATCTTGGTTGAAGAGTTTTATGCTAAAATGACACTTAAAAAGAAACGGAGGAAGTACTCCCCCCATTCTCTTTTATAAGAAAATTTTGACTTTTTAGATTCATTGAATAAATAATGTATTTAGACTATATATATAAGTTAGATACATCAATTATTAAATTAATCTAAAAAGTTAAAATTTTCTTATAAAAGAGAATGGAGGGAGTATAATTTATCATTATTGTTACGTATTACTATATCTACTTACTACATTTATTACACTACAAACACTATTACACTTATGACTTATCTACTTATCTCATTTATTATAGACTTTTATTACACTTATCTATTTAAATACTATATCACTCTCATATATATATATATATATATATATATATATATATATATATATATATATATATATATATATATATATATATATATATATATATATATATATATATATATATATATATATATATATATATATATATATATATATATCATGTGTTCATAGTTTGTACTTGTTATCATTTTCTTAAAAATAATAACAAAGCTGCAATCATCTTGCACTCAAATTTTATGTGCACAATAACACTACGAGTTCAGATTATCAAAGTAAGAGTATCTCTAATTACTGATGATACAATCTATTTTTAGGTTTTTTACGAAATTCATTAAGTCATGTCATCTTAAAATAATTCATTTAATTTTTTTTTAATTGTGTAACTTTAAAAAATCTAAATTGGATCCCACAATTTTCTTATATATGAATATTTTATTCTTTTTTTAATTAAAAAAATTGAATTTAAATTTTTTAATATAAACAATTTAAAATACAAAAGAATTATTCAAACAACATAAAAAGTAAAAATAAAATCTATAAAACTAATTAGTTATTGTATTTATTATTATTTTAATCAAAGCAACATTACATCATGATGCAACGATCCGTCAACGTGTCCAACTCCAATGACATTTTTGTTGTAAAACAACGTTGTTATAAATTTCATGGCAAACCAAGGCAAAGAAACCTTTGTTAACAAAGCTGCAATCGTCTTGCACTCAAATTTTATGTACGCAATAACACTATGAGTTTAGATTATCAAAGTAAGAGCATCTCTAATTTCGATAGTGCAATCTATTTTTAGAATTTTATGGAACTCATTAAATCATGTCATCTTAAAATAACTCATTTAATTTTTTTAAACTGTGTAACTTTAAGAAACTTAAATTGATTCCCACAATTTTATCTCATATATTAATATTTTGTTCATTTTTTTAATTTAAAAAAATTTGAATTTAAATTTTTGAACATAAAAATTTAAAATATCAATTTAAATACAAAAAAATTAGAGTATATATGTGAGTGAACACAATTGATGTAATCATAAATAAAATAAAATCTATAAAACTAACTAGTTATTGTGTTTATTATTATTTTAATCAAAGCAACGTTACATCATGATGCAACGATCTGCCAACCTGTTCAACTCCAATGGCATTTTTGTTGTAGAACAACATTGTTATAAATTCCATGGCAAACCAAAGCAAAGAAACCTCCGTTGAAGATAGGTATGGCAACGAGGTGGGTCAGAGACGGTTTTTACTTCCTCAAACTCAAACCCGAATTCCCAAACAATCTCCGTTTTTCCACCTCAAACTCAAACGAGGATGGAGAATTAAAACCCAAACCCGTCTCAAATGTGTTCGGGTTGGATTCAGGTATCTCCTCCCTGACACCATATGTTCTGGACTGGGCCTGCCCTTGGCCCAACTCCCAGTGAGGCCCAATCAAAGTGTATCAACCTACACCATTGACCGGTTCTATCCTCGAATACGGCAGGCAACTACCACCTTTTCCCCACGAGGAGACAACCTCACCACACAGGGACAACACCCCGAGTAGACTAAGGACGGTCACCTCCGACCATGAAGGCTTCGAGGACACCCTGACTAGCTCGTCGACCAAGACTGGTCCCCTCACTCAACCTCGCATATGGCGGGGATCACCCACGACGGGTAGATGCCCCTCCCGAGCATCCTCCTCATAGGGCTGACTACCAACGTCTCCGGATATCACGGAGTCTTCGTGGCCCCAGAAAGATCACATCCATATCCTCATGACCTTACAGAGGACGTCATCTAGGTAGAGGACCACGTGCGGGTCCCCACTACTCACGTAGGACCTGGCAGTCTCTATGTTGGGCCTGCTTGACCAGCCCAATGTAGAGACCTTTGCCCAACGCTGGGGGCTATAAATATCCTCTCTTTCGAGAGGGCCAGGTATTCAACACTTTCTTACTCTCACGCTTGCTTGCTCATTCTGCAACTTACTTTCGCGTCAGAGTGTCTTGCAGATACCCCCCCACCTCACTCAAACTCTGCTCGATGAAGCTGTGGTGGTCCATTTTGATCAGGTACGATCAGTGGTGCCGTCTGTGGGAAACTTGTTTCCCCGTCTTCCGTTTACTCAAGACTAAAGCTAAATCACTCTTCCGACTGTCATGGCTGATAAAATAGTAGAAAAAAACATGAACGCCCGCATCACCGACGTCAACAACAATGTCACCGACAATAATGTCAGCATCGACAACACTAGTACTATTGGCCACAACACGACCCCACCGTTAATATGCATGGTCCTTCAAACTATAGAGACGGAGCAGCTACCTAGTCATCATCACTATCTCGACGACTTGAAGATGATCGGTCACCTGCTCAGAACTACCAACCCAACCAATTCCAGGAGATCCCCGTTCCCGCCGGAGCAGACGCCACGACTAGGGCACTGTTCGCGGCGATAAACCAAACAAATCATCTGACCTTATCTTAAGGAGAGAGATTGAGGGTGCTCGAAGATGCTCAGAGAGCACCCAGAAGACATAAGAGGCCCCATTCTCCTCCTCCTCTCCAAGTAGAAGAACGTCCCCAATCTCCCCCACTGAGACATAGGCGGGACGCCTCTCGAAGTCCCTCTCCTCGACCAATTGGGCGGAGCCCCGAATTAGAGAGGGACCAGCCCGTTGACACGGGGAGACGCGATCATATTCCCTCGTGTCAAAAGAAAAGACCCCCTGGGGACAGGAGAAGGGGAAATAATGAGCGACCGTACCACCCGAGGAACGCTCCACGTGACCAGGGCCGCCATAAACACCACTACAACATATATCCTTCTTGCTCGCCAGATAGGAGTGACGAAGACGACCCCCGTGGTCCCTTGTCATAAGCCATCATGGAGACACCCATCCCCCGGGCATGGAGAAGCCTCCCCATCTGAAGGAGTACGATGGAATTGCCGACCCGGTCGACCATATAGACGGGTTCGAGGCAATGCTGCATTATCACAATATCGGGGGACCAATCAAATGTCAGTTGTTCCCCATGATTTTGAGGAAAGCTGCGATGGACTGGTACAAGAGTCTCACCCCGAGGACAATCACCTCATGGCGAAATTTAAAGAACCAATTCATCAGTTTGTTTACTGCTTCACGTCGGCATCCAAAGACTGAAGCAGCCCTCGAGGCTATCGTCTAGAGACATGACAAGACCCTGAGGGAATTTATTGATCGGTTCAACCAGGAGGCCATCCAGGTCCCCTGCACCGATCATATGAAGAGATACCTGCTCGATAGGGGACTCCTCCCGAGCACGAAATTTAGAAAGGCCGTTGGCATCGAACCACCCCGGACATTCGATGCCCTCCTCGAGAAAGCCAAAGCATACATGGACTACGAGGAGAGGGAAGTGGCCAATAGAGCCCGAGACCCCAGAAATCATGGATCAACCAGTAATCTACGACAACAAGACTCTGGCCCTCCTCGATGAACTAGCGATAAGAGGAAGGATGACAAACCCTGAGACCCTCGTGAGCAAAGAGGACCCCTCGGGGCGGTTTACTAAGTACACTCTGCTGACGACTTCCCGCGAGCGCATTTTGGCGGATAGTGCAAACACAGATTTCAAGGACGGCAGCGTCAAGCGTCCTCGCCCTGCTCCTGCTAAGCTCGGGGAAGATCAGAGCAAATACTGCCAATATCATCGAATCCATGGACACTTGACTAAAGATTGTGTCCATCTTAAGGATGCTATTGAGACACTCATCAAAGGGGGAAGACTCAGGCAATATCGGTGCGGAGACGCCTCTCTCCGAGATGCCCGCGACACAAAGGAGATAGAGGAGGATGTCCGACCATCTGACGAGTCGGTCCCCATCCAGGCCGTATTCTCCGTTACGAGACCAGAGGACTTCTATGTCCCCAAACATACTGAAGAGCCTCTGTCCACGCACATCAGGTGGGAAAGCTTCCCCTCCACCATGGTCATAAACGGTGGAGGGTTTAAAGACATAACTATAAATTCAGCGAAGAGGAAGTTGGACGAGCTAGTCGACGCCCCCTCCCGTAAACGATGACTTTCAGGAGGGTTAAAGGCAGATCAGAGCCAATTATATTTTACCTCGAGGAGTTGCCCGGAGGGGCCCCTAATTCAGCCACTCCTCTTGTGATCAGGGAGAGAATGGATAACTTTGATGTTCATCGCATCTTGGTTGAAGAGGGAAGTTCCATCGACGTGATGTACAACCAGCTCTTCAGAACCTTGCAGCTCGACGACTCTCACCTTTCACCATACGTAGGGTCCAACCTGCAGGGCTTTAACGGATCGACCTCCAAGCCATGGGACTATGTGGAGCTCATGGTCACCTTCGGCGAAGATACCACCACCAGGCAAGTCAAGGTGCACTTCCTGATCATCCACTGCCCATCTCTCTACAACTGCATCCTAGGGAGACCGATACTGGCAGAGTTGACCGCAATACCCTCCACCGTCCATCTGAAGATGAAGTTCTACACAAAAAGGGAATGCGTCGCCACTGTTGTACCCCAAAATTTGTCCTTTCATTTTATCAAGATTTCCCCCTCACAAGACTCTTTGAACTTAAGACCAAGCTAGGGTTTGCTCTGCTCAAGACATCTCCTTGCACTATTGACCTGAAATTAGGGTTTGAGTTTGCACAACGATTTTTGGACTTTCAATGCTCAATGTGACTTTCATACTTCATGTTGGACCTCTAAGATTGCTCATACCAAGTTTCAAGTCTTGAATCAAATTTTTGCACAGTCAATTGGACAGTTGACCTAAAAATCAACTATATTGGGGAAAAAGTCAACTGCGGCCAATTTACAGTCAAACCTCATAATTTTTGATCCACATCAACATTATAGGTTCATATTAACCATTTGATCAAGTTTGGACCACAACTCCTCAAGAAATTTGATCAGATCATCAAAAGGGCAAAATGGTCATTTTTAGGGTTTTGACTGCAGAAGGGCAATTTCTGATTTTTCACCTAGCCAATGGAAAATTGGGTTCAAGAATGTATTCAAGGACTCAATTGCATCATATTGACGTAATCACAAAGTTCAAAAGATCTCAATTGCATTGGATTGACAAATGAATTTTCCAGTCAACTAATCAAAAATCAATTGTACACTAAAAAGTCAAACTTTGACTTTTTGGTCAAAATCAAGTGCCAAGGGTCATTTTTCATCAAGATGTGTCAAAACATGAAACTTGTTCATCAAGAAACCTAATTTTGAAAATTAGGGTTTAAAATGGAAAATTTTCATAACTTAGAAAATTTCTAAGTTATGAAAATTTCTTATTTTTCCCCAACTTTTCCCAACATTTTCACCATGATGAAATTGGATTAAAACAAAACTTCCAACATGAAAGTTGTAGTACTCCACAAAATCTACAACTTTTATTCACAAAGTTTTCCCAAAAGATGCTTGGATCTCAAGTTATGATTTTGTGAACAAGGGTCCATGAAACTTTTAACTTAGTGAAATTTTGCCCTAGTTTAGGCAGGGTTTTGACCTATCTTCATGGCAATTTTTCACATAGTTACAATTGGAATCTCAAATTGCATTTCAAATATGTATTGTAGAGTATGTTACAAGCTTTCCAAAATGTTCAAGAACTCTCCAAAATCATTTATGGTTAGGGAGAATCGAAGGTTTGAATTTGGAAAAATATCACTTTGGTCCATGGCATTTTTCACTATGCTACAAGTTTCAAATTCTGCCCAACCTTGCTTGTACTTGTTTACAGGTCCTTAAACCATTCCACACTCAAAAATTGAATGCAAACAGATTAGATTAAGACTTGATTATGATCTATGAAACATTATACAAAGGTTTAATCCATTTTTGGCAAAAAGTGAACAATGCCATTTACATAAAGCATGCTTTATGTCAAATTGTATTTCTTGAGCCATACACCAAGCCTTATGCAGCAAACCAACTCCACAAACTTAGGCAAAAGTACACCAACTATCAGCATGCTTGGAGCTAGCTTGTACATGCCATAGCATTATCAAAATCACCTTTTCTTCAAAAGCAAGTCAACTTGCAAAATCACCACAACTTTGCAATCTGATAAAACCAAACTTTGTAAACATTTGAAACAAGTTTGACATATCACACTAAGCCAAAAACACGAGCTAGCAACCTCTCAAACACCCTTGTACACAAAAATCACATTTTCTTGCAAAACAGGGCAGGCCATGCAGAATCACTTCCATCTTCACATCCACTCGTGCGTTTTGCTTGCAACCAGTTCCAACACACTCCATACAACCTACCTAAACTATCCCAACCATTCCCAAGTCACTGTAACTCAATTTTCACACTTCACCATTTCTGAATTTTGAGTTTGCAGGTTGAGTTCTATAGAGATATTCAAGCAAGTTCAAAGCTAGCTAAGCATTGGGAAAGCTCAAAGGAACTTCAAGCAAGCTCACAAGCATCTCAGGCCTCACTGAAAACCCCTGCAATGCCATACTCGAGCTTGACAAAATAGGTAAAGTTCAAACTTCTATCTCTCTATTTATGAATCATTAGGCTTAGATTTGTGAATAAAAAATGTAGTCCTCATTGCCCTTGAGCTGTACATATGCATAGAATTTATTTAAGTTAACTGAGCTGGGAGAATTTGAATGATGAACTTTCTGAAAAAACTAGGTTAGAAATTAGGGCCAGAGAAATTCTCTCTGGTCTTTGAGAGTTAGATTAAGTTTTTTATATGGTTAGAATCGTATGATCATGCTCTATAACTTTCATGTTACAAGTTTTTGTTTTTAAGCACTGAAACAGGAGATACGAATTTGTACATAGCGTGCGCATGGTTCTGTCTCAAGGACAGGGATGAAGAGGCAATGTGGGTTGGACTTGGATTCTCCTTGCTTTTGACACCCCTTGGCTTGCTGTTTACACCCCCGTGACCCATTTGTTTATTTTTCCATATTTTTCATTTCTTTTTTAGTTTCTGACTTTTATTATTTTTTCTAAACATAAAAAATCACTAAAAATATTTTCTTAAATTTTCACATTTTATTTTATTATTTTTATTATTTTTTTAGACATAGAAATAATTATTAAATAATATACTTTTATTTTCTTAAAATAAAAACTTGTAAATATTTTTAAAATATTATATATTTTTATTTTTATTATTTATACACTTAAATAATATCGTCATACATATTTTTATTTTTCAACATTTTGTATATATTTTATTTTATTTTTTGTACATAAATGAATAAATAATATAATTAATATATATATATATATATATATATATATATATATATATATATATATATATATATATATATATATATATATATATATATATATATATATATATATATATATATATATATATATATATATATATATATATATATATATATATATATATATATATATATATATATATATATATATATATATATATATATATATATATATATATATATATATATATATATATATATATATATATATATAATATATATATATATATATATATATATATATATATATATATATATATATATATATATATATATATATATATATATATATATATATATATATATATATATATATATATATATATATATATATATATATATATATATATATATATATATCTTAAAACCAAATTAGGGTTTCCACCCCTTTCAAAAATAACCATTAATATTTTTTCCTATTTTTAGGATATTAAATAATTTATTTTTACATACATAAAAATAATACAAAAAAAACCATTTTTGCATATTTATATTTAATTGCATATTTAAATAATTGCCCATTTATTTATTTGTACAAAATATTTCAATATGGTTGTAATAATTGAATTAGGGTTTTATTTTCTTACAAATACCCCTCTATTCAAACTTGTATCCCCCTCCCCATATCAATGTTGTAATAGTCGTAGATTTACTTTTGCGCACTTTATAGCTTTCAAATATGCCATGATAGAAAGATTAAGGTTTGTATGATAACCAAAATCAAAACAAATAGCTTGACCTAATACAAGACAAAAATGCATGAAAAATGACAACACAATACACACAAGCACCCCTAGGTTTTCATCCACTTGTTGCCTTAAAAATGGCCATGGTATGCATACTAGGTATCTTGGAAAAACAAAAACAAAACAAAAAGATCATAGTCCCTCGATGACGCTATCTTGGTTGCCTATACAAAATGATCTAGTCCCTCAAAAACTTGCTAAGATACTTGGCAACATTGTTATCATGGCCATACGATGACCCACACATGTCCCGTTTAACATCCAAACACAAGGTTGTTTACCAAATACAATGGTAAAACAACAATGTCAAAGGGTTAAAAATGTGTAGGAAAGATCTTTGAGTAGGGTAGACAACTCCTAGTTACTTAATCAAACTTGCAAAACATCCTTGCTATTTTCAAAAACACACAACACAATTTCAAAACATTTCCCAAAACAAACTTTCAAACATTGAAACATCTTTTCAAAAGATAAACACCTTTGTATATATTCAAACAAGAATCATTACAAAGATTGCCTAGACAAGGCCTTTTTTCAAAATATTTTCAAAACCACACACAAAGCACCATTTCAAACAATTGAAAAGCAAAAGCAAGTGATCTAAACAAGTAACTAAGAGCCCATGGAAAACCATGGATGAAAAGGGTGCTAGCACCTTCCCTTTTCATAATCTACCCCCCGAACCCAAGAAAACATCTCAAAGGTCTTTCCTGTGCTTTTTGACCTTTCCTTTGGATAAAATAAAAATCCGGTGGCGACTCTTGCTAAACCGAAACATTTGCGAACACAAACGCAAAACCTCAAGTCAGTTCTCCCACCGTATCATAGAACTGGCGACTCTGCTGGGGAATCTTATAAAAGTGGGGTTACCTTAGGGTTTAGATCACCTTTACATGCTTACCTTGTTTGCTTTGATTGCTTTACATTTGGTTCTATTGTTTGGGTTTTGAAATCCTCTACCCGGATTTGGGAAACATTCATAGGTAAATAACAATACATTGTGGAAACTGTGCGGGGTATACCGACATGGTTGAAGCAATAGCTATATTAGTGCGACATATTTGTGGGTACCGGTAGCCTTTGAGTCAATCAAAGAGAATACGGGGCCGTTGAGTGATGTCATGAAGCACTAATGGACTTTTAGAACCTTTACTTGACCATCTTGGCCTTATTAGGGGTAGTGAGATGACTGGCTTTGGTGCAGTCCGAAGTTGGTAGATGCTCGATGCTACACTCATTGAGGGTTGTTTTCTTGGAATATTTCAGTCGCCAGTAAAGTGGCTAAACTGAAACAATGAACACAGAAAATAATCCAGTGATATTGAGCTCCTTAGAACCCGATTACTATTTATAGGACAGGTTGAGCCAACTAAACTTCAAGAGGGTACTTACCTACGAAACCTCATGCAAGCCTAAAACTAGGATCTTGTGTGACTTGCTTGTACATATACTTGTGCATACATCATGAACATCATGAAGCATCATTTGCATCCACTAACCATTTCAAGGGTTTGGATCTTCATCTTTGTTCCTGTTTTGTAGGTTATGGAATCGCTCCGCAGGAAAACAATCCAAGTCAACCTTGTGAGAATTATTCCTCTACTCAAAGAGCTTACTTCCAAGATTCCAGAGAATTATCCATTCACTGAAAGACATGGTCGACTTCTCAACTTGGTCAACTCCAGTACAGAGGAAGACACGGTGAAAGTTCTCTTCCAGTTCTTTAACCCCCTACACCACTGCTTCACATTTCCTGATTACTAACTAGTGCCTACTTTGGAGGAATTTTCTCAACTCCTGAGGATTACTATTCTCCATCAACTACCCTACAACGGTACGGAAAGAGATCCAAAGCCTGAAGATGTTGCTCAAGCCTTACACTTGCAACCATCTGATATCATAGGTCATTGGGAAACCATAAGTGGTGTCAAGGGTTTCTTGGCAAAGTTTCTGTTTGAGAAGGCACAAGACTGCTGGAATTCTCTAGTTCTGCAGGCTTTTGAGGAGATTATAGCACTTCTCATCTATGGGTTGGTCTTGTTCCCAAACCCTGACCAGCTTATAGATGTGAATGTTGTCAAGATTTTCATATCTCGGAATCCTGTGCCTACATTGCTTGGGGACATCCTCCACTCATTTCACACACGAACAATGAGGAAAAGAGGTGTTCTCATGTGATGTACTCCTCTTCTAGCAAGGTGGTTTATTTCTCACCTTCCCCAGTCAGTCTTGAAGAATGAGCAAGGCTTGAGGTGGTCACAATGATTGATGACTCTTACACATTCAGATGTTCATTGGTGTTCTCGTTCCAGAGAAAATGTTATCATCATTGATCGTTGTGGGGAATTCCCTAATGTACCACTACTTGGCATTAGGGAAGGCATCACCTACAACCCCTGCTTGGCTCTAAGACAGTTTGGGTATGCCCGAAGGGATGGCCCACATGACATGCTGATTCCAGACTTGGTTTTTGACTTCGACAACGACGCTCAAGGACTTCGACAAAGGTTTATCCGAGCTTGGAGGATGCCCAACAAGGTAGACAGTAAGACCTTGGGGCACAAGAATTCCATCCCCCTTGAGCCTTACCTCAAGTGGGTACGAACCCACGCCCAAAGTCTTATGATGCCTTACCCCTACATTCTCCCTGTGATCAAAGAGCCTGTTATGGAAGGAGAGGTTCCATACACCCTCCTACATCCTGACATGCCAACATAATTGGAAGATTTACAAAGGAGTTGGATATAGCTCAAGGGAGAACGTGATACTTTTGAAGCCCAATTCTACGCCAGTGAGAAGAAGGTTTTAGAACTTACTCGTCAACTTCACGAAGAGCAGACTCTCAACACCTACATTACACCAAAGAGGATGTGCAACGTCTTTTTACATTAGAATTTTGTATTATTTTGCCCATGGGGCATTTATGTACTAACAATTCTTATTAATATGACGTGTGTTCTTTTTGTTTAAAACAAATTTGAATTTCTGAATCCTTGAATGCATTACATGAATACACATCATTCATCATATGCATAAACATGTATTCACACCAGGTTTCCTTATCTCTCTGCTGTTTATTTCAGCAAGATGGATATAGAGCAGACGGTCAAAGATTTACAAGCGCAAAATTCACAGTTCCAACAACTACTCATGACATTGGCAAAGGGTCAAGAGGATCTTAAAGCTCCGTTAGAGAAGGAAAAGGATAAGAAGAAAAATAAGAGAGTTGGTGTGGCTACTTTGGGTAGAAGATTTGAAGGTCAAACTAGAAGGGTCCTGGATTTTCCCTCGACATCTGATGAAGGAGTAGGAAAAGTAAAGGGAGTTGCAGTACCAACTGAGTCTGAGGAAGAAGAAGAAGAGGAGGAGGATGAAGACTATTCTGAATAGCAGTACCCTCCTTGTTGTACCCCAAAATTTTCCCTCCCATTTCCTCAACATTTTCTCATCACAAGACATTTAAAGATCAAGATACAATTAGGGTTTCCTCTGCTCAAGACTTCTCCTTGCACTGTGGACTCAAATTAGGGTTTGTGTTTGCCTAAAGATGTTTTGACCTAAAATGCCTAAGATGACTTTCATGCTTCATATTGGACTCCCAAGTTTACCCATACCAAGTTTCAAGTCTTGGTTCCAAGTTTTTCCCAGTCAATTGGACAGTTGACCTAGAAATCAGCTGTATTGGGGAAAAAGTCAACTGTGGCCAATTGACAGTCAAACCTCATGAAATTTGATCCACATCAACATTATGAACTCATATGAACCATTTGATCAAGTTTGGATCACAATTCCACAAGAAATTTGATCAGATCACCAAAAGGGCAAAATGGTCATTTTTAGGGTTTTGACTGCACAAAGGCAATTTTTGACTGTTTGACCTAGCCAATGGCAAACCAAGCTCACATATGGACTCAAGGACCCCATGGAATTATCTTGACATGTTCATCAAGCTCAAAAGATCCCAAGTACACAAGATTGACAGTTGAATTTCCCAGTCAATTGATCAATTTTTGACTGTATACTGAAAAGTCAAACTTTGACTTTTTGGTCAAAATCAAGAGTCAAGATTCATTTTTCATCAAAACATGCCAAATTATGAAACTTGTTCACCAAGAAATCACAAAATGCAAATTAGGGTTTGAAAATGGAATTTTTCATAACTTAGAATTTTTCTAAGTTATGAAAAACCCTAATTTTTTCCCAACTTTGCCCCATCTTTTCACCATGATCCATTTGGATTCAAACAAAAGTCAAAACATGAAAGTTGTAGCTTGTTACAAAATCTACAACTTTGATTCACAAAGTTTTCTCATTTGAAGCTTGTATCTCAAGTTATGATTTTTTGAATAAGGGCACTAAACCATCTTTTAACTTAGTGAAATTTGACCTATTTTGATAAGGTTTTCTACCCTACTTCAAGGCCACTTTTCATACCCTTCCACTTGGAATTTCAAATTGCATTTCAAATATGGATTGTAGTACACATTCCAAGCTTTCCAAAATGTCCAAGAACTCATCAAACAACCTCATAACTTGAGAGATTCGAATTTCACAAGTTGGCAAAAATTCACTTTTGGTTCTTCATCAAAGCATGTTCATAAACTTGGCAAATTTGAATTCAGCATGCTTAAGCTACATTGCAGGCCTCTAATCCCATTTTCACTCAATAATTCAATGCATATCCTTTGTGCTCTAGCATTATCTTGCTCATTTGGACAATACACACAAAATCAAGCCTAAACTAGAAAAAGCATATTATCCATTCTTGTAAAGTGCTACTTTATGGCAACTTTGCAAATCTATGAGGTACAATGCAGATCTTTGAGGCAAAAAGGCATGGACATTTCCCACTGATCAAGACTCAAATGTGCAGCATAGATTGAGGCATTGTACTGGCCTAGAAACCAAGTTGACATTTGCTTGCTTCACTTAGAAGTAACATCCATAACTTATGCCATCTCTGATACCAGCTTAGAAACAGAAGAACAAAGTTGTCAAACACATTACACATAACATATCCAAGCTAAGACACGAGTTCTTGACCTCCAAAACACCCTCCATCTCAGAATCATCCTCAAACTGCACAAACAGGGGTGCCCCTGCAGTTTGAGTTCAAACTCCCAATCCCTTCAAGCATTTTGATTAAAACCTTTTCCTCTACCTTCCCTACAATATATACAAGCTATCCATATCCTAAAATCAGACCTGTAACACCTCCAAGCCACTTCACCATTTTTAATTTTCTGTTTTGCAGTTGGAGATCATTAGCTCGATTCAGGAAGTTTCAAGGCAAAGTAGGAACTGGAAAAGCTTCCTTACACTTCAAGGAAGCTGTACAAGTCCTCATTTCACTCTGAAACATCCCCCATTGCCCAGCTCGATTCCAACTGAACAGGTATATTCATGGAGTTCTATCTCTCTTGTTAGGCATTGTTAGCTTTAGGTTTTTGAAGAAAACATGTCACAATCATAGCCCTGAACATGCTCATATGATTAGATTTCATTTATGTTTCGTGTGCTTAGAGAATTTCATGTCTGAACATTGATGAAAAGTTAGGTCAGAAAAGAGGGGGAGAGAAATTCTCCCTCATCTTAGAGAGATAGGTCATGTTCTTCATATGGTTGAAACCGTCTCTTAATGCTCTACACTTTTCATGTTATGAGTTTTGCTTGAAAGTCCAGGAATCCAGAGATAGAAAACGCGTGTTTTGTGTGAAGAAAGTTGTACAGAGGTTGAAGAAGAAGTGATCTGGGCTGGGCCTGGATTTGTTTCCTTTTCACACCCCATTTTTTGGTTTACACCCCCCTGAGCCCATTTGCTCATTTCTTGACATTTTTGATTTTTTCTTTTTGGGTTGACTTTATTTATTTTTTCTCATACCATTAAAATTTTTAAAATATTTTTTCCACCACTTTTTGTATTTATGGCATATTTATTTGTTTATTTCTTTTGTTATATACAAATATATATATATATACTATTATTGAAATAAATAGAAAATAGTGTAGATACATTTTTATTTTTTTATTTACTTTATGAAAATATTTTACACAAAAAATAATACTTTTTATTTTATTAAAATATTTAAATATTTATTTTAGAGAAATACATATTTAGGGTTATATATATATATATTTGATTATTAATGTATTTAAGAAAAAGATATAAAAATACTTGATCTTTTTTTTATTTTATTAACATTTGATACAAAAAATACCTTTTTCACAATACACTTCATTTTATTTTATTTTTTATAAATAATAAATAAATAGTAAAATTAAATTAGGTAATAATACCTTTTATTTAAAAATTAGGGTTTTTTCACCCTAAGTTTCAAAATACTAAAAATAAATACATTTTTATTTTCTTTTTCCTTTTACATAAATAATATTTTTTCTCATACACATAGAAACTTTCTTTCTACATTTCACATATTTGTTTAATTTATATTTAATTATGCATTGCAAAATATCCAATTGTTGTAATAATTTAGATTTAAATTCTTGTCAATATCCCCATTTGAACATTTGTACCCCCCTTCCCATATTTGGTTGTGTAATAGCTTAGTAATTTTAAATTTCGCACTTTATTGCTTTCTAAATAATAACATGCTAGAATTAGGGTTTGCATGCGAAAAACGATAAAAAATAGTTTGACCTAATACAAGATAAACAAGCATGAAAATGGACACACAAATCACACTCGCACCCCCTAGGGTATTCCACTTGTTGCCTTCAAATAAATGGGCCATATTGTATGTTGAACATCTTTGGGCAAAGCAAACAGTTTGAATGATCATAGTCCCTCGATAAAACTTTTCAAAACAAACAAAACAAATGATCAAGTCCCTTAGAGAAATTGCCCAAAGACATTTAACGTCGTTACAATTATGGTCTAAACGATGACCCGCGCCTGTCCCTTTCACATCCTAACACAAGGTTGCCCACCAAATACAATGGTGATGTAAACTTGTTAAAAGGGTTAAAGTATAGCAATAATCTTTTGAGAAATTTAGGAGTAGATGACCTCTTAGTTACTTGAATCAACTTGCAAAACAAAACACTTGCCTAATTTCAAAATCACACATCACTACACTTTCAAAAACAACTTTCAAAAACAAATGAAAACCCTTTTTAAAAGACATACATCTTTGTATACATCCCCACATGGATCATTACAAAGGTTGCCATCATATTGGCCTCTTTTCAAAACATTTTCAAAATCCACACACTCAAAGCACCATTTAAAACAATTGAAAACAAAAGGCAAGTGATCTAAGCAAGAAACTAAGAGCCCATGGATAACCATGGATAGAAAGGGTGCTAATACCTTCCCTTTCTATAATCTACTCCCCGAACCTAAGAAAACATCTCAAAAGGTTTTTTGCTGTGCTTTTTAACCTTTCCTTAGGATAAAATAAAAAGTCGGTGGCGACTCTTGCTAACCGCAACATTTGCGAATACGAACGCAAACTTCAAGTCAGTTCTCCCACCGTATCACAGAACTGGCGACTCTGCTGGGGAACCTTTTTAAAAGTGGAGTAACCTTAGGGATTAGATCACTTTTGTTTTCAATTGCTTGCTTTGTTTGCTTTTATATTTGTGGGCTTTGCATCGGAGTTCATAGATCCTAACCCGGATCTGGGAAATACCCTTTTTAGGTAGCATAATCTGTGAGGGACCTGTCCGGCGTAGACCGACATGGGTGAAGCAGTGGCTACGTTGGTGTGGCATCTTAGTCTGTACCTATATCCCTTGTGTTGTAACGGGGAGAATATAGGTCTTCTAAGGAGTCATTAAACACCAACCAACCTTAGAACCCTAAATTGACCAACTTGGCTATTAGGACAGTAGCAGTATGCTACACTCATTGAGGCTAAACTCTCGAGATGGTTCTGGCCGCGAGAAAAGATTGCGATGCTGGAGTTATGACCGATTGAGGGTAGCCAATGATTTGAGATCCTCTAGAACCCGGTTACTTTTGATAGGACAGGTTTTAACCAACAAAACCAAAAGAGGGTAATACCTGAAACTCATGCTGGCCTGAAACCTAAGGGTGTCTTGTGTGACTTGTGTGCTTTATTTGCCTATGTGAATACTTGTGATGTGCTTCATCATAGCATCATGCCATCATACCATTGCATGCATAAAAGGCTAACCCATTTCAAAGACAAAAAGGTTTCATCTTTGCTCTGTTTTGTAGGACATCATGATGCCCGTGCGTAGAAATACTGTCCGGCTCAACTTTGTTCAACCACCAGTTTTACTCAAAGATCTGGTTGAAAGAATTCCAAACACTACCTCCTTCATCAACAAACATGGTTCCCTCCTTGGCTTGATCACTGCAAAGTGGGACCAACAACTGATAAGTGTTCTGACCCAATTTTATGACCCTCTGCATCATTGTTTCACCTTTCAAGACTTCCAGCTGGTTCCTACCCTGGAAGAGTTCTCTTACTTGCTTGGGATTCCTGTCTTGGAACAAACTCCTTTCACTGGTTTGGAAAAGATTCCTAGGCCTGAAGAGATTGCTGCAACTCTCCCCTTGACCAAAGAAGAGGTATTGTCCAACTGGGAAACTAGAAATAGGATCAAGGGCTTTTTGGTCAAATTTCTGGTTGGCAAGGCTAATGATTTCTGGAATGACTTGGACTTCAAGGCGTATGAGGATATTCTGGCTCTTTTGATCTATGGTCTGGTATTGTTCCCCAACCCTGACACCTTCATCGGTATCCATGTCATAAGAATCTTCATGTCTCGGAATCCGGTACCCACTCTCTTGGGTGACATTCTACAACAACTCTATGCTCGTACTGCTCGAAAACGGGGGACTCCGTGGTGTTGTGCTCCTTTGCTGGTAAGGTGGTTTATTTCGCACCTTCCTAAGTCCGTGCTGAAGAATGAAGAAGGAAAAGGTTGGGCTCGGAGGTTAATGTCTCTCACAGATAGGGATATCACTTGGACTCTCAGAGGCTTGGATGAGGTAGCTGTTATCGACCGTTGCGGAGAATACCCTAATGTCCCGTTGATTGGTATCCAAGGAGGAATCTCTTACAATCCATGTTTAGCTCTCCGTCAGTTTGGAAGAGCCAGAGGAGATGGGCCCCATGAAATGCTGGTTCCTCACTTCCATTTTGAGTTTCAGGCAGGCAGTGACAAACTACGCCAGGGATTCATTAGAGCTTGGGACAGAATCCACAAAGCTGACCCACATGAGTTAGGACCAAAGACTTCTTTACCATTGGAGCCCTATTGCAAATGGGTCCGCATCCGTGCTCAGAAGTTAGGTATGCCGTACGAAGCTGTCAGACCAATCATCCTTGAATCTCCCGATGAAGATGGGGTTCCTCCAACTGTCCTCCCTCCTCAGATACCTACTGATTTTGACACCATGAAGAGATCTTGGGCACAGCTAAAGGAAGAACGGGATTTCTATCGGGAGAAGTTCAACGAACAGGAAAGGAAGGTCCAAAGGCTGACTAAGCAATTGGAGGAAGAACGTGTCCTGAACAACTACATCAGCACTGAGAGGAGGAGGCCATGGGAGCATTGATGAGCTTTGATTATTTCCTTTTGTAGTTTTATTTCCTTTTCCGTATTTTTCATTCCTGTAATGCCTAAGGGCAAATTGTTGAACAATTGAAAAATTTTAATCTAATGAAGTGTGTTTCCTTTTTTTGTCTACAAAGTTGAATCTTATTTGTCTTTGAAAACATAAAACATACGCATTCCATTACACCATATGCATAGCAGGTACCCTATTTCACAGGTTGCTTAATCTTCTTCGCTGTTTGTTTGCACAGTCATCATGAATCCGGAATCATCCAGTGAGCAAGCAATCAAGGCCCTTCAGGCCCAAAGTGCACAGTTTCAAGAGATGGTCCTAAGCCTAGCCCAGGGTCAGCAAGAATTAAAGACTCTACTCCTGAAGAAGAAGAAGAAAAAGAGGACGGCGATGTTCAACACCGGACGCAGATTTGGGAACACACTCCACAATGAAGCTGATCCAACCACTTCTTCTGCTGAGAAAAACAGTCCCCAAGGGGGAGGAGCTCCTGGTCCCGCAGTCTCCGACAACGAGACGGACTATAACGATGAACAATACCCACCTGTTGCTGACAGATACAAACAATTGGAGGACCGCTTGAGCGCTATGGAAATTCAGAACGTGCCGGGACTGGATTTCGGAGATTTGGGATTATCTTCCGGAGTAGTAATTCCACACAAGTTTAAGGCGCCTGCCTTCGCCAAGTATGATGGGGTCTCCTGCCCAAAGCTGCATCTGAGGTCGTATGTAAGGAAAATCCAACCTTACACGGCGGATAAGAACCTCTGGATTCACTTCTTCCAAGATAGCCTCTCGGGGTCACAACTTGAATGGTTCTACCAATTGGACGGAGCTAGTATCCGGCACTGGGAAGATTTGGCAACTGCATTTTACAGACAATACCAATACAATTCTGATCTCGCTCCTACGCGTACCCAACTTCAGGGTATGTCTCTAGGGACGGGTGAAGGGTTCAAAGAGTACGCTCAAAAATGGAGAGATTTGGCTGGCAGGGTGCAGCCTCCATTAACTGATCGAGAGCTGGTTGATATGTTTCTGGGAACGTTGTCTGGTCCGTTTTTCAATCATTTGGTTGGTAACTCCTCCGCTGGGTTCACAGATTTGATATTAACAGGAGAAAGAATTGAAGCTGGCATCAGGTCAGGCAAGATACAGAAGGCTGCCTCTACAAGTGCTGAGAAGAGGCCATTTAAGAAAGAAGCCAGTGCCGTCTATGGCCCTAGAAGACAAGTCAAGCCCGAAAGTCGCCAAGCCGTCAACGCTTTGGTCATCTCTAAACCTGTTGCTGCTCCTCAGCAGTACAATCAACAGAGAAGTGAAAGGCCCAAGAGGCAGTATACCCGATTGAGTATGACATTATCTCAAATTTTACCCCAACTGTTATCCACCAACCTGGTGACCCTCAAAGAAGCTCCTAAGGTCGTCAACACTGCGTCCCCTAAATACAACCCGAATGCCCGGTGTGCTTATCATTCTGATAGTCCCGGGCACACTACTGATGATTGTTGGGCCCTGAGAAACAAAGTGCAAGATCTAATTGACGCAAAAGAAATTCAGTTTGAAGCGCCGGAAAGACCGAATGTTGTAACGGCTCCTATGCCCCAGCATAGGGTAAGTGCCATTGAGGAAGAAGTGTATGCTGTTTCAATAGATGAAGTTGTTACCCCTTTGAAGACTGTTAAGAAGAACTTACTGCGGGCCGGTTTATTTCCGGGTTGCGGCGAAGGTTGCCCATTCTGTGCTATTTCCCTATCTGATTGTCCCTTGCTAAGGTTAGGCATCCAAGGCCTAATGGATAGCAAGGAGATTCTATTCAAAAAGACTGCTGTTCAATTGGTTCCAATGAAAGAAGTTTCCGTGATTACCATCTTCAAAAATCCAACCAAGGCTCCCCCAAAGAAGCCTATTCAAATCTTGACAGTTGCGCCTATGATCATTACTGTTCCAGGACCCCTCTCCTACGTGTCTGATAAAGCTGTCCCCTGGCATTATGGGGCAGACGTATATGTAAATGGAATCAAGCAAGAATTTGATGCTAGTGCCAGTATCTGCGATATCACCGGTCCAGCTAAAGTCACCCGCAGTGGCAGGCTCTTCTCGCCTGACATTGCGCCACCCGCCATTCGAAAACCCCTCCTCATAAAACCTGCAAGTTTACCAAGTCCTGTTGCTGATCAAATTGTGTCCCCTGCTACCGAGTCATCAAATGCTCGGGGCAAAGGGATTGAAGAAGAGCCTGCCCGGATGGAGGCACCAATACCCGTGAATGCTGAGGCCTCCCGACAAGAAATGGAGGAGATTCTGAAAATAATAAAGAAAAGTGATTTTAATGTTGTTGAGCAGTTAGGGCATACACCCTCCAAGATCTCCCTGCTCTCCCTATTGCTATGTTCCGAGGCCCACGCTAAGGCATTAATCTCATTTCTCAAGACGGCCCATGTGCCGCAGGAGACGTCTGCAGTTCAGTTCACTGACTGCATAGCAAATCTGACGGCGGACAACGGCTTGGGCTTTTCAGATGCTGACCTAACCGCAAAAGGGAGAAACCACAATGATGCCCTGCATGTCTCTATTGAATGCAGGGGCACTACTCTGGCACATGTATTGGTGGACACTGGTTCTTCCTTGAATGTTCTTCCGAAAAAGGCTTTAGATCGTCTGGATTATGAAGGCCTGGAGTTGAAACCCAGCAATATCATCGTCAGGGCTTTCGACGGTTCCAAGAGGATGGTTCATGGAGAGGTTAACATCCCTATTCGTGTGGGCTCTCAAGTGTTTGACTCTACCTTTTACGTGATGGATATACGTCCATCATACTCTTGTTTGTTGGGTCGACCTTGGATCCATAAAGCTGGGGCAGTGACCTCCACCTTGCACCAAAAGCTGAAGTATCCTGTCAGGGGGAAAATCGTCACTGTGCAAGGAGAAGAGGAGTATATGGTGAGCCATTTGAATTCCTTCAGGTACATCGAGATGGACGGGGAGTTCATTGAAACCCCCTTCCAATATTTCGAGGAGGTACATCCAATTTCAGCAGCTGCGGAGACAATGGCCGAAGAGAATGATCCCTTGAAGATGGTTTCCCTAAGGGATGCCCGGGCTGTGGTTCAGAAAGGCAATTGTGCACACTGGGGTCAGCTTCCTGACTTCACTCAGAAGAGCGACAAGTTTGGGCTAGGCTTTACTACAGAGGCTCAGAAGGCAGTTCGCAAAGAGAAGATTGGAAAGGCTCCGGTGTTTATTTCCAGCTCAAGGGTGAACGCTATCGAGGAGGATGTAGAGGAAGCTGAGTTTGATAATTGGATCTACCCGACTGCCGGCGACGGACCAAGCAATTGGACAGCAAAGGATTTTACCCCTATCACCTTTGTCACGCAGTAATTGATTTCTTTTGATTTCCAAATTTGTAACAAACAATATGTCAAAACTCTGTTGGCTCGGTGTCCTGCCCGGGGCATCGTAGCTCCATTTGTGAGGGCTTTTTGTATGACATTTTCATATATCATCAATCAAAACATTGGACGTTTGTTGCATTTCAAATCTTGTGCTCTTTTTCTTTCTGTGTTATACATATTGCAAAACAGCTATATTTACACACACTCACTTATACAGGTTTCAATCCACTCTGGATCTCACTGGCAACAGCTCTGCTACCGCCAGTTATGACTTCGAAAATCCGATCAACTTGGCCGAAGACGAAGGTGAAGATGATTGCGAAGTACCTGGTGAACTCGCAAGACTGCTACTACAGGAAGAGAGGGCTATTCAACCACATGAAGAGCCTGTGGAGACAATTAACTTGGGTACTGAGACAGATAGGAAAGAAGTCAAGATTGGTGCCAATCTAGAACTCAGCGTGAAGCAACGGTTGATCCAAATGCTACAAGACTACATGGAGATCTTTGCTTGGTCCTATGAAGATATGCCCGGTTTGGATGCCGACATTGTAGTTCACCATTTGCCAACCAAGGAAGATTGCCCTCCAGTAAAGCAAAAAGTTCGACGAATGCGTCCAGAGATGTCTGAGAAGATTAAAGCTGAGGTGATGAAACAGTTTGATGCGGGTTTCCTTGCAGTAACTTCTTACCCTCAGTGGGTTGCCAATGTTGTGCCAGTGCCGAAGAAGGACGGTAAGGTCAGAATGTGTGTTGACTACAGGGATCTGAACAGGGCCAGCCCCAAGGACGACTTTCCCCTACCTCACATTGATGTCCTTGTTGACAATACAGCTCAACACAAGGTGTTCTCCTTCATGGATGGCTTCTCAGGGTATAATCAGATCAAGATGGCTCCCGAGGATATGGAGAAGACTACATTTGTAACTCAGTGGGGGACCTTCTGTTATAAGGTCATGCCGTTCGGATTGAAAAATGCTGGGGCAACCTATCAGCGGGCCATGGTTGCTTTATTTCATGATATGATCCACCACGAGATTGAAGTATACGTTGATGACATGATTGCAAGGTCTCAAACTGAGGAGGAGCACCTTGATCATCTGAGGAAGTTGTTTGACCGACTCAAGTTGTACAAGCTGAGATTGAATCCCAACAAATGCACCTTCGGGGTGAGGTCCGGAAAATTGTTAGGTTTCATTGTAAGTGATAAAGGTATCCAGGTGGACCCTGCCAAGGTTAAAGCTATTCAAGAGATGCCGACCCCAAAAACAGAGAAAGAAGTCAGGGGGTTCCTAGGACGACTGAATTACATTGCCCGATTCATCTCACATCTGACTGCTACTTGTGAGCCAATCTTCAAATTACTGAAGAAAGATCAAGTGGTACGCTGGAATGATGAATGTCAGGCCGCCTTTGAAAGAATAAAGGAATATCTCCAAGAGCCACCCATTCTTATGCCACCGGTGGAAGGAAGACCTCTGATACTATACTTGACAGTGCTTGATAATTCAATGGGGTGTGTGCTGGGGCAGCATGACGAGTCTGGCCGAAAAGAGCACGCTATTTATTACTTGAGCAAAAAGTTTACCGACTGTGAGTCTCGTTACTCACTGCTTGAGAAAACTTGCTGCGCTCTTGTATGGGCTGCTCGCCGGCTGAGACAATATATGCTGACTCACACTACTTTATTGATTTCAAAGATGGATCCCATCAAGTACATATTTGAAAAGCCCGCTCTGTCTGGGAGAATAGCGAGATGGCAAATGATCTTAACAGAATATGATATCCAGTATACAACTCAGAAAGCAATTAAGGGAAGTGTACTGGCTGATCATTTGGCACACCAACCTGTGGACGATTATCAGTCATTGAACTTTGATTTTCCGGACGAAGACATCATGGTGGTAACTGACTGCGAAATACCTGGACCGGATGAAGGACCTGAGGAAGGATCCCGATGGTCTATGCATTTTGACGGAGCCTCCAATGCTTTGGGTAACGGCGTCGGCGCTGTAATCATATCTCCCAAGGGGACTCATACTCCACTCACCGCCCGATTATGTTTCAGCTGCACCAACAACATGGCAGAATATGAGGCATGTATCATGGGTTTACAAGCTGCGATCGATTTGAGGATCAAGTTTCTAAGTGTCTTCGGAGATTCCGCTCTCGTGATCAATCAGATCAAAGGCGAGTGGGATACGAAACACCCGAATCTCATTCCTTACAAGGAGTATGTGTCGACCTTGCTCCCTCACTTTGAAGAGATAACTTTTGAGCACTTCCCTAGAGAGGAGAATCAGCTAGCGGACGCACTAGCCACGATGTCTTCGATGTTCAAAGTTAAATGGGACAATGAGGCTCCCCAAATCACAATCTGGAAGTTGGATGAACCGGCATACTGCTGCGAGCTCGAGGCTGAGAAGGTGACTGAAAAGCCCTGGTATCACGAGGTGAAGAGGTACTTGGAAGCCCAGGAATACCCTGAAGGTGCATCTGTCAATGATAAGAAGTTCATGAGGAGATTTGCTGCAAAATTCTTCCTCAGCAACGGCATTCTCTACAAACGGAATCATGATTCAACTCTGTTACGTTGTGTGGATAAGGCTGAAGCAGAGAAAATTATGATGGAACTGCACGAAGGTACATTTGGGACCCATTCCAGTGGACACACCATGGCTAAGAAAATCCTTCGGGCAGGATATTTCTGGTCCACGATGGAAGCCGATTGTTACCAACACTCCCGGACTTGTCATAAGTGCCAGATCTATGCTGACAAGGTGCATATCCCTCCGGTTCCTTTGAATGTCCTAACGGCACCTTGGCCTTTCGCAATGTGGGGCATCGATATGATCGGTGAGATCCGACCGACGGCATCCAATGGACACCGCTTCATCTTGGTGGCAATCGATTACTTCACGAAATGGGTCGAGGCAGCTTCCTATGCCACAGTAACCAAGAGCGTCGTGGCACGATTCATCCGGCATAATCTGATTTGTCGGTACGGAGTCCCAGAAAGAATCATTACGGACAATGGTACCAATCTCAATAACAAGATGATCACTGAACTCTGTGAACAATTCAAGATACAGCACCACAATTCTTCCCCCTATCAGCCGAAGATGAATGGGGCTGTAGAGGCAGCCAATAAAAATATCAAGAAAATTGTGCAGAAGATGACAGTGACCTATAAAGATTGGCACGAGATGTTACCGTTCGCTCTTCATGGGTACCGCACCTCAGCAAGGACGTCAACCGGGGCAACTCCCTTCTCCCTAGTCTATGGCATGGAGGCAGTCTTGCCGATCGAAATCCAGATACCCTCTCTCCGGATAATGAAGGATGCAGACTTGAATGAAGATGATTGGATCCAGACTCGACTTGATCAACTAAATCTGATTGACGAAAAAAGGCTCACTGCTATCTGTCATGGTCAAACATATCAAAAACGGATGATCAGGGCATTTAACAAGAAAGTCAGACCGCAAGAGTATCAAGTTGGGGACCTGGTAATCAAACGCATCATCCTTCCTCAAAGTGATCCCCGGGGCAAATGGACCCCTACTTACGAAGGGCCATTTGTGGTTAAGCGTGTGTTCTCAGGAGGAGCCATGATTCTAACCACCATGGACGGTGACGACCTTCCTCACCCCGCCAATGCGGACATAGTGAAAAAATACTACGCATAAATAAAAGACCCGCTAGGTTGACATACCTAGGCAAAAATAAGGGCTTCCCGGCGAACCAAAAGGGTTCGGGCAAAAATAAGGGATGAAATGAAAAAATCTGTACACCCGGCAAGTCGAAAACCTGAAAGGGCGGCTTGGGCAAAAAAGGGTATCCCGGTGGACCGAAAACCCGAAAGGGCGGTCCAGGAAAAAGTTAGGGATAAAAGCGTAACACTATGTCTCATTGGATCACTTCGCATCCGTAATTCGGCATCAACTATCTGGCTCAGATTACGGCATCGACCAATCAGCTTCATCTTCGACCAGGCAGCAAAGCGATGAGACGTTCGAAGACATAAAGGCAATAGCAGAGTTGGAACCCAGTGGGATTGTTCACATAGCTGTTTTGTTTTTCAAATTGTAAACTCTATGTTATTTGGCGGCGTCCTCTTACTAGGATGTCAGCCTCTTGTACAAAAAACGCCTATTCACAGGCAAAGTTTAAATCAATACAAATTCACTTGTCCATACAAATTGCCATTGTTTTTCTTTTTCTGTTTTGTCTTGCGAAGAACGTCCAATGTTCATTTTTGATATATGCATTTGACATTAAATTGCTGATCCATAAATGTTTGCATATGAAAAAAGAGATTAATTACAAGTGACATCAAAGACAGGGGCAATGTGGAGTTGTCTAATGCGGTCTAGTTGCTTTGTCCACCAAGGCACCAAGGTAGGTTCAACTGAAAATATTGGCCAAATCATCTTAGCTCCCCGCAGAATAAAATAAGGTTCAGCAGCACTTTCCCCAAGCGGGAGTCGATTCCCCGTCGATCCTGAAAAAGGCACAACGTTCCCCGGCAAATCTTAAAAGCTCATCCCCAGTAGATTCTGCGAGCTTATCCCCGGCGAAGTACGAACGTCACGCCCAAGTTTTATTTAGAGTTATTTCCTCACAAGGACTTATAACTGGGTTATCCTCAGCTAAAAGCCACGGAAGACCGTTCTCGGCGAAAGTTCCTTCAATCCCCAGCGAAGTCTATCTTTGGTTTTCCCAAGCAGAGTTTATCTTTGGGGTTCCCCAGCGGAGTTTATCATCATTATCCTCAGCGGAATCCATCGTTAAAGTCCTCAGCAGGCCTCTCATCAGAGCTTCGGCCAAGTATCTCTTCCGCAAAGCAGCTTCCCGGCCTTTCGTCAAGGATTTATTTTCCTAAGATGAAATTACACTCATAAACATTTCACATTTTCATACATCTTGCTTACATACATGATGAAACACATGCAACATCAAATGTTGAACATCATGACATCATGCATATCATACATCATGACATTGCATACAGCTTACGTCTTTGCCTTTTCAGGAAAAAGACAATCTCAAAAAACGATTACCTTCAACTGTCACAATTCCAGATTCGATACCTGTATCTAGCCAGGGCACATCTGAGAGTGATCAGTTCCCAGATTCGATTCCTGTATCTAGCCAGGGCACGTCTGAAGAGTTCAAAGATTCGACTCCTGTATCCAGCCAGGGCACATCTATCAACTACAACATTTCCAGATTCGATTCCTGTATCTAGCCAGGGCACGTCTGCAGAGTTCAAAGATTCGACTCCTGTATCCAGCCAGGGCACATCTGTGAGAAACCGATTGTAGATTCGATACCTGTATCCAGCCAGGGCATATCTGCATAAGGAGACTAAAGATCAAACACCTGTAACAAGCCAGGAAAACATCTGTCTTTCTTAAACACACAAGTTCTCGCTAAGGAATCTCTTATGCGATCAACACTTCCAAGTGGCATCTATAAGCCCATTCCCGACAAAGTTCTGTCACTTTTCCAGATGGCATCTACAAAGCCCATCTCCCTATCCACCATCTCTCCAAATGGCATCTATAAGCCCATTCCCGACACCACATTGTTGAGACTCCAGCATGCGAGTGCAAATTTCCGGGCACTCTAGTGTCCAATCTCCTTTTACCCTCGAGTCACGAAAGGCAAACTTGCCAATCTAACTCTTCAGGTCCAAGAAGATTGAACAGGGGCAACTGTTGTACCCCAAAATTTGCCCTCCCATTTCCTCAACATTTTCTCATCACAAGACATTTAAAGATCAAGATACAATTAGGGTTTCCTCTGCTCAAGACTTCTCCTTGCACTGTGGACTCAAATTAGGGTTTGTGTTTGCCTAAAGATGTTTTGACCTAAAATGCCTAAGATGACTTTCATGCTTCATATTGGACTCCCAAGTTTACCCATACCAAGTTTCAAGTCTTGGTTCCAAGTTTTTCCCAGTCAATTGGACAGTTGACCTAGAAATCAGCTGTATTGGGGAAAAAGTCAACTGTGGCCAATTGACAGTCAAACCTCATGAAATTTGATCCACATCAACATTATGAACTCATATGAACCATTTGATCAAGTTTGGATCACAATTCCACAAGAAATTTGATCAGATCACCAAAAGGGCAAAATGGTCATTTTTAGGGTTTTGACTGCACAAAGGCAATTTTTGACTGTTTGACCTAGCCAATGGCAAACCAAGCTCACATATGGACTCAAGGACCCCATGGAATTATCTTGACATGTTCATCAAGCTCAAAAGATCCCAAGTACACAAGATTGACAATTGAATTTCCCAGTCAATTGATCAATTTTTGACTGTATACTGAAAAGTCAAACTTTGACTTTTTGGTCAAAATCAAGAGTCAAGATTCATTTTTCATCAAAACATGCCAAATTATGAAACTTGTTCACCAAGAAATACAAAATGCAAATTAGGGTTTGAAAATGGAATTTTTCATAACTTAGAATTTTTCTAAGTTATGAAAAACCCTAATTTTTTCCCAACTTTGCCCCATCTTTTCACCATGATCCATTTGGATTCAAACAAAAGTCAAAACATGAAAGTTGTAGCTTGTTACAAAATCTACAACTTTGATTCACAAAGTTTTCTCATTTGAAGCTTGTATCTCAAGTTATGATTTTTTGAATAAGGGCACTAAACCATCTTTTAACTTAGTGAAATTTGACCTATTTTGATAAGGTTTTCTACCCTACTTCAAGGCCACTTTTCATACCCTTCCACTTGGAATTTCAAATTGCATTTCAAATATGGATTGTAGTACACATTCCAAGCTTTCCAAAATGTCCAAGAACTCATCAAACAACCTCATAACTTGAGAGATTCGAATTTCACAAGTTGGCAAAAATTCACTTTTGGTTCTTCATCAAAGCATGTTCATAAACTTGGCAAATTTGAATTCAGCATGCTTAAGCTACATTGCAGGCCTCTAATCCTATTTTCACTCAATAATTCAATGCATATCCTTTGTGCTCTAGCATTATCTTGCTCATTTGGACAATACACACAAAATCAAGCCTAAACTAGAAAAAGCATATTATCCATTCTTGTAAAGTGCTACTTTATGGCAACTTTGCAAATCTATGAGGTACAATGCAGATCTTTGAGGCAAAAAGGCATGGACATTTCCCACTGATCAAGACTCAAATGTGCAGCATAGATTGAGGCATTGTACTGGCCTAGAAACCAAGTTGACATTTGCTTGCTTCACTTAGAAGTAACATCCATAACTTATGCCATCTCTGATACCAGCTTAGAAACAGAAGAACAAAGTTGTCAAACACATTACACATAACATATCCAAGCTAAGACACGAGTTCTTGACCTCCAAAACACCCTCCATCTCAGAATCATCCTCAAACTGCACAAACAGGGGTGCCCCTGCAGTTTGAGTTCAAACTCCCAATCCCTTCAAGCATTTTGATTAAAACCTTTTCCTCTACCTTCCCTACAATATATACAAGCTATCCATATCCTAAAATCAGACCTGTAACACCTCCAAGCCACTTCACCATTTTTAATTTTCTGTTTTGCAGTTGGAGATCATTAGCTCGATTCAGGAAGTTTCAAGGCAAAGTAGGAACTGGAAAAGCTTCCTTACACTTCAAGGAAGCTGTACAAGTCCTCATTTCACTCTGAAACATCCCCCATTGCCCAGCTCGATTCCAACTGAACAGGTATATTCATGGAGTTCTATCTCTCTTGTTAGGCATTGTTAGCTTTAGGTTTTTGAAGAAAACATGTCACAATCATAGCCCTGAACATGCTCATATGATTAGATTTCATTTATGTTTCGTGTGCTTAGAGAATTTCATGTCTGAACATTGATGAAAAGTTAGGTCAGAAAAGAGGGGGAGAGAAATTCTCCCTCATCTTAGAGAGATAGGTCATGTTCTTCATATGGTTGAAACCGTCTCTTAATGCTCTACACTTTTCATGTTATGAGTTTTGCTTGAAAGTCCAGGAATCCAGAGATAGAAAACGCGTGTTTTGTGTGAAGAAAGCTGTACAGAGGTTGAAGAAGAAGTGATCTGGGCTGGGCCTGGATTTGTTTCCTTTTCACACCCCATTTTTTGGTTTACACCCCCCTGAGCCCATTTGCTCATTTCTTGACATTTTTGACTTTTTCTTTTTGGGTTGACTTTATTTATTTTTTCTCATACCATTAAAATTTTTAAAATATTTTTTCCACCACTTTTTGTATTTATGGCATATTTATTTGTTTATTTCTTTTGTTATATACAAATATATATATATATATACTATTATTGAAATAAATAGAAAATAGTGTAGATACATTTTTATTTTTTTATTTACTTTATGAAAATATTTTACACAAAAAATAATACTTTTTATTTTATTAAAATATTTAAATATTTATTTTAGAGAAATACATATTTAGGGTTATATATATATATATTTGATTATTAATGTATTTAAGAAAAAGATATAAAAATACTTGATCTTTTTTTTATTTTATTAACATTTGATACAAAAAATACCTTTTTCACAATACACTTCATTTTATTTTATTTTTTATAAATAATAAATAAATAGTAAAATTAAATTAGGTAATAATACCTTTTATTTAAAAATTAGGGTTTTTTCACCCTAAGTTTCAAAATACTAAAAATAAATACATTTTTATTTTCTTTTTCCTTTTACATAAATAATATTTTTTCTCATACACGTAGAAACTTTCTTTCTACATTTCACATATTTGTTTAATTTATATTTAATTATGCATTGCAAAATATCCAATTGTTGTAATAATTTAGATTTAAATTCTTGTCAATATCCCCATTTGAACATTTGTACCCCCCTTCCCATATTTGGTTGTGTAATAGCTTAGTAATTTTAAATTTCGCACTTTATTGCTTTCTAAATAATAACATGCTAGAATTAGGGTTTGCATGCGAAAAACGATAAAAAATAGTTTGACCTAATACAAGATAAACAAGCATGAAAATGGACACACAAATCACACTCGCACCCCCTAGGGTATTCCACTTGTTGCCTTCAAATAAATGGGCCATATTGTATGTTGAACATCTTTGGGCAAAGCAAACAGTTTGAATGATCATAGTCCCTCGATAAAACTTTTCAAAACAAACAAAACAAATGATCAAGTCCCTTAGAGAAATTGCCCAAAGACATTTAACGTCGTTACAATTATGGTCTAAACGATGACCCGCGCCTGTCCCTTTCACATCCTAACACAAGGTTGCCCACCAAATACAATGGTGATGTAAACTTGTTAAAAGGGTTAAAGTATAGCAATAATCTTTTGAGAAATTTAGGAGTAGATGACCTCTTAGTTACTTGAATCAACTTGCAAAACAAAACACTTGCCTAATTTCAAAATCACACATCACTACACTTTCAAAAACAACTTTCAAAAACAAATGAAAACCCTTTTTAAAAGACATACATCTTTGTATACATCCCCACATGGATCATTACAAAGGTTGCCATCATATTGGCCTCTTTTCAAAACATTTTCAAAATCCACACACTCAAAGCACCATTTAAAACAATTGAAAACAAAAGGCAAGTGATCTAAGCAAGAAACTAAGAGCCCATGGATAACCATGGATAGAAAGGGTGCTAATACCTTCCCTTTCTATAATCTACTCCCCGAACCTAAGAAAACATCTCAAAAGGTTTTTTGCTGTGCTTTTTAACCTTTCCTTAGGATAAAATAAAAAGTCGGTGGCGACTCTTGCTAACCGCAACATTTGCGAATACGAACGCAAACTTCAAGTCAGTTCTCCCACCGTATCACACTCCTGCAGATGACAAATATAAGAATCTGGAAGAACGTATGGCAGCCATGGAGGTGTAGAGGGTGCCTGGGCTGGATTTCGAAGAGTTAGGTTTGGTTTCTGGGATTGTCATTCCCCCCAAGTTTAAAGTGCCTATTTTTTCTAAATACGATGAGGTGTCTTGCCCGAAGATGCACCTACGGTCTTACGTCAGAAAAATTCAACCTCATTCTTCTGACAAGGACCTGTGAGTCCACTTTTTTCAGGATAGTTTATCGGGGACGCAATTGGATTGGTTCTACCAGCTTGAGAGGTCTGATGTGCACAATTGGGAGGATTTGGTTGCTGCCTTCTACAGACAATATCAATATAATGCAGACTTAGCACCTACTCGTACTCAATTATAGAGTATGAGTATGGTCTCCAATGAATGCTTTAAGGAGTATGCCCAGAAATGGAGAGACTTGGCGGGACGAGTTCAACCACCTCTATCTGAGAGGGAGCTTGCAGATATGTTCTTATGGACTCTGTCAGGTCCATTCTTTAATCACCTGATAGGAAGTTCGTCTGCGGGGTTCACCGAGTTAATTCTAACTGGTGAAAGAGTTGAAGCCAGAATCAAGAGCGATAAAATTCAGAAAGATACATCTGCTTCCGCTGCCGTCAAGAAGACTTTTTCAGCAAAGAAAGAAGTATCAGCTGTTTACTCTCAAAGACGACAAGGAAGAGTTGAGCGCCGGCCAACGGTGGGGGTCGTAATGATTCAGAAGTCTGCAGCTGATCATCCCAGAAACAATCAACCTAGAACCAACCAGCAAAGGGTGGAAAGACCACAACGGCAGTATACCCGGATAAACATGACTCCTACTCAAGTTTTACCCTATCTCTTGAAGTTAAACCTTACAACCTTGAAAGAGGCACCAAAGAATCCGAATACAACTTCTCCACATTACCATCCCAACGCCAAATGTGCTTATCATTCAGACAGCCTGGGGCACGACACCAACAATTGTTGGGCCCTCAAGAATAAGATCCAGGATTTAATAGACGCTAAGGAAGTGGAATTCGACGCCCCTGAAAAGCCGAATGTGATCTCTGCCCCAATGCCAAAGCATGGCCACAATGCCCATGCTATTGAAGAAGATCTGTATGTTGCTACTGTTGATGATTTGATGACTCCGTTACTGATAATCAAGTTAAATCTGTTGAAGGCTGGGATTTTCCCAGGATGTGAAAAAGATCGCTGCCTTTGTTCATCCTTACCAACCGACTGTCCGATGTTGAAGTTAGGCATCCAACGCCTAATGGATAATCAAGAAATCCTTTTTGAGAAGACTCCTGTTACACCGACTCTTGTCAATGATGTTGCTATAATTACCATTTCCGCCAATCTTTCCAAGGTCTCCAAAAGACCTGTTAAGATTACATCTGATCCAAAGATTGTACCTCTGAAGATAACTATGCCGGGGCCTATCCCATACAAGTCCAACAAATCAATACCGTGGAACTATGGAGGAGAGATCTTCTACCACGGTATTAAGCAGATTGAATCAATTGAAGAAAATTCTAATGAAGAGACTCCTGACGTCGGAAATATTGCTGGGACGAGTAAAATCACCCGCAGCGGAAGAATTTTCTCTCCGAAGATTTCTCCTCCAAGGGCAATCTTCGAACCCTCAAATGCTCCTAAGGTTACTCCTATGCCGGTCAACATATCTGTAAGAACTCCAGTTATTGAAGAAGTTGTAACTCCCGTGGTTGTACCCTCTGCTGTTGTTGCTGATAAAGGGAAGGGGATCCAAGAAGCGCCCGTCAGGATGAGGGCTCAGCCTTTGGTCATCCCTGAGACCACGCAAAAGGAAATGGAGGAGATTTTGAAAATAATTAAGAAAAGCGACTATGATGTTTTAGAGAAACTGGGGCAAACCCCCTCAAAAATCTCTATGCTGGCCTTGTTGCTCTGTTCCGAAGCTCACGCTAAAGCTTTGATCAGATTCTTGAAGACGGCCCACGTGCCTCAGGAAACCTCCGCAGACCAGTTCCAGGAGTGTGTATCTAGCTTAACGGCCGACAATGGTCTTGGCTTCTCTGATGCCGATTTAACATCTAAAGGGAGAAAGCATAATGACGCGCTGTATGTCTCGGTGGAATGCAGAGGGACTACTCTAGCTCACGTTCTGGTTGATATTGGGTCGTCTTTAAATGTCTTGCCGAAGAAAGCATTGAACAGATTGGACTGTGAAGGTTTAACCCTGAAGCCCAGCAATATCATTGTCAGAGCCTTTGACGGTTCTAAAAGGATGGTCCACGGGGAGGTGGACATCCCAATTAAAGTGGGAACTGAAACTTTCCACTCCACATTTTATGTGATGAACATTCGTCCCTCTTATTCTTGCTTGTTGGGAAGACCCTGGATTCATAATGCTGGGGCCGCCACTTCTTCTTTGCACCAAATGCTCAAATACCCAGTCCAGGGGAAAATTATAATTGTTCATGGCGAGGAGGAGTATATGATAAGCCATCTAAATTCATTCCGTTATGTTGAATTGGATGGTGAATTCATCGAGACCCCCTTTCAGCACTTTGAAGAGGTTTCTCCTGAAGTTGCAGCAACAAAGACAGTGACTTATGTACCCATCATTACCAAACCTGTGCCCTGGATGTCATCCCTTAAGGATGCGAAGGCTGTGATTGAAGAAAGAGGAAGCACAATTTGGGGTCAGCTACCAGACTTTTCTTTCAAGACAGATAAATTCGGCTTGGGTTTCACTGCTTCTGGTCAAAAGGTTGTACGCTGCTCCCGGGCTAGAGGGCCACCGTTGAAGATCACCCATCATGGAGTCAATGCTTTAGAGGACGGTGAAGAGGAGAGAAACTTTGAAGACTGGATCTTTCCAACTGTTGACGGAGGACTGGACAACTCGGAGGCAAAGGACTTTGTTCCCATTACTTTCATAAATCAGTAATTTATCTTTCAAACATTTCTGTTGGTCTGTAATAATTCCTAAACAATTCGTACACTTTTTGCCTTGTGCCTTATCCAAGGTACATAGGTCCATTTGTAAGGGTTTGATTTTTCATCTTCATATGCCATTTTTAATGAATCATGGACGTTTTCATATATAAACTTTTGTGTTCATTTTCCTTCTTTTTACATTTTATTTGTTTAAAGGGGGCTATTCCTTACACACACCCACACTCACAAAATGCAGGTACCCTTCCATTTCGGATTCCATGGGTAACAATTATGCTATGGCCTTCAGTGACTCTGGAGATCTGGTCAATCATGCCGAATACGAAGGTGATGAAGACTGTGAAGTACCGGGAGAATTGGCTAGACTTCTACAACAGGAAGAAAGGGCTATTCTGCCCCATGAAGAGCTGTTAAAGACAATCAACTTGGGTACTGCCGAAGACAGAAAAGAAGTCAGAGTGGGTGCCAACCTAAAGCCAAATGTCAAGGAGAGCTTAGTTCAGCTATTGAATGAATATGTTGAGATCTTCGCCTGGTCTTACGAAGATATGCCGGGACTCGATACAAATATTGTGGTTCACCGTCTTCCTACAAGAGAAGATTGTCCACCAATTAAACAAAAAGTTCGCCGAATAAGGACCAACATGTCTGAAAAGATCAAAGCTGAAGTGATGAAGCAGTTCAATGATGGGTTTCTTGTTGTTACTTCCTATCCACAATGGGTTGCTAACATTGTGACCGTGCCTAAGAAGGACGACAAAGTCAGAATGTGCATGGATTACAGAGACTTAAACAGGGCTAGCCCTAAAGATGACTTTCCACTTCCGCACATTGACATCTTGGTTGACAATACAGCTCAGCACAAGGTATTTTCTTTCATGGATGGATTTTCAGGGTACAACCAGATCAAAATGGCCCCTGAAGACATGGAGAAAACTACTTTTGTTACACAGTGGGGTACTTTCTGTTGGTGTAAGCCCTAGAGGCCAATACTTTTGGTACTTGTATCGAATTATTTATTAATAATAAAAGGCATTTCTTTATTATGTTTGCTTTCCAAAATAATAAAGTCCCTAGAATGGTTTATTTGTTTAATGAAATGTTAAGTGTGACTTAATCATGATATCCCATTAAACATAAGACACTATTCTTAAAGTATCTGTAGTCAAGCTTTAATGTGAAGTGGGATAACATTAAGGCATTAAGATTATTATGAAGATAGATTGATGATCACATCTCATGGATCATAGATAAGGAGTTATCAAGTCTTGACATAGGTATGAATATTAGGAGTAATATTTATACTGGATTGACCCGCTATGAGAATACTACATAGAATGTTATGCAAAGTGTCATAAGTTATTCTCATGATGATAATGGTGTATACCACCCTTCGACCTGAAACCACTATGGACCCTAGATGTAGAGTCAAGTACTTTATTGTTGATCAAACGTCATCCGTAACTGGATGACTATAAAGACGGTTGATGGGTACTTCATAAAGCATGCTAAGGGACATGAGTGACCTAGATGGAATTTGCTCATCCTGCATAACAGGATAAATGTATAAGGGCCTAATATTGAACTGGACAAGGGTGACACAGTGTATGCCTTATGTTCAATATAGACATGAGGGCAAAAGGGAAATTGTACAACACAAATATTATCACAGAAAAGGTTTGGTCAGATCACATGACATTTTCGTGACTTGGGTAACAGTGATGTGTTGCTAGATACCGCTCACTATTTATTATATTAAATGTGTGATTTAATATAATTGCCAACGTCGCGAAAACCTACAGGGTCACACACATAAGGACAGGTTGATGAGAGATAGAATAAATAAGGAACACCGTAAGGTACGGTGCACTTAAGTGTAATACGGAAAGTGGTAAGGTACCACGTGGATAAATGATATATGGTACATCATTAGGTATAATGTCCATAAGCTTAATTGGGCTTTTAGCTTATAGCCTTAATTGGGCTTTTAGCTTGTAGCCCACACGAGTGATTCTATAAATAGATCCCTTGTGATGAAGCATTTTCACTTGATGCAATTTCGTTTTTGATTCTCTCTCTCACTCAAGGTTTCCGTTCGTGATCAGCTAGCACTGTGACCGGAAGCGATCTGTTCGTGTGGACTGAGTAGAGGCGTTGCTCTTCATCAACGCTCGTGATCACAACATCAAAGGTCTGAATCGCCACAAGAGGTAAATATTTCTATCACTGACCATGTTCATTCGTAAGGATCGCTAAAGGAAAATTTTAAATTCCACTGCGCTTTTGATCGCAATTTTCCTTCACTTTCTGCTATAAAGTGATGCCATTCGGACTAAAGAATGTCAGGGCAACCTATCAGCGTGCCATGGTAGCTTTGTTTCATGACATGATACATCATGAAATTGAAGTCTATGTAGACGACATGATAGCCCGTTCACAAACAGAAGAAGAACACCTCGACCATTTGCAAAAGCTGTTTGTCAGGTTGAAGGAGTACAAGCTCAGACTAAACCCTAACAAGTGAACTTTCGGAGTCAGGTCCGGTAAACTCTTGGGATTCATCGTCAGCAACAAAGGCATCAAAGTTGATCTGGCCAAAGTTAAAGGTATACAAGAAATGCATGCCCCTCGCACTGAGAAGGAGGTTAGAGGTTTCTTGGGACGCTTAAACTACATTGCAAGGTTCATTTCTCACCTAACATCTACCTGTGAGCCAATCTTCAAGCTGTTGAAGAAAGATCAGGTGGTTGAATGGAATGATGACTGTCAAGTTTCTTTCGATAAAATCAAGGAGTATTTGCTAGAACCTCCTATCTTAATGCCTCCCGTCGAAGGAAGACCGCTAATCATGTATCTGACTGTTTTGGATTATTCAATGGGGTGCGTACTGGGCCAACATGATGAGTCTGGCCGAAAAGAGCATGCCATTTATTACCTTATCAAAAAGTTTACCGACTGTGAGACCCGCTACTCACTGCTCGAGAGAACTTGCTGCGCTTTGGTATGGGTTGCTCGCCGGCTAAGGTAGTATATGTTGACTCATACCACTCTACTGATATCTAAGATGGATCTGATCAAGTACATCTTTGACAAGCCTGCTTTATCTGGAAGAATAGCTAGATGGCAGATGATCCTGGCCGAATACGATATCCAATACACAACCCCAAAAGCTATAAAGGGGAGTGTACTAGCTGACCATCTAGCTCATCAAGCTGTCGAAGATTACCAATCCATGAAGTTTGATTTCCCCGACGAAGACATTATGACATTGGACAACATTGAAGGTAATGGACCGTATGACGGACCTGAACAAGGATCCCGATGGACCCTGTACTTTGATGGAGCCTCCAATGCACTTGGTAACAGTATCGGTGTTGTACTTATCTCTCCAGAAGGTTGCCATACACCTTTCACTGCCAGACTCTGCTTCAGCTGCACCAACAATATGGCCAAGTATGAAGCTTGTATCTTTGGCCTCAAAGTTGCAATAGACATGGGAATCAAATCTTTGGTTGTGTTTGGAGACTCAGCTTTGGTCATCAGTCAGATCAAAGGAGAGTGGGACACTAAACATCCTAACCTCATCCCTTACAAAGAACATGTCCTGACATTACTACCTCATTTCGAGCAGATTACCTTCGAGCACTTCCCGCGAGAAGAGAACCAGCTAGCAGATGCTCTAGCTACAATGTCATCCATGTTTAAACTTAACTGGGAAAATGAGGCTCCCCAAATCACCATTGAGCGGATGGATGAACCTGCACATTGTCACGAGATTAATACCGAAGAAGTAATGGACCGACCTTGGTTTCACAAAGTCAAAAGGTATCTCGAAGCACAAGAATACCCTGAAGGAGCTTCAGTCAACGATAAAAAGTTCTTAAGAAGGTTCTCGGCAAAGTTCTTCTTGAGCAATGGTATCCTATACAAGCGCAATCATGATTGCATCCTACTCCGTTGTGTGGACAAGGTTGAAGCTGAGTAGATCAAGGCTGAACTACACAATGGTACCTTTGGCACCCACTCAAGCGGGCATACGATGGCTAAGAAGATTCTACGGGCAGGCTATTACTGGTCTACCATGGAAGATGACTGCCATCAACATTCCCGTACTTGTCACAAATGTCAAATCTATGCGGACAAGGTACACATACCTCCAGTTCCTCTCAATGTCTTAACAGCTCCTTGGCCATTCGCAATATGGGGAATCAACATGATTGGAGAGATCAAGCCTACAACATCCAATGGACACCGCTTCATTCTGGTGGCCATTGATTACTTTACCAAGTGGGTCGAAGCAGCTTCCTTCGCCTCCGTTACAAAGAATGTGGTTGCCCGCTTCATCAAGCAGAACCTCATTTGCCGGTACGGTATCCCCGACAGGATCATCACTGACAACGGTACAAACCTGAACAATACTATGATCACCGCTTTGTGCGAGCAGTTCCAGATTCATCATCACAATTCATCTCCCTATCGGCCAATGATGAACGGTGTTGTCGAAGTTGCGAACAAAAATATCAAGAAAATCATTCAAAAGATGACAGTCACCTACAAGGACTGGCATGAGATGTTACCGTTTGCTGTGCACGAATACCGTACCACGACACGTACATCAACTGGGGTAACACCCTATTCTTTGGTATACGGCATGGAAGCTGTTTTACCTATCGAGGTTTAGATTCCCTCCTTGAGAATCATGAAGGATGCTGGTTTGAGTGAAGACGATTGGATTCAGACCCGGCTTGATCAACTTAACTTGATTGACGAAAAGCGATTTACTACTGTTTGCCATGGTCAGATGTATCAAAAACAGATGATCAAGGCTTTCAACAAGAAAGTCAGGCGCCAAGTATATCAAGTCGGAGATCTTGTAATCAAGCGGATCATCTTTCCACAAAGTGATCCCAGGGGCAAATGGACTCCTACCTACGAAGGACCATTTGTGATCAAAAACATATTTTCTGGTGGGGCTATGATCTTAACCACCATGGACGGCGACGACCTGCCGCACCCTGCGAATGCAGACATAGTTAAAAGATACTACGCATAAACGACCCGACAAGTTGAAAACCCGAAAGGGCGACTTGGGCAAAAATGGGCATCCCGGTGAATCGAAAACCCGAAAGGGCGGTTCTGGCAAAAGTTAGGGATAAATAAAAAAAATCTGTACACCCGGCAAGTTGAAAATCCGAAAGGGAGACTTGGGAAAAAAAGGGTTTCCCGGTGGATCGAAAACCCGAAAGGGCGGTCCAGGCAAAAGTTAGGGAATTAAAAGCGTATGACTATGTCTCGTCGGATCACTTTAAGGACAATCTCTTCACGAACAAGCTCCAGGCTTCTGATCAATCCAATCATCTTTGGGCGAAGCAACGAATGGACAAGATATTCGGAGTTACAAAAGCTATAGCTGAATGGGAACCCCATAGAATTTTTACACATAGCCATCTTTCTTTGTATAAATTTTTCTCATTTTTTATGACAACATTCTCTTACTAGGATGTTTGTCTCCTTTGTACAAAATACTTACGCAAAGTTAATACAAAGATACTTCAAAGTGCAGAAAACTATTTTCCTTCTCTTTCTTTTTACACTTGTGTTTTATCTGAAAACGTCCAATGATTTATTTAATGAGCATATGCATTTGAATATAATCACATGTTTACAAATAAACGAAATGGGAAAGAATAATTACTGATAGGTTGAAAGTATAGGAAGACGTCTTTAGGCTATTCCAGTAGAAATCCCCTACAGTATATCATCTGGATCCCCCAGTGGAGCTAAAACCTTGAGATACATATCCCCAGCGGAGTTAAATTTCAAAATTCCCATCAAAGTTAAGTTTTCAAACTCCCAATCCTCAGTGGAGCAAAACTTTGAACTACAGACCCTCAGCGAAGATGAAATCTTTTTCCCCAACGGAGTCAAATTTTCATATCAAATCAGCATGTCCCTAAGATCACCAGCAGAGCTGAGACTATCAATCTACAACAGAAACCATCCAGTTTCTCCAGATTCCCCAGCAAGTTGTCTTAAAACCTGAGAATCAACCAGATAACAGTTGACTTTTGTCTTATCCCCAACCTAGGATAATTCCCCAGTAGATTGGCATACAGCCCCAAACTCCTGAACTTTTTCCAAACAGGAATAAGCCTTTTCCCCCAGAGTCTTGAACTTACCCTCCAGCAGTATAACTACTCCCCACAGAGTTGTTTCACTCCCCAACAGATTGAAGACTCTTATTCTTGATTCCCCAGTGAAGTTGCCAGAGTCTTCATTACTCCCCAGCATGAATTTATCAGAATTTTTAATCCTCTGCAGATCAAAGGTTCTCCTTCTTGATTCCTCAGCTTGAAGTCCCCAAGGATTCAAATTCCCCTAGCAGATTGAAGATTCTCATTCTCAATTCTCCAGCAGATCAAGGTTTTCCTTTGTTTGATTCCCGGTAGAGATCTCCAGAGTTTTCCTTATTCCCCAGCCGAGTAAGGATTCTCATCGTGTACTTCCCAGGAAAGTCGTGAAGGATTCTCACATCCCCACGAAGGTTGTCAAAGTTTTTGATAATCCCCGCGAGTTGCCAAAGATCTTGAATCTCCAGCAGCGGTCATGGATTTATTTTCCCCGGCAGCAGTCAAAGATTTTTATTATCTCCAGCTATCAAGGATTTATTTTCCTCAGCAAGACATCCAATCAGCTTACATGTGCATACATTACATTCATATATCATAAACATTGATAAAACACATATATTGCATCATACATTTTGTGATACGGTGGGAGAACTGACTTGAGGTTTTGCGTTTGTTTTCGCACTTGTTCGGTTTAGCAAGAGTCGCCACCGACTTTTTATTTTATCCTAAAGGAAAGGTTAAAAAGCACAGGAAAAACCTTTTGAGATGTTTCGTGGGTTCGGGGGGTAGATTATGAAAAGGGAAGGTATTAGCACCCTTTTCATCCATGGTTATCCATGGGCTCTTAGTTACTTGTTTTTAGATCACTTGCCTTGATTTTCAATTGCTTGAAATGGTGGTGTGTGTGTGTGTTTTTGAAAATGTTTTGAAAAAGATGCCTTGTCTAGGCAACCGTTGTAACAATTCTTTACTCGAATGTTTTACAAAGGTGTGTGTCTTTTCGAAAAGATATTTCAATGTTTTTGAAAGTTGTTTGTGGAGTGGGTTTTGAAAAGTAGGCAAGTGTGTTTTGCAAGTTGGATCAAGTAACTAAGAGTTGTCTACCCCTAAATTTACTCAAAGGTTTTTCTCATGTTTTAACCCTTTTAACAGTATTGTTCCACCATTGTATTTGGTGGACAATCTTGTGTTAGGATGTTAACGGGATAGGCGCGGGTCATCGTATGGACCATGAATGCAATGGTGCCAAGTGTCTTTGGCAATTTTGCTTGAAGGGACTATGATCATTTTTAGGCAACTTTCGAAAGCGTCATCAAGGGACTATGATCATTTGATTTGTTTTTATTTTGCCAAAGAAACTAAACATGCAAGCATGGCCCATTTTGGAAGGCAACGAGTGGGATTACCCTAGGGGTGCAAGTGTGAATTGTGTATTGATTGTCATGCATTTATCTTTGTATTAGGTTATCTAGCGGTTGATTTTAAATCTTCGCATACAAACTATAATTACTATACAGTATATAGAAAGCGATAAATTGCAGGAATTTAAAGTCTAAGCTATTACAAATAAGTATCCGGGGATGGGGGTACAAATATTTACGAATGGGGATGAGACTTATTAGGAGAGTAGTGTCCAAATATATTTACAACCAAATCGAATCAATTGCAATGTAAAATGTAGCAATGTACAAGAATAAAAGATAAGCAAATATATTGGTGTAAGTGTATGTGATTTATTTACAGGTGATGCAAGATATTAACTTAATGCAAAATTAAGTAAGTATTCTTTTTGGATTTTTGTTGATTATGTACAAACAAAAGTTTTTAAGAAAAGAAAAGAAAATGCTTAAGAAATTCTATTTTCTATGTATTAATGTTTTTATGTATTTTAGTTAGTATTTTATGTACAAGATTTAAATTAAACAAAAAATGCTAAACTTAATAAAACTAAGTTTTTATGCCTTTTTAATTGTTCTAAAATAAAATATAAAACATTCTAGAAAATTTTGTATACATATAAAAAAAGGTTAAAGTGTTTTTTATTTACAAAAGAAACAAATTATATTATAAAAAGAAAATAAAAGAGTATTAGTATAAAAAAGTAAATGGGCTTGAGGGGGTTAGTTGGGCCCAAACAAAACAAATGAACAGAAGAATGAGGGGGGGTGTAAGGCGCTGGCTTTTAGTTGGGCTTAAGCATTCTTGGACGGGGCAAGGCCCAAATGAGTTTTAACATATTTTTTGTTTTAGGGTTTGTTTTAGTTTGCTCAGAAACAAGGATTACAGGGTTACAGAGGCGCCGTTCATCTTCTTCGTTTCCTTCGTTCTTTCTCAAGCCAAGCTTTTTCTGAACAACATCCTTCGCCTAGGGCCACCAGGGTACCACCTCCACTGTGTCCTGTTCTCTCCATGGATTACTCATGCAGTGATGTTGTAAGGTTCGATTTCTGTCTTATTTAAGGTTTCAAGTTTTGCATGTGTTAATTTCATGTGTTCTGATTTTATGTGTTGTTGTTTGTTTCTGTTTGAGGTGCGTGAAAAGAAAAAGGGAGAGATACTACCTTTGTCTCTTGGAGACGGAGGAGAGGTGGATCGGAGGCGCCCTAGGACGGCCGGAGGCGAGGAGTGTGATGTTGTGAGCTTTGGAAATCTGGTATTCAGTATTTCGCTTTTTGAGGGTTTTGTGATGATAACTGAAAACCCTGCTTGTTGCTTCTTTTCCTCTTCTGACTAGTTGCCCTTTGCTTCTGTATGCTTACTCCTTTCAATGATGATTACCTGAGATGCTTGGCTTATTGTTTCACTTCTTTTCCTCTCTTTTGATTGTTTCGTATGATGAGGATGCTTTGAGTATTGATGATGATTTGAATCTGAATATGTTGTTGCTTTTGCTTCTGTCTGCTGAGATGTTGATGTTTATTCTGAGTATTGTTTTGATGATGTTTATAACCCTATGATGAGGTTGCTCTGAGGGTGTGGTTGGTTATTGCTTTGATTGGTTTGATCTTGAGCTTAGGCTTCAGGCTTGCTGGTTTGTATGGGATTCATGTTGTATTGGTACAGGCTTGGCGTTGATTTTGTTTGGAGTTTATGACAGGTTTGGATGGCTTCTGGTTTGAGAATAGTTTGACAGGATTTGTTGGGGTTTCTGGTTTTGTGTAGTTTGGTGTTTTAGGCCTGGTTGGAATTTTGTTTGGGTAAAGGCTTGAAGTTACAGGCCTTTAGGCAGGCTGAAGCTCACAGGCTTGAAGTTTGTTTCTGGTATATTGTTTACAGGTTGATGCTTTAGGCTTGTGTTTGAGATCTATGCAAGCTTAAGGTTTATGCAGGCTTTGTTTAAGATTATAGGTTGCAGGGCTTGGCGTTGGAGGCAGGTTGTTTGCTTGCTTATGTTATGTAACACAGTTTTGTGGTGAGCTATATTTTTTGTGATATTCTCCCCCTCCTGTTCTGATATCAACTGTTTGTTTTATATCTCTAAGCCTCAAGCCTGCTGTAAGCCTCTCCACCTCTTTTACTCTCTCTCTCTTCTCTCAGAAAAGCATTTTTTATTGCTTATCTGTACTTTCTCTCTGAAAAAGTGTTGGCTTTGGGAAATGATGTATTTTGAATATCTTGCTTGCAATATTTCTTTCCTCTGCATATTTCCTGCTTTTTCTGCATATCTTGTGTACTTTGTTGACAGCTTTTTGGACTTGTTGACATCTTGATATCTTTTGATATCTTTTGGCAGCTTGGTTTTGACATTTTAAACTTGGTTAGGCATGTGCAGTTCAGTTTGCCTTTTGGACTTAGTTTGGAATTTTGACAGCTTTGCTTGACAATTTTGAATTATGAACTATGCAGCTTGTTTGACAATTTTGAATTTGTGCAATATTATAACTTTGTGCATTTCATATTTTATTTGCAAGCATATTTCTATCCTTCTTTGTGAACCAAGAGTAATTCTTGTGATTTGCAGAGAGGGTGAACAACTGATTTCGGCCAGTTACTTTTAATGATGAACTTTAAATTAACTGTCTGCTTTTTTTTTATTTCATCTGCATTTGAATTTTTCCTTTTCTTTTTGCAGGTAAAAAAAATCAGTTGAGCACAGGAGCATCAATAGAAGATGAAGATTTAGGAAATTTTTAGGATGTATCTTTATTTCATTTCCAATTATTTGTAATAATATTAATGTAAATGATTGTAAATGAATTTACAGTATTCAAATAATATCTGTAACAAACAATTCAAAATGAAATAAATAAGTCTTTTTTGGTCAGATTTCTCTTTTATTTCTCTTCAATTGTTTATTTAATTATTTGAGTTTCTTAAATTAAAACAACTGGAAGTAAATCCAATTATTCTGACTTAGAAAAAGAAATAATTAATAAACGTCTGGCGTTCCGAATAATCCAAAACATTGCACAGTTAATCAAACAAACATCCATACACCTATCTCTTTATTGATTAAATCAAACCCTGCAAGTTCTCAATTCAAATGCCTCAATCCAAATCTCAGAGTAAATTGAAAAGAACTGTAGAATTAATTCTTTCTGAGAATGCGCGCACAAAACCTTGATTCTGGATTAAATGTCAAAGAAGCGCCTACCTGATCAAACCCTGAGCCAAACTCAACCCAGCCCTAATAATCTGCTTGAATTGTTCCAGAGTCCATGAAAACCCTAATTTGGCTAGACTGACAAGAAAAATTATGTTTGACTGATTCTTGAGCCAATCTGAAAAATCAGGAAAAGCCCGAAGCTATGATTTCTTGTGGAAAAATAGGAGGGAAAATTTTGGGGTACAACAGTTGCCCCTATTCAATCTTCTTGAACCTGAAGAGTTAGATTGGCAAGTTTGCCTTTTGCGACTCGAGGGTAAAAGGAGATTGGACACTAGAGTGCCCGAAAAATTTGCACTCGATGATGTGATGGTAGAGGGAATGGGCTTAAAGATGCCATTTGGTTATGGGCTTAAAGATGCCATCTGGAGATGTGACAGAATCTTGTCGGGGGATGGGCTTAGAGATGCCATCTGGAAGTGTTTGTTGAACTGTATGTCATTGGTGAGTGGACGAGTATCAGAAAGGCGTCCATGTTTTGGAACATCTCTGAACTGGGGGTCTGAATAAACAATAGATTGGCATCCATGTTTGGAGAATCCGTAAACTGTTTTCAGGAGTCTTTGAATTTGAATAAGCAATAGAGCAGCATCCGTTGTTGGGAAGCGTCCGTAAACTGTTTTCAAAAGTTGAGAAGAATCTGAATAAGCGATAGGTTAACATCCGTTACTGGAGAACCCGTGAACTGTTTTCAGAAGTCTTGAAGTTGAATAAGCAATAGAGCAGCATCCGTTGTTGGGAAGCGTCCGAAAACTGTTTTCAAAACTTGAGAAGAATCTGAATAAGCGATAGGTTAACATCCGTTACTGGAGAACCCGTGAACTGTTTTCAGAAGTCTTGAAGTTGAATAAGCAATAGAACAGCATCCGTTGTTGGGAAGCGTCCGTAAACTGTTTTCAAAAGTTGCGTCTGAAGCTTATTAATCATTATCCTGAAAAAGGGTAAGATATTAGCTGAAACACAAAGTTATTTTGCATGAAATGTATTGATGCAATGTATGTTATATCAATGTTTATGATATGAATGTAATGAATGTGCATGTAGGATGATGAGCTGTCTTGCTGAGGAAGACGAATCTTGGATAGCTGGAGATAAAAGAATCTTGACTGTTGTCGGGGAAAGTGAATCCTTGACTGCTGCAGGGGAGGGCAAGAATCTTTTGATCGTTGAAGATGAGAAGTCCTGGGACCACTGTTGGGGAATCAGGAGCTTGGGATGTATGCCAATCTACTGGGGATTCCTGTCTAGAGGGGATCTTCACTGGAGAATATTCGAATATTCTGTGAGGAACTGAGAATGAGAGTCTTCATTCTGCTTGGGGATTGATAGTTGGAAGTTTTAGCTTCGCCGGGGATTGCAAGAATCTTTTGATTGCTGAAGGCATTGATCTGGGATCTTGAAAAGGTTGGTCGGTGAGATAGTTATCCTGGCTGGTTTCAGGTATTAATCTCTGACCGGAGAAAAGAAAAGCTTCCTGGCTTGTTTCAGGTATTACTCTTCAATCTCTTCATGTAAATGGTTTTCCTGGCTGGTTTCAGGTATTGTGGTGTCGTAGATGGGCTTGAAGATGCCATCCAAGAATGTTTATTGAATTGTTTGAGCTGGTCGAGTAGATAGTTGTCCTGGCTGGTTTCAGGTGTTGATCTCTGACCTGAGAAAGAAAGATAGTTTTCCTGGCTTGTTTCAGGTATTGATCTTCAATCTCTTCATGTAGATAATTTCCTGGCTTGTTACAAGTGTTAATCCATAATCAGTCATCCGCAGATATTTTCCTGGCTTGCTACAGGTATTAATCTGGAACTTAAGAAAGGTTGGTCAAGGAGATACTGTCCTGGATGGTTTTAGGTGTTGATCTCTGACCTGAGAAAGAAAGATAGCTTTCCTGGCTTGTTTCAGGTATTGATCTTCAATCTCTTCATGTAGATAATTTCCTGGCTTGTTACAGGTGTTGATCCATAATCAGTCGTCCACAGATATTTTCCTGGCTTGCTACAGGTATTAATTCGGAACTTAAGAAAGGTTGGTCAAGGAGATACTGTCCTGGCTGGTTTCAGGTATTGATCTCTGACCTGAGAAAGAAAGATAGCTTTACTGGCTTGTTTCAGGTATTGATCTTCAATCTCTTCATGTAGATAGTTTTCCTGGCTTGTTACAAGGGTTGATCTACAATCAGTCGTCCACAGATATTTTCCTGGCTTGCTACATGTATTAATCTGGAACTTAAGAAAGGTTGGTCAAGGAGATGCTGTCCTGGCTGGTTTCAGGTATTGATCTCTGACCTGAGAAAGAAAGATAGTTTTCCTGGCTCGTTACAGGTGTTGATCTTCAATATCTTCATGTAGATAGTTTTCCTGGCTTGTTACAGAGGTTGATCTACAATCAGTCATCCACAGATATTTTCCTGGCTTGCTACAAGTATTAATCTGGAACTTAAGAAAGGTTGGTCAAGGAGATGCTGTCCTGGCTGGTTTTAGGTATTGATCTCTGACCTGAGAAAGAAAGATAGTTTTCCTGGCTCGTTACAGGTGTTGATCTTCAATCTCTTCATGTAGATAGTTTTCCTGGCTTGTTACAGGGGTTTATCTACAATCAGTCGTCCACAGATATCTTTCTGGCTTGCTACAGGTATTAATCTGGAACTTAAGAAAGGTTGGTCAAGGAGATGCTGTCCTGGCTGGTTTCAGGTATTGATCTCTGACCTGAGAAAGAAAGATAGTTTTCCTGGCTCGTTACAGGTGTTAGTCTTCAATCTCTTCATGTAGATAGTTTTCCTGGCTTGTTACAGGGGTTGATCTACAATCAGTCGTCCACATATATCTTCCTGGCTTGCTACAGGTATTAATCTGGAACTTAAGAAAGGTTGGTCAAGGAGATGCTATCCTGGCTGGTTTCAGGTATTGATCTTTGACCTGAGAAAGAAAGATAGTTTTCCTGGATCGTTACAGATGTTGATCTTCAATCTCTTCATGTAGATAGTTTTCCTGGCTTGTTACAGGGGTTGATCTACAATCAGTCATCCACAGATATTTTCCTGGCTTGCTACAGGTATTAATCTGGAACTTAAGAAAGGTCACTTCGAGATTGAGAATCTTCATTCTGTTGGGAGTTATAAATTGGGAGTATACCAATCTTCTGAGGTGATGAGAATCTTCATGCTGTTAACGGTCAGAAACTGGGAGTATACCAATCTTCTGAGGTTTTAAAGATTAGAGTCTTCATTCTTGAGAGAAACAGATTTTTAGGAGCTTCAATTGTCCGTTATTCTGTTGGTGGTTGTAATTTCCAGCAGGTGATGAAGGAATTATTGGATACTTTTGACATTCGAATGCCCCAAGTGATGATGAAGGAGTCTTGAATCAGGTTACTCTGCAAATTGAGAGATTTCTTGAAATCTTGACTGGACTGCCCCATGTTAACTGAACTCTGAAAGATCTGTTGAAACCTTGACTGGACTGCCCCAGGTTAATTGGATAGTGACATGTCATGCCCCTTGTTGATAGGAGATTTTTCAATGGAAGTGTCATCCTTTTTGAAGTGATTTGGTTCACTGAGAGAGCTTTCGTTCATCGGATATTCGTTGTGTGAATTTCTCCGCTGTCAAACAAATAGCCAAATGCAAACAGTGATATTCAAGCAATGCAAAGTTTATGTTTGTCTCAAAGTTTTGAAAAATGCGTTTTTTAGCAGAAAACTTTTTGACAAAATCAACACAAGATTTTAGAGCAAAGCCTTACAGGAGTCAGGATACCTTTTGAACAGTATGCTTTCGAACTAACCCATGCTTCAATTAGGACTTTTGAAGGGTTGTAACGTGGCTTGGTTCACGGTTTAAGAAACAAAGGATAAAGGCTCAAAGTATATTTGTACCCACCCGCTCTTCGTGATGTCCTTCAATTCTAAACTCAGTTAATTGTGCGTCGCACTCTGTTCGAATTTGGAACGACTTTTTTGGGTGATGGTTCACCAATAGAATTTGGAGGGCAATCATCCTCTCCTTTTTTCTTTTTCAACATTTTTCATGTTGTTGAGGATTTGTAATGACCTCTTTCTTTTGATTTATTATCCCTAACTTTTGCCTGACTGTTCCTGTTTTTGAGATTACAGTCAGCGGGATGCCCCAGCTTTCTTAAGCCTCCTTTGTAGGTTTTGGCTCAGTGGGCTTTTTCATTTTTGAGAGATAATGACTGCCTATGAGATAAGGAACCATCACTGTCTTTTGATTCCAGAGGAATTCTTTTCTCTTTTTTGATGTCGTTCGTTGTATTACGAACTGAGAGTTTGCAACTTCAATGCGCATCTTTTTATTTTGAATTAACTGAGATGCTACCCTGCCCCAGGTTTATATCAAAGGTTTTGATTGTTTAGAACATAAAACTCCTACTTCTTTGGCTCGAAGGGGTTGACTATGGATTATCTTCCTTATAACTCCAGTGTTGAAAGAAATGTCTGTACATCATCAGCAAAGTCTGTTCAAAAGCATATTGTATGAGAATATGGTATTGTTTCGTCATCCTCCCTCTAAAGGATTGTAGCTTTTTATCAAGAGTTAAATGTCATAAAGAAAGCATAAGAGTAGTGAAAACGAATGGATGAATTCAATACAAACATATGCAATGCATTAATGAAACAAAGTTTGACATTAATAGATAATTGTCTGAATAACAAAAGATATTACAACTTTGAAAATTCAAATGAAAGAAAGACATTCTCAATGATTTGGCACAGGAGCAGTGATTATGCTGGAGTCTATGGAGGGTCAAACTCGATCTCCTTGGCATCAATCATGTCTTGGATTTTGTTCTTCAGAGCCCAACAGCTGTCTGTGTCATGCCCTGGGCTACCACAATGATAAGCACATCTTGCATCCGGGTTGTAGTTTGGAGAAGAAGTCTTAGGGTTCGGATTAGGAGCCTTCAATGTAATCAACTCTCTCTTCAACATGTGTTGTAGTGTTTGAGCTAGTGACATGTTGATCCTGGTATATTATCTTTTAGGCGTGCCTGGCCTTCGTTGATTTCCCCTTGGCTGTTGTCGGCGTGACGTAGAACCAGAGATCAGGACTGCCCCTGCATGTTGATCATGACGACCCTTTTGATTAGCCACTGTGTTGGACTCTTTTTTCCCATTGTGGGGAATTTTCTGAGCATCAGAGGGTGTAGCTCCTTGGATCTTTCCATTTTTGATGCCAGTCTCAACCCTTTTGCCGATCAGTATTAGCTCAGTGAACCCAGCTGAGGAGCTTCCAATTAAGTGATTGAAGAAAGGCCCTGTCAAAGTTCCCATGAAGATGTCAATCAGCTCTCTGTCAGTTAAAGGGGGTTGCACCCTACCAGCCAGATCTCTCCACCTTTGGGCATATCCTTTGAAGCTCTCGTCAGAACCCATGGTCATGTTCTGCAATTGCACACGAGTTAGTGCAAGATCAGCATTGTACTGATACTGCTCATAAAAAGCAACAGCTAAGTCGTTCCAGGTGTGGATGCGAGAACTCTCCAATTGGTAGAACCACTCGAGGTGAGTCCCTACCAGGCTTTCTTGGAAGAAATGGATCCAAAGCTTCAGATCAGTTGTGTATGGTTGAATCTTGCGGACGTAAGACTTTAGATGCATCTTAGGGCAAGATACTCCATCATACAGGGCCAAGGTAGGAACTTTGAACTTTGGAGGGATGACCAACCCAGGAACCAAACCCACGTCTCCCAAATCTAAGCCAGGTATTTGTTGAACCTCCATAGCATTAAGGCAATCCTCCAACTGTTTGTACTTGTCATCAGCGGGAGGATATTGTTCTTCGGAGTAGTCAGCTTCATTAATCTCCAGATTGTGGTCTTCTTCAAGACTATCCCCTATGTTGGATGGAGTTGCAAGGTCTAGGGTCTTAGGTCTTCTTCTCAAGTTCAGGATGCTGGCTGCCTTCTTGGACTTCTTCTTCTTGTCTTTGAGAAGGAGAGCTGTCAGATCCTCTTGCCCTTTACCCATAGCCAGAAGCATTTGCTCAAATTGAGCGTTTTGAGCTTGGAGGTCTTTCACCGTTTGTTCCATATCCATCTTACTGAAATAAACAGTAGGAAGATAAGGAGACCTGTATGGGAGAAACCTGTTATGCAATGATATGTATGATATATGTATGCAATGTTTTCAAGGATCTCTTGGGGTAAACACAAGAAGATGTTAGAGGTTGAACTTTGATCTTTGATTGGAGAACTTTGCACCTGTAGATGTCTTTCCACGAGAATCAAGCTCACCATGTCAAGTGGGTCATAGCCCCTGATTCAAGTTGTTGCACTTGATCTTTGATGGCATTTGTTTAGAGGAGAAACCTCTTGCCCTTTGGTAGACGTCTGGTTCAACGTAACCCTACATCAAAAGAACCCTCGAGATCTTTGAAATGGTTATTGAAAATGCTATGGTATGATGTCATGATGTTATGTACATGCATGCAAAAGCAAGTAAGTGTATATACAGACAATCATATTCACACAAAGCAAACAATTCCTTAGGTTTAGGCTTGCATGGGGTTATAGGTAAGTACCCTCTTGAAGTTAGTTGGCTCATCCTGTCCTAAAATAGAAACCGGGTTCTAAGGAGCTCAATATCACTGGATTGTTTTCTATGTTCATTGTTTTGGTTTATCCACTTAACTGGCGACCAAAATATTCCAAGAAAACAACCCTCAATGAGTGTAGTATCGAGTATCTACCAACTTCGGACTGCACCAAATTCGGTCATCTCACTACCCCTAAAAAGGCTAAGATGGTCAATTAAGGTTCTAAGAGTTCGTTAGTGCTTCGCGACATCACTCAGCGGCCCCGTACTCTCCTTGATTGAATTCAAGGGTTACCGGTACTTACAAATATGTCACACTAACATAGCTTACTGCTTCAACCATGTCGGTATACCCCGCACAATTCCCTCACAGTTTTATTGCTATTTACTAAGAAGGTTCCCCAAATTCGGGTGTAGGATTTACAACAAACCCAAACAAAGACCCAAAAAGTAAAGCAATCAAGGAAATCAAAGCAAGTATGTAAATGTGATCTAAACCCTAAGGTAACCCCACTTTTAAATTTCTCCCCAGCAGAGTCGCCAGTTCTGTGATACGGTGGGAGAACTGACTTGAGGTTTTGCGTTTGGTTTCACACTTGTTCGGTTTAGCAAGAGTCGCCACCGACTTTTTATTTTATCCTAAAGGAAAGGTTAAAAAGCACAGGAAAAACCTTTTGAGATGTTTCGTGGGTTCGGGGGGTAGATTATGAAAAGGGAAGGTATTAGCACCCTTTTCATCCATGGTTATCCATGGGCTCTTAGTTACTTGTTTTTAGATCACTTGCCTTGATTTTCAATTGCTTGAAATGGTGGTGTGTGTGTGTGTTTTTGAAAATGTTTTGAAAAAGATGCCTTGTCTAGGCAACCGTTGTAACAATTATTTACTCGAATGTTTTACAAAGGTGTGTGTCTTTTCGAAAAGATATTTCAATGTTTTTGAAAGTTGTTTGTGGAGTGGGTTTTGAAAAGTAGGCAAGTGTGTTTTGCAAGTTGGATCAAGTAACTAAGAGTTGTCTACCCCTAAATTTACTCAAAGGTTTTTCTCATGTTTTAACCCTTTTAACAGTATTGTTCCACCATTGTATTTGGTGGACAATCTTGTGTTAGGATGTTAACGGGACAGGCGCGAGTCATCGTATGGACCATGAATGCAATGGTGCCAAGTGTCTTTGGCAATTTTGCTTGAAGGGACTATGATCATTTTTAGGCAACTTTCGAAAGCGTCATCGAGGGACTATGATCATTTGATTTGTTTTTGTTTTGCCAAAGAAACTCAACATGCAAGCATGGCCCATTTTGGAAGGCAATGAGTGGGATTACCCTAGGGGTGCATGTGTGAATTGTGTATTGATTGTCATGCATTTATCTTTGTATTAGGTTATCTAGCGGTTGATTTTAAATCTTCGCATACAAACCCTAATTACTATACAGTATATAGAAAGCGATAAATTGCGGGAATTTAAAGTCTAAGCTATTACAAATAAGTATCCGGGGATGGGGGTACAAATATTCACGAATGGGGATGAGACTTATTAGGAGAGTAGTGTCCAAATATATTTACAACCAAATCGAATCAATTGCAATGTAAAATGTAGCAATGTACAAGAATAAAAGATAAGCAAATATATTGGTGCAAGTGTATGTGATTTATTTACAGGTGATGCAAGATATTAACTTAATGCAAAATTAAGTAAGTATTCTTTTTGGATTTTTGTTGATTATGTACAAACAAATTTTTTTAAGAAAAGAAAAGAAAATGCTTAAGAAATTCTATTTTCTATGTATTAATGTTTTTATGTATTTTAGTTAGTATTTTATGTACAAGATTTAAATTAAACAAAAAATGCTAAACTTAATAAAACTAAGTTTTTATGCCTTTTTAATTGTTCTAAAATAAAATATAAAACATTCTAGAAAATTTTGTATACATATAAAAAAAGGTTAAAGTGTTTTTTATTTACAAAAGAAACAAATTATGTTATAAAAAGAAAATAAAAGAGTATTAGTTTAAAAAAGTAAATGGGCTTGAGGGGGTTAGCTGGGCCCAAACAAAACAAATGAACAGAAGAATGAGGGGGGGTGTAAGTCGCTGGCTTTTAGTTGGGCTTAAGCATTCTTGGACGGGGCAAGGCCCAAATGAGTTTTAACATATTTTTTGTTTTAGGGTTTGTTTTAGTTTGCTCAGAAACAAGGATTACAGCGTTACAGAGGCTCCGTTCATCTTCTTCGTTTCCTTCGTTCTTTCTCAAGCCAAGCTTTTTCTGAACAACATCCTTCGCCTAGGGCCACTAGGGTACCACCTCCACTGTGTCCTCTTCTCTCCATGGATTACTCATGCAGTGATGTTGTAAGGTTCGATTTTTGTCTTATTTAAGGTTTCAAGTTTTGCATGTGTTAATTTCATGTGTTCTGATTTTATGTGTTGTTGTTTGTTTCTGTTTGAGGTGCGTGAAAAGAAAAAGGGAGAGATACTACCTTTGGCTCTTGGATACGGAGGAGAGGTGGATCGGGGGCGCCCTAGGACGGCCGGAGGCGAGGAGTGTGATGTTGTGAGCTTTGGAAATCTGGTATTCAGTATTTCGCTTTTTGAGGGTTTTGTGATGATAACTGAAAACCCTGCTTGTTGCTTCTTTTCCTCTTCTGACTGGTTGCCCTTTGCTTTTGTATGCTTACTCCTTTCAATGATGATTATCTGAGATGCCTGGCTTATTGTTTCACTTCTTTTCCTCTCTTTTGCTTGTTTCGTATGATGAGGATGCTTTGAGTATTGATGATGATTTGAATCTGAATATGTTGTTGCTTTTGCTTCTGTATGCTGAGATGTTGATGTTTATTCTGAGTATTGTTTTGATGATGTTTATAACCCTATGATGAGGTTGCTCTGAGGGTGTGGTTGGTTATTGCTTTGATTGGTTTGATCTTGAGCTTAGGCTTCAGGCTTGCTGGTTTGTATGGGATTCATGTTGTATTGGTACAGGCTTGGCATTGATTTTGTTTGGAGTTTATGACAGGTTTGGATGGCTTCTGGTTTGAGAATAGTTTGACAGGATTTGTTGGGGTTTCTGGTTTTGTGTAGTTTGGTGTTTTAGGCCTGGTTGGAATTTTGTTTGGGTAAAGGCTTGAAGTTACAGGCCTTTAGGCAGGCTGAAGCTCACAGGCTTGAAGTTTGTTTCTGGTATATTGTTTACAGGTTGATTCTTTAGGATTGTGTTTGAGATCTATGCAATCTTAAGGTTTATGCAAGCTTTGTTTAAGATTACAGGCTGCAGGGCTTGGCGTTGGAGGCAGGTTGATGCTTGCTTATGTTATGTAACACAGTTTTGTGGTGAGCTATATTTTTTGTGATATTCTCCCCCCTCCTGTTCTGATATCAACTGTTTGTTTTATATCTCTAAGCCTCAAGCCTGCTGTAAGCCTCTCCACCTCTTTTACTCTCTCTCTCTCTTCTCTCAGAAAATCATTTTTTATTGCTTATCTGTACTTTCTCTCTGAAAAAGTGTTGGCTTTGGGAAATGATGTATTTTGAATATCTTGCTTGCAATATTTCTTTCCTCTGCATATTTCCTGCTTTTTCTGCATATCTTGTGTACTTTGTTGACAGCTTTTTGGACTTGTTGACATCTTGATATCTTTTGATATCATTTGGCAGCTTGGTTTTGACATGTTAAACTTGGTTAGGCATGTGCAGTTCAGTTTGCCTTTTGGACTTAGTTTGGAATTTTGACAACTTTGCTTGACAATTTTGAATTATGAACTATGCAGCTTGTTTGACAATTTTGAATTTGTGCAATATTGTAACTTTGTGCATTTCATATTTTATTTGCAAGCATGTTTCTATCCTTCTTTGTGAACCAAGAGTAATTCTTGTGATTTGCAGAGAGGGTGAACAACTGATTCCGGCCAGTTACTTTTAATGATGAACTTTAAATTAACTGTCTGCTTTTTTTTATTTCATCTGCATTTGACTTTTTCCTTTTCTTTTTGCAGGTAAAAAAAATCAGTTGAGCACAGGAGCATCAGTAGAAGATGAAGATTTAGGACATTTTTAGGATGTATCTTTATTTCATTTCCAATTATTTGTAATAATATTAATGTAAATGACTCTAAATGAATTTACAGTATTCAAATAATATCTGTAACAAACAATTCAAAATGAAATAAATAAGTCTTTTTTGGTCAGATTTCTCTTTTATTTCTCTTCAATTGTTTATTTAATTATTTGAGTTTCTTAAATTAAAACAACTGGAAGTAAATCCAATTATTCTGACTTAGAAAAAGAAATAATTAATAAACGTCTGGCGTTCCGAATAATCCAAAACATTGCACAGTTAATCAAACAAACATCCATACGCCTATCTCTTTACTGATTAAATCAAACCCTGCAAGTTCTCAATTCAAATGCCTCAATCCAAATCTCAGAGTAAATTGAAAAGAACTGTAGAATTAATTCTTTCTGAGAATGCGCGCACAAAACCTTGATTCTGGATTAAATGTCAAAGAAGCGCCTACCTGATCAAACCCTGAGCCAAACTCAACCCAGCCCTAATAATCTGCTTGAACTGTTCCAGAGTCCATGAAAACCATAATTTGACTAGACTAACAAGAAAAATTATGTTTGACTGATTCTTGAGCCAATCTGAAAAATCAGGAAAAGCCCGAAGCTATGATTTCTTGTGGAAAAATAGGAGGGCAAATTTTGGGGTACAACACATTTCATGCAACATAACTTTGTGTTCAGCTAACATTTTACCCTTTTCAGGATAATATTAACAAGCTATCAATATACAATCATGAAAACAGCTTAGAGACGCTCCAGACACGGATGCAATTCTATTGCTTATTCAGATTCAAAATTCAGAAAACAGCTTAGAGATGCTCCAGACACGGATGCAATTCTATTGCTTATTCAGGTTCAAAATTTAGAAAACAGCTTAGAGACGCTCCAGACACGGATGCAATTCTATTTCTTATTCAGATTCAAAATTCAGAAAACAACTTAGAGACGCTTCAGACACGGATGCAATTTTATTGCTTATTCAGATTCAAAATTCAGAAAACAGCTTAGAGACGCTCTAGACACGGACGCAATTCTATCGCTTATTCAAATTCAAAGTTCAGAAAACAGCTTAAAGACACTCCAGACACGGATTCTATTCTTTTGCTTATTCAGATCCTCAGCTCAGAGATGCTCCAGACACGGATACCATTCTGGCGCTCATTCTCCTGATTTTCAACAAACATTCTCGGATGGCATCTTTAAGCCCATCTCCAACAACATTCACACTTCTGAATGGCATCTTTAAGCCCATTCTCTCAACTATATTTTGACGAGTGCAAATTTACGGGCACTCTAGTGTCCAATCCTCTTTTACCTTCGAGTCACGAAAGGAAAACTCGCCAATCTAACTCTTCAGGTTCAAAAAGATTGAACAGGGGAAGCTGTTGTACCCCAAAATTTTCCCTCTTATTTTATCAATATTTCCCCTCACAAGACTCTTTGAACTTAAGACCAAGCTAGGGTTTGCTCTGCTTAAGACATCTCCTTGCATTGTTGACTTGAAATTAGGGTTTGAGTTTGCACAAGGATTTTTGGACTTTCAATGCTCAATGTGACTTTCATAATGTTGGACCTCTAAGATTTCTCATACCAAGTTTCAAGCCTTGAATCAAATTTTTGCCCAGTCAATTGGACAATTGACCTAGAAATCAACTATATTGGGGAAAAAGTCAACTGTGGTCAATTTACAGTCAAAACTCATAATTTTTTATCCACATCAACATTATAGGCTCATATGAACCATTTGATCAAGTTTGGACCACAACTCCTCAAGAAATTTGATCAGATCATCAAAAGGGCAAAATGGTCATTTTTAGGGTTTTGACTGCAGAAGGGCAATTTCTGATTTTTCACCTAGCCAATGGAAAATTGGGTTCAAGCATGTATTCAAGGACTCAATGGCATCATATTGACCTAATCACAAAGTTCAAAAGATCTCAATTGCATTGGATTGACAGATGAATTTTCCAGTCAACTAATCAAAAATCAACTGTACACTGAAAAGTCAAACTTTGACTTTTTGGTCAAAATTAAGTGCCAAGGGTCATTTTTCATCAAGATGTGTCAAAACATGAAACTTGTTCATCAAGAAACCTAATTTTGAAAATTAGGGTTTAAAATGGAAAATTTTCATAACTTAGAAAATTTCTAAGTTATGAAAATTTCTTATTTTTCCCCAACTTTTCCCAACATGTTCACCATGATGCAATTGGATTCAAACAAAACTTACAACATGAAAGTTTTAGTACTCCACAAAATCTACAACTTTTATTCACAAATTTTTCCCAAAAGATGCTTGGATCTCAAGTTATGATTTTGTGAACAAGGGTCCATGAAACTTTTAACTTAGTGAAATTTTGCCCTAGTTTAGGCAGGGTTTTGACCTATCTTCATGGAAATTTTTCGCATAGTTCAAATTGGAATCTTAAATTTCATTTCAAATATGGATTGTAGATTATGTTACAAGCTTTCCAAAATGTCCAAGAACTCTCCAAAATCATTTATGGTTAGGGAGAATCGAAGGTTTGAATTTGGCAAAATATCACTTTGGTCCATGGCATTTTTCACTATGCTACAAGTTGCAAATTCTGCCCAACCTTGCTTGTACTTGTTTAAAGGTACTTAAACCCTTCCACACTCAAAAATTGAATGCAAACACATTGGATTAAGGCTTGATTCTGATCTATGAAACATTATACAAAGGTTTAATCCATTTTTGGCAAAAAGTGAACAATGCCATTTACATAAAGCATGCTTTATGTCAAATTGTATTTCTTGAGCCATCAAACCAACTCCAAAAACTTAGGCAAAAGTACACCAACTATCAGTATGCTTGGAGCTAGCTTGTACAGGCCATAGCATTGTCAAAATCACCTTTTCTTCAAAAGCAAGTCAACTTGCAAAATCACCACAACTTTGCAATCTGATAAAACCAAAGTTTGTAAACATTTGAAACAAGTTTGACATATCACACTAAGCCAAAAACACGAGCTAGTAACCTTTCAAACACCCTTGTACACAAAAATCACATTTTCTTGCAAAACAGGGCAGGCCATGCAGAATCATTTGCATCTTCACATCCACTCGCGCATTTTGCTTGCAACCAGTTCCAACACACTCCATACAACCTACCTAAACTATCCCAACCATTCCCAAGTCACTGTAACTCAATTTTCAGACTTCACCATTTCTGAATTTTGAGTTTGCAGGTTGAGTTCTATAGAGAGATTCAAGCAAGTTCAAAGCTAGCTAAGCATTGGGAAAGCTCAAAGGAACTTTAAGCAAGCTCACAAGCATCTCAGGCCTCACTGAAAACCCCTGCATTGCCATACTCGAGCTTGACTAAAATAGGTAAAGTTCAAACTTCTATCTCTCTATTTAGGAATCATTAGGCTTAGGTTTGTGAATAAAAAATATAGTCCTCATTTCCCTTGAGTTGTACATATGCATAGAATTCATTTAAGTTAATTGAGCTGGGAGAATTTGAATGATGAACTTTCTGAAAAAACTAGGTTAGAAATTAGGGCCAGAGAAATTCTCTCTGGTCTTTGAGAGTTAGATTAAGTTTTTTATATGGTTAGAATCGTATGATCATGCTCTATAACTTTCATGTAACAAGTTTTTGTTTTTAAGCACTGAAATAGGAGATACGAATTTGTACATAGCGTGCGCATGGTTCTGTCTCAAGGACATGGATGAAGAGGCAATGTGGGTTGGGCTTGGATTCTCCTTGCTTTTGACACCCCTTGGCTTGTTGTTTATTTTTCCATATTTTTCATTTCTTTTTTAGTTTCTGACTTTTATTATTTTTTCTAAACATAAAAAATCACTAAAAATATTTTCTTAAATTTTCACATTTTATTTTATTATTTTTATTATTTTTTTGGACATAGAAATAATTATTAAATTATATACTTTTATTTTCTTAAAATAAAAACTTGTAAATATTATAAAAATATTATATATTTTTATTTTTATTATTTATACACTTAAATAATATTGTCATACATATTTTTATTTTTCAACATTTTGTATATATTTTATTTTATTTTTTGTACATAAATGAATAAATAATATAATATAATATATATATATATATATATATATATATATATATATATATATATATATATATATATATATATATATATATATATATATATATATATATATATATATATATATATATATATATATATATATATATATATATATATATATATATATATATATATATATATATATATATATATATATATATATATATATATATATATATATATATATATATATATATATATATATATATATATATATATATATATATATATATATATATATATATATATATATATATATATATATATATATATATATATATATCTTAAAACCAAATTAGGGTTTCCACCCCTTTCAAAAATAACCATTAATATTTTTTCCTATTTTTAGGACATTAAATAATTTATTTTTACATACATAAAAATAATACAAAAAAAACCATTTTTGCATATTTATATTTAATTGCATATTTAAATAATTGCCTATTTATTTATTTGTACAAAATATTTCAATATGGTTGTAATAATTGAATTAGGGTTTTATTTTCTTGCAAATACCCCCCCTATTCAAACTTGTATCCCCCTCCCCATATCAATATTGTAATAGTCGTAGATTTACTTTTGCGCACTTTAAAGCTTTCAAATATGTCATGATAGAAAGATTAAGGTTTGTATGATAACCAAAATCAAAACAAATAGCTTGACCTAATACAAGACAAAAATGCATGAAAAATGACAACACAATACACACAAGCACCCCTAGGGTTTCATCCACTTGTTGCCTTAAAAATGGCCATGGTATGCATACTAGGTATCTTGGCAAAACAAAAACAAAACAAAAAGATCATAGTCCCTCGATGACGCTATCTTGGTTTCCTATACAAAATGATCTAGTCCCTCAAAAACTTGCTAAGATACTTGGCAACATTGTTATCATGGCCATACGATGACCCACACCTGTCCCGTTTAATATCCAAACACAAGGTTGTTTACCAAATACAATGGTAAAACAACAATGTCAAAGGGTTAAAAATGTGTAGGAAAGATCTTTGAGTTGGGTAGACAACTCCTAGTTACTTAATCAAACTTGCAAAACATCCTTGCTATTTTCAAAAACACACAACACAATTTCAAAACATTTCCCAAAACAAACTTTCAAACATTGAAACATCTTTTCAAAAGACAAACACATTTGTATATATTCAAACAAGAATCATTACAAAGATTGCCTAGACAGGGCCTCTTTTCAAAATATTTTCAAAACCACACACAAAGCACCATTTCAAACAATTGAAAAGCAAAAACAAGTAACTAAGACCCCATGGAAAACCATGGATGAAAAGGGTGCTAGCACCTTCCCTTTTCATAATCTACCCCACGAACCCAAGAAAACATCTCAAAGGTCTTTCCTGTGCTTTTTGACCTTTCCTTTGGATAAAATATAAAGTAGGTGGCGACTCTTGCTAAACCGAAACATTTGCAAACATAAACACAAAACCTCAAGTCAGTTCTCCCACCGTATCACAGCCACCATCCAGGGCGACCTAGCAGCTTCCCGAAGATGCTTCAATACGGAGGCCAAGGGACAAAGCAAGATCGACACTGGGGTACGGCTCGCCAAGAGAGTTGTAACTGCGCGACCAGAGCCACAGTAGTCAGAGCCACAACCCGTCTAGGTAGAAGTACAGAGTGCTACTCCAAAGGTCGACTCGATCTCGTTGGACACCCGCTTCGACCAAGACGAAGCACCCAACGGCGAGCAGGGGCCCCTCCTACCAATTCTGGATGGGGACTTCGAGTTTGTCCCTCTCAGTGAAGACCCGAAGAAAGGGGTAAAGATCGGCACCCGAATCCCGACCTGGAGAGGAAGCATATTAAGGCTTGCTTTAGGGAGATTGCAGATCTGTTCGCATGGAATGCTGCGGAGATGCAAGGTCTCGACCCCGAGGTCGCCTATCACCAACTCGCCATTGATCCATCTGCTAGGGAAATAGTATAACATGGGCGTAGGCAGTCCCCCGAGAAACGGAGGCTGCTGAAAAAGTTGTAAAAGACCTCATAGAGGCAAATTTTATTTCTAAAGCCCGGTACTCAACCTGGCTGTCAAATGTTATACTTGTTAAAAAGAATAATGGAAAATTGCGTATGTTTATTGACTATACCGATCTTAACCGGGAATGCCCCAAAGATGCATTCCCCTTGCCTAATATTGACATGCTGGTCAACAACTCGACCGACTATAAAATTTTATCTTTCATGGACGCCTATTCAGGCTATAACCAAATCCCAATGGCAATGAGCCACAAACACTGCACTGCCTTCATGACCAGCTCAGGCAATTATTACTACAACCTAATGCCCTTCGGTCTGAAAAACGCAGGGGCAACATACCATCGGATGATGAACAAAGTCTTCGGCAACGAGATCAGAGACATGCTCGAGGTATACATAGACAACATGATTGTCAAGTCTCGAGTAGACACCGACCATACTGCGCATCTCAGAAAAGTCTTTGCCCAAGAAAGGCAATGTAGAATGAGGTTCAACCCCGAGAAATGCACCTTTGGGGTTAAGGCAGGAAAGTTCCTCGATTTTTACCTAACAGAACGAGGAATCGAAGCCAACCCCGACAAATGAAGGGCGTTCTCCGACCTCCATACACCTAATTAAAAAAAATCCATACAAGTCCTGAACGGTATGCTCGCCTCGCTCTCCTGTTTCGTCGCAAAATTCGCTCAACACGCCCTTCCATTTTTCAAACTCCTACGCAAGGAGGCAACTTTTGAGTGGACCAAGGAATGCGAGCGAGCCCTCCTCCATCTCAAGTAGAGCCTTTCACAGCCGCCCGTACTATCACGACCATTAGACGGGGAGACTTTGTTCTTGTATCTGGCCGTCTCCGTTGAGGCCGTCAGTGTGGCCCTCATTCGCGAGATTACTGACGGTCAAAAACCCGTGTGTTTCACGAGAAAAGAGCTTAAGGGACCCAAGGTCAGATACCAACAGATCGAGAAGGTGGCTTTGGCCCTCGTCAACACAGCGAGAAGGCTCATACACTATTTCCTCAGACACACGATCTTCGTACAAACAGACCAGCCCGTGAAACAACTCTTAGGCCGACCAGACATGGCAAGTCAAATGCTAAAGTGGTCCTTATAGCCTTAAAAATTCGACATCCAGTACGAAAGCAGGAAGGCCCTAAAGGCCCAGGCTCTGGTCGACTCTGTCGCAAAGATGATCGCTCACAAGTGGACCATCTTTGTTTACGGAACGCCCAGCTCGATTGGGAGTGGAGTAGGAATCCTCCTTGAAAAAAGTAAGGCGTCGTGATCGAACACTCTCTCACTCTCTCCTTTCCGACCTCAAACAATCAGGCAGAATACGAGGCTCTGCTCTCAGGTCTAAGATTGGTCGAGGATTTGGGTGCGCGAGAGATACAAATTTTCACTGATTCCTAACTTGTTGCATCTCAAGTTCAAGGGGGATACCAGGATAAGAACAACAGCCTTATTGAATATTTGAACTTGGTCAAATAACATATAAAAAAGTTCGACCGAGCAGAAATCACACACGTACCACGCGAATAGAACACACGAGCCGATATACTTTCAAAGCTTGCGAGCACGAAAAAGAAGGGCAGAATTAAGTCAGTCATACAAGAATCCCTGTCTCGCCCGAGCATTGAAAGGTCCACGACTCTACTCGAAGTGAATGCCATCGGGGATACCTCATGCTGGATGACCTTGGTGTTCAACTTTATAACAAAAGGAGAACTTCCCCTAGACCAAAGGGAGGCAGCCATTACCAAACGACGGGCATGCTCGTACGTGGTTGTTAAACACAAACTTTACTATCGGGGATTCTCCATCCCACTCCTTAAATGTGTCGAAGAGTCTGCAATCCCTGAGATACTGCGGGAAATCCACGAGGGAATCAACACCAAGCACATGGGCGGAAGATCCCTAGCACGAAAGGAACTGCAAGCAGAGTACTACTGGTCAACCATCCAACAAGACACTAAGGAGCATGTCAAGAAATGCGACAAGTGCCAGAGGCCCGCAGACATGCACCTCGTATCCCTACACGAGCTCACAACATTATCCTCCCTGTGGCTATTCGCGTGGTGGGGAATGGATATCCTCAACCTTTCGTGCAAAGAACCTATTAGAACAAGTTCCTTATTGTAGCCGTCGACTACTTCACAAAATAGGTAGAAGTCGAAGCTCTGGATAAAATCATGTCGCACAACATCCTCCGTTTCTATAAGCGAAACATATTTTCCTGGTTCAGAATACCATGAGCACTCGTCACCGACAATGGGACACAGTTCAACGATCAAAATTTCTAATACTTCGTCGCCAGGCTCGACACCAAACATCATTTCACTTCGGTCGAACACCCCCAAACTAACAGGAAAGTCGAGGCTGCAAATAGAGTCATCCTGCGAGGACTCAAACGTAGGCTTGGCGAAGCTAAGAGGGATGGGTCGAAGAGCTGCACAGTGTCCTATGGGCTTATCGAACAACGCCCTATTCGATAATTGGCGAGATGCCATTCCGACTGACCTACGGTACCGAGGCCGTCACCCCGGTAGAAATCATGGAGCCATCATGGCAAACTGAAATGCCCCTCGACGAGGAGGTAAACAACGAGGCCCTCAGAGATGAGCTCGACCTGATCGAAGAAATCCGATTAGAAGCATCTCCTCGTGAGGCCACGCTAAAACAACAGGTAGCCCCGCGCCATGAAAATAAAGTCATAAAGCGCGAATTTCAGTTCGGCAACCTAGTCTTACAAAGAAACCAGAAGGATTCCCGCGAAGAAAAGCTGGCCGCAAACTGGGAGGGGCCTTACCGTATCCAAGGAGCTACGGGCACCAGAGCATATTACCTTGAGCAATTGAACAAAGAACCATTACCTCGACCCTGAAATGTTGCGAAGATAAAATAATATTATAGCTAAGTCCCTCACTTGCTGAGGACTTTTGCCGTCGAATATTCCTCTTCAGCCGACAAAGGGAAAAGCTCGACCACGTAGGCACGTCAAGGTACGGACACGACCTCGAAACTAACAAAAGGCAGGATGTTATTCATTTTAACGAGCAGCATCCTAGCCCGATAGGGACACCTCAATCGAGATCTACTGTCGAAGCACCCCAACATGGCAGGACACCCAGCTTGCGATGGGCAGTTCACGCCACGAGTGTAGGATCCCGATCGCGATCATACGCTCGTTCTGTGGATCCCTACTTCACGTCCTCGACACATTTCAACATGTGTCGAACAAATATTTGGGTCGAGCACACATCTCCACGTGGAAAACACGGACTTCATGGAAAACTTATAACGACCACAACAATGGTCGAGCATATACTTCCACACAGGATATACAAGTATTCATGAAATAACCAAGTAAAAAACAACGACAAACATAAATAACAATAAGCTGGAAATAGAAAAGATAGATATCAAAACAAACCAAAATAATTGTCAATGGCGACCACTTGGGTCGAAGATGTATGGATATTACAAATATTACGGGCACGTAGGCCCACATACAAATAAGATGATAAAACAAAAATATCAATCGTTCCCCAGAGTACTCACTTCAACCTCGGGAGAGTTAGGAGGGGGAACCACCCGTCCATTAATAACCTGGGACAAGACCCCGGTTCCTTCAGTATTTAACCTCAGTTTCAGCACGGACAACTGATTCACGGCAGATTCAAATCCGTCATCCAAGGCGTCGACGCAGTCCGACTCTTGGAATTGAATCCGAGCAATGAAGTCGGCACGCGTGCGAAAATAGGCTACCCCCTCATCTTCACCCTCCGCGGGCATCATAGCAACTTTTAGATCTGCAACCTCCTTCTCCAGCCGTTAGTTATCACTCTCCAACCGTTCCTTATCGAGCTGGAGGAAGTCTTTGTCCTTGATGGCTTTCTCGGCTCTCTCCTTCTCCCTCGCCAGCATGTCGGCCTGCTCGCAAAACATTTCCTCACTTTGTTCGAGAGCGGTCTTCAGCTTACAGGTCTTCGTCACAAGAGTCGCCTTCTCCGACTCTAGTTCCTTGACCTGACCGGAGGAGTCGGACCCTTTGCACGCCAGAACAATGACCATCTCTGCCATCTTCACCACCCCGACCATGCTGGAAGCAAGGTGCTTCCTTCGACCTTCCTTGTCGAGCTTCCTGATGATGTCAGACTTGTTATCCGACACGGTCAAGGGGAAACCCTCGAAGAAGTCTTTTTCCACGAAACAGGGTGGTAGGCTGAAGGCCCGGGCACCCGCCCCTCCGTCAGTTACATTAGCATGTCCACCTTCTGGACTACTCTGATTCTTGCTCAACAACAAGGCTTGGAGCTCGGTGTCACGGGAACCCGAGGACCCACCTGATCCCTCCCTGGACGGCTCGGAGGCTGCACCCATATACGTAGCTTGCTGCGGTTTCACCAATCTCTTGTTGCTCTTCTTCTCCTTCAGCTTCAGCAATCTCTCGCGGCGCTCCGCCATGTGACCTGCAAAAACAAAGAAAACGTGCCCGGGTCAGTTTCATCGAAGAAACAAAAGAAGGAAAACAATATAGTAATAGCAAGCAAGAAAAACATAAGAGATCCACGGCCTGCCCGTAAGATTGACACTCGACGAGTGCCTTTGTATTAATCGGATGCACCTCGAATGTCAGCTCGCTGTCTTCGTCTAGGATTTCGCGCCCTTCCCGCATGACCCATCTGGCGGGTAAGAAACCATCGAAGAAACGGTTGAGGACACCATATGCCTCTTTGTCTTCAACACTCATACCACCGACAGAAGTGTGGTAGTGCCCGAGACCATGATCGTAGTGGCCCGAACACCAGTGGATGGGGAACTTTGAGATTTTCCCAATCTCAAGATTACCCTCAGCGTCCAAGCACAGCTCCCCATCCTCGTCCATAACGGTAGCCGGGTCAAACAGAGAATCCAAGGTTGTTTGGGTAGATGGTTGCAAGATATACCAATTGTCCTTAAAGTCCCGTACATAATCCATATACATCCTAAACAACCTCTTCGAATATTTAAGGGATACCCAACTATGTTTCCCTCCTCGGGACTGCCGTTGCAAGTGAAAAAACCTGAAGAACAGGGGAATGGTTGCCCCGATCCTCAGGAATCAACATGTAAGTTCTAATGCCCAGAAAAGAAATCGCGTTGGGATGAAGCTGGGAGGGTGCCAAGTTAAAATGACTGAAAACCCCATATGGAAGTCGCTAAAAGGAAGCCGAAGTCCAAGGTCTTTGAACACGACCTCGTACGGGGAAGGAGTCCTCGGTGTACTCCGAGCATATGCGAGCATCTTGCGTCGGTCTCCGGATTTTAACGTTTCTCTGAAAACCTTCTCGGTCGGCTCTGTACTCGACGACTGTATAGGCTTGCCTCTGGGTGTGACTGTAGATGGATGCTATCCCTCGGGGCTCGGCACCAACTCAATCCAATTTAGGGTCGTCGATTATGTTAACCAAATTAATGTTCTCCTCGCCGGCGCTGGTCCCTTCAGTCTCCATATTCTCTGACGATTATGGAGTGTCGGCCATTTACCTCCTTTCCAATGACACAGATGAAAAGGCTAAGCAACACCCAGACCAAGTCGACGGCCACCTGCACAAAAAAGGGAAATACGTGGACCTCGACCGGCCCATGAAAATCATTCCAATCCTCTAAGATCACACGACGATCCTAATGATGAACACTTATTTTTCATAAATACATCGGGCACAAGAAGAATATGGCGAGTAGATTATGAATCTCACGACCAAGTTCATAAATTTGTTAGCCAAACACATGGAGATCACGGGGAAGACTAACCTAAGTACCGATGAAAGGATGAATATCACAGGCATAATCACAAATCATATGCCTAAATGCATGAATTCCCCGGGCAAAAACCCCCCAAATACGCAATCCGACTACTAAATATCACCAAAATCTATGTACACACAGGATATCAAGGAAAAAGAACGCTTACTTGAAGAATAGATGAAGAACGACGGTGGTTGAGGAAGAGTATGCGGCAGACTGTGCGGCGGTTTCAAAGATTCTGGAAAATGGCACGGTGTTGACAGCGGACAAAGTGGAGAGCGCAAAAATATGAAAGTAAGTTATGAGCCCTGAAGCCCTATTTATAGAGTTGACGTGGAATGTGAAACGTCACGTCGGGCAGCTTACAAGCTGCCTTTCTCCTCGACACCTACATGTACATGCAATGATGGCCCATACTTCCTAGGTCATCATTACTATTCCCAAGAGCCACGCCACATGTCTGACAAGTGCATCATCTTCTCCCTGCGAGTCATCCTCAAACCCACTCCGACCGTTGCTCAGGGAAAAATCTTGAACCGACGACGTTCCCCGTCTATGGTACAAAAGCTCCACGTCGAGCAGCGTACCTCGCAAAAGGACGAACTAGAACTAAGTCATAACTCCTTCATCAGGAGCAATGACTTGGGGGGCTTCTGTTCTGGACTGGGCCTTCCCTTGGCCCAACTCCCAGTGAGGCCCAATCCAAGTGTGTAAACCTGCACCACTAACCGGTTTTATCCTCGAATATAGCGGGCAACTACCACCTTTTCCCCACGAGGAGACAACCTCACCACATGGGGACAACATCCCAAGTAGACTAAGGACGGTCACCTCAGACCATGAAAGCTTCGAGGACACTCCGACTATCTCGTCGACCAAGATTGGTCCCCTCATTTGACCTCGCGTATGACGGGGATCACCCACGACGGGAAGATGCCCCTCCCGAGCATCCTCCTCATATGGCTGACTATCAATGTCTCCGGATATCACGGAGTCTATGTGGCCCCGGAAAGATCGCATCCATATCCTCCTGACCTTGCGGTGGATGTCATCCAGATAGGGGATTACGTGCAGGTCCCCACTACTCACGTAGGACCTGGCAGTCTCTACATTGGGCCTGCTTGACTAGCCCAATGTAGAGACCTTGGCCCAGCGCTGGGGGCTATAAATACCCTCTCTTTCGAGAGGGCCAGGTATTCAACACTTTCTTACTCTCACGCTTGCTTGCTCATTCCGCAACTTACTTTTAACATCAGAGTGTCCTGCAGGTACCCCCCCCCCCCCCCCCCCCACTCACTCAAACTCTGCTCGGTGAAGCTGTGACGGTCCATTGTGATCACGTACGATCACCATCCATTTAGCAAAATCAATTTTGATAAAAATATTTATTTTTCCAAAATCAAAATATATTATAAATAATAAAATAAAACAATTTCGTATATTCATTTCAAATATTTTAAAAAATAAATACAAATCAAATTATCAAAACATTGACCATATATTTAATATTTTGAATTATCAAAAATAAATAATAATGTACATAATGAAATAAACGAGGCGGGTTCATGGTGGGTATTAGTGTCCCCATAACCCGACCCGTCCCTATATTTTATAATCGGGGAAAACTCAAACCCAAATCTAAATCCAGTCAAAGCGGGTTTTTCCTATCAACTTCAGGGCGGGTTCGGATAGATACCCGCGGGTATGAGTTTTGTTGCCATGCCTAATTAGAAGCTTTAAGAAATCAGAAATATTTTTTCAAATAACCACGTTTTAAAAAAAAATATTCTTAAATAATCACATTTTTAAAATCAAATTTAAAATAATTATTTTTATAAAAAAATTTGTCACATAACATGACGCATGCACCGTAAGTAATAAGGAGATGTCACGCTGCATGGAGCATGCACCTCTATCATGACATAGAGAATGGTGCATACACTATGGCATTAGGTGCATGCGCAATGCAATGCGGTGTGGCTATTCAATTTTGTTTTGTTTTTTATTATTTACTTATTTTTAAATATAATAAATATAAATATTAAATAAAAAAGATTAATATTTAATAATATTAAAAAAAATTACCCAATGATTACAAATATTTTTATTGACTCAAAAACCTATCAATTTCATAGCTCGGTTCTCATATTTGCTTGTGAGTTCTCAGTTGATTTTTTTGAGGTGCTTGGGGTCTCATAGTATTTGTCTGAGTCAGAGGTGCTTGGTCCAATGGTCCTGGATTATCATACAACTCCTCGATCATTTCTCCTGAGAATATTAACTCAAGACTATCGGACCAAACACTTTTTACTCAAACGAATATTAGGAGACCCCAAACACCTTAAGAAATCAATTAAGACCTTGAAAGCAAATACGACGGTCGAACTGTGAAACCGGTAAGCATTTGGATCAATAAAAATATCTTCGATTATTGTATAATTTTTTATATTATAAAATATTATTATTTTATTTAATATTAAACATTTTTTTATTAAAATAAATTTTAAAAAAATAAAACAACTAAGAAGTCACACTGCGTGTCATATGCTCCTAATACTATAATATATGTGTCATTCTCTATGACATGACAGAGATGCATACGTCATGCAGTGATGCACATCTTTATTAATTAGAGTACACGTGTTATGTAGTGTGGCGTATCATTTGCGTAACAAAATTTTTCTTTTTAAAATTGATTATTTTAAAAATGTGATTATTTAAAAATAAAAATAAAAAATAATAATTCTTTAAAAAAAAATCAAGAAATCAGGTACGACAAATGAACAAAGCAAATATGTTTTGACAAAATGAGCAAAGAAAATATCATACTAATACATTTTGTTTAGAAGTACAGGTAATTATTATTTTTCTTGATTAGAGATTAATATCCTGACAGAAAAAATGTAATGATTCTCTTTATCTATCAACTATCAATCTATTAAACTTGAATATATATAAACTCTCTATAATATCTTTTTGCATATTTTAAAACACACACTATAAAAGGATAAAAAACTAACCAACAAATCATGAATTCTAATTTCACATAGCATTGATTTTTGAAAGATTTTTTATTTGATAAAATTTCATTTATGTGACTATTCATTTTAAATCTTGATTTTGAAATACACAATAATTTTTGAAAGATTCTTGATTTGATAAAAAATCATTTATGTGACTGATCTTTTCAAATCTTGATTTTAAAATATTTCTTCAATAAGTGAAATTTAAAATATTAAAACGTCTATCTAAAATATTATGGATTGATATTCATGATTACATCAATTCATTTGATAAATTTAGTATAATTAACTATAATATTATACTATATTATTATATAATATAGAATTATTATATAGTAAATAATAAATAAAAATATAGTTTTTCTCTAATTGATATTTTATTTAATGTAATATAAATTATAAAATAAATTTAATATTATTTAAGTTTAAATAAAAATTTGATTAATTTAGTATAATTATTTATAATATAATTTTATATTTTTATATAATATATATTTACTATATAGTATATGATAAATAAAAATATAGTTTGTCTATCATTAATAGTTGATTTGATATAATATAAATTATAAAATAAATTTAATATAATTTAAATTTTAATAATTTTTTTTATTAATTTAGTATAATTATTTATAATATAATTCTATATTTTTATATAACATAGAATTATTATATAATTTATGTT